>JAEHOC010000039.1:0-600000 GCA_016834605.1 Chlamydomonas incerta
AGTGCAGTGTCAGCAAACACACTGCGCCAGCGCCTTCGTGGGGCGCTGCTTATGTACTGGGACTGTCAGAACAGCATCGAGGACTTTCCGGAGGATGCAGTCTGTGGATGGCCCTGCGGTGCCACCATGGCTGCCCGTGCTGCGGCGACAGTGTCACGTGTCCAGCAGCACCGTCGGGGCCGGCGGGCGTGGGAACAGCAGGCGCGGGGCCGGCAGGCGAGGAGACAAGCAGGCGAGGCAACGACAGGCGAGGAGGCAGCAGGCGCGGAGGCTGCAGGCGCGGAGGCTGCAGGCGCGGAGGCAGCAGGCGAGGAGGCAGTAGGCGAGGAGGCAGCAGGCGAGGAGGCAGCAGGTGCGGGGCCAGCGGGCGTGGGGGGGCCAGCGGGCGCGGGGCTGGCGGGCGCGGGGACGGCGGACACGCAGGCTGCAGGCGAGGAGGCAGCAGGCGCGGGACGGCAGGGCGCGGGGACGGCGGGACACGCAGGCTGCAGGCGAGGAAGCAGGCAGGCGCGGGGAGGGCAGGCGCGGGGACGGCGGACACGCAGGCTGCAGGCGCGGGGCCAGCGGGCGCGGGGCCGCAGGCGGGGGCACACATAAGTCACCAGCAGCAGCAGCAGAAGCAGCAGCTGCAGTTCTGTTTGCAGCTGCTGCAGCTGTGGGGGCGGCAGCTGTAGCTTCAGAGGTGGCTTCTGCGCGCTGCATATGGCCCGGAGGCGTCCGGACCAGGGCCGTCAAGGCTGCACTCAGTCCACTTCGACGCCTGCTTCAAAGCTAAACTTGCTGGCGTGCAAGGGCTACTTGGCCAGCTACACACAGCTCTCGCGGCGTCGCTTCTTTTCTGCCCAACGCACTCGTGCAGGAGGTGATGCAGGACAGCACAGCAGCGCAGCAGATCGGAGTGACGCACTGCTCCAACTTCAACGCCGACAAGGTTTGTTCTGTGCCTCACCCTCCATTATCCTGTCCCAATGCGTTACCTGACTCTATCTTGCATGGTCTCGCCGTATGGTTGTACCGTCGGTAACTGCTTTGGCCCCGTCATTCTACTTAATCCTGCCCCTTACCCCACTGCTTTGCCCACAACCCTTGTCCTAGGTGCTGGCCGCGGAGTCGCGGAAGAACCTCATTACAGCTGTGGGCGCAGCCCTGTGCCGGCACGGCATGTTGATGCGGCTCATGAACCTGTTCGGGTGGCGAGCGGCACGCGTACTCCACAGCAGCGGCTCTGTCCTTCCTCTCAGCTGGGACGCCGTGGCGTTCTGGTGGTACGACATCGCCTGCAGGTAAGATCTTACGCGTGGGCGTGAGCGGGGGCAAGGGGCCTGGGCAGGTAGGCGTGTGGGTGTGGGCGGATGGGCGAGGGTGGGCGTGTGCATGTGTGTGCATGTGGGCGTGTGGGCGTGTGGATGTGTGGGCGTGGGGCGCGTGTGGATGTGTGGGCGTGGGCGTGGCGTGGGCGTGGGCGTGGGCGGGCGTGGGCGTGGGCGTGGGCGTGGGCGTGGGGGCGTGGCGTGGCGTGGGCGTGGGCGTGGGCGTGGGCGTGGGCGTGGGCGTGGCGTGGGCGTGGGCGTGGGCGTGGGCGTGGGCGTGGGCGTGGGGCGTGGGCGTGGGCGTGGGCGTGGGCGCGGACGTGGGTACGCATACGAAAACAACATGGTTACGGTGCACTACGCAGGTGGGGCAAGTCGTACAGCAAGTGGCTGGCGCGTCAACCATCGGACCTGCAGCTGCGTGGCGCAGGCCTGCGCCCCTTATTCCACCATGGCACCGCTACGCCCACAGGTAGGAAGTGCAGTTAATACCGGTAGCCCATAAGGCCCGCCTCACCAGCGTGCGTGCTTTCATCTGCAGCTATGCATGCCAGAAGGCATTTGGGCACCTCGCTGTCCGTGGCGTGGGGCAGGGCACCGGGGAGCCGGCCGAGATCTTCAACAGCGTCATTGGACCACACGGCGGCATCACGCAATACATGAGCCCGGTGAACAGGGAAGCGCACTTAGAGCGGGTCTGCCGCTTGCACTGCCAGGACGTTCTGGGGGGGTTGCCTTCACGACAGTGGCGCATGCGCGAGCGGGCCAAAGCCATCCTGGCTAGCGCGAAGCAGCGTGTGAGCGAGGTTGAGGCTGCCCTGGCGGATACGCTGGGATGCCAAGTTGAGGAGGTGCGTTTGCTGTCCATTGGGTCGGCTTACTGCTAGCTGTTGCACGCGCTCACACAACATGCATGGGATATTGGTAGTCTTGTCCAGCATATGGTCGGGCATGAACATTACCGGCGGCTACTGCCTGTGTGCGCTCTTGACCCTTTGCAGGTGAGGCAGCGTCTGCAGCAACCTGTGGATCCCGCCCAGCTGGATCCAGCGCCTGGAGCCACCCCTGCGGCAGAATACGCCCGCTGCAGGCTCGCCCTCAGCAAGCTTCAGCGCGAGGATGCCTTGGACGTGGGCTCGGACGTGGTGCGGCTTGGGCTGCTCTTTCCGGGCGCAGATAACGTCCCTGTGTGGCAGCGGACCGGCTTTGCTTCGCTCAATCAAGGAGCAGTCCGCAGAGCTGGAGCGCTCTCAGCAGTACAACCCCGCAGCGTGGGGGGCCTGGGTCGGAGCCCATGACGGCTGCTCTGGCGGAGCTGGCTGACAGCGAGCTGCGGAAGCTGTACGTCGAAGTGGAGGTGCGGCTGCAAGAGGGCGGGGGCGGGGGCGGGGGTTGGGGCGGGGGCGGGGGTGGAGGCGGAGGCGGGCGTGGCTGCAGGCGTGGCTGCAGGGCTGCAGGGTTTAAGGGGGGTTGGCATGGGTACATGCCCGGGCAAGGGCGCGGGGATGTCACGACATGCAAGCAGCCTAACATGTGTTTGTGCCCTTGACAGGACGCCGTTGCGGACGTTGCTGCTGCCCTGGGATATGTGATGAAGAAGCTGGCTGGCCGCCGGCAACCAGCAGCAGCTTGCCATCCAGGAGTACAACCGGGCGCGGGAGCGGGCGAAGCAGCTGTGGGGGAGTGTAGTCAGCTGGAGCGCGGTGCCTGGAGCGGTGGCACCGGAAGTCCGTGATGCTCTAGCGTCGTCCAGCGCGCTGGGCAAGGCCCTGCAACAACAGGACTTCCCATGGGCTCCCCGGAAGGGGCCCCAGGGCGCGGCGCGCCTAGAAGCACGCTGGCGCCGGGCGCTGGAGGAGGTGGCGCGGTGCGAGGAAGAGATAGGCTTGATTCGGGAGGAGGTGCAGCGTGCGGTTGCTTACTACACGCACCGCGTGGGGCTGGTGGAGGAGGCGCTGCGGGTTGGCGGGGCTGCTGGCTTGACGGCAAGCCAGGACAGGCTGCTGTCGCTGCACTTGGCAAGGCATCAACGCATGCTGGAGAGATATCGCGTGCTTGCTAGCGGTTCTGGCGCCACAGATGCGTCGCAGATTGATGATGACTGACTTGTTGGCACCAGATAGAGCGGGGGTCCTTTGCGAGGATTACAGAGGGCGAGTGATGACACGAGTACAGAAAGTAGATCGTACCGTATCACGAAAGTAGACGGTACCGTATCACGGTGCCCCAAGCACATGAACGCATGGGATTCTAAGCAAGGAAAACATGGGGCCGTGGTACGCAGCGACCAGAGGATGAATGTCGTTTGCGTGGGGTTACAGATGCTTGGCACGAGAGCACGAGGAGTTCGAATCAAGGTAAACTATTTACAGGGCGGCATATCGTGTGGGGCCGTGGCGGTGGTCATGTCCAGAGGCCAGGGGTTTAAGTGCCAGTTGCGTGGGGTATGCATGCGTGGCATGAGAGCGCAGGTAGACGGCGAGTGTGCAGCAGCACAGCATTCAGCTCAGCAACTCAGACTGTCGCCAACCTGCCCCAGCCCAGTCTCGCGGCCATCTTCTTCATATTATACAGTGTACAGTATGGGCTGGGTGGGTGTCCGGTCTCCCTTGGTGCTGCTCGGGTCGGGCGGCGTCTGTGGTTGGGAAGTCTGGGCTTTCTTTTCCGGGGTTCCAGGTCGCTTGCTTCATGTTTCTGTCGCTCGGGTTGGGAATCTCTGCATCATGGGAAACTTTCACGTCGCATAGCACGGCATCAATGCACCCCCCCGGCCCCCTTGCCCTGCCCGGCCCTGCCCATATTCACGCTTCGTCCACCGTGCAGCACGGGCACCGCATAGGCTCCATAAGCCAGTGAAGCCTTACATGTATACCATCTCGCAACGATTCAGACTGTGTGTACGTTAGCTCTGGACCCTCCGGCAGTCTCGGCATGTCCCGGCATGTTCAGCATGTCTTAACATGTCCAACCTAAACGTGTATCTTTGACGGGATCAAGATGCATTCTTTCATAAACACTATCTGAAGATGTCATATCCAAGGTATCGTCGCTAACGGCCGACATGCCCTCGGGCGCCACTCGCTCTTGACCCGCCTCCAACCCCCCCAAAACACCCCGCAAAACCAACATCCTCAGAAATGGACCCTAACCGATTTGCCTCAAACTTGCTCAACCGAATACCCCATTGCAAATATATATGTTTAATTATCTCTGCGATCTGTTCCAGCCCTCCGTGACCTGTACCAGATCATCCTTCCACCCCCCACTCTACGCCCGCCCCCTCCCTGCGCGGCCTGACCGATTTGCCTCAAACTTGCTCAACCGAATACCCCATTGCAAATATATATGTTTAATTATCTCTGCGATCTGTTCCAGCCCTCCGTGACCTGTACCAGATCATCCTTCCACCCCCCCACTCTACGCCCGCCCCCTCCCTGCGCGGCCTGGCCGAACATGCCGCCAGGGTCTCCTGCACAACTACTTCAGCGAGTCAAGAATGGCCTGCATCTTCGCCCCTTTATTCTGCCTGCCGATGACCATCGCAGATGCCTTCCGCTTATTGCTCCCATCAACTGCTCCAGCCACCTCGGCATTGGACGGCGGCGCGTCTACGCAGCCCCCGGCTGCGCCGCCCACCCCTGCGTCGCCGGGCCTGCCGTGCGGTACTGCTGTCGCCGCGTTGCCGCTGCTAGTAGCACCGCCACCACTGCCGCCGCCGCCGCCAGCGCCACTGCCCCCGCTGCCGGCGCTGCTGTGCAAGGAGGCAGCGGTGGCGGCTGTGCGAGCTGCGGCGCCCAGTCGTTCGTCTACCCCACCGCCGGCCACGCCGCCCGCCCCTGCGCCGCCTGGCAGACCGTCATCCACCGCTGCTACTGCAGCTACTGCTGCTGCTGCTACTGCCGCGTTGCCGCTGCTAGTAGCACCGCCGGCGCTGCGCAAGGCGGCAGCGGTGGCGGCTGTGCGAGCTGCGGTGCCCAGTCGTTCGTCTACCCCACCGCCGGCCACGCCGCCCGCCCCTGCGCTGCCTGGCGGCCCATCGTGTGAGCCGCTGCGGGGCCCGCTGCGGGGCCCTCCGCGCGGGCCACCTCGGTTGCCACCGCGGGGGCCTCCGCGGGGGCCACCCGCGCGCTGTTGCTCCATGTCCCCCCGCTGCCACCAGCACCACCTCCACACCCGGGACAGAACCACGGTACCCCTTGCGGCGGAACGCGGACCAGAGGAGGCGTCAGGCAGTTCACGTGGTAGCAGCCCGTGCAGCCATCACAGAACACCATCGTGTACTTGCTGTCGTCCGGGCTACCACACACAGCACATGGCGCCTCAAGGTCAACGCTATCGTCGTCGGCAACGTCATCGCCACTGCTGCTGCTGCTGCTGCTGACCGCGCTGCTGGAAAGCCCGCTCTCCTCGCCAGCTCCCCCACTGCTGTCACTGTGGGCGCCTTCTCCATCAGCGCCGGGTGCGGTAGGGGTCCGTGCTGCCTTTTTCCCTGCGCAAACTGTCTTGTCAGCACCGTGCAGGCAGAAGAGAACTGTGAGCAACTTACGACGGTGGAGCAGCCCCGCCTTGACGAGGCGCGTGCGGGCTGTTTCAATCTCACATCCAAGCATGCCCGCGACCGCTCCCACGGCATACTCCTTGCCGTGCTCCTCCTGATTGCCCTTGAAAGACCCCAGGGCCTCCTCCACCTGCACCACAGCGCGGGTTACAGCTTCCATCATACGCCGCCCGTACACCCATACCCTATCTTACCTGTGCTGGCGTAGGCTTTCCCCAGCCAAGCCCAGCTGCCTTGAGTGCCGTCGCTAGGGCCCCCCTTCTTGAGTGAGAAGCCCTGCACCTTCAGCGCTGCTAGCAGGGCTGGCGCACCGTCCGCCTTCAGCATCGTGTTAAAGCGCTGGAAGGTGGCCTGCAGCACCTCCTGACCGACTTCTGGACCACCTGCGCATATACAGGCGCTTAGTAGGGCGACCCTGCAAACGCTGCTGACTCAACTCACCAGCGCCACGCCGGCGGCGCACTGCCTGAGGGCGGGCTTCAACCTGCTCCTCCACCTCTTCGCTGCCGCTGGCGTCGTCGCTCAGTCCTGCAGCTGCGCGCCTCTGCAAACCCGCAGCCGCCGCAGCCGCTTTTGCTGCCTGCAAGCGGTTGAAGGGTCAAGCCAACCCAAACAACAGTGTGCCGTGGTGCACCTACCTGGTGGCGCTGCCGCAACTCTTCCCACTCCGACCGCAGCCTGCAAGGTCACGGGTTGCGTCAGACACACAGCGAACTGGACAGACCGAAGGTACTCACTCTTCCGCCTTCAGCGCAAACTCGGGGCAGCGCGCCATGGCCCACTCGATCACCAGCCTGGCCTTATCGGACCTCAGGTTGTGGACCTGCACGTTCACGAGCGGTGCGCCCGGGTACCCCAACGCAACGCGGGCTGCGCTGCAGCTGTTGCCACAAGGACACGTGCCATCCACCGGTATCCAGCCCGCGATCTGCTGTGCGGTCACGCCGTCCTTCCTGGACCATTTCCCCTGGTGGCACATCTTCAGCGCCATGTTCGACGAGAGTCTGTGCTGTCCCCGCATTTCAGGCTCGATGACCATCTGCGAGGCCACACGGTCTTACGGTGTCTTACTGAGAAGTTCTCGCGCGCCGACACACTCACCACCCAGGCAGCGCGCAGTTGGTCCCGTAGCAGGTACGACTCAGCCGGCGGCGCGGGCCCCACACCGGCCGTCTCCCTTGTGGGGATCAGGGTGACGGCAGGCGGGGGCGCACGCAGGCGGGGGCGCACGCAGCTGCCTCACTGAGTACATGTTCTTCACCAAGTGCTCGATAGGCAGTGTCAGCGCATCGTCCTCCATGAAACCGAAGTTATGGTACTCGATTGTGGAGGTTTTCGGTTCGGCAAGGACCAAGAGGGCGCCAGGTAATTGCCTACGAGAGCTGAATTCGTCAGGTTCCTGCTGTCTAGCATGTGACAGATGACACTTACTTGATAGGCGAGTCCAGTTCGTCAATAGGGTACTGCTCAAAGACCTCAATCAGCTGCTTAAGGACATCAAGTAAGCCGCGCGAGATCTTCGCAGCTTTTGTCTTCTGCGAGGTTGGGCGCGTTAGTGTCATAGACCAAAAGCACTTCCGGGTCCTTCATTACCGTGCGCGCCATGATGTCCCAAGTCGAGCAAGTGGCGCTCGACTGAAGCCGGTGTGTTGTCTTACATACCTACTGTGTATATAGTGGCTCCAAACGCTTGAAATGAATCAAGCAAAGAAGGAAGGAAGCTAGGATACCGGCGATCAGTGTTCCCTCGCTGTATAATATGAATATGTGAGCAGTCATGTAGTCTTATATGGATATATTTGCTATCCAAGTTTGCGACCGGCACCGAGGCGTACCGGCTGGGTGGTCATGGCGCGGGTTACCATCTGGTAGCGGCGCAGTTCCCAGCGTTGCGAGCTTTGAGCGGGGGCAGCTGCGCGGGGCTATTGGGGACCCCCCTGAAGTGGCGGGGAGGGCTATCGGGCGAAGAAGCGGGCGCGGGGAGAAGCTCCGGCAGGACTCCATTTTGGGGAGAACACAAAGGCTACCCATGGGGAGGGCCCGGGCGGACATCATGCGCTCCCCAATGACCCGGGTCCCCGGCTGTTGGGGAAGGCCCCATACCTGCTTCGTCGGCCGCGCGCCAGCGGAGCGGGTGCAGCGCCAGTTCGTGCGCAGCGTTGTGCACCAGGTATGCATGAAGCAGAGCGCACCGGCACCGAGGAGTGCAGCTGTTTCGTGCGTACTCGGTGCACGACATCGCGCACGAACTGGCGCTGCAGCGCGGGAAAAGGGGCTGATGGAGGGCCACTCGAGCGCGGAATCGCGAGCTGTTCAACGGATTGTTACCGCTGACACCCGCCCCGCAGGACCCGTGCGCGCCACCCGCGTTGCAGGGCACACACCGCCACCAGCCCACCACCACCCTGCCACATTCGGCTCATTGCGCAAGCAGGCAGCAGAAAGGACTTTATGATTCGAGCCGGGGCTAGTAAGGGTGATATTCACGCTGTGGGGGTTCATCCGCCCACAACGGGGGTCGCCGGTCTGCAACAGCAACTGCACCCTACCACGTGCGCACCCAATGCTCGCCCACTCCTCCCAATGCAGCGGCACCATTGCGTCATGCACCCCCGCCGCCACAACAGCTCCACAGCTCAGGCCCCATGCCTGCCCCCCGCTCCGCCACGGCGGTTTCCGCAACGCCTGCCCCACGCGGTACCTGCGTCTTCGAATGCGCATTCCTAGCTTGTAGATATCATTCAGTTCAGGCAAATGAACTTGCCGCAGCAAGCAGCGCTTGATGTCTGTCAGCCGTAGTCACCCATCAATTAGTCACGTCTGAAGTCAAAGTCGACAATGTGCATGAACTGTATGCGGTTGCGGGCAAGGTGCCATTCACACACAAAACACACCCACCCACACGCCCCACCACCCGTCTATCCACCTTCAATTGCACATGCTGCAGAATGGTCGTATGCGACTGTGCGTGCGCTTTGCAACGTGCCATATCCCCGTGCCGTATGACTGTACGGTATCTGTTGTACAAACCACTCCCGGCCCACCATCGGTCACGGCCTGCCGGTCCACGTGTTTCCGTGATTGCATGCGCACTGTAAAACCCACCACCTTGCCCCTGCTTCCAGTCCAAGCCCCCGTTGCCACCTGCCAGCCGCCGCACCCCTCCGAGGGCGGAGGCTGGCGGCCTGCCCACACTCCCCCACATCCCACCGCCACTTCCTCCTCTGCTGTCCCCGCTGTCAGCCGTCCAGCCACCCAGGCAGCGGCGGGCGGGGCCACACCCGTCTGTCCAGTCTTGGTCCCGGTCCGGTCCGGCCACCACACCACACCCAGGGGCTGGAACGCGGCGGCGGGCGTATCACCGGATGGTGGTCCGGTTCATGGAGGCCACGGACGTGTCGGGCCCGTTGGACTTGGCCGAGGGGAACACCGACCAGAAGCGCAGCGTCTCGTCGCCCGCGCCCGTCACGATGGTCTGGCCGTCCGGTGACACGGCCAGGTAGAGCACACGCAGCGTGTGGCCTGTGGTGGAGGCGGCGACGGGCGCGTGGGCGGGTGAGTGGGTTTGTGGTGCGTTGGAGTGGCGTGTGGGCGGCGTGCAATGTACACCTGTGACCTGGCGGGGCGACCACCGCCCACCGCACTTGCCCCTCCCCTCCCCTCCTCATCCAGCCTCCCACTCACCCGTGAGCGTGGCCAGCTTGGCCATGTTGGGGTACTTCCAGATGATGACCTGGTTCTGGCTGTAGCCGTGCGTGGACACGATCTCGTTCACGTTCTTGCTCCAGCTGATGTTGCACACCTGCAAGGGCAGCGGGCGCGGCCGTGTGTGCACAGCGCTAAGATGTTGTACATAATACCGTACGGAACGGCGAGAGGTGGCGTTGTGTGTGATGCCAGGACGGTGCCGGCATGTGCACGTGTGCGTTCCGAGTTGTGGAGCGCGCCGCGTGTGTGCAGCCCCTACTTATGGCCGTTGCCCCGGCTCCGTCCAGTCCGGTAAGGTTAGGCCCCAGTGCCCATCCCCCTGCACACGCTGCCCGGGCATCCATCAAGCGGCGCCTGTCAAGCACGCCGCAGCCAGCGAGGCCCATCCGCCCTACACCTCCCGCGCAGGCAGTCCACGCCGTCCCGCTTGCGCCTTCCTGCCCTCCCTCTTATAGCAGTTGCCCGGGCTCCGTCCAGTCAGGCATGGTTTGCCATGGGCTGCTGCCCACAAGCGCCCTTTCTCCCCGCCGGCACCCCGCGCGGCGCGGCCGCACCTGGCTGCCGGTGTCTATGGAGTTGATGGCGGTGCCGTTGGCGGTGTTCCAGAAGCGGATGCAGCGGTCCGCCGTGCCGCCGCCGCTGGCCAGCACGCTGTGCTGGTGCGGCGACCAGGCGATGGCCTGCACCGGGCCAGCAGCGGCGGGGGGCGGGGGGGGGGAGGGAGGGTTGCATTCACGGTGAGGTACGATGTTGACGATGAAGAGAGACGCGATGTTTGGGCGATGAAGGTGTTGCACAAGGGGAGGGACAGTGTGGCTTAGGAATGACATCGGCACACTGACCATCACAGCGGCCGCCGTCCGCTGCTCTGCCCCCGCACCGCTCAGGTGCCCACCCTGCCAACTAGCCCCAAACCCGTCTGGTTTGCACCATCCGAGGCAGACCGGACCCGCGGCTCCGGCCGCGTCGCCTCTCCCCCCCCTGCTCCCTCCCATCGCCACCCTGGCGCTCTGTGCGACCCTCTGTGCCCTCCCTCCTCCCCCAAGTGCCTACTCCCGGCCCCTGCCGCTCCCCCCCCCACACACGTGCCCACCTTGACCGCTGCGGTGTGGTCGCTGAACTTTATCTGCGGGCTGGTGGAGGCCAGGCTCCAGATGTAGAGCTGGTTGTCGTTGCCGCCGCTGGCCAGCTGCCGGTCGTCGGGGGACCACTGCGGCGGGCCGCGGCGCGGCGCGGGGTGGGTGGGTGGGTGGGGGTTGCAACGTTAGGGGGTGCACGGTTAAGAGGTGCAAGGGGGGAAAGGCGGTGCGGTGATGGATGAATAAATGGAAGCGTGTGCAGTGCGGGGGGTTCCTTACATGACAGCGCAGTGCCAGGGGGTTGGGGTTCGCGATGGCCAGGAAAGCTCGAGGCCCGACACTGCGTGAATGCGCCCGCGTCCCACGGCACCCGCCACCAGCACCCCGCCATGCCAGCACCGTGCCGACTGCCGCCAACCGTCTTGCTCGTTCAAACCCGCCGTTGCCCTCCCCACCCACCCTGCCCGCCGCGCTCCCACCAAACTGCCTCCCCACACCCATCCAACCCACACACTCCCGCCCTCCACCGCCGCTGCGCACCCCCCACCCCCCCACCCCCCCTCCCCCACCAGCGCCACCACCACCGAGTGACCGCCGCGCACCTTGAGGCCGCACACCTCGGACCGGTGGCCCACCAGCTTGGCGGTGAAGTGCTCGGGGCAGCGGATGTCGCGCTGCAGGATGTTGCGGTCGCGGCTGCCGCTGCACAGCACGTGCGAGCCCCACGCCTGCGCGCGAGCGCGCACGTGAGGAAGTGGCGTGTGGGCGTGGGCGCGTGGGTGAAGGGAGAGTGCGGTGCGCTGAGCCTGACTGCCGTCGTCACAGAAGCGCACCCCACGTGTATCAACGCCTGCCAACCTCACGGGCGAGTGCGATCCGAGCCCCACGCTGCTCTGCGGTTCCCGCCTGGCGCACGAGCGCTACCCTCTGACCCCCACCCCTCTCCCGGCCACCATCTGTCGCTCAATGCAGCTGCGCCCTGCCCGCACCCCTCCCATCCCTGGCCCCTCCCACTTCTTCTGAAGCCGGGCCCCCAGAGTGCCCACGTCAGCAACGCCGTCGTCGTGAACCGGATCCCCGCCGCCCGCCGCCCGCCGCCAGCCAGCCAGCCAGCCAGCCAGCCACCCACCCACCCACCCACCCACCCACCCACCCACCCACCCACCCACCCACCCACCCACCCACCCACACCGACACCGACATCCGCCCTCAGCTCACCTGCGTCCCCACCCGCGCCCTGTGGCCGTCCATGGTCCGCAGCAGCTTGAGTTTGGCCACGTCCCAGATCTGCACCTTGCCGCTGTTGGTGCCCACGCTGAGGTAGGTGCCGCGGCAGCTCCACTCCACGCTGCACACGCTGTCCGCGGGCGCCAGGTCGCACAGCTTGGTCACCTGCGTGGATGCGGCGCGGCGCGGCACGGCATGCGAGGAGGGTAGGGTCGAGAGGGTAGGGTCGAGAGGGGATTGCAAAGATGGTACAAAGAAGTGTAGTGGCGTAGACAGCAGGGGAGGGATGGGGCGGGAGGGAAGCGGGCGGGAGGGCGGGGCGGCTGGGCAGACAGGGCACCAAGCGGGGCCCAGGACATGGACTAGCTGTTGCCTTCCGGCCTTCCCCCCTGAGGGACGACACGTCCTCCCCATCGCTCTCCGCCTGCCTGCCGACGTGTCTCCAATGCAAAGGTGCGGGCCGGCCCCTGCTCCCCCGCTGCGCCGCACATCTACTCCCCCTCCACCGCAGCGGCAGCGCCTGCGCGCTGCCCCCTCTCCAATCCCACTACACCCGACCCCCCTCTTCTTGCCAATGCCGCACCCTGACGCTCCTCACCACGCGTCCTGCACTCCTGCCCACGCGCCCCGCGCACCAGCCTGCGCCGCTGCCTAGCGCCGTTGACCCACGCACGTCCTCCAGTCCCCCCTCTCCCCCATTCCCCTCTCCATTCCCCTCCCCACCCTCTCCATTCCCCTCCCCACCCTCTCCCCACCCCTCCCCACCCTCTCCCCACCCATCCCCTCCCCTCCCCTCCCCTCCCCTCCCCTCCCCTCCCCTCCCCTCCCCTCCCCTCCCCTCCCCTCCCCTCCCCTCCCCTCCCCTCCCCTCCCCTCCCCTCCCCTCCCCTCCCCACCCTCTCCCCTCCCCACCCTCTCCCCCTCCCCTCCCCTCCCACTCCCTTCCCCTCCCTTCCCTTCCCCTCCCTTCCCTTCCCTTCCCTTCCCTTCCCTTCCCTTCCCTTCCCTTCCCTTCCCTTCCCTTCCCTTCCCACCCTCCCCATTCCCCACTCCCCATTCCCGTTTCCCCTCCCCTCCTCCACTTCCCCCTCCCCATTCCCCTCAGCCCCCTCACCGTGCTGCTGCTGGCGCTCCACAGGTAGACGCAGGTGCCCAGCCCAACCGCCAGCACGTTCTGGCTGGACCAGTCCACCAGGTTGAGGTAGAAGTCGTCAGCCAGAGAGGGAGCGTCCAGCACCTGAGCCGGTGAGCCCGCGGTTGGGGGAGTTCAGAGTGGTGGAGCCGGTATGCGTGGGCGGGGTTGTGAGAACCAGCTTATACCAACAAGCGGAACCTGACCTAAACCAAATCCAAGGGTTTGCAAGGATGGTCGGCGGAGTGCCGCAGGGTAGACAGCAGGCGGTACGGGCGGTGGGTGCTCTGGTTGCGCCGCCCAGACGCGCCCGTGGCACCGCCCCTTCACCAACAGCACGCCCGCCCCCCGACTCCCTTACGCGCTCATCCGCGCCCTTCCCCACCGCGCTGCGCCGCTCTGGAGCCCGCCCGCTTGTGCTCATTCGGCGCTCCCCCCACACCCCACCCGCCCACACCCCCGCGCAGGCAGGCCGCAGCGCACCTTGAACGGCGCCCGCGCGATCCGCCGCTGCGCCCGCCGCGGGCTGGCGAAGGGCGACCCCGCCGCCGTGTCGTCCCCCACGGGCGACACGACGAAGGGGCTCTGCGCGCTGGGCCCGCCGTGCGGGCTGTGCACGTCGCCCGTCTTGAACCTGCGAGGGCGCGGCGGTGGCGGGAGTTCACACGCCACGTTCGGAACTGACCGAAGGGAGACTGGGGCCGTGGCAGCTTAAGCGGGAGCACATCTGCCGCCAGTGAATACCGCGCCTTCACCAATACGCATGCAAAGAAGCACGTTCATGCTGCCTATGACGCCGCCCCGCAAGGGACCCCCCGACTGGCTCCTAGCGCCTTGGCCGCACAGAGTCTTAATTGCGATGGGTTTGCGTACACGCCGGCGCCCACTCCTTGCTTCCTGCCCACCTGAACAAGCTCTTGCCGGGACTGGCAGGTGCTCTTAGCTGCTCCAGCTGCTGTACCTGGAGTGGAAGGGGTCGGGGGGCGGACGGGTGCGTTGGGCGTGGGTGCGTAGCCTTTGCGCCCCCTCAAATGCTAGATAGTTGAAACGACTGCCAGCCAACTTTGAAAGACGCCGAAATCATGGCGCAGCCCACCCCGGTGCTGCTGCAGCCCCACACCGCAGCCCCCCCTAACAGCCTCCCCACCTTGTCTGGGGAGATGGGCCCCGGGAACGTGGCCCCCAGGAGCTCCGACCGCAGCAAGAGGTTGTATCCGGGGTTGAGGTCCTGCAGGCGTGAGCCCGAGGCGCGATGAGCTCAGAGATAGCGGCGACAGTGGCGTCCTCGCCCCCGTTTCACCCGCTGCGTGTCGGCGTGGGGCACCGCGTGCTCGCCGCCCGTCAGCCCTCCCCACCCTTCCACTGAGGCACCCCCTCATATACCTCTCTTTCCGTCGCCTGTTTGGACACTTCTGACGTGGCCATTTCACGATCCAGGATGCTGAAGTCCAGCCGAGCTGTGGGCGCCCGTGATGGAATAAATCGATCGCTATATGTTACTCGTGATTTTGGTGACCACATCGGACTGCGCGCCGGGCTGGAGGCGTGCAGGTTTGGCCCTCGGCTGTCTCTGAGCGGAGATGCGGGTGGAGCCTGCGCCTGCGGCTGAGACGTAGAGGGCCCAGCCGCGTATGCATACTCTGGGTCCATGCTGGGTCTCGTGGGCCAGGGCCCGACGGCCCTAGCGCCTCGCTATGCCTGGACCCACAGAAGCGCGCGAGCGGACCCGGTGGCGACCTCGCGGTCTTAATATTTGCTAGAAGCAGTTGTGTTGGTCTTAAGAAGCAGAAATGAGGTGCGCCGAGTCAGGGCAAGGCGGGCGAAACAGTCAACGTCGGAAAGAAGGAGACAGGGGTGTTCTGGAGGCAGGGCGTAGTTTGTTGGTTCAGGTAAGTACTGTATTTGGATGGAAGAAATGTTATGTGTGCTTGGTCGTTTGCGTGGACGCTTGGGCTACCCGCTCGAGTGCTGGTTCCGCTTGCCAAAGGCTCCTTCGCTTGCCGGCAACTCGCTTCAGCGCTACACCAGGCCCACGCTCATTCAGTTTCACGCTTAAACCTCGTTCAATAATGCAATTTATGCTAGCTCGTCGCGAATGCACAGGCGGCGCGTGCCGCTGCTGTCACCGGCTGTCGTCCCGCTTTCAGCTCCTCCCCGCAGCTTTTGGTTCCCCCGTCCTCATCTGGACAGTTTCTTGAGCCGCTGGCGCCACGCGCACGCCTACACCATGGTTTACCATGCGACGTTGTGGCATCCAACCCTGATTCATGGCGGTGAAGAAGGATGTGCACTGTGGGGATGGCGCCGATGGGGACGCGGCGCGATTCCTCTCTCCAAGCCTAAGGCGTCTTAAGGTAGCTTGAGGATGCCCAAAGGATACCTTTTGCAAAAGCCGCGTTGCAAGATATGTACGTGGCCCCGCGGTAGCGACTTGCCGACTGGCAAGCGAGGAAGCTCAGTTCCCTCAAAGCTTGATGCATAAATGCGCTGTTTAAGTGTTTTTCTCTGAGGTGGCTCCTCGGATCGCCGTCGCTGTCGCGGCCATTAAGACCACAACAAGCCGGACACTGGTGCTAACTGATGGAGGATCCTGATGGTTGCGAGTGAAGTGCCCTCCGCGGATTCGTCTCTTCATCCACCCTCAACTTGCTCACTACCAAGCAATCATGCGCATCGAACCCTGATTCATCCTGCACACATCTCACGACACATACGGCACACCGTACTCCATGCGCGCTTCCGCAGTCCACTCGGCCACAAATAGCCGCCCTTGCACGCCCCTTCTGCGATTGCAGTGCATCCGCGCCACAAACTTATTCGCTCATTCCACACTACGGGCTTCACACGTCGCCATCCCGCCGTTAGAGGCGGCGCGCCACAGCGCGCGACAGGTCGGAGGCGGCGCGCCAAAGCGTCGAGCATCTAAACCGCGTCCTGACATCTGCGCCTGCATCGCCAGCGCCTCCGTCTGCGACCCCGTGCAGCGCGCGGCGCACACACGCTACCCCCCGTGCCTTTCCACTACCGCATTTCGAATGCAGAGAGATATGCCACCCCAGCCCCGCTACGCCTCCTTGTTGGTGAGCACCAGCAGTCCCAGCACGCCGATCAGCGCGTACTTGAGGTAGGGGTAGTCGTTCATGATGATGGTCACCATGCCCACCTTGGGCAGGAAGCTGCGGGCAGGTGGGCGGGTAGGCAGGTGGGCGGGTGGGTGGGCGGGTGGGCAAGTGGGCAGGTGGGTGGGCAGGTGGGTGCGCGGGCGGGCGGGTGAGGCCGTGCGCGGGGTCAGGGCGCAGCGGGCGTGGGGCCGGAGCACGGTTGGGCCCGCAGGTGGGGTAGCTCATTCCAGACCCCAAAAGCCTGGCGCCACCCAGACAACCATGCCCCGCGTCCGCGTGCCCATTTCCCAGCACGGCTATAGTGATTGCTCGCCTCGCGTCCACCCCACCGCACGCTATCCTACGGGCTACAGCTGTGCGCTTTTTCGAGCGCGCCATGCCTCACCCATGCCGGCCGCCCAGATTTGGCCCGCACAGCGCCCTGCTGTTCCTCCGAGCCACGTCTGCGCCACACTCAACCCATCCCTGCCCGCCAACCAAGGTGACCATCAACTGACCGCCCGCCCAACGCACCCAGCTCGCCCTCTCCCCATCATAATCATGTCGCTCAGCCGCCCCCCCCCCTTGCTGCTCTTGCATTTGCCCGTCCCCAGTTTAGTTAGGTTGGGTTAGCTTGGGCTGGTGTTTACAACCTCCGCCCAGTCCCAGCGCACGCAAGCCCATCCCCACATTCCCCAGCACCCTCCGCCCCCTGCCCAGCCCCCCGCCCAACGCTGCGGCTCTCACCCGACCGCTCTCCCCATGATGTGGTGCTGGTGCAGCCAGTCCTGCCCCTTGTTGTACAGCGCGCGGTCGTCGCCGTAGTTGTTGTCGCCCTGCGCCGGGGGACAGGGTGGGAGGCAGCGTGTGGGAGGGGAAGGGGGGCCAACAGCGCGTAAAGCAAGCAGCCCTGATTCAGCCTTGCTTGTCGCGCCCATTGCACGCAAATCCAGTACAGCCCAACCTTCCCTGGCCCAGTTGGCGCCACAGCCGACGGCGCATCGGACCCATTACACGCTTTACACCCACGCCGCTTGCGCCCGCCGAGCCAGCTCCAAACCTGGCTCAGGTCACCCACCATTTGGTGTCGCAGGCCCTCCGTTGGCACGTCCATGAAACTTCGCACACCCCGCATGGCCCAGCCACCTAGTACGGAGCCCGCCGGCCCCAGCCTCCCCCGGCCAGCCCCGCAGCCCAGCGATACAGCGCCGTCGGCGCGGCGCAGACGCCGGGGGCCCCACGCCAGGCTCACCTTGGTGAGGATGTCTATGTGCGTCCCGTTGCGGCGCTCGTGCACTTTGATAACTCGGTGCACGATGGGGATGTCACGCCCGTCAAGGTTGAACACCACCACCTCGCCAGTGCGAATCGGCGCCTTGCCCATGTTCAGGAACAGGATGTCCCCGCGGTAGAACCCCGGCTCCATGCTACCACTCAGCACCACGACCACCTGCGAGCGGGTGGTTTGTAAGATTTGGGTTGACAGGTGTGCACAGGCGATTCGGCTGCCAGCTGCAGGTTTCAGGTCGGACGTGCAGGGGTTTTGCGAGGGGAGCCGGGCGAACGAGGGACACGTCCCACCCACCCCGCTCGACCAGAGTCGGCCCCCAGCTCGTGCCCGCCGGTGTGTAGACCCGTCCCCTTGACTCCCTCGCGCTACCCGCGGCTTGCCGCTGCAGCCGGCAGCCTTACCGGCGACTCGCTGCCGGTCACCAGCATGAGCGACTTCCAGATCATCAGCGCCGAAGTAACGATGAGCCCTGAGCAGCACGTCGCAGTCCACGCATCAGTTCAAGCCCTTTGCAGCAACGGATCGCAGCCAGCGCCCGCGTTTATCGGTGCGCCCGAACTCGCCTAGTTGCAGCGCCTGGCCCAGGAATTGGCGCACATTCATGCGCTTTAGCTCTTTATACGTGTCTGTGATAAACTCCATCATTTTTGCCCTCGTTTAGGGGGCCGAAGCCGGGAGAAAGGTAAACTTGTTTGCGCCAAGCTGGAGCTGGTGGTCTTGGTGGTGGAATTAAGCGCCGCTCCAAGAAACACAAGGAGTGCAGTGCATTTTCGGCTGGGCTCTGGCTTGTGCATGCGCCCATCTGCAGGGCGGTTCGCGGACTGGCCTCTACGCTCCCCAAAAAAAACATTGCGTACATACATATCGATGACAAACCAATGACCTACTAAGTAGGACCTACCAAGCCGACCTCAGTGACGCGCGCAGCTGTCGCCATGCGCGCCATGCACCCGCTGCTTTTCCTGGCGCTGCTTGCGCCGGCGTGCTGCAGTGCTTACAGTGCGGCTGCCGACGTGGCGGTTTTGGAGAGCGTGCCGCTGCGCGAGGAGGTGAGGCGACCGGAGCCGAGAGACCAACTGCCGTCGGCCCAACGGGCAAGCCCACGAACGCTTTCCAGCACCGACTTTCGGTCCTGTGACGTCAGGCGCTTACGGGCGCCGCAGCGCCTCTGACTGCTGCGGGCCTCAGCGGCCCAACCGCACCGCACCCCGCGCCGCGCACCCCTCCCTTCTCAGTTCCCCGCCACGACCTCGCCCCCTGCCGGCCCCTCTCGCACACCGCTCCACCCACCCCGCTCTCGCCGACCCCCCGCCACCGCAGGTCCCGCCGGCCGCCGGCCAGCGCTACCGCGTGCTGGTGGCGCCGGTGTCGTGGCGCAGTCGCGCCTTCTCGCTGCTCAAGATCGCGCACGAGTTGGCGGCGCGCGGCCACGACGTGACCGTGCTGATGGCGGGAGCGCAGGAGGGCTGGGCGCGGCGCTCGCTGAGCGCCTTGGACGAGGCGCGCGCGCGGCGGGTGCGGCTGTACGGCTCCCGCGCCCGCGTGCCGGGCGGCCCCCAGGCTGAAGATGCAGGGGCTGGGGCAGGGGCAGCGGCAGCGACGGCCAGCTCCGCTGGCGGTGCCACTGCTGCTGAGCCGGCTGCTGAGTCGGCAGGTGCTGCTGCTGCTGGTACTGCGGCTGATGGCGGCGTGGCTGCCAGCGGCGGCGAGCGACCTGAAGGAGCCGGCGGCAAGGGCGAGGGCGAGGGCGCGGGCGAGGGCGGCAGCGGCAGCGGCGGGCTGCGGCTGGTGCTGCATGACGGTGCGGACATGGAGGCGCACGCGGAGGCGCTGGTGGGGCGGCCGCCCATGGAGCAGGTGCGCGGTGCGTGCGGGCCAGGGTAGCTAGCAGCACACGCGCGTGTCGCATGGAGCGCGCAAAGAAATGGTGCGGTAGGAGGCCGGTATCCAACTTGGGGTTTGGAGGACCCGCTCCATTACCGGCCATGGGCGCGGCGCGGGCATGTGGATACACGCGTGCGCACGGTGCTTTTGCTCATGTGCTTCTGCGTATGGCGCTTTCGTGCATTGCAGTTCCGACACGTGGTGAACGTCACGCTGGAGGCATGCGAGTGAGTGGGTTGGCGGCCTGGCGGCTGAGGCGGGCCCGGGGGTTAGGTTGGGCGTGCAATCCTGGCCGTTTGCTGGGCCGCAGTCGTGTTTGCTGCCTTGGGCCTTCACGGAGCACGCCCTGCGCCCCACGACACACACAAAAGCACACACGCACGCCGCAGGGTGCTGCTGGCCAACCGCAGCCTGAACCTGCTGGTGGCGCGCGGCCGCTTCGACGTGTTCCTCAGTGAGCGAGCGAGCGAGCGTGCTGCGTGTGACGTGGGGTGGCGTGTGGGGTGGCGTGTGGGGGCATTGAGTGGCGCGGGGCGTTGGGTGGCGTTCGGTGGCGTGGCGTGGCGTGGCGTAGGTATGTTGCGAAATGGGGCCCTGACCTACCCGGCGCGCCCACACACCTTCATCATCATCCACATCAGCCACTCGTCCCACCTGGCTCCACATTGGCCCCGCGCCCCGCCTCACACTGACCCTGCGCCACCCTCTGCCCTGCTGCTGCGATACGCCGACGCTGCTGTGATCGCTGCACGCGCGCGTGCTCGTGCTCGTATGTTAAACACAAAATCAAAACAAACGGAACAAAGCCGCCATTCACGTCGCTGTGCTCTTGTGTGATGCTTCCGCCCGCCCGCCAGCCGACCTGGCGGACATGTGCGGCGCCACGCTGGCGGAGCTGTGGCGCCTGCCGCGCCTGGACCTGGACACAGGCGCCACCCGCGCCGCCGGCCACTGGAACATCTACAACCAGGTGGGGCCACTTGACGTTTTCAGGGTTCGGGTTTAGGGCGCTTGCCGGGTACAACATCTCTTCCAGTTGAGGCTCACGCCACACACGCCGCACACACACACACACGCACACGCACACGCACACGCACGCCGCACACGCACGCGCACGCGCACACGCAGGTGTTCTCGCCCGCCGCGGTGCCCTCCTTCCTGGTGCCGCTGCCCTCCAACACCATCTACAGCTTCAAGGTGCGACGGGTGTGGTGCATCGTGGGCATGGATCAAAGCATATGTGCATCCCAGGCACCCTCGAGCTGCCGCCGCCCGCCCAGCCGCGCCAGCTCCCCTGCGGCGCCCATGTCCGGGCACCCTCCGCAATCCCCACATGCTGTGCCCCGGGACCCATGCTCAACATGGCTGTGTGTGCTGTGTGCGCTGTCCTGCACCCCAACCGTGCGCCTCGCTCGCACAAACCAGGACCGGCTCCTAAACACGCTGGCGACGGTGCTGATGCGGCTGATCCACTGGCGCGAGATCACGTTGCCCATCGAGGTGTGAAAGCGCGCGTGGGGTGGTGATGGGTTTCAATCTCAACACGGGGGTCGGGCGGGCCGGGGGCTTGGGGTGGGTGGTGATTCATTCCAGTCCTAAAAGGGGGGCGCGGTGCGCCCCGGAGCCCCCGGGTTTTGCCAACCGCACCCGCAACACGGGGCAAAGCATGTATGGTCACACGTGGCATTGCTAGCTGTGTCCACGCCCTTGCGGTTGCTGCTGTACTCCTACCCCCACCCACCCCCACCCCCGCCCGCCACCCCTCGATCGACTCCTCCACCCTGCACCCGACCCACCAGCCGCACCACCACCCCGCCGTACCTGCCGTACATGCCGTACACACAGGCGCTCCGGGCGCGTGTCAATGTCAGCGCTTTCGATGACATGATGCTCTCTGCAGCGGCGGAGGCCGCGGCGGACGCGAAAGCGACAACACAGCCAACCACAGCGGCGCTAGCAACAGGGGCGGCGGCGTCGGAAGACGGTTGCGCCTGCCCGGCGCTGTACATGCCCGTCTGCGCCGCCAGGCCGCCCACAGCAGCAGGCGGCGCCGCAGCGCCCGCCGTACGGCGTACGACGTACGACAATGCCTGCACGGCCGGGTGCGACGGCGCCGCAGTGCTTCACGCAGGACGCTGCGATCCCCGCGCGGGAGGGGGAGGGGAAGGTGGGTGGGCCCCCCGCAGCGGAGGACGGCTGGGCGGCGGACCTGGCGGGTGGCTGCGCGGCCTCGCCGACCGCGCGCGCGCGGCGTTCCGCCGCGCGCTCAGCGCCGCCCGTGTCAGCGCGCTGCTGCAACCCAGCATCCCCACCAACCACAGCGGCAGCAGCAGCGGCAGTAGCAGCGGCAGTAGCGGCCAGCCGGGTCAGACGCCGTCGCAGCAGACCTGCGACGCGCCCGGCGATGGGGCTGCCAGCGCGCCGACAGCGGCAGGGGCGTCGGCCTGCGCGACCAAGCAGGGCCAGGGCCGGGACCGGGGCCAGGGCGGCGGCAGGGGCGGGGGCCGGGGCGGGGGTGCCCTGGGCCGCCGCAGCGCGCTGCTGCCGCTGTGGCAGTCCAACCTGCGCTGGCTGCAGCTGGTGCTCATCACCACAGACCCGGCGTTCGCGGACGTGCGGCCCATGGGTCCCAACTTCAAGTTCGTGGGGCCCATCACGCCAGGTGAGATTGATGTACGGCATGGCCCGCGCCGCGGTGTGTCCGTGCGTGTGGCCACCTTCTGGCTGACATGTGCGGGTGTGTGTTTGTGTGTAGGGCGGTCGGCGGGGTAAGGGAAGGGAGGGGGTTGTGAACACCCGGGTGCGGGGCTTGGGATCCAGAACTACTCGAACGCATCGGTAGCGTTGCTAGCTCCTGCGCCACCAGGCACCAGACCCCACCGGCCCGCCTCGGCCCCTGCCCGCGCCCGCTCCCGCGCCCCTGCTCGCCCGCAGAGCCGCCGCTGCCGCTGCCGGCCGAAGTCCAGCGCTTTGTGGCGCCACCAGACGACCACGCCGCTGCCAGCCAGTCCAGCAGCCGGACCAGCCGGACCCGGGTGGTGTACGTGTCACCTGGCTCCACCTTCAGCTTCGGCGACCCGGGCCAGGCGCACCTGCTGATGGTGGGCGGAGGTGGAATTTGTGCCGTACGTAAAGAGGGGTGAAAGCTGCCGGGCGATGTCGGCATTGCACGCGGGGCATTGAGGTGGTGGGGTCGGCAATGCGGCCGCTATTCTGCGCCTCACCTGGTCTGGTAGGGATTTAGGCATACGCCCACATTGCCCCCATGAGTCGTTATGGGATACTCGCAAGCCGTGGATGCCGTGGATGGTCGGGTTGCGCTACCTCGTTCGACGACGTGACGGTGATGCCGTGTGCCTCCGCTGTTGCGCACCCCGCCCCCCGCCCGACGGCCCCGCGCTTGCCTTCCACGCCCCCTGCAGGCGCTGCAGCAGCTGCTGCCGCCCAGCTTCCGCATCCTGTGGCGCTCCAAGCGCCAGCACCGGGAGCAGCTGGCGGCCGCCCTGGACCGACTGGAGGCGGCGGCGGCAGCGGATGCGGATGCGGATGGGGAGGACGGGGACGGGGCGGAGTGCGCGGCGCCGGATGCGGCGGGCGGGGGAGGCAGCGCTGCGTCGGAGGCGGAGGCGGAGGCGGAAGTGGAGGCGGCGCGCAGCAGCAGCGGCCCCCGCCGCTGCCGCGGCGCTGGCTCGGCGCTGGACCGCATGGCGGGCGGCGGCAGTAGCGGCAGTAGCAGCTGCAGTAGCAGCGGCAGCGGCAGCGGCCGTAGCCGGCTGCTGCTGCTGGACTGGGCGCCGCAGAATGACGTGCTGGGGGCGGCGGCGGTGGTGCTGTTCGTGTCGCACTGCGGCATCAACGGCCTGCATGTGAGCGGGCATGTGAGCGGGGGCGTCCGTCCACCACAAACGCGTCCAAAACACGCCCCTGGCTGTTGATTCTCTGCAGTTACGGGACCAGGGCGCGTCGGTATCCGCGCGCACGTCGGGGTGTGAGGGTGGAGGCGCTGGGGTGACCACGGTATCGAACCCAGCCGCAGTTGAGGCCGCGCACCTGCGCAGTGGTGCCCCTGCTCTGTAGTTCCGCTCCTTCTGGTGGTCGGCAGCAATGAGTGTGCATCGTGTGCCCTGTCCACGACCACGGCCTCGACCATGCGGCGCCCGAGCGTTTTCGTAACCCCTACATTACGGTGTGCTCGCTGCCGCGCCCCTCTCGCCCGCCCGCAGGAGGCAGCCTACCACGGCGTGCCGGTGCTGTGCATCCCGGCAGGTGCGGCCGTGCGGGGGGTGCGGGGTGGGGGGTTTGCAAAGATGGTACATAGAAGTGTAGTGGGGGTGGGGCAGGGAGGGGCGTGCGGTCGTGTGTTCGGAAACACAAGGGAGTGACATGCGCGTGTGTGGGGAGCGCGGGTTTGGGGGAAGAACTCTTGCTCCAGCCCTCAGAGCAGGTGCACAGGCAGCGCCCACGCTGCAGCTGCCCGCGTGGGCGACACGAGGCACCGCCACGCTTCACTCATCCCTCTGACGGTCTCGCCCACCACATCACGTCGACCGTGCACCCATCCACACATTCGCTCACTGTCTTTCTTCGCTTCCGTGTGGTCCCAAAACCACACACCCACCGCAGTCGGCGACCAGCACGGGAACGCCGCCATGGTCGTGTCGTACGGATTGGGCCGTACACTGGATCCAGCCGTACTCAACGGCCCCAACGGCACGGCAGCGGCGCGGGCGGAGGTGGCGGCGCTGCTGGGCGACCCCTCCTACAGGTGGGCATGGGAAAGGGGGGGGGTCGCGAGCTTGGGGTGTGATGAGGGTGTATGGGTTGCCCTGTGCAGCGCTGCCAAGTATCCGCACCACCAGCCGCACCGCCAGCCGCACCACCAGCCGCGCCCGGTTATGCTGTCCACGTTACGGGCTTGCTGGGCCTGGGGATTCAGCTGTCCCAAGTCTCGCCCCGTGCCCTGTCCCGCCAACCCTTCGTCCAAAACTGCTTTAGATGACAAACCACACTGCATGTGCGTGTGCATGTGTCTGTGTCTGTGCATGTGCGTGTGCCTGTGTCTGTGTCTGTGCATGTGCATGTGCATGTGCATGTGCCTGTGCGTGTGTCTGTGTCTGTGCATGTGCGTGTGCATGTGCGTGTGCATGTGCGTGTGCATGTGCGTGTGTCTGTGCCTGTGCCTGTGCCTGTGCCTGTGCCTGTGTGCGACTGTCTGTGTGTGCGCAGGCGCGCGGCGCAGCGCGTGTCGCGGCGAATGCGCTCCCACCCGCTGCCCGCGGTGGTGGTCGCGGCCGACTGGGTGGAGTACGCGGCGGCGGCGGCGCGCGTGGGGCCGCCCGGGTTCCTGGTGCCGACGGAGGCGGAGCTGCCACTGTGGCGGCTGCTGCTCCTGGACGTGCTGGCCGCGTGTGTGTGCGGTCTGGGGCTGGCGGTGGCGGCGGCGGCGGCGGTTATGCGGTGGTGCGCGCGGCGGGTGCTGCGGATGCGGATGGTCCGCCTGGCGGTGATGGGTGACAGCTAGCCGGGCTTTAATCTTCTGTTCTACCGCATCTGAGAGGGGGGTACGAGAGGGGGCACTCCGACGCGCGCTAGCGGTGCGTAGGGAGGAGGGAGGAGGGAGGACCGGAGGAGGGAGCAGGAGGGGCAGGTTGGGGGCCAGCAGTGCCAGGCAGTCTGGCCATGGTGTGGCCGGTCTGGGGCGACTTGTGAAACAGGCGCAATGCCTGCGCGTGCGGGTAAAGACGTGCGGGAGGCATCGATCTGCATCGATGTCCGCCGGGAAGCGGCACCCACCATGCCAGCCGCAGGACGGTTGGCCGATCCACGTATATTGCAATGCACGCCGGCCCCGGCCGTTCCACATGATTTCTTATCATGGATGTGTTGATTTATGCAATGATAGAGGAGAAATTGTTCAAACAAGTGCACTGCCAAGAACGGGTTACAGCAGTTCACCGCGCTCACAAATGCTGTGCAGATACATGAGTCTTTAGCCTTCACATGGAACAGCCCTCCCTCAAGCTGCAGACAGAAACCGGTATACGAGTGACGCGACGCTGCACATGCAGGGCGCATTCTCGTTTGCGCAATCCTTAAGTGGGGCAAATATACATTAAATTGCCACGCACATCACACGGCTGTAACCATGCAATCAAATGCTAATTGACCATGAGCTAATAGGCCAAAAAGCAAAAGCTGCAAGGCCGTGCTTTGCAAGTTCGCCCAAAATGTTGGGAACGCTGCTATTACTTAGTGTTGTACCTGCAATTCAAGGCCTGGTTAACTATGAAGCCGTGTCTGACCCGCTCAGCGGCCGAATTGGCCACCGCCCCCTTTCCGGCAGCCCTGGACGGCGCTTTCTGGCAGGGGGATCATGTGGAGCGTTTTCCGCGTGTCCAAGTGCAACAGCCGCGGCCCAAGTAAGGACTCCACCCAATTGGCGGGCGAACACAATGAGCGCGCTCGATTCTCCGCACGGGCAGCCGCTATCGCGCGCACATTAATCTATTACTTACCTACCCTTCAATTCCAATGTTTGTAATCCGTCCATGCCTTAGTATGCTTCAGCGGGGCAGTCCGAAACCGGTCCACGCCCTGCACGCCCTCGATCCTTCGCCCCCGCCGCCCCCCGCCCCAACCAGCGCCTCCTTAAAGCCACCACCACCACCACCACCACCACCACCACCACCACCACCACCACCACCACCACCACCACCACCACCACCACCACCACCACCACCACCACCACCACCACCACCACCACCACCACCACCACCACCACCACCACCACCACCACCACCACCACCACCACCACCACCACCACCACCACCACCACCCACCACCACCACCACCACCACCACCACCACCACCACCACCACCACCACCACCACCACCACCACCACCACCACCACCACCACCACCACCACCACCACCACCACCACCACCACCACCACCACCACCACCACCACCACCACCACCACCACCACCACCACCACCACCACCACCACCACCACCACCACCACCACCACCACCACCACCACCACCACCACCACCACCACCACCACCACCACCAAATGTTCCACCGCCGCGCCACTTTTCGTCCGGTGCCTAAATGCCTGCCCTTTCCTTCCCCATTCACTTTCCGCTCCATGTGGCCATGTGCAGTTCCTTCTGGGCGCCAACCCCAACCTCACCATCGCCAACGCGGCCTGGTCCAAGGGCACCTGCGACCCCGCGCTGGGCAAGGTGCAATGGGGCTTCGTGCAGACGTGGGCGTTGGGGCACGCGCTGGCGAGCTCCTTCCCCAAAGGTGCGCCCGCCGCCCGGTGGGCTACTGGCTTGTCAAGTGCGCTGTATCGGGGCGGTAGGACACACAGCACAGTCCGCGTGGGCGCACGTTCCTGCGTACCGTCACCGCCGCCCCCGCCTCCCACGCCACCCACCACCCACAGGCGCCCTGGTGCTGAGCAGCGGCGACGCCCCCGCGGGCAACTGCGCCGCCAACACGCTCGACTACTACACCTCCCTCGTGGGCGGCGGCGGCGACGCCAACCTGGACGCGCTCATCCCCAACTACTCCACCTACGACGCGGTGGCGCTGGAGTTCGACGTGACGCCCTCCAAGGACGGCTACCTGGTGTTCCAGTACCGCTTCGGCAGGTGCGCGGCGGAGCCGGGGAGGGGGGGGGTGAGGTGGTGAGGTGGTGGGGTCAGGGCATGTGCCGCGGGCTTCTGTCGCTGCTCTGCGCACCAAACGCGCACTGTCGCACACGCTCTCCCATCCTCCCACCCAAACCCCCATCCTCGCCCTCCCCCCCCACACACGCAGTGACGAGTACACGGAGTGGGTGAACACGGCCTTCAACGACGTGTTCGGCTTCTTCATCGCGCCCGTGTCGCAGCCCATCACCGCCGGACACAACGTGGCCATCGTGGCGGGCACCGCGAACACGCAGGTAGGGGCGCGGCTGTGGTTACGGTACTGCTGCGGAAAGGTTCAAGTTACAGTTGAGGGCGTGAGGACTCCGGTCTCCGGGGAACACTTTTACAGGGAGCGCCTCTTCCCATCCAACCCCACCGACCATCCTGCTGCCAACCGACCAACCCATCCCGAAGCCAATCTGTATACTTCAAATGCACCCGCCGGATGCTTCTCCCCGCAACAGGTTTCCATCAACAACGTCAACTACGCCAGCCACTCCAACATCTGGACCAACAACCGCGTGGGAGAGGCGGCTGTGATCAAGCCCACAGAGGTAAGGCGGGTCCCGCCGGGTGCGTGTGCACGCAGCAAACTCGGCATCCCCTCGTTGCGGATGCCCGGAGGCAGCCTCAGCGGGGCTTGAGATCGTTGCAACCGGTCCCGCACAAACGGAGGTAGCGCCCTGTACACGCACCCTGTGCACTACCCGCCCAGCCCATTGTTCACTCGCTTTCCCCTACCTAATGCCGCCGCCCCCGCCCCCGGCCCCCCCAGGCTGACGGCTACACCAACCTGCTCAACACGCAAGGCTACCAGGTGGTGGCAGGCACCACCTACCGCTTCAAGCTGGCCGTGGCCGACGCCGGCGACCAGGTGCGTGTGTTGTGTGTGCAGCGTGCGCATGGTCGAGCCAGGAAGACGGGACCCTGCAGGAGCCTTTGTTTACCAAACCGCCTCCCGCAGTGCGCCCAGTGACCCGTCTTCCCCAAAACCCAAAACCCAACTTGGCAACTTCCTCTCCGCCGCCCCTTCCTTCTTTTCCTTCCTTGCTTGTCAGATCCTGGACTCGTGGGTGTGGATCGGCGGCGAGACGCTGCTGGTGGACCAGAAGCCCAACGCCACCGTGACGCTGCCGGTCGTCAACGCCACCACCTGCGTCAACAAGCTCGTCTCGCTGGACGCCAGCGCCTCCTCGGACCCCGACCCGTCGGATCCCAGTGAGCGAGCGAGCGCGCGAGGGCTGGGTGGGGTTGGGGCCTCGCCACACTCACTGGCTGTCCTTCTCTCTATCTCAGCCCCTGAGTCTGGTTGTTTTGGGTATGGAGAAGCTTGGGCTGGTACTCACGCCCCGACCTTTTATCCCCCAACTGAATGCAGTCGCCACGTTGGGCTTCACATGGACGCTGACCGCGCAGCTGACCGCCACCTGCAACGACGTTCGCCAGCTCACGGGCAAGACCGTCAGCGTGAGTACACATGCACCTCGCTTTCCATCACTAGCGGGTTCGCCCCACTAGCCTCTCTCCCCGAACGCACCGCCCTCGACTCCCCAGCCACATACCCGCACGCACCCGCACGCCTACCCACCCTACCCACCCCCACGCACGCCCTCTGCCGCACACACACACGCGCGCGCAGGTCGACCTGTCCACGCTGGTCCCCGGCGTGACCTACAACGTCAGCGTGTCGGTGATGGACGACAGCGGCCTCGACGACGTCGAGTCCCACGCCCTCCTGGTCCCGGCCGACTGCGGCGGCCCCGCCATTGCCACCATATGCGGCACCACCACCACCACTACCACAGGCGGCGGCGTAGTCACCGCCACGTCGCCCAAGCCGCCGTCGCCCCCGCCGCCGCCCGCCATCACCACCACCACCCAGCTGCCGCCGTCCACAGCCCTGGACCCCGCGATCTTCGCGGGCGGCGCCGCGGTGGTGCCCTGCGGCGGCAGCGTCAGCATCGTCGCCACGGCGGCGGCGGCGCAGCCCTCCCTGGACCGCATCGCCAAGCACGGCAACGGCGACCCCATCTACTTTTTCTGGCGCGTGTTTGACATCCTGGACATCTCATTTGACTCGCCGATTATTGAGAAGAAGGCCTCCCAGGCGACGCCGGGGTACGACCTGGTGTCGTTCACGGGCGCGGAGCTGCTGCAGGGCCGCGCGGTCAAGAAGTACAGGGTGGGTGGGCGCGTGGCGGGGGTTGGGGTGGGGTGTGCAGGGGTGTGGAGTTTGGGGATTGGGGGTGTGGGGGTTGGGGGTGGGGAGGGCACAGGAGGGTGATTTGCGGCGTGACGGCTGGGAGTCAGCAGGTGGGGTACGGGTAGAGGTGAGCGTTGCGTCGTACCTGCTGCGGCCACTGTTGCCTTTCTCGCACCTTTGCTGCCACGCACCCTTTCCACAACCTCTGCAATCCCAATCACCTCAAACCCACACGTGAGTACCGTACGTACACCCGTGAACATGCGTGAACCTGCGTGCACGTGCACAGGTGGTTCTGGATGTGGACGACTCGCCGGACTGGGACACGGGCAATGGCCTCATCTCCACAGTCATGACGTTTGTGCAGGTAGGTGGGCGACCGGAATGAAGGGGCAGCCGGGCAGATGGAGGAGGAACAATGAGCGAGTGGAAATGTGACGGGAAATGTCGGTAACTTGTAGTGTCGATAAAGGGGCAGCCGCAGGCGTGTCTGGTCAGTCTGGTTACGCATGTGCCCCCCGCTCCCGCTCCCCCGATCCCGAAAAAACACCCGCATGCCCACGCACGCGTGATTGCTGCCCACAGGTGCTGCAGTGCCCGCTGCAGCCCTCGGATCCCCCGCCAGTGGTCGCCTTTGACGGCACCGCGCCGCCCGAGTCCTTCACGCTGGCCTGCGGCACCGTGGTGCGACTGGACGCCTCGGCCCCGCTCGCCAACTGCGTCGCGGCGTCCAGCAAGGGCGGCGCGGTGGTGGTGCGCTGGATGCTGTCCGTCGCCACGGCCGCCGCCGGCGGTGCTGGAGGCGGTGGCGGCGGAACCGGTGGCGGCGGCAGCGGGGGAGGAGGAGGCGGAGGAGGAGGAGGAGGTGCCGCAGCTGCTGGGGGCGTGGTGGTGTGGATGACCACCACCAGCACGGGCACGCTGGATCTGGACGGCACGGCGCTGCTCGCGTCCGGACAGCTTGTGGCTGATTTGTTCTACAAGCTGGAGTTTAACATCACGGTTGGGACCAAGGACTTTGATGACCACGACAACTGGGTGTCCAAGATGTCAGTGGGCTGCCACCTGCCGCCGCCCAGCCCCGCGCCGCCCAGCCCGCTCCCGCCGTCGCCCGCGCCCAGCCCGCCCGCGCCGCCGCGCCCGCCGCCCACGCCGCCCAGCCCCGCCCCCAGCCCGCGCCCACCAAGCCCCGCGCCTCCCAGCCCCAGGCCGCCGTCGCCCGCTCCCCCAAGCCCCAAGCCGCCCAGCCCCCCGCCCAGCCCACGGCCCCCCTCGCCTGCCCCGCCCAGCCCCGCGCCTCCCAGTCCTGCACCGGTCCCGCCGAGCCCTCCGTCACCCGCCCCGCCCAGTCCTGCGCCCCCCGGCCCCCCTCCCTCTCCGCCCAGTCCCACACCGCCCTCTCCTGCGCCACCCAGCCCAGCCCCACCGTCCCCCCGGCCCCCCAGCCCGCGGCCTCCTTCACCAAAGCCCCCCAGCCCGCGACCGCCATCGCCGCAGCCACCAAGCCCGGCGCCGCCCAGCCCCGCGCCTCCAGCACCCCCTAGCCCCACACCCGTCCCGCCCAGCCCTCCCTCACCTGCCCCACCCAGTCCTTTGCCGCCCGGCCCGCCACCATCCCCTCCAAGCCCCACACCGCCCTCTCCTCAGCCCCCCAGCCCCGCCCCACCCTCGCCTCGGCCCCCTAGCCCACGTCCGCCATCGCCCAAGCCACCCAGCCCACGACCGCCGTCGCCTGCGCCGCCCAGCCCAGCTCCCCCCAGTCCCGCGCCCGTGCCGCCCAGCCCCCCTTCGCCCGTCCCGCCCAGTCCCTCGCCCCCTGTGCCTCCGCCCTCCCCGCCCAGCCCCGCGCCGCCTTCTCCCAAACCTCCCAGCCCCGCACCTCCTTCTCCCAAACCACCAACACCACCATCACCGAAGCCACCTAGCCCCGGCCCACCCAGCCCGGCGCCCCCCGGCCCCCCTCCCTCTCCGCCCAGTCCCGCGCCACCAAGTCCTCCGCCCGCGCCGCCCAGCCCGGCTCCACCTTCGCCCCGTCCCCCAAGCCCGCGGCCTCCTTCACCAAAGCCGCCAAGCCCTCGGCCGCCGTCGCCGCAGCCACCTAGCCCCGCACCACCCAGCCCAGCTCCCACGCCGCCCAGCCCACCGTCACCGTCACCCCCATCACCTGCACCTCCGGTACCCCCGCCCTCTCCGCCCAGCCCCGTACCTCCTTCGCCTCAGCCCCCATCGCCGGCACCGCCCTCACCCAAGCCGCCAAGCCCGCGGCCCCCCTCACCAAAGCCGCCAAGCCCTCGGCCGCCGTCGCCGCAGCCACCTAGCCCCGCACCACCCAGCCCAGCTCCCACGCCGCCCAGCCCACCGTCACCGTCACCCCCATCACCTGCACCTCCGGTACCCCCGCCCTCTCCGCCCAGCCCCGTACCTCCTTCGCCTCAGCCCCCGTCGCCGGCACCGCCCTCACCCAAGCCGCCAAGCCCGCGGCCCCCCTCACCAAAACCGCCAAGCCCTCGGCCGCCGTCGCCGCAGCCGCCCAGCCCAGCTCCCGCGCCGCCCAGCCCACCGTCCCCATCACCCCCATCGCCTGCACCTCCGGTACCCCCGCCGTCTCCGCCCAGCCCCGTACCTCCTTCGCCTCAGCCCCCATCGCCGGCACCGCCCTCGCCCCGGCCCCCCAGCCCGCGGCCCCCCTCACCAAAACCCCCCAGCCCTCGGCCGCAGCCACCTAGCCCGGCACCACCCAGTCCGGCGCCAGCGCCGCCCAACCCTCCATCGCCTTCACCCCCATCGCCTGCACCTCCGGTACCCCCGCCCTCTCCGCCCAGCCCCGTACCTCCTTCGCCTCAGCCCCCGTCGCCGGCACCGCCCTCACCCAAGCCGCCAAGCCCGCGGCCCCCCTCACCAAAACCGCCAAGCCCTCGGCCGCCGTCGCCGCAGCCGCCCAGCCCAGCTCCCGCGCCGCCCAGCCCACCGTCCCCATCACCCCCATCGCCTGCACCTCCGGTACCCCCGCCGTCTCCGCCCAGCCCCGTACCGCCCTCTCCTCAGCCCCCCAGCCCCGCCCCGCCCTCGCCTCGGCCCCCCAGCCCACGTCCGCCTTCCCCAAGGCCACCCAGCCCACATCCGCCGTCGCCTGCACCGCCCAGCCCAGCTCCCCCTAGTCCTGCGCCCGCGCCCCCCAGCCCCCCTTCGCCCGTCCCGCCCAGTCCCTCGCCCCCTGTGCCTCCGCCCTCCCCGCCCAGCCCCGCGCCGCCTTCGCCCGCGCCTCCCAGCCCCGCGCCACCCTCGCCTCGCCCACCCAGCCCACGGCCCCCTTCGCCGCGGCCTCCTGCACCCCCCAGCCCTGGGCCGCCCACGCCAGGCAGCACCGCTGTTGCAAGGGCGGTCGATGGGCCTGCTGCTGCAGTCCAGCAGGACGTGGCAACGGACATAATCACCATTCAGCTTTCGCAAGACAGCAGCAGTCCGGCTGCAGCATCGCCGACCGCCGCGGCCACGCAACAGGCTGCTGGTGCGCAGGGCGCCGGGGCTACAGCTGCGACGCCATCGGCAGACGCCGGCAGCAGTGCAACCACCGCGGTCAGCAGCAGTAGCAGCGGTAGCAGCAGCGGGGGTAGCCCATCCGGCGCGACGATTGCAGCTGCAACCGTGGCTGCAGTGGCGGGCGTGGCGGCGGCGGCCGCTGCGGCTGTAGCATTGGTCAAATGGCGGCGCGCGCGCCAGGGCGCGGGCCGTGTGGTGCCTTACGTCTCCACAATGTCTACTTAAACTGGCACCTCGGACGTTTGTTTTACTAGATACATAGGGGACTCCGCTTGCACGTAAAGTTGCGTGTTACATGTTACATACCGTGTCCGTCCTAGCATGCGTGGAGTTACGAGGGCGTGGCTTGCAACTTGCAAGCAAGCGTACATGCGTGCCGCAATAAACTGACATCGGGGTGCACACACACGCACGCATTCTCAGGGGCACCCCTGCATGTTGCCGTATCATGCTTACAGTTTAAGTCTGACTGGTGCAGCGCGCGCCTCGTTACCCGCACCAACTGCACATATGCTGATCGATGGTGAAGGACGACCTCGTTTCGGAGCCGCTTGCCAAACGCACGCGCCTCCTCTGGATACGGCAGGCAGGCACCCACTGAGTGCCTTTTTTTCCTGAGAGATCAGTTGGCGCGGGGCAAGCGCCACAGCAAGCCCGTTGGGTGTGCCGCCGCCGGGGTGACATCCGCCGTATCTACCGTATCAATGTGTGTTATGTGCGGCGGACAGCGGCACCCACACCCGGTGGTAGCCATCGAGTGGCCCTGGCTTGTTTGCACGCGCATGAAGTAATAGTGCATCGCCACGCATGCCGGCGTTTCACACGCTCTGTATGATTGGTACTGTGGCAGGGTAGGGGGCAGGGGATGTCCACCCTCCTGTTGAATCAACTAGGTGCACGAAAAGCTGAAGTTCGTTAAATACTTGCATTACTGTTCAGGCGTGCTCAGCGCACTGCGATGATTCGTGGCGCGCAGCGCCGCTGCAAAGCTTGATGGAGTTAGTTCCTATTTATGCGATTTATGATTCTCGCGTTGAAGGATGGCATGAGGATAAAGTGGCCCTGCGCGGCCCAACCAGCAGATCACCCTCTTCAGGTCTTGGGACAACGGTCTTGGTGAGTCTTACTTGTCACGCCTTACATTGGTACCCCACGCACCGTTCTGGTAGGTACCTGAGCAGCAGCCATGCATAGCGGCGCAGGAGCAGGCACGTGCCCCGTGAGGACAAGTGAGAGCTAGCGTTGAGTTGAGGGCGCTGATGATGGCAACCAGGGAGCGAGTAGAGCGAGGAAGGGTTGTGCGCAGGGGAGGGGCTTTGCGCTCCACGCGCTCCACGCACGCACAAGGCCACAAGGAGCGGTCATGTCAACTGCAGTCAACTGGCGGTGTAGTCAGGTGGAGGACGGCTCCAGCTGCTGGAGATGAACGTACAGGCATGCCGGTGACGGAAGCCACAGCGGGCCCGGAAGCCACAGCAGGCGGGCCCGAAGTCTCTGTAACCTTATACCCCCCCTGCTTATGCGGATGTAATGTGGTCTAGGTAACCACAGGCAGGCCGCACCGCGCCGCACTGCAGGGCGCCGCGCCGCGCCCTCTATCAACTACACAACGGCCCAGACTCTTGCACCTGCTTGCACTCCGTCCTAGCCACTCCTGCCAGCTCCTGCACGCCAGCGAGCCCAGGCGAGCCCAGCAAGCAACTAACGCCCCACCAAAGCCCCATGCATGCCAAGCCACTGACCCAGCGCCTACTCCACGCCTCACCCCTCCGTCACCTATGGATCTGAGGGGTTGAGGCTCAGGAGCGCGCTCCCCGGCTCCACGCAAGCAGCTATGCATGCACTCGGGGGTTCGACTGCCACGCAGGCGAACGCGGTGTGCAATGCACCGGAACGTAACACGAAATGCCCCCTACCGCGCGGTTTCCGGCATTCCCAGGCCCCCAAACTGTAGCACATGTTCTCCTCCAGTGCTTTCGCGCGTAGCCCTGGGCGCACGGCCGCGTGTCCCGTGCTCCCGCGTGGAGCATTGCGACAAGCTGCCGACGTCCAGTAGCGACGTAAAGACAGGAATGTCTCATTGTCAAGATAACAATCCCGTTATCTCCCTGCGTAACGCAAGTGCTGGAAACGGCCTCCGGCTGTTTTCCGGGTGCGATGTGTGAGAACTGGGCGCGACGCCTGCGCGCTCTCTACCTAAGATGTTGATAATTCTCACGCTGTCTATTCAAAATCATATTTGTTTGTGGGCGCGAAAAAGTCGTCGTCACCCATTTGTCAGCGCGCGATTTATCTACGAGAGGAGTGGGCGTACCCCCGCCGGGTACCCCCCGACGCGGCGCGGCACGCCCATTGCGCTCCCGAGTCGTGAAGTGTGCCGCGGCACGTAGCCTGACTGCATAACTCAATAGCCAACCGCGCCCATTGTGTGTTACATAGTTGGGCACATACACTCGGGTAGCCCTTCCGTTCAGCAGGACCTGAAACAGCCGAAGGCCGTTTCACCTGCCAGAGCCGGCAAAATGCGCTTGAGTCTGTGTACACTTTTGTTGGCGCTTATGTGCGCCAGCGCGAGCCAGTTCGAAACAGTGACGGACCCGCTTTCGGGCAGGACGGGGCATCGCCCGCTCCAGGGCTCGGCGTCCCGGCGGCTCCTCGCGGGCACCAATTGTGGCAGCTTCACGTTCTGCCCTTCTGCAACATCAGCGGCCACGGTGAGTGGCATTAAAGCGCAAGCGGCGGCGACAGCAGAACGTAATAGCACTACACATTGAAACATGGCCAGCTTGCGCGCTCGCGCGACAGTGCGTGGCCACCTTTTCTTAGTTCTCCATGACATGCACAACTTAATCAGGCTCGAAACCGCGGCGGCCGTGCTGCTCCCAGTGTGAGATTGTCTGCGTGGCATGGGCGTGGGCGCGGCGTGACCGGCTCGTCGTGGCGCGGACGCGGGACACGCCCCAAAACCCGCGACCATCCCACCATATGCGCGTGACCACAATTACCAAACTGCACTTACAATGCCTCTCACAAAGCTTCCTATCTGCGGCCTGCAGTTCATTCTCGGCAACAACGCGAACTTGGCCATTTCGAATGCGGCATGGACCAAGGGCACGTGCACCCTCGGCACGAACCGCGGCCAGTGGGGCTTCATCCAGAGCTGGGTCTCGGGCCACCCCATGGCGACCTCGTTCCCCAAAGGTAAGAGGTGTTTCAGATGCCGCTCGGCGCGCGCGCTCCGGGCTCCCGCGTGATGCCAGCTGCGGCCGCATGCTGGAACAACCCATTATTCTCACCCCCCTATCCCTCCTTTCAGCTCCTTTCATCCTTGTTGGCTATCCTTGTTCGCTAGGCTGCTTATTCACTTCTGGCTTGCTTCCAGGCGCCCTCGTGATCAGCAGTGGTGATGCCGCCGCGGGCAATTGCGGCGCCAATTCTTTGGACTACTACACCGATCTGGTTGGAGGCGGCAGCGACGCCAACCTGGACGCCCTCATCCCCAACTACTCCACCTACGACGCGGTGGCCCTGGAGTTCGACGTGACGCCCTCCAAGGACGGCTACCTGGTGTTCCAGTACCGCTTCGGCAGGTGGGCGGCGGAGCGGGGGGGGGAGGGGGGGTTCAGGTTTGATAAGTCGTTCTGCGCGCATTTCGCTCCAACCGGTCTCCGAGGTTTGAGCCTCACACTGCACGCACTAACCCTCCCTCCCACCCACATCCCCCATCCCCCAACCCCGCCCTCTCTCCCCCCCTGCCCCCGCCCCTTGCCCCCCGCCCGTAGTGACGAGTACACGGAGTGGGTGAACACGGCCTTCAACGACGTGTTCGGCTTCTTCATCGCGCCCAAGTCGCAGCCCATCACCGCCGGTCACAACGTGGCCATCGTGGCGGGCACCGCTGACACGCAGGTGCGAACCACACACTCATAAGGCATCCGATCAATTCTCACGCACCCCGACACACGCACACCTTTTGCCTGCTAGCCTCCGCTCCTCGCCTACCGCCCAAGGAGCTGCCGCACCTCTTCGTTGCCGTACGCCCTCACACCCATGCACGCATGTTCCGTATCTTGGCCTCACCACACGCGCGCCGTTTCCTTGACAGGTTTCCATCAACAACGTGAACCACCTGAGCCACTCCGACATCTGGACCAACAACCGCGTGGGAGAGGCGGCTGTGATCACCAAGACCGAGGTGCGTGCCGAGCCGTGCCGCCGTCGCTGCTGATCGCATCCACTCCGGACAACCATTGGCTTTCCTCGTCAACCACCGTACCCTGCCTCCGCGCGTGCACACGCTGAGCCCCCATCTGCCCCTGCCGCCCCCCCCCCCCCCGCAGGCCGACGGCTACACCAACCTGCTCAACACGCAAGGCTACCAGGTGGTGGCAGGCACCACCTACCGCTTCAAGCTGGCCGTGGCCGACGCCGGCGACCAGGTGCGTACGTGCGTGTGCTGCGTGTGCGTGTGGTCGAGCCAGGACGGCTGCACCACGCAGCAGCCTTCCCCGCCCCCCGGTCCACGCCCCCCCCCCAGTGCGCCCATCCAGCGACACATTCTTTCTCAAAACCCAAAACCCAACTTTTCCTCCGTGCCTTCCTTCCTTGCTTCCCCAGATCCTGGACTCGTGGGTGTGGATCGGCGGCGAGACCATGCTGGTCGACCAGAAGCCCAACGCCACTGCCACCGTCAAGGACCCCGTCTCCTGCGCCAACCCCTTCGAGACCCTGGACTCGGCGGGCTCGTATGACCCCGACCCCAACGACACCGGTGAGCACAGAGCAATGCTTCAGCAGCAGTAGCAACCTTGGTAGCAATATTTTTCTTGAGGCCAGCAGTGGTTGTGCACTCGCTACTGCCGCCATGCCTGCCATCAGCCATCAACAGCCCGCTGGCTCACCCGCTTTCCCTCGACACTCCCCAACCTCGCTCCGCACTGCCGCGCTGTGTGTCTACCCCTGCGGGATTGTCTTTTCCGCGTCGTGCAGTGCCCACCCTGGCCTTCAGCTGGACGGTCACCGCCGACCTGGGCGCCTGTGCGCACGTGCTCACCTTCACGGGTGCTACCGCCACCGTGAGTCGGGTGCTGCTGGTGCTGGTGGTGCACGCATGCATATGCATTGCACGCTGCCCGTGGGCCGGGTGCACGCTCACGTTGTCGTCTCCTCATACTTCCAGGGGCCTCCAACCGGCACCTCGCAATCCCCTTTCCTTGCCCTGCTGCCCCACATCCCGCACCCAACGTTAATCCCCTGCTGTTATGTTGTGACTGCCTCGCTCCACAGGTTGACCTGCGCACCCTGTTCAGCGGCGCGACGTACAGCGTCACGCTCAAGGTCATGGACGACCACGGCGTGGAGGACTCGGTCATCCGTACACTCACCGTACCGGCCGGCTGCAGCACCGTCACCGTCAACGATATCTGCAACATCATGGCCGTCACGGTCCCATCGCCCTCCCCCCCGCCGCCGCCGCCCGCCACCCTCGCGGACCTGACCAACCTAGCCGTGGTCGCTCCCGTGCAGCACGGCGGCGTGGCGATGGTGGCGTGCGACGGGTACGGAATCCAGATCACGGCCGGCGCCACGTCACAGCCGGCGCTGGACCTGCTGATCAAGGACGCAGACGGCGCGGATGCGTACTACATCTGGCACCTGTACGACGCGGCGGACAAGTCGTTCGATTTCCCGGTGGCGGAGAAGATCATGGGGCCGTACAAATACCCGTACACTGGCAGCGGCGACAATGCCGTGACCTTTGACGCCGTCGATCTGCAGCAGGGCCAGACGATCAAGAAGTACAGGGTGAGTCACGCGGCGGACTGGATGATGGGTGTGGGTGTTTTGTTTGCTTTGGCGGGGTGTATGTGTGTGTGTGGGGGGGGGGGGAGGGTTGAACACCGGGGGCTGGAGGGGGGTGGAAGGGATGGGGTGTATGGTGCGACACACACGATGCGGCTGAGGCGCAGAAGTAAGTGCTTGCTGGGTGCATGCATGTGCCAAACCCACCCTTCCGTGTCGCGCGCGCCTTGCCGCCTTCCCGCCTTGCCGCAGGTGATGCTGTGCGTGACCGAGGTGCAGAAGTGGGACCAGGGCCAGGGCATGGTCATCAAGGACGTGAGTCTTGCTTGGGAGGGTGCCGCGCGCTGCAGCTGACTTGCTGGGTTCGGGTAGTTCGGGGTTTGCCCTTGGTATTAGCGAAGTGCTTTCGAAACGCGAACGCGAATATTGAGTAGTGCCCAGTACCCCTGTCGTGCACACGCACACGCACACACGCCCATCACTTCTCCCGTACCCCTCTCCGTCTAGCCTACCTAGTCTCGTTTGGTTGAGCTTGGGCGGTGTTCACAACCCTCCTTGACCTCCTGCCCGGCCGCCACACAGGTGACCACCTTTGTGCAGGCCCTCCAGTGCCCCATCCCCGCGTCGGACCCGCCCGCCGTCATTGCCTTTCCTGGATCCAAGTCCCCCGACAGCTTCACCCTGGAATGCAACGCCCTTGTGAATCTGGACGTCTCAATTCCCATCGCCAAGTCCGTCTCAGCCGCGGCCAACGGCGGCGCGGTTTCCGTGCACTGGGCCGTGCTCGCTGGCGACGGCCAGGCGGTATGGCAGACCACAGTTGCCGGCTCCGTGCCGTACACGTTTGACGGTACGGCACTGGTGGCCAACGGCGTCATCGCGTCCGACGTGTTTTACACGATCGCGTTCGACATCAGCGTTGGGACCAAGGGCTTCGACAACCTGGACAATTGGAACACAAAGATGTCAGTGGTGAGTCCAATTTAGTCAGCTGCACGTTATGCATGGTGCCTATCTCTTCGCCCCTACGAACGTGTGGGTGGGTGAAGTGGGGTTAGGCTCGGGTCGAGGCGCTGCGGGTCGAGGCTGGGCTCGTATCCAAGTCCTGGACAAAACTCGGCTAGCAGGGTTGAGGCCTCGCTCGCGGGAAGGAGGGAAGGACCCGGGCACGTGCGTGCCCCAGCAGTCACGCCGCTCGTGGGGTGCATGGATGGCAGGATGGGTGGCTGGGAGCACCAGGCACATGCGGCAATGCATGCACGCCCAAACAAAGTCAATGGTGTCACCTACCCCCGCCTCTTGACGCCCACCTTCTGCTATTTGCTATGTCGCTACGCAGGCGTGCCCCGCAGCTGCTCCGACGCTTCTGCCACCCTCGTTCCCTCTGCCGCCCTCGCTATCTATGCAGCCCTCGAGCCCTCTGCCGCCCTCGTTCCCTCTGCCGCCCGACTTGTCGCCCCCGTCCCCGTCCCCTGGCGCGCCTCCCTTCGCTCCTAACCCCGCCAGTCCCGTCAGCGTGCCCGACCCCTCGCCTCCGCCCAGCCCCCCTCCCAGCCCCCCTCCCAGCCCTCCTCCCAGCCCTCCTCCCAGCCCTCCTCCCAGCCCCCCCTCCCAGCCCCCCTCCCAGCCCTCCTCCCAGCCCCCCTCCCAGCCCCAATCCCAGCCCTCCTCCTAGTCCCCCTCCCAGCCCCAATCCCAGCCCCCCTCCCAGCCCCCCTCCCAGCCCCCCTCCCAGCCCTCCTCCCAGCCCCCCTCCCAGCCCCGCTCCCAGCCCTCCTCCCAGCCCGCCGCCCAGCCCCAAGCCCAGCCCCCCTCCGCCCCCTCCGCCCCCTCCGCCCCGGCCGTCGCCGCCGTCTCCCAAGCCCAAGCCGCCAAGCCCGCGGCCTCCGTCGCCGCCGCCCCCGCCCAAGAATCGTGGCCGGCGCCTGTTGAAACGCCGTCTGGCCCGGCGCCACGCCTAAAGCTTCATGCCCTAGGTGTCATCCTTGGGTTTCCTACATCATGCAGGTGTCCCGGTGCGGGTCACGCGGGTGCAGCTTGCACTGCGTGCTGGGTGCATGCTTTGGGCGCTGGCGGCAGTGACGGCGCAAGAAGCGGTGCGTCTGCTTGTTTGTATGGAGGTGGGACTTCGGGGGGAACAGCATGAGGAGTGTTGGATGGGCTATTGGGCTTGTGTGCCATTGGGTCCAGGCAGCAACGGGAGGAGCGCGGAATGTGCGCGGTGCCGACATATGTGTGGAGTGCCAAAGGTTGCGTGGACGGGCTTTGGCACGGCATTCGCTCGGCTGCTCGGATAGTCCTTGATTGCTTCCTTCGTTGTCCCATCGAATACTACTCCGCTCGTGTGGCTTATGAGATCCGGTGTTGGCTTTGTTCGGTTTCGTCGTACATACCGTGCATGTGATTCGGTAAGCTATTACATTCGCATGTCTGCTGGGATTCATGCTGTTGGGTGCCTGCATGCAAACAGCAACACGTACGGGAAATAAAGCGAGACCTTGGGGTGGGGTTCAAGTAAGGGTGGATCGATGCGTGCCACGTTTTTTGGGTGGCATGTGTGGGTAGTTCATTCCAGAAACCAGAAGCGAGACGACCAAGATAACCCGAACCAACCAGCCCAACCCAGAGCGCGGAGGTGGTGTGGCCTTAACCTGTGGGTGTTGTGCAGGAGAGGAGACAAATATGGTACATATCGCCGTTAAAGAGCACAGTGTTGCTTCCGAGCTTGTGCGTGTGGGCCTCATGGGCCAGCCGTTTTGAGCGCATGCTCCAGTGCATCATGCGTACTGGGTATGTCGTATGCGCGCGTCTTAGTTTGAAAATCTGCATCCGCAAGTTTGGAAAATGGAGATCCTGGGTCCAGGAGGCTTAATGTTCAGCGTGGGTTCAGGAGGTACTAGAGATATGCAGGAGGTGGGTGGCCGCCGGCAGTCACGGCTGGGATAGGATTCGTACATACAAGCCGCGTGCCGTGAAATGCATTGGGTTATAGCACGCTGCCTGCATCTGCAACGATGCACAGGACGCACCATTTTGATAGCGGCTGTGAGCATGGGCTGGAAAGACCGGACACCACCCTGCTGCCTGCTCGACGCAGGGAAATGCCTAAGGATGGCTTCATGGGGGATGGGGGATGGATGGAGGATGAGAAACGTTTGAGCACGCGGTTAGCATATTTATCATTTTTGTGTTGTGGGTTACGCAGCGTGTTGCGATGTGCTGGCGCGCCCGCTGCGCTAATACTAAGATGCGTCACAGCTATGGCGAAACGCGTGCTGCGAGAGACGCATGCCATACGTGTGCGTTTCAAACACGCACGCACAAATGGGTGCTGCGTTCACGAGGGTGTCGCCACGAATCCGTACCGCCACACGTATGCCGTCACTAGCATCGTGCTAGCCTTGGTTGGGCGCGTGTCTGGCCTAGCATTTGTTACAGATGCCACGCAGCCGGGGTTACGCATGAGTTTTTGAGGCTGGGACGTGCCGATAACTTTGTCATGCATTCATGTTGAATGGCAGCCTGTTGCTGACGCTGCAGAGCACCGATAAGTCGGTGAGTATCTAGCAAATTGGTCGCAAAATACGGGATCCTGGTGCGTGTATCGGCTGCTGCAGGGGCAGCAGCCTTGGCGGCTGCAGTGCGGCCGTGCGGGTGTGGCGAAGGAGCAGGCGGCGTGCGTGGAAGCAGTGGAAGGGTCTGTGGGGATCTGCTCCAAGACTCGGAAGGGGTCAGCACCAGCGGGGGCAGCCCCTGTGGAGTCCCCCACTAGCAGTCTTACTTTCTGTGGTCTATTTGGGGGCTGTGTTGCGGTACAGGGGAGGGCATCCCCTTAGTCTTACCATTCATTGCCAATACCAGGGCCATAGCGCTGGAAAACATGAAAGGCCGCGGTTGTACACGTCTGTGGAGCCTCCCACAGTCCCACGGGGGAAACGGTGGACAAGAGACTGCTTGAGACTGCTCCAAGGAGTCTGAAGGGCCAACGGGTGCCAACCGTACCGTGTGTAATGGTTTTCGCCGACGTCCGGCCCTTGGAACGTTGAAGCCCGTGCGGCTGAGGCCTGTTCTGCTTGAGGTCTACGCAGCTTTCAGGCATTACACACACGGAGGGCGGGCGGCCGGTGAGGCGGGGACGGGGTGCGGGCGGGAAAGGGGCTTGGGAGAGGTGGGGCTAGGTTGGGCGGAGGCACGGACGGATGGAGCGCGGGGGCCTCCGTGATTAGGCAAGGGGCCGAAACCTTGGCCGGAACACTGAAGTAGGGCTTGTTAACTCACCGCTTTCCGCGGGTTGTGTAGGCCTCGCCAGCACGCACATGTACTTGAGTTTTAGCAGCCGCAACGCCCCCCAGTCGACGGCACAGCGTGGCGTGCCATGGTTACACACAGTCCGACACAGCGCTCCTTCATGCATTCATTGCCATATAGTGTACCTTGATTATATTTGAGCTCATATATATTCAATTGTGTGCAGGACGTGTGAAACAACAGCTGCAGCGCAGAGTTGACAATTTCTCGCACAACGACCGTCTTGCCATGTTCGTAATCACGTTTATGTATTCGAGTTTTGTATTACCCCAATGACAACATGTTTATGGGACGCCGCGCGTGGACGCGCCAGAGGACTACAATTCGGGCATGCGCTGTCCATAGAGGCCTATGCCTGGTAAACTGTCTCGTGCTACTCTCATGGCTTCATGGAGGCTGTGGTGCGGAGCGGTCTTTCCAGCTGCGCAGCGGAGTTGCACACTTTCGGTGAGAGCGGGCGAAGCAGCGAGACTTATTTCACTCCCGGCTCGAAACGAAGTTTCGATACATATTTGTTCGTTTAAGGCTGTGGAAACCGTGGTTTGTGGGCCGCGAGTGACCAGAGAATAACGCGCAACTGTTGCTTTCTCGCGTTCGTCGACAATTTCGATTGCGTTGATAAGATACTAGTGAGGCATAACGGAGCTGATAGATTATAGCGGGCCCCTCCGGCGCCTGCTGCAGCGCTGAGCTGAGCCCGACACGGCCCGTTCCCTTCTTTCCCCCAACAGCGAGCCGACGCTCAATGCCGATACCGGGAGCACCCCAAAAGCTGCTGCCCGGAGTGCCAGTGTTTCACAGGAGGTGCAGCCTGCCGCGTTCGGCCCCAGAGCATCCCTCGAAGCGCGTGGGGCCGACGGCCAGCGGGGTCTATTCCTCCTGCAGTTCTCGGGCGGAGACGATGGTGGGACTCTTGTCGCCTTGACCGCCATTGAACACCGTGCGCTGCCACTTCGGGATTGGGGCTGGGTGGCCAAGGCGTCGAAACACACTCCACGCCAAGCTCCACGCTGCCATGCAAACTGCAGGGACCAGGCCGCAGTGGTCTGCCGTACGGCAGGCGCTCGGTGACGCCGGCGGCTCGGTGGCCGCGTACCTGCCCCCCGATGTGTTGCTGGTGGTGGCCGTGCGGGAGGTGGCGGCGCGCGTGGGGCTGCAGTTTGGGGCGCTCATGGTACGTAGGACAGCGCGAGAGCGTGAACGGCATGCGTGGATGGCGGTGCCACAGACCTGGCGTGTGTAGCGTGTGGGTCCCGGCCTCCCGTGTTGCGATAGGGTGGCAGCGATGAGTGTCATAAGATCATCTGTCGCCCTCCTCCCCTTCAATGTCAGTGTATGCTGCACCGCCACCCACCTGCCTTCAGGCGGACTACCGGCCGGAGCTGAAGCTGTCTCCCGAGGCCGTCGCGGTGGTGGCACAGGTGGCAGAAGCCATGGATTCCAGTAGCGGCAACAGCAGCGGCAGCGGCGGCGGTGGCGATGGCAGCAGCAGTAGCGTCGATAGCAGTAGCAGCAGCGATGGCTGGCTGGCTGCTGTTGGGGTTATTGGCTTGGGGCAGCGCCGCAGGGCAGCTGCAGCTGGTCCGCATGCTCATACTGCTGCTGGGGCGGCTGCTGCCGACCCGCAGGGACCAGAGCCGGGGGCTGTGCAGGATGCGGCGGGATTGTTGAGCTCCATCCATGGCAGTGGTGGCACGGTGGGTGCCGCGGCCGCCCGCCGGCGGAGGGGCCTGCTGCAGCTGCGCCTGCAGGCATTGGCCGACGCCGGGAAGGCCCCGCCGGCGCTGCAGCAGCTGCGGACGTGGCGTGGTGTGGCGGCAGTGGGCGCGGAGGCATCAGCGCCAGCGCCAGCGCGGGCAGCCGCTTCGGACGCAGCCGCGTCGCCCAGCAACAGCACAGCGGGGCCTCCACGGCGGTTAGGGGCAGGCTGCGGAGGCAGGCGTGGGGAAGGTGGAACGGACCGAGGACCGACGCGGGTGACGTTCATGCGCCGCCGCCTTCAGGACGATGCTGCAGTGGCGGCGGACGCGGCTGGTGTGGGTGACCCGGACGCGCCCGATGGGGAGGTCATCTTGCACGCAGCCGGGCCGGACAGCGCGGACTGGGACGGCGGTGACGGTGACGGCGGCGCCGCCGTTGATGACGCCGCCGCCGTCACAGCAGGCGCGGCAGGCCAGGGCCCGCGTGACTTGTACGGCATCGCTGTACAACTTGTGCCGGGTCTGACGTACAGCCAGCTGGTGGCGGTGCATGCGACGTGGCCGGCGGCTCTGGCGGCTGAGGCGCTGGGCCTGGTTGCCGCAGAAGCCGCCACGGCTGGGGTGGGGGCAGCAGCAGGCGGCAGCGGCAGCGGCAGCGGAGCGGACCCGTGCCTGCCGAGGCTCTCGGGCGCGCCGCCGCGGATGCGGTCGCCACGGCTGCAGGTGTTCCTGTGTGCCGAGGTGAGGCGCGCGCGGCTGCATGCTGTGCATGCAGCGACGATAGTGGCGACTCATCCAGCTCGTTGCGTGCTGTTGCGTGTTGTTGGGGTGGCACGGCGCGCGTGTCAGGCAGGGCCGTGACGGGGCTGGCGTTGCGGTGATGAGGTAGCGATGCCCCGCTTGTGCGGAGGAGGGGTTTAGAAAGGCCTGCCGCCGGGGTTGCTGTGGAATTGCTGTCGAGGAGCTCACGCACCACGGATCCGCCCTGCCTATGCACACGCCATGCATGCGATGCACAGGATCTGGATGCGGGCATCACGTGGATCGCGGCGCGCGACATTGTGATATGGATCCAGCCCCAGGCGCGGACAACCGTCAACAACGGCGTGGCCTCTTGGATCTCGCAGACAGGTGCGGCCCGCGGATGCCTCCGTGCCTGTGACCGATGCGCACGCGTCCACATTCGACCACTTGCCCACCTGCGTCCACCGCATTTCTGACAGCTCCCCCCCCCTCGCTCTCGCCCATCAGGTGGTGTAACGTCCGCGCAGTACGACAACCCGGCCGGGGCTGGACTGCGGCCCTTCTGGCGGGCGGGATTGATGGGACAGGGCCAGATCGTGGGGGTAAGTGGCCGTACGGTGCGTGCACGTGTGTCGACACAGGCTGAAGGTCGCGTGCATGCCGCGCGGTGTCAACGGAAGCGACCTAGGCGCGCCGGGCTGCGGCTCGCAACTGCCCGCCTCCGCCTCGCGACTGGTTGCACACGTGCGCGCAGGTGTCGGACACGGGCGTCGACCTGTCCGGCCACTGCCTGCTGCGGGACAGGCGCTTCCCCGGCAGGTGCGTGCGTGGCTGCTGGCAGGAGGCGGGGGCGGGAGGGCTGTGAATACCAGCCCAAGCGTACCACGGGGGAGGGGGCTTGCCGGCAGACAGCAGACCAGTTGATCGGGGGAGGCCTGACGTGTGGGCGACGGGCGTTATGGGCGACGGGCGCTTGTTCCTTGTTTGCTTGCTGAAGGCAGCAGCGGCTGTGTTGCCGGCGGCGGGCCGCAGGTCCCTTGGCAACCAGCTGGCTGGCATGCCGCTGCGCTATGCGGCGCCCGGGCACCGAAAGGTTCCGTACTACTACCTACCCATCAAGGAGGGAGGTGCGTGCCTGCCCGCGTGTGTGTCGGTGTGTGTGGAGGGCGGGGCAGCTAGAAAAGGTGGCAGCGTGCACGAAGCGCGTAGCGAGCAGGCATTAGACACCCCACAGACTCGCACGTGTACATGGCCCTGACGAGGCTACGGGGGAGTTCACGTTGGCACGCGGCATGTATGTCCGCCACATGTGAGCGATATCAGGTTCTAACCCGCCAACCACCAATACCCATGAACAGAGAACACGGCTGACCGCGCTTACTTTCTGGATTACCGCTTCGGGCACGGCACGCACGTCGTTGCCAGCCTGGTGGGCTCCGTCGAGCTGCCAATCGTCGGCACGGCTCCGGGGATACCGGGGCCGTTCAGAGACAATAACTTCACAGGTGCGGGGGTGGGGGCGGCGCGGAGGGGATTCCTTGCGACGGGTTGCTGCGTGCGTGCACGCTGCATGATCGTGCAGCTGGATGGCAAGGTGAGCAGGCAGCAGCAAGTCACACGAGTACCCTAGCCCAGCCCACGCACCGCCCACCATCCGCCCACCATACACGGCCATCCATCCCGCTTACTTGCCATGCAAACCCATGCAAGTCAAACCCATGCAAGTCAAACCCATGCGATCTTGCCATGCATGCAGGCGCCGCGCCCATGGCCCGCGTCAGCTTCTGTGACTTCTCAACCGACACCGCCGCCCTGACCGGGTTCAGCTACCCCGAAGACGACGGATTCGAGGAGCACACGTTCGGGGTGAGCGCATGGCTAGCCTGCCTGCAATGGGCGGATTGCGGGCTTGTCAACCTAGGCGTTACACAAGCGGCGTTGAAAACGCAGGGCTTGCATATCCCAGGGGACCCAAAGTTCCCTAGTTTCAGCGTTGGGCGAGGGGGTTGCCGTCCATGTGACGGTTTCTTTTGGGGGGGGTGCAAAGATATGTAAAGCGGGTGGGTGAGTTGATTCCAATTCCTTCGCTCCACACCCCACAAAACCGTTTGCATATACGGTATCCCTTCCCCCCCCCCCCTCCTTTTTGAATGGGTGTTTGGCGAGGTTCGGGCCCCACACGGCGAGAACGCACCCCAAAACGCTACAGTCGTTTCGTCTGAGGGACGTTTTGGGCCTGTTTCTTACCACTCCCCGAAGATGCAAGCCCTGTGTGCAGCTGCTGTAATCGATGGTGTCACGCACTGCGCCGGTCGTGTCACTAGCGCCCGAATGTCCCGCGCGCTCGGTTAGCGACCGGAAATAGCTGTGCTGTCGGGCAAAACGCTGTATGCACGAACGCGCTCACGCACGCAGAGGCACTACAGCAACGGCGCGCGGCTCTTCTCCTTCAGCTGGGGGTTTGGCAGCAGCTACGGCCTGAGCTACGGCACGATGGGTGCCGCCGTGGACGACTACCTGTGGCGTCATCCCGAGGCGCTGGTGGTCACGGCGGCGGGCAACAACGGTGCGTGTGCGTGGAGTGGGCGGGGGACAGAGAGGGCGGGGCCTTTGGTCACCTTACTAAGCTGCTAGAGGGTATCCATTTTGCCGAACCGGGCAAACCAAAAACCCATGATCCCAGGGCGGGAGGGCGGGCGAGGCGGATGCAGCGCCATGCATGGCGCTGGGTTAGCGAGCATGGAGGCGCGGACGGGGCGGCCGTTCCAAGGCAAGGCGGCGAGGCTGCACTGGACTCAAGCACCTTTGTCCCAAACTTGCAGCAGCACTTCACCATGTAACTCGCATTCCGTGCCGCCGCTGCTGCTGGAACCGTGTGCAGGCGCCAACGGCATGATGCCCACAGTCCAGGCGCCCGGAAGCGCCAAGGTACGTGATCGTAGGGATCGCACAAACAATCGTACATTCGGGCGGGCAGTGCAGTTTACTGCGGGATGTGTATTCGACTGGCCTTGCAAGGTAGAGCGCAGAGTTCGAGCGAGCATGTGCGCCACACGGGACTACCCTGCCGGCTCGATCCGCTGTTTTCGCATCGGCATGTTTACGTGTAATTGTGCCTTTGCAATTGTGTGTGCGTGTGTGTTTGCCTTCACAGAACGTCCTCAGTGTGGGCGCTTCCATTAATCACCCCCGTAACGTGGACCCGTGGGCCAACCAGTGGCTGCCGCTGTTCAGCTACTTGGACGCGCAGGGCCAGATGCAGCAGCAGGCGGTGGGTTCCGCGCGGCCGTATGATTGGGTGTGCAGGCGTGCGGAGTGCGGAGTGCGGCTGGTGTGGCAGGATAGCCGACGGGGAATCGGTTCACTCAGACCGCCTGCTGGGGAAGTTGTGCACCGTGTCCGTTGCGTGCGTGCGTGCGTGCGTGCGTGCGTGCGTGCGTGCGTGCGTGCGTGCGTGCGTGCGTGCGTGCGTGCGTGCATGCGTGCGTGCGTGCGTGCATGCGCAGCAGGCTGGAGCAAGTGGTAACTACACAGACACATTTTGGGAAAGCGAGTCAGTACGAGGAAGTAGGAGGTACGGCAATTGATCCCGCGGCGGTGCCCGCCCGCCACTGCCAATGACTGAATGCAGGTGTGGGTGACCGCGCGCGGCAGCGGCACTGCCGCGTGGCAGAACCTCGTCCAGGGTCAGGTGAGCCCTCTATCGGCGCCGGCGGCGGCAGGACCTGCCCGGGATGTGTGCGTGTGTTATGCAGCAGGTATTGGGACGCCCGCCGGGCGGCGTGCCGGGCGGGCCCATTCCCTCGCCCACGCCACCCGCGTGCCACCTCCACCTTCACCTCCCTCCTTCCGCCTCCCGCCTCCCGCCTTGCTGCTGCATGCAGCCGCCGTTTCCGATGGTCCTGGCTAGCCCGCTGCACGCCTGCACCGCGCTCGACGGCGGCGCCGCGTCCGGCGGCGCCGCCCCCGCCTACCAGGGCGCGATCGTGGTCATTGACCCCATAGCGGGCACTATGTGGGGAGGCGTTCCCCCCGACGAGTGCCTCGGGGTTTACGATTCCGATCGCGCTGACAACGCATTGGCTGCGGGCGCGGTGGCGGTGTGGTTCGTGGGACGCTATTATCGCACTGTGCTTTCTGAGGCGTACATCACCCAGGGCACGAATGCCATACAACTGCCGTACAGCATCGTCACGCGGGTGCGTGGCGTGGCGTGGCGTGGCGTGGCGTGGCGTGGCGTGGCGTGGCCCTGCCTCGGGGCTTGCTTGCGAGGGGCTGCGGGATGGGATGGAGGGTGGCGGGTCGCCTGGGAGATGTCTACCTACGTGGGTACGGGATGCCTTGAGCGTGGGGAGTACGGTGAGGAGCTGCCCCAGCTGCAGTGATCCCGATCCAAGAAATCGCGACCGCCGCTCCGCCCCCTCCTCCCCAATACCTGCAGGAACAAGGCGACTGGCTGCTGGGCGTCATGACCGACGCAGCCAACTCGGCGTTCCGTTTCCAATTCGTCACTGACGTGAGTGTCGCGTGTTTGATGGGCTGCCACGCACGTGCAGCTTGCCATGCATGCATGCATGTTGGGACCATGCCTGCATGTGGGGAGCATGCATGCATGGCGGGAGCGTGCAAGCGTTATTGTGCGGGTACCGTGCGCCCGCCCTTGCCCATGAGCTGTGCCCGCCACGTCCGCATTGCCGTGTCCGGCTCTGCGCCGCACCCATCCGCCCACCCGCCCACCCGCCCACCCACCCAGCCGCCGCTGCTCCCCGGCGGCGAGGAGTCGCTCGCCTTCTTCAGCTCCAACGGCCCCACCCCGGACGGCCGCTACAAGCCAGACCTGGTGGCTCCGGGGCAGCGCATCATCAGCGCGTCCGCGGGGAGTGGGTTCAGGGCGAATGAAGGTGGGGTGCGCGCGCCTTTCTTGTTGATTGGCGTGGTCGGTGCCGTGCGCGCTTACCTGCTGACCTCCCGCCCCCAAGCCCTGCTGTCACTCACCCACACGTTGCACCCGCGCCCTCCATCCACGCTTTCCAACCACGCAACAACGCTGTGCGCCCGAGCTTTGAGACGTCCACACTGAACACGCGCGCTAACCCCCGGGGTCCCTTGCCGGCGACCACACAGGCTCCTGCTCGCTGGAGATGCGTTCGGTGGCCGGCACGTCCATGAGCACGCCCGTGGTGTCCGGCAACCTTGCGATCGCTCGGCAGTACCTCATGTAAGTCGCGGCGAGCCGAACATCTCGCGCGGCTGGCGCCTTGCGCCTTGTCGGCATGCATCGTGCGCCTTCCCACCGGTGGCGACGAGCACCACGACTAGGCCATCGGCCCAATCATCATGAAAGCTGCTGGCTCACCTGATCGATGGATTGATGGACACAACTAATGCTGCTGCCCGTTGCCGCGTGCGACCTGCTGCTGTTGCTGCTGCTTGCAGGGAGGGCTGGTACCCCGCGGGCTGGCGCGGGGCGCCCGGCTCGGCGCCGTTCGTGCCGTCCGGGCCGCTGCTCAAGGTACGGTATGAGCGCGCGCGCGGTTGCGTTACCTGTTGCTCGTTACCGGTTACCCTGTTATCCAGCTCCAGTTGCAATCAGGACAATGAGGCAATGGGCAAAGGTGAAGGGGCTCGCACCCATCGTTCACTCCCAGACGAACACGTGTCCCATGTGCCGTACCCATCCCCACCCCAGGCCATCGCAATAGCAGGCGCCAAGTCCCTGCAGGTGGGTGGGCCGCCGCTCCCATGCTGTGGGGGTGCTCGCCGGGCCGCCGGCGCGGCACGCTGCTGCATGGGCCGTGTGGGTGTGGGCCCGTGTGACCGGGATGTCACCTCACGCAGTTCACGCTACCATACCATACTGCGTGTCCCTTTAACATCCACGTTCATGTTCTTTACCGCACGGCTGCTGGGGTTGCAGGGCGGCCTGGCGCGCGCGCCCGGACATCTCATGGGCCCGCCGCCGGACGGCTACCAGGTGCGTGTGTGGGTGCGTGTGTGGGTGCGTGTGTGGGTGCGTGTGGCCGTGCGTGTGGCGGTGCATGCGTGTCTCGGTGTGCCGCCGGCGCATGTTGCGAGTGTGCCAAAGAGGGGGGGGCGGGGGCTTGCATGGGATGGATAGGTGCAGAAGCGAGATGGGGCGTATGTGCCCGGCATTGATTTGCAGCCGCCACGGCCAGCCCTGCCTCACCACGCCCAATAAATGGATAGCGCGCCATAGCAAATAGCGCCGTGAACAGCGGCAGCAGGTTCCCGCACTCCTAAGCAACACGCCACGCTTGATCGCATACGTGCAACGGCGCAGGGCTGGGGCCGCCTGGACCTAAGCGGCGCGCTGCCGCTGCCCGCCGCCGCCGCCGCCTCCGGCCTGCCGCCGCTGCTGCGGCTGCAGGTGGCGGACTGGGGAGAGCTAGGCCACGGCGAGGTGGTGCAGCTGCGCGGACTGGTCGCCACCGGCACAGGGTGGGTGCGCGACGCGGCGCAGTGCACGCAGAGGTGACGGTGGCGGTGGGCGAGGTGAACACCAGCCCAAGCTTAACCAAGCTAAACTAAACAAGGGGCAGGGGTTGGTGTGCGCAGTGGTGGCGGTGCCACCAGAAGCCCTCCCTGCAGGTGCACATGTGCATGCATGCACGCACCAGCCCGAACACCCGCACACACCTCCTTAACACCACGCACCTCCCAAACACACCCGCCACGTCATGCCGTGCCATGCCGGCAACTAACAGGCCCGTGACGGTGGCGCTGGTCTGGCCGGACTTCCCGGCTGACCTCATGAGCGCCACTGACGCCGTCAACGACCTGGATCTCGCATATACGCTCAACGACGACCCCACGCCGCGCCGGCTGCGGGCTGGTGAGTGGCGGGGTTGTTTGTCTTGCCACTCACACGCACACATTGGTTCCTTGTGTCCTCAAACATACCGACAGCGACATGCACCGCCTGTGCGTGGTGTGTGGTTTCCTTGTGCTCCGTAACACAACCACACTGCACACACGCGCACAATACACATACACACACAGACACGGTTGTTGTCGTTTTTCCTTGTGCTCTCTAACACAGACACGGTCAACAACGTGGAGCGACTGGAGCTGCAGCCCGGCGCCCACTTCGCGCCCGGCGACCGCCTCACCTTCGTCGTCACCGGCACCTCCGTGGTTCACCAGGACCTGTACGGCGCCAGCGCCGACGGCGGCACGCCCGCCCGGCCCGGCGCCGACCTGGCCCAGCGCTGGGCGCTGGCGGTGGCGGGGCACTTCACGGGGCAGTTGCAGACGCCGCTCAACCCCGCGTATGCGCGGCCGCTGCGGCTGCAGGTGGGTGGGCGCGTGCAGGGGGCTAGCGAGCTATCTAGGCGGGAGGGGAGGTGGGATGCGGGTGGGAGCTGTTGCGGATCATCGTAATCAGCGTGTGGCCCGGCGGCCCGGCCCAAGGATGCATGCGTGTAGATGACTCATTGTGGCTGTTGCAATATGGTGAGAATTGTTCTGTCCCGACTTTGTGTCGTCACACGCATGCGTCCGCGCCCGCAGGCGTTTGTCAGCGAGGCACGCGACCAGCTGTCGTTCGCGGTGGGGCTGTGGCCCGCTGCTACAGCCACTGCGGGCGGCGGCGGCAGCAGTAGCGGTAGCGGCTGTGGCGGCTGCATGCTCGGCGCCGCCGCTGGGGCGGGCGGCGGGCCGTTTGCGTCTGCCGGTGGTGATGACCGCGCCGCAGCCTCGTGCGCCGCCCCGTGCGGGCGCGTCAAGGGCGGCGTGTTCACACTGCAGGAGACGTTAGGTGAGCATGGTTCGTGAGTGCGTTATGCGCAGGGTTGCTCTCTCACACACGCACCCTGCTGGCGAAAGCGCAATGCATCCCAACGGATTGTGCAGCGTCCGCATGGACGGCTCCCCAACCACCACCCAACCCAACCCATAATTGTCCCGTCCGCCCCGCCCTGCGCGCATACGACATACGCACAGACGCCGCCGCAGCCGGAGCCCCCAGCTACGTCCTCGCGGACTCGACGGGGCGGTGCCTCACCGTGCGCCAGGGCGCCGGCAGCTCGGCGGTGGGCGGGCCCGGCGGCGGCGGTGGCGTGTGGGGCAGCTGGCTTGGGTCTGCGGCGTCGCTGGAGCCGTGCGATGGCGGCGCAGAGCAACGCATGTCGCTGTTCGGCAGCCCCGGGTGGGTGCGTGCATGTGGGTGGGTGCTTGCGTGCGTGCTGGTGTGTGGGCATGCTCCCAATGCTCCTTACCCGCAACAGCTGACCCACGCCCTGTCATCGTCACGCCGTGTGTGTATCGCACGCGCGTATCTGCAGGTCCCCGGAGGACGGCAGCGACAGCGTGTTCACCATCTCACCCGCGCCGGTCCAGGACCTGAAGCCCGACGGCGCCGGCGGGTGGCAGCGCCTGTGCCTGCAGGCACCGGACCCAGCGGCGCTGGCGCCGGGGGCCGGCGGCGGTGGCGTCGCTGGCGGGGTCACGACGGGCTTCACTTTGGCGACGTGCGGTGGCAGTGGAGCTGGTGGTGGCGGCGGTGGAGGTGCCGGTGCCGGCGGTGGGCGCATGGACTTTATGATGGCGCCGCTGCCGCCGCGGCTGCTGTTCAGGACCGAGTGGACATGTGAGTGTATGGTACAGTGAGGCGCTGGCGGCCCAGGCGTGCCTAGCGGATAGATGCATGGCCGGGCTGGGTCCCGATGTTGTTGCTGTTGGTGGGGTATGTGGTCATGTCGGGTTGCCGAGCAATCCGCATGTGGTACGTGCACCTTGTGACCCTATGGCGAAGACATCGCGTCCTACCCTGCCGGGCCGGGTCCTGTGCTTGTTGCTTGTCATTAGCATGTGGTGCGTGACCGTCGTATGCTGATGGTGCCCCCGTCGCCACCCCACCTTGCGCTCCTCACTCATGTCCTGCCCCTCACCCCTCACCCGCACGCAGCCTCCTCGACGCCCGCGCCCGACCTGGATGTTCTGGTTTCCTGGAGCCTGGGTGACCCGACCGACACCAGCACCACCACCACCTTTTCCCTCCGCACGCCGCTGCAGCCGCCGCTGGTTGGCTACCCCCGCCCCGCGCAGGACGTTGCCGGCGACGGCTCCTTTCTGCCGCTGCCGCTGCCCAGCCGCGCGCCGGAGGTGGTGGTGCGCGGCGGCCGCCACGGCGGCGACAGCGCGGCGGCGCAGCCGCTGCCGGCGGCGGCAGAGCTGGTGTACTGGCCGCACGACGCCCTGCCCGCAGACCCGGCCGCTACAGCCAACGGCGTCGCGGGCGCCGCGGACGGCAGCCCGGATGCTGCAGCCTACCGCGTGTGCGTCCGCGCCAAGGGCGCTGCCGACCCGGCGGCGGTGCCCGGGGACCTGGCGGTGGTGGTGTCGATGGAGGTGGGTGGCCGGCAGGTGCGGCAGGAGGTCCGCAGCTGGGCGGGCGGCTGGCAGGGCCCCGCGAGCGTGGATGCCAGCGCGGCCGACGCGATAGGCAGCAGCGGCGACGGCAGTGGCGGCAGCGGCGGCGGGCTCCATTGCACGGAGGCAGATGCCGGCTTTGTGGGTGCCTTCGTGTTTCCGCTGCCGGAGCCGCCGCTGCCGCCGAGTCCCGAGTCCTCGCAGCCGCCCAGCCCCGAGCCGCAGCCGCCGCTCCAGCCTCCGCCCAGTCCCGAGCCACCGAGCCCGCATCCCTCGTCGCCGGAGCCGCCGAGCCCAGAGCCGCCGAGCCCCCAGCCGCCACTGCCGCCAAGTCCAGTCCCTCCGTCTCCGGGGCCTCCCAGCCCCGAACCTCCTGTGCCCCCGAGCCCTGGACCTCCGGTGCCGCCCAGTCCGGAGCCCCCTGCTCCCCACACCCCGCAGCCGCCTAGCCCGCAACCCCCATCGCCGGAGCCGCCTTCGCCGCAGCCCCCGTTGCCTCCGAGCCCGGCCCCGCCCAGCCCGGAACCCCCTATGCCACCCAGCCCGCTACCGCCATCGCCGGAGCCGCCGTCCCCACTTCCTCCACAGCCACCCAGCCCGGAGCCGCCAAGTCCCCAGCCGCCGCTGCCCCCCAGCCCAGTCCCTCCGTCTCCGGGGCCTCCCAGCCCGAACCCTCCTGTGCCCCCGAGCCCTGGACCTCCGGTGCCGCCCAGTCCGGAGCCCCCTGCTCCCCACACCCCGCAGCCGCCTAGCCCGCAACCCCCATCGCCGGAGCCGCCTTCGCCGCAGCCCCCGTTGCCTCCGAGCCCGGCCCCACCCAGCCCGGAACCCCCTATGCCACCCAGCCCGCTACCCCCATCGCCAGAGCCGCCGTCGCCGCAGCCGCCGCTGCCCCCGAGCCCGGCCCCACCCAGCCCGGAGCCCCCACTGCCGCCAAGCCCGCAGCCGCCTCATCCGCAGCCCCCGTCCCCGGTCCCTCCACAGCCACCCAGCCCGGCGCCGCCCAGCCCCGAGCCACCAAGCCCGGAGCCTCCTTCGCCGCAGCCACCGCTGCCGCCAAGCCCGGCGCCACCGTCCCCAGACCCACCCAGCCCGGAGCCGCCTAGCCCGGAGCCGCCAAGCCCGGAACCTCCAAGTCCCCTGCCCCCCAGCCCGCCGCCGCCCTCCCCGGAGCCGCCCTCCCCCTTCCCTCCCCATCCGCCGAGCCCTGGGCCTCCCACCCCGGAGCCCCCATCCCCGACGCCGCCGTCACCGGCACCCCCCAGTCCGCAGCCGCCCAGCCCGGAGCCTCCAAACCCAGAGCCGCCATCGCCCCAGCCGCCGAGCCCTGCCCCGCCCAGCCCCTCGCCCCCCTCGCCAGCTCCCCCTAGCCCGCGCCCGCCCATGCCTCCGCCGCCGCCTCCGCCACCACCTCCCGATGCTCCCTGGAACTCGCCCTCTCCGCCTCCGGCACCTCCACCCCCTCCCTCTCCGGCTCCGCCACCTCCGCCTCCGCCCTCTCCTCCGCCCGCTCCCCAGCCGCCAGGCGCGCCGCCGCCTTCCCAGCCGCCAGTGCTGCCCTCCCGGTCACCGCCCACGCCTTCTGCGCCTGCGCCCCCGTCTCCGTCTCCGGAGGAGGCTGTAAATTCTGTGAGCGCCCCGCCGCCCCAGCCTGCGCCTCTTTCAAGCTCGCCATCACCACCCGCAGCGCCGCCGCCTTCGCCCCCGGGGCCGGCTGATGCCCAGTCCCTGCCACCGTCGCCGGCGCCGTCCAAGAGACGCCGCATCCCGCCCAGCCCACCGCGTCCGCCCTCGCCGCCCTCATCGCCCTTGCATCCTTTGCCGCCCTCACCATCCCCGGTGGCAAGTGGGGGCTCAGGGGGAGCTGGTGGCAGTGGCGGCGGCGGCAAGGGGAGGCGGAGGCCGCCCCCCAGCCCACCGGGCGCACCCCCACCACCGCAACCGCCGAGCCCGGAGCCGGAGGTGGTCAACAACAGGCGGCGCAAGCGGCCGCCGCCATCACCTGCTCCAGCAGGCAGATGAGTTGTACTAGGCTTGGGGAGAAAATAAATAGTGCATAGTAATGCTAATGTTAATGGTAGGTTAGGGTATATGTGCAATGCGGTACGTACGGGGGGGACAAGATGCGGAATGATCTGCGTTAGTATGTTTGAGCATCAGATCATCGGATGGTCCGGGCGCACTTGCAGCGCTTCGTTCGGACTGTCCCCTCATGCAAGCCCGCATTCATGCAATGGGTGTGCAGGGATTGAGCTTGTGAGGTTGAAACCCTGCCTGCGGTTGAGCTAGATTTGAATATGCCGGGGATGCATCCAGGCCTCGAGCTGATGTGCGGGTTATCGGCCTTCTCATCCTGCAATCTGCACACATGGATGCATGGGGCGGCATGGGGCTCCCGGGGCTCCTGGGAGTTGCCACGTGGCTCGCCGCGCACAGTGCGGCTGTGCTCACTCCGGACATCACGATGCACAGTCTGCACACAATCAAGTCGCATGCACATCGGCGCCGCCTACACTTGCATGTGCGCTAGGGTTAGAACGAAGCTGAACACGCGTTGGAAACATGGTGGGCAAGGGGGAGAGTGCGTTGTGGACACAAACCCCGAGCTAAACCAATCCTAACTCACCGGGGGGCAAGCAAATGCAGGGGGGAGTTACTCTGCCACGGACCAGCGATTTTTGTAGGGCTTGAGCCGCAAGGCTCCTTGAAGACCTAATCTGTTTATTTTCACATTCATATTGATTCCCCGAGGAGGATCTCAGTTGCTGCTTTCATGTGCTTTTGCGAGCGGCTGGGATTACTAGGATGGCAGTTAGGTGTCAGAGGCTCGCAGCGCGGTGGGGAACCTTTGATAAAGGATGTAGGCTGGTGAATGATGCTAAGTGGATGCTGCGGGGCGACGTGTAACGGCACTGCGGCAGGTGCACTCATGACCACGCTGCGTTGCAACGCCACTGCCTGCCACTGCCTCCGACTGCTTGCATCGTGTGGGCGGCGCGGAGGAGAGCAAGCAGAGCGTAGCAGTCCGCCAACGCCGACGCCCAGCCACAGCACCCATCCGGCGCCCGGCCACAGCGCGCGCCCATCCCAACAGCGCTGGCCAGCGCCATCAGGCAGACGCGGCACCAGCAACCCTCCACCACAATGCGGGAGCTGGCCTGAATTCTGCACGAGCAGGCTGTGGCTTGCGCCGCTGCTTGCGGCCAGACCGCCTCACGGTGCACGGTAAAGCTGGCCACCTATCTTACGGCTGCGCCTGATTTTGTCTGTATCGATGGGCTGCGCTCACGCTGATGGGCATCGGCCCATTCCATGACACGTTTGCGTGTGTGCGGCGCAAGGTGTGTCAGACGTGCGAGCTACAGCGCATCTGCGCAGACGCGCACGGCTACGGCACGGGCTACGTGTTCTGCGGGTACGATGGCTGCTGAAGCAGTGGAGGCGTGAGGACAACTCACGGCCTCATGCCCACAGGACGGCCGTGCCGCATGCTGCTGCCCCTCTCTGCACCCCACCTCGCCACGCCCACTCGGCCTGCCTGTGCAGGCCAAACGCCCCAGGCTGCTTATCTACAGGCCACATCGCACATGCCGCTAATAAGGAAACTGAGGCTCCGACAACTGCCCACCAGTGGCGGATGGCCAAGTGCAGCTCCCTGAGCTGCCGTCGCCACCAGCAGCAGAGCGAGCGACCCAATGTCTGACCCAATGTGTCAAGCCAGGCGGCAGCCGTCACGTACTGCCCTATGGCTACACCTCTACAGGGCATGTGCCCTGCACGGTCCTTGGCGCCTTCATCCCCTGTCGTTCTTCACCCTCACCTGGGCACCGCCAATACCTGCGCCAATCTGCAAACCCAACAACAACAGCAGCACGTCTGCAACTCAACAGCATGTAGTGGTGTTGTCTACACCGTCACTTGCCAACGTCAGTACCTGTGCCCTACACCAGTTGCGCCTACTGCAACGGCGCAAATGTGCAACCCAACCCCAGCCACACCCACACATGCGCAACCCAGCCCCAGCCCCAGCCCCAGCAGCCACACGTGCGTGCGTGCAAAACCTTGGCAATACTTTAGCCCACATGGGCACACATACCCACACATACCCCAGCTACAGCCCCTCGTACAACAGCAAAAAGACGCAACCGCCCCAAGCCACATATCCGGCCAACTGCCAACTGCCAAACTCAGCCTAGCTGCGACCCTGCGCCAACCCAGCGACAAGCGCCGCGTCCGCCGCCGCCACCATCTCCACCAGCCAGCGCACGTGCCCCGGTACCGCCGCAGGCCCCCTCGCCACGACCATGTCCCGCACCTCTGCAAGCACGCGGCGCCGCGCAGTCGACCAGACCGTGCAGTACCAGGACGTGACCAGCTTGACATTTAGCATGCGCAGGCTGATGTCTTGGCTGCCCCCGACTGGTGAGGCTACTCTGCCCAGCTGCGACACGACGTGGTAGAACATGTGCGGCACGTGTGCCGACACCACGAGGCCACGCCGGTACAGCCAGGTTGCCGCCGCGATGTTGCCAGAATCGAGCACGTGTAAGAAGCGCGCGAAGTCGAATACCTACCATGTTGGGGGCGAGGATAGCACGGATTTGTAAGTTGAGGCGGGTTGATGGCAAAGCATGCAACTTGGGCACCGATCGAAAGGGTGTGCAAACAGGCACCTGGCACGGCACGGCACCGCTGAGGGCAGCACAGCCACAGCCATAACCACAGCCAATGAACTACCACACACATCCTTACCACGGTGCTGGATGTGGCGGTTCGTGGCGGCTCGGCCGGAGCAGCAGCAGCTGTCCCTGGCGCCGTCAGCACTCGCCCCACCGCGTCCGAAGGCGTGGCAGCTTGGCGGCGAAGCACTCCCACCGCCCACTCCAGCTGCTCCTCGCTCCCGCCTTTCGCCAGAGCGTCCAGGCAGATTGCAGCGCCGTGCTGCATGCATCAAGGGCAGTGCCCGACGGAAGCAGCAACTGGCTTTGGTAACTGTCAGGATTGAATAAGAGACGAGTACAACATACGCACGACCGCCCAGTGTGCTGCACAGATGCATCGTGTGACCAAGCAAATGGTGCGGCAATATGCCCAGTATTGTTGTGTATGACACAAGTTGCAGTAGTACCATGGTCGCACCTGCTCGTGGAGGTGGCGCAGCTGCGCCAGGTCGCAGCCCTGCTGAGCCGCCTGCTCCCACAACAGATCCCAGCTGTCCGGATGTGTAAAAGTGTATGGGGCGGCAGCGCTCAACGACGGACGACAGTCCCGACTTCCGCTCTGCTCGCCACCGCACCCTCTCAGCGCACGGGAGATACCTGGCCCAACGGGAGTTACCTCGGGAGAACACACTGGCCCCACGGGAGAGACTTGCCTACAAGCTGGCGCCGCATCGTGCTCTGGCTCGGCGAGTTCCACGCTCTGGGCTGCTCTGGGCTGCTCTGGGCTGACGGCGGGGGTCCGGACAGCGGGAAAACTGATTGCCAGCCAACCAGCCAGCCACCCAGTCCACCACAGTCCCAACAGCTGCGGTAGTGCGTTGTGCGTGCGCTGCGCGTGCGGTTTCGGTCCATGCCCGCCCGTTGGGAGGTGTGCCTCCCCGCGGGTGGCGTGGTGGTGGGAGCTCGGCAGAGCCCCGCTGCGCCCGTAGATCCGTCTCCCGCCCATCCCGCCGTTTGCCTTAACTCGCCCCCTTGCGCTACCGCCCTCTTTATTAGGTGCACTTCGCATGTATCTTTGTCGGTTGTTTGCTTTTGTCTGTTGCTGTGTTGCCCCTGCGCCACGCCTGACCGCGCCCGCTTTGACGTTTTGCCTCGCATGTTCTGCGTGGCGGCGGTGGCGTGGCGTCTGCGCGCTCGGCGCGCAGGTGAGTTTTTCGGGTGTCAGCCAAACTATGCAGCCCTCGCACTTCGCCACACGGCCACACGAATACAGTTCCTTTGCGGTATTCCCGAGCGTTTTCCATACTACGCGCCACATGCGCCCGCGCTTTTCTTAGTCAACTGGGTACTGTCCAATTCACGGAGGGAATATCAGCTGCACGGAGGCACAGCGAGCTGGACCGCGGCCGCCCGGACGGCTGCTCCCATCGGTAACGTACCAAACCGAACTTCAAGACGCAGTCTTCAGTGCATCCTGTACCGCTTTTCCATATCCTTGCAACCCCCCAACGTTAGTCCGAACGGGCCGTGGTGGACGGTGGCATCTGCGGATGCCGGGCGAGAAGCTGCCAAGCGACTCGTCTCTCTCGGGACCCAACCCACTCCGGTCCCTCGGCTACGATGGTAGCGCGCGGATGTGTAAAAGTGTATGGGGCGGCAGCGCTCAACGACGGACGACAGTCCCGACTTCCGCTCTGCTCGCCACCGCACCCTCTCAGCGCACGGGAGATACCTGGCCCAACGGGAGTTACCTCGGGAGAACACACTGGCCCCACGGGAGAGACTTGCCTACAAGCTGGCGCCGCATCGTGCTCTGGCTCGGCGAGTTCCACGCTCTGGGCTGCTCTGGGCTGCTCTGGGCTGACGGCGGGGGTCCGGACAGCGGGAAAACTGATTGCCAGCCAACCAGCCAGCCACCCAGTCCACCACAGTCCCAACAGCTGCGGTAGTGCGTTGTGCGTGCGCTGCGCGTGCGGTTTCGGTCCATGCCCGCCCGTTGGGAGGTGTGCCTCCCCGCGGGTGGCGTGGTGGTGGGAGCTCGGCAGAGCCCCGCTGCGCCCGTAGATCCGTCTCCCGCCCATCCCGCCGTTTGCCTTAACTCGCCCCCTTGCGCTACCGCCCTCTTTATTAGGTGCACTTCGCATGTATCTTTGTCGGTTGTTTGCTTTTGTCTGTTGCTGTGTTGCCCCTGCGCCACGCCTGACCGCGCCCGCTTTGACGTTTTGCCTCGCATGTTCTGCGTGGCGGCGGTGGCGTGGCGTCTGCGCGCTCGGCGCGCAGGTGAGTTTTTCGGGTGTCAGCCAAACTATGCAGCCCTCGCACTTCGCCACACGGCCACACGAATACAGTTCCTTTGCGGTATTCCCGAGCGTTTTCCATACTACGCGCCACATGCGCCCGCGCTTTTCTTAGTCAACTGGGTACTGTCCAATTCACGGAGGGAATATCAGCTGCACGGAGGCACAGCGAGCTGGACCGCGGCCGCCCGGACGGCTGCTCCCATCGGTAACGTACCAAACCGAACTTCAAGACGCAGTCTTCAGTGCATCCTGTACCGCTTTTCCATATCCTTGCAACCCCCCAACGTTAGTCCGAACGGGCCGTGGTGGACGGTGGCATCTGCGGATGCCGGGCGAGAAGCTGCCAAGCGACTCGTCTCTCTCGGGACCCAACCCACTCCGGTCCCTCGGCTACGAGGGTAGCGCGCGGATGTGTAAAAGTGTATGGGGCGGCAGCGCTCAACGACGGACGACAGTCCCGACTTCCGCTCTGCTCGCCACCGCATCCTCTCAGCGCACGGGAGATACCTGGCCCAACGGGAGTTACCTCGGGAGAACACACTGGCCCCACGGGAGAGACTTGCCTACAAGCTGGCGCCGCATCGTGCTCTGGCTCGGCGAGTTCCACGCTCTGGGCTGCTCTGGGCTGCTCTGGGCTGACGGCGGGGGTCCGGACAGCGGGAAAACTGATTGCCAGCCAACCAGCCAGCCACCCAGTCCACCACAGTCCCAACAGCTGCGGTAGTGCGTTGTGCGTGCGCTGCGCGTGCGGTTTCGGTCCATGCCCGCCCGTTGGGAGGTGTGCCTCCCCGCGGGTGGCGTGGTGGTGGGAGCTCGGCAGAGCCCCGCTGCGCCCGTAGATCCGTCTCCCGCCCATCCCGCCGTTTGCCTTAACTCGCCCCCTTGCGCTACCGCCCTCTTTATTAGGTGCACTTCGCATGTATCTTTGTCGGTTGTTTGCTTTTGTCTGTTGCTGTGTTGCCCCTGCGCCACGCCTGACCGCGCCCGCTTTGACGTTTTGCCTCGCATGTTCTGCGTGGCGGCGGTGGCGTGGCGTCTGCGCGCTCGGCGCGCAGGTGAGTTTTTCGGGTGTCAGCCAAACTATGCAGCCCTCGCACTTCGCCACACGGCCACACGAATACAGTTCCTTTGCGGTATTCCCGAGCGTTTTCCATTTTCCATACTACGCGCCACATGCGCCCGCGCTTTTCTTAGTCAACTGGGTACTGTCCAATTCACGGAGGGAATATCAGCTGCACGGAGGCACAGCGAGCTGGACCGCGGCCGCCCGGACGGCTGCTCCCATCGGTAACGTACCAAACCGAACTTCAAGACGCAGTCTTCAGTGCATCCTGTACCGCTTTTCCATATCCTTGCAATCCCAGCTGTCTGCCGCTGCGCCCTGCTCCCCAAGGCAGCCGGCAGCCAGGCAGCCGGGCTGAATCGCCATTAGATGCTGTGCGCGGGGGGCGCCGCCGCCACGGATGGCACGGGCCGGCGCCTGCATGGGCTCTCCCTGCACCGCCGCCATTCGCTCTTGCAGCCACCCAAGCAGTCGGTAGTGCTTGCGTTGCGTCGCCACGCGCGCCATGCGGTCCAACAGCTCTTGCAGCTCTACAGGCGTGAGCTGCTCTCCAAGCTGCTGCTCCTGCGGCAGCCCGCTGCCCCCCGCCGCCGACGACCGGTCCTCCCCGCCGCTGCTGGTGCCGGGCTGCTGCTGCTGTTGCTGCTGCGCCGGTGCGTTGCTGCCATCCCGCTCGCAGGAAGCCGCTGCCACTACTGTGCGACTCTCGCAGCGCAACCGTTTCACCTTAGGCCCCTCGCCTCCGCCTGGCTTCACGGCCACGCTCAACTCACGTGAGCCCCCCGCTGGCTGCTGCACGCCGGCGGCGGCGGCCGGTTGCGTCTGCGGGGTGGCCTGCTGCTGCTGCTGCTGCTGTCGCTGCGGCGGCGGCGGAGACACGCGGCCAAGGCACCAGCTCACTGCCTCCATGTTGCCCTCGGCTGCCGCCTGCTTTGCCGCAACGACTAGAAGCTGCCTCCAAGTGCCCACACCCTGCTCCGACAGGTAACACAGCCGCTGCGTAAAGTCAGGGCGCCACAGCACACTCGGCAGCGCGCATTGCAGGTCGCCAAGCCCGAGTCCAACAGCCCAGGCGCCCCTGCACATCCTCGCAGCTGTCCACACATCTTGCGAGTGCGGCTGTTGCTCCGGCCACAGCCAGCTGGTCTTTGCAGCCAGTCAGGCGTGGGGCTGGACCATGCATCAAGCAACACCGCCTGACGCAGTTTAGTCGCCACCGCAACCGGCTGCGCATCCAGCACGCGCCGTGTTATCATCTCAGCCCATGCAGACCCGTATTGCTGCAGCACCTCCAGCGGGCAACCGTACGCAACGCTGCGAAGGATCCGCAGGCAACTGAAACCGCACAGCTTTACTGCCGGTGCCGCCTCTGCCACCGCCGCGTCAAGCAGCGGCAGGTGCCCGCCCCTGGCGGCAGCAGTGGCCACCAGTACTGGCTGCTCCACGTTCTTTCCATCGATGTACTTTTCTGCCTGCAGCCACTCGATAACGTTCACGTGGCCTCCGAAGGCCGCCGCCGCGCCGACATTACGCCCCGGGATCCTGAGGCGTGCCGCGACTCCGCCTGCTTGCTGCCTGGTTACTGCATTGCGCCACAGCTGCCAATGCTCCGCCAACCAGCGGCACACGTGCAGGTGGCCGCGGACGGCGGCGGCATACCAAGCGAGTGTTTCGTCGAACCAGCAGCCCTCAATCAGCCCCAAGCGCTCGCATGCAGCCGCGTCACCGGCAGCCGCGGCTGACGCAACAGCTTCCGCAGGAATCGGAACGGTGCCGCAGTGCGCCAGCGCCGCGTCCAGGCTGGGAGCGTGCAGGCTGGACGCCACCAGGCAGAGCAGTTGCTGGCGCTCGCGCCGGTTCAGGCAGCGCCAGGGCTCGGGGCGGCCCCAGAGGGCTGCAAACTCCGCCCCCGGCCACGGCTGTGGGGCGAGCTGCAGGTCGGCCAGCCCCTCTGGAAACGCCAGGCCGCTGAAATCCGACTTGACGCCTAGCTTGCGAGGAGGTGACGTGAACACAGAGTACTCATTGCGAAGGCTGCTAGCAGCGTGCTTGCTGGTGCACAGCAGGGAGAGCGCGTCCTTGGGATGCAGCGTGGAGGTAACTTTGCGGAGCAGCTCGCCTGAGAGCCGCGAAAGGAAATCTGTGGGCACTTCTTGGCCTGACATGACGACTACGACCGCGCACTCAGGCAACCGTATGGCAACCCAGAGTGGCGCGTGGGCTGGTTGGCGGGAGATTTGCAACAAGAGAATAAGTGTATATTAAGTGTAGCTTATATGCAATTTACACTCAGCATAGTCTGATTATCTTTGATTACCGTTCGCGCAGCGAAACAGTTTGCAGTGCATGCATGGCGAACCAGACTTGTGCAGACTGCATCTTGTGTCATTGTGCGGCGAAGATGTGTGTATTATACTTAGTTCATCATATGAATTGCCGGGCGTGATGGCAGCGCTGCCGGGAGTACCAGTAGAATCTCCGGTCTCAACTCCTGGCACAGAGCAGCTCCCGCCGTGGGGCGCACTGTCGCCGCTGGTACTCGAGGTCAGTGACATAGTTTGCCGCACACAGCACATGGAGGGCGGACTCTTCCCGCCAGAATCGGCATTTTTGTCGTTGCACTTAATGCTTATCCTATAAAATACTGATTGAACGAGGCGTAACGGCCTGCAAACTTCATCGCACCGGAACATCGGCTCTGCTCTCCCGCACCGACCTCCCCATCCACCCCAACCCCCACCCCCACCCACCCACCCACCCCCCGCCCTTCTCTCCCGCCGAACCGCTCCACAGACTATCGGCGGCTACCTGGCAGCTTCCGACTGCAGGTCCGACCTGCTGCGCGCGCGCCAGGCCTGCCGCCACTGGCACGCGTACCTCACGCGCTGCGTCACGCGCGCCTGCCTCTACGGGGATGCCGTGCTGCTCCCCGCGCCGGCAGCCTGTTCCCCCGCGGCTGCTGCCGCCCACACGGCCGAAGACGGCAGCTGCATGCATCAGGGCGGCCCGCCCTCGCAGCCGTCGCAGCAGCCCTCGCAGCATCCTGTGCAGCCTTTGCAGCGGCAGCAGGTGGTGGGCGGGCTGTTTGCCCCAACCCTGGCCGAGCTGTCCATCTCCGGCCTCTCCTTCAACCTAGCCTGGCTGCCGCTGCTGGCGCAGCAGCTGCCGGCCCTCACCGCACTGTCGCTCGGCGCCGCCCGGTACACGGTGGTGCCGCTGGCGCCGCCGCCGCCGCCGCCGCCGGACGGGGCGGGGCCGGGGGGGCCGCCGACGCTTGGCGGGGCACCGATACTGGCACCCGCGCCGACGCTGCCGGGAGGTGGGTTGCGGGATTCGATGACCGGCGGGGCGGCGGGGGTGCAGGCGGCAGGCGCCGGGCAGGGAGGGCAGCCTGCGGCGGCCGCCGCTGCGTCAGCGGCCGACGGCGGCGCCCCCGCCGCGGCCGGCGGCGGCGGCGGCAACGCCGAAGGTGACGTGGGGAATGCGCTGGGCGTCGGTGACGACGGCGCGGCGGTCCTGGACGCCCTCGACGACATTCCACAGCACCTGCTGGCGGCGGCGGCGGCGGCGGCGGGCGTGCCGGCGGCGGAGGCGATGGCGATGCTGTCCGCCGCCGCCGCGCAGCTGCACCACGCCGCGTCCTGGCCGGCGGCGCCGCCGGCGCTGCGGCGGCTGCACCTGGCAGTCACTGACGACACACCGCCGGACGCGCTGCGTCGGCTGCTACTGCCATCAGAGCCAGGAGCGGCAGTAGCCGGTGCTCCCGGGGCGGCGGCAACCGCCGCCGGCAGCAGCAGCCACAGCATTAACAGTAACAGCTGCGCAGGTGGCAGCGGCGTCGCCGCGCTGCTGCCGCTGCGGGAGCTGTCCATATCGCAGCACGGCCTGTCCTGGGGCGGGCCGGCGGCGGCGGTCGCCGCGGACGCCTCCGGCACCATCAGCCGCGCCGCCTTCCTGGATCTCAGCCCGCTGCTGGATCCACGGCTCGCCGGCCTGACACGCCTCACCCTATGCACGCTGGAGCAGGTCCGCTTCCCAGCCGCTGCTACTGCTGCTGCAGCCGCCGCGGGAGGCGGGAATGGTGGCGGCGGCGGGCCGCAGCAGGCGGGAGCAGCTGGGCCCGGTGCCGGCGCGGCGGCGGCGGCGGCGGCTGTGGCGGCGGGCCAGCAGCCAGGAGCGGCCGTGCCCGCGCAGCCGCCGCCGCAGCAGCAGCAGCCACAGCCGCCGGCGCCTTCGGATGCGCGACACATCGTGGCCCAGCTGACGCAGCTGCGCAGCCTGACCATTATGGAGCAGGTGCGGCGTGTGTGGGCGTGGGGAGTGTGTAAACGGTTTGTGTGCGTGGGCGTGGGCATACGTGTGTGGGCGTGTGTGGGGGCGTTGGCGTGTTGCGCATTGGGAGGCGAGTGGATGGACACGTGTGGATGGGCTGGGGGATAAGGATGTGGCGGACGTTTGTGCCAATGCACGTGTGAAACTTGTGCCGGTCGCTGTGCGTCGCACTTCTGAAGATGCTCGCGCACCCCCGCCCGCACTCAGGTGGTGCTGCCGGCGCTGCTGCCCGGCTGCCTGGCGGCGCTGCCGGCGCTGGCGGCGCTGCAGCTGCCGGGCGGCGTGTTCGTGGACACGGCGGAGGACTTCAGCCGCATCACGCAGCTGTCGGTGGGTGGGTGGGTGGGTGGGTGGGTGGGTGGGTGGGTGGGTGGGTGGGTGGGGGTGTGAACACCGGGGGGGGGGGGTAAGTATTTTCCACTTCCCGGGGGGCGGCGGGGGTTGCGGTAACTCTGAACCAATCCCGTAAGAATACATCAGCACTGCAAGGAACGCTGCAGCCGCATAGGCGAGCTACTGTACGTCACCATAGGTGGTGGGGGCCTGGGGGATGGCTCTCGGAGGCAGGAGGAGCAGGATGGGAGGTTGGCTGTTTGTTTCGGGGGAAAGGGGGAGGTGCACAACGGCACAACCCGTGCAACCTTACAACGGTGGAGGTACCGGTGGCATTACGGAACCCGTCGCACTTGCCAGGGACACGTAGTGCGTGCCGCGTGTGGGTCAACCGCGTGCCAATCCCACGGAGGCCGACTGACCTCTCTCCTTCCGTCGCCTCCGTCCTCCATCCCTTATGCATTCCTCGCCAATCCCCCCTCGTCCACCCCTGGCCTCGCTGCCCCGCCCGCAGCGCCTGACCTCGCTGGTTCTCAACTTCGGCACCGAGTGGTGGCTGGACGCAGGTGGGGGGTTGGGGCGGTTGTAAATACCAGCCCAAGCTAAACTAGACGAGGGGCAGGGGGGGTTAGGGTTGACGGGTTAAGGGGAGAGGCGAGCGAGGGGAGGGAAGAGCGGGGTGAAGAGTGCTTGCAGGGGCAGGAGCAGGGTTACAGGTCGCCCATGTCACTTGGTAGGTCGCGTGCCCAGTGCTCCTCTCCACCCACCCAAAATCTGCTACCTTGCTTGCCTGCGGCCCGTCCAGTGCCTGCACCGCCTCCCCTGTTGTTCCGTTCCGCTCCGCCCCGTCGTTGCCGCAACCCCTTGCTTGAGGTGACCTCCCCCTCCCCCTCTCGATAACCCTCTCTGAAACACACACACCTCACCGTCCCGTACCGTCCCATCATTGCACCCCCCCTGGCGCTGGACAAGCGGACGCCATCGGTCATCGGTACGCACGCCTCCACGCGTGCTGTCTACGTTGCTACACTTCCATGTACCATCATTGCAACCCCCCCCCCGCCCCGCCCCCAGCCGACCTGCGGGTGTTGTCGCGGCTGCCCGCGCTGCGCGAGCTGCGGCTGGCGCTGGATTACGGCCTGGACGGCGAGCAGGACGACGACGACAGCGATGGCCTGGGCAACTGGGAGGAGGACGAGGATGAGTCGGAGGAGGAGGAGGAGCCCAAGCCGCAGCGGCGGTGGCAGGCGGCGGCCGCCGCTGCGGCGGCTGCTTCTGAGTCCGAGGACGAAGAGGACTCCGAGGAGGAGGAGCCGCAGGCGGCGTCGGAGGCGGAGTCAGAAGGAGAGGAGGGGCAACAGCAGCTGGAGGAGGGTGGTGGCTCTGCAACAAGGACGCAGGAGGAGACGGCAGGAGCGGGCGCTCCGCGCGCCGCCGCAACCACACACACCCCGGCGCCTTCCGCCGACCGCCGGCGCAGCCTGGCTGCAGCCATGCGCGACGCCTGGCGGCGCGGCGGCGGCCGGCACGGCCTGGGCCCTCAACCCGACGACCCCGGCGCTGGCGACGACTGGCGCGTCGCGCTCGGCGGCATGACACAGCTTACGGCGCTGGGGCTGCGGCTGCGGAACGGCGGCGGGCGGCACCTGGCGGCGGCGCTGGCGGCGGCGCACTGGCTGTCGAAAGGCCGCGGCGAGGGCGCGGCGGCGGCGGGGGCAGGGCAGTCGAAGGGCCGCGGTGCGGGCGAGCAGGAGCTGCGGGGCGGCGGCGAGGCGGCGGCGGCAGCGGCGGCGGCGGGGGTGTCGCTGTCGCTGCTGGACGCGCCGGCGGCGGCGTTTCTGGATGTTGAGTTCTGGATGCGGTGGGCGGAGCTGGAGGCAGAGCTGGGGGCGGAGCTGGGGGCGGAGCTGGGGGCGGAGCAGGCGCTGGCGGCGGAGGAGATGGCTGGAGAGGCGCAGGGGAGGCGCCAGGCGCTCAGCCCGTCAGCACCGGCGCCGCGCCCTTCCGCTGCCGCCTTGTCGTCAACGGCGGCAGCCACCGCCGCGACGGCCGCTCAGTCCTTGACCGTCGCGACGACCGTGGCGTTCGGCGGCCTGAGCATCGCCGCCGCCGCCGCCGCTGCTGCAGCCACCAAGCCGCATCCATCCGCTAGCGCGCCCTGCCCCGAGCCGCCAGCGCCTACCTCGCGCGCCATGCTACAGTCGCCGCTACAGCCACCGCCGCCGCCGCCGCTCGTGTCGCTGCAGCTGGGCAGCGGGCGCGGCCTGGTGCTACAGCCGGGTCACCTGCTGTGCCTGGGGGCGCTGGGCGCGCTCCGCTGCCTGGACCTGAGCTTTGAGGCGGCGCCGGGGCAGCAGCGCGCGGCGGCGGCCGGGGCCGGCGGCGGCAGCAGCCGGCGCCGGCGCCAGGGGGCGTGCCCCAACGGCAGCAGCAGCATCACGGTCACCGGCGCTGGCGCTGGCAGTAGCAGCGGCGACGAGGAAAACCCGCTGGCGGTCATTGCTCGGCTGCTGGCGCTGCGGACGCTGCGGCTGCGCATCAAGCAGCCCCGCGCCTCGGCCCAGCCCCAGCCGGCCCTCGGGTCTGCGGCGGCAGACACGGTGGGCGGACAGCCCGCATGCGGCAGTAGCGGCGGCAGTAGCGGTGGCAGTAGCGGCGGCAGTAGCGGTGGCGTGCTGTGCCCGCTGGATGATGCTCTGGTGCTCGCGTGGCTGCAGCCAGCGCCTGGATCCTGGGGTGATGCCGGACCCGGCAGCGGCAGCGTAGACGGCAGTAGCAGTAGCAGTAGCAGCGGTGGCGGCGGGGGGCTGGCGGCACTGCAGGAGCTCAGCCTGCGGGGTGTGGGCCGCCTGGGCGACGCCGGGCTGAGCGCCGTCGGCGCGCACACCGCGCTGCGGACCCTGCGCCTGCGGCTAAAGCTGCCACCCTCGCAACCGCCACCGCCGCCGCCGCGAGCAGTAGCAGCAGTAGCAGCAGCAGCAGCGGACGGTGGTGATGGTGCGGTGGTTGACCCTGGCGGGTTTGGGTACGGCCCCGGCGACACGGCATCGCACGTGCGGCTGGGGTACGGCAGTTACTACAGCGGTACCAGCAGCCGCGCCGGCGGTGGCGGCCTGTACGGCGGTTTTAACGGGCTGAGCGGGGCTGACAGCGCAGCGGCCGCTGGCGGTACGGCAGACGCGTACGGCGGGGGCGGCTCGCTCGGCAGCACGGCATTCAGCATGGGCGGGGGGCAGGGCCCCGGGTGGCAGGGCGGGTGGGGCGCAGGCAGCAGCTTCACCACGACGCCGTTGGGCATGTCGCCGGCCGCACCCAGCTTCATGGCCATGGCTGCTACTGCCGGTGCTGCTACAGCCGCCGCAGCTGCTACAGCCCCGGCTGCGGATGGGCCGCCGGCTGGCACGCACGTGCTGTCGGTTGGCGGCGGCGGCGGCGGCGGCGGTGATGCGCGCTACGCGGCCCGGGACGCGGCGGTGGCGGGCGGCGTGTGGGTGGCGCGCGCGCGGCTCGCAGGTGAGGCCCTTTGCATTTAAGTTTGCAGGCCTGCGTGTGGCGCGCGGATGTATACTGTATGGCAGTTTGGACGACTTGTCGGTCCCGGGAGCACTGTCAAGTGTGAAAGTCATGTTGCGTGTGTGTTTGCCTGGTGCTGATCCCCGCCCGCCCGCCTCCCCGCCCGCCCGCCCTGTCCGCAGCTGCAGTGCCGTACCTGGTCCGTCCCCGCCACCTTCCGCCCTCGCTCACCTGCCTCGACCTTACCAACGCGGCGTTTGGCGCCGAGTGGGCGGCCGCCGCCGCCGCCGCCGCCGCCGCCGCCGCCGCCGCTGTTGATGACAGCATTAGCGCTAGCAACAGCAGTAGCATCAGCGGCAGTAGCAGGCCACTGCCGCGCCTGGTGACGTTGAAGCTGTGCCGCGTGCCGCCCAAGGGGCAGCAGCGGCCACGCCCACAACCATGCCCGCAGCGCAGCGGCGGCGGTGCTGCCACCGCCGATAACTTCTCCGCCTCGGCATCCAACAGCAGCCTCGTCCTTGCGACATCGGCAACCGGCACTTTCGCCGCCGCCGCCGCCGGCAACGGCGGCGGCAGCCCGCCAGCAGGCGCCGCCGCCCTGGCGCCGGACGCGGACCCGGCCCGCCTGGGTGACTGGCACCTGCGCCACCTGGTGGCGCACGCCGCCTGGGCCGCCTGCCTGGCGCACGCCGACCTGCGGGACGCGGGCCCCGGCGGCGCCAAGCTGCACCACCGCGCGGTGGCCGCGCTGGGCCGACTCAGGTAGGGGCGGGGTGGGGTTGCAGTTACCAGCCCAATCTAACCCAAACCAAATGGGGCGGGGTGGGGCTCGCACGCGCGCCAAACGCACCGGATTGAAGCACTGACAGCCACACCTAACCCCGCCGAACCACTGCCGCCAACCCTGCCGCCGTGGCCGCCGCCACCACAAACCTGCCACCGCCGCTGTCGCCGCCGCCAACCCGCCGCCGCCGCCAACCCGCCGCCGCCGCCGCCGCCGCCGCAGGTACCTGGAGTCGCTTACGCTCATGGTGGGCGACCGGCTGAGGTGGCGGGCGCAGGTGAGGACTGCCGGCTAGCTGGCGTCCAGGCCGAGGGCGAGGGGGCGAGGGGGCGAGGGCGGGGGTGGCACGTACGGCGCCCGGATCCAATAATCAGTATGCCGTAGGGCAGGCGCGACTGCTGTTGCGACGTGCGACTGTGTACGGTACCGAATGTGGGATCGTGGATGGTCCGTCGCCGACTGCGCCGTCCCTGAAGTGTCGCACCCGCGTGGGGGCGTTTGGACTTGGGAGCCGTGCGGCCCAGGCCGGGCGTCTCGCCTCGACCAGCGCGTCGGGACGGGCAAAGGCAGCGAGCATGCATTCACATATCACGGTTTGCATTCAATCCCACCAGCGTCGGATGGACGGCTGCCCCAATTCGCCCGCATTTGCCTCTCCCTTTTTTAGTTAGGTTGGTTTAGTCTGGGCTGGTACCGTATTCGCAACCCCCACACACCCCCACACACCCCTACCGCAGGAGGCGCTGGTGGGCTGCCTGAGCCCCGGGCTGCGGCGGTTACGGCTGCACGCCAGCCACGTGTACAAGGAGGCGGTGGCGGCGCTGCCGGGCCGGCTGCGGCAGCTGGCGGCATTCCAGGTGGGCGGCGGGGCCAGCGTGGGCGGTGTGGGCGGTGTGGGCGTGGGCGGTGTGGCGTGGGCGTGGTAGGTGGTGGGCGGCGGGTGGGGTTGTGAATACCATCCCAATCTAAACCAAGCTGAACTAGACAAGGGGCAGGCAATGGGGATGCTGGGCGGCGGCATGGGGGGGGGGGGTGGGGGCGCTTCAAGCACCGCAAAGCAAAGCAAGGCTGGGCGCGCGCATGCCGCGCGTCACGCTCATTCGGTGAGGCAGCACTGCTCTCGACGCATACGCGCTAGCGCCTGCCCCTCAACATCATCTCGCCACAACATCATCGTGCTGTGCCGTGCCGTGCCATGAGTGGAACTCCCCTGCCCCCGCCGCCCGCAGCTGATGGGGTACGTGGACCCCGACTATCTGGACGAGCTGGCGGGCGCCGTACGGGCGGTTGGACGAGCGCTGCCGGGCTGCGTGGTGGTGCCGCTGTACCGCGAGCCGGTGGCGATGGACGAGCAGGAGCAGGAGCAGGGGGAGGCGCCTGCGGGGCAAGGGGAGGAGCAGGCGCCTGAGGGGCAGGGGGAGGGGGAGGGGGCAGTTTGAAGGGGCGGGGTGGAGAGGGGCTGGCTGGGGACTCGGGGAGTGACCGGGCGGCGGCGGGGCGCTCGATTGGCAGTGGTTGTGGCGGCGGGGTAGGGGTCTATGGTTACTTAGTTAGGATGCAAGGTTACAAGAAGGACCAGGTGACCCGGGTCGCGAGAGATCTGCTCTGGATTCAGGGGCGTACCACCATGATTATGAGGTGGCAGGGGTTTGGCGGCAGGTCTAGTCAGGCAGAGGTAGGTGGGCAGCGGCCAAGGGGCAGTCAATATACGATGGGCAACCGCCGCCGGGCAGCCGGTGCCCTCCATCTGCTGTTGGGGCTTGAGGCCTTGAGCTGCACCAGGCGGCGGCCCTTGCTGTTTGGGCTTAGGCTGCGGCGCCCCCCCCCCCCGTGGAAACTAGTGTACGTTTGACCTTTGCGCCTCGGGGAGTGCGGCCTTACAGGCCTGTAACGTGTGGAGCACAGCCGGGAGCACATGCCGTATTGCCATGACTGCGGCATTCCATCTTCCGATGCGTTGGCGCGTGTCCCGGTCATGTTCGTGGTGCGTACGAGTTACCAGGTCCTGGTGCGGCGTGAGGGCAGGGGCAAGGGGGCAAGGAGGCCAGGCAGGAGGCAGTAGTGCAGTACGCAAGTAGGGAGAGCAGATGAAGCTACGTGACCAAAATGTGGGCTAGCATGGAGCAGCCAGCCTTGTGACGGCGGAGAGGGAGGGGGGCGGGGACCGTGGCCAGGACGGGACACGGGCTGGCGGGCAGCAACCGTTGGCTGCTGCAGACGGGAGGCATGCGTTAAGGCTACTCTTGAACGCGGCAGCTGAGACGCCATTCCGCTTTGTCGTCGCCGCGAACCTGTCCTCTGACCTGGCCTTGTCCTGCCCACCGGTTTCCACGGACATTATCCGGGCCATCTCGCTGGAACTTTCACGATTTTTTGCCAGATCGCGTCATGCATTATTAGCTATGCTGCTTTAAGTCCCTATACGAACAGGGCTGCCTATCTCTGTGTCTGCAAGAAGCGCCCGCCTTTTCAAAGCCCGCCATCCCGGCAATGCCCCGCGCCCTGCTTGTTGTAGCTCCCGTCAGCTCGAGACCTGCTTCGACATGTCTACGCATATGATGCCTAAGCCCAATGCCGGTTTGGCGCCAGTGGAAACGAGCCTAGCAGCGCCGGTTTTCCACCGTGACCACGGAAAGCTTGCGCAGGGGAGCCGAGGATAATTTATTATTAAAGATACGAGTTTCAACACTCCTCGGGACAGGTCGCTTTCCATAAAGAGTCCCTCGAGCTCCGCAAGCAAAGTCAATAATCGAGCACGCCTCTGTAATTACGTGTCTATACGATTTGAGGTCTTTTAAGGTTGTCAGTGCACCGGGGCTTTGCCACCATGCGTATGAGCAAGCGTTGTGCAATCGAGCGAGCCAGGGACCGATTGTGGCATATGGAAGTGCCGAGAACACAATTGCTTTATACAGTAGACGGGGCCACTTATTTGATAAGTTTTACCATCGGTAGCTGGTCAAGAGCGACTACTTTGCTTGCCATCAAACATGGCGAGGTCTTCGGTGCTGCCGGTGGTGGTGGTGCTCGCCTTCCTTGGGCTGGCGCTGGCTGGGCGCAGCCTTGAGCAGCCTGCAGCGCGTCGCAGCACGCTGGCTGGCTCCCTGACGCCGAGTAGGTCCGAGTAGTGACCGTATTCTGGCCCAGGTTCCGCGCGGTCCCTTGGTTTCGGGGTAGCCGACTAGGTGCACACAGTTCACTTGTTGTCACTTGGGTGTGGGCCGGCGGGAGCTTCTCGAAACTACGTGTGTGGGAAAGCTTGCGATGGTTGCCCTCGGGAGTGTGTCGCTCTCGCTGCCTGAAAGCGTGAAACGTCAATCATCTCGCCCTGGATTACTTCCACTGCGCGTCGTGATGCCTTCTTGCTGTTGGAGGCTCCGACGGACTGCGCACCTCGCTAACGTCCGCCACGATGGGTCGCGACAATGGCTGCTGTCACAGCAAAGCCAGCACTGAACAAGACATGGTGCCAACACAAGTGCTACGTGCGATAAACTGACCCTTCCCGTCGCCCGCTGTTGCCCTCCGCTCCCTCAACCGCAGGCGGCTGGTCCCATGCGCTGCGTGTCAAGGGCGGTGAGTCGAGCCGCGCCGCGATCTGGCGGGAAATCCGTTCCGTCAGCCAGCCTCGAGTCCGTGCGTTATGGAACGCAACCCTGTCCTTTGTTCCCCCCTCCTCACACGGGCTTTTCACGTAGATGCCGTCTCTAGCGGTCTCTGCCTGTCCCTTGTCTAGTTTACAGTAGTTTGGTTTAGATTCGGCTGGTGTTTACACACACACACACACACACACACACACACACACACACACACACACACACACACGCAACCTCCGTGCATGTTGCATGCTGATGGCCCCCCGCCCACAGTTACATGCACAATACCCCTTCACGCCAACCAACACCCGCCGTGTGCGCCCTCCCTCATCCCCAACCCACCTGCCGTACCCGCTCCCGCCCCCCCCGCCCGCCTGACGTACCCGCCGCCCCGTACGCCCCCTCCTCCCTCCTCCTCCCTCCTCCTCCCTCCTCCTCAGGCAAGTGGTGCGGCCTGCGCGACTTCCCGCCGCTGCCGGACGGCTACGGCGTGTCGCGCCTGTACTGCCCCTGGAACGCCTACGACCACAACTGGATGTGGCGCGTGATCAAGGTGCGAGGGGGCTCTGACGTCTGCATGGGCAGGGGGCGGCCATGGGGGGCCAGGCAGGCAGGCGGGCAGGCAGGCGTGGCAGGCAGTGCCAGGCAGTGCCAGCACCTTCATCCGGAATCCAAGGAGCTAGTGGGAACGCATGGACGTCAAGCCATATGCCACATGCTCAGGCTCACCGCGCACCCCAACCTGCCGATGGCTGCGGCAATACCCCCCTTACAACCTGGCCAGGCCACCGGCACCGGGCCCATCACCAGCGGCGACGAGGTGCTGCTGTACATCAACAACCCCATGCTCAAGTACTGCAGGAGCACCTCCCTGGTGGAGTGCGGTGAGTGTGTGTGGGGGGGGGGGGCGCGGGGGCACCGTGTGATGGGCAGTGATGGGCAGGGGCAGTAGGGGAAACAGCAGGAGATAGCGGGGGAAGGGGTAAAGCCGTCAAGGGAGGTCGCCGTGGCGAAGGACACCCTCGGGTGTGGAGGGCGTCCAGGACAACCTCTTGGCGCGCTCACATTAAGCAGCCCACGCGAAGCCACTGACGCGTGGCTCCTCAGTCCCGGCGGCTCCCCACACTTGCCCACTGCTGTGACGCGCGACTCGCAACATGCCTCACATGGCACGTGGCCCACATGGCACTTGGCCCACATGGCACTTCACAACTTCAATCAACCCCTCAACCCTGCCTGTATCGCAGGCTACGGGCAGAGCAACGCCACTAAGTTCGTTGTGGAGAAGGACACCGGCTCGGTGAGCGGGGCCGAGCTGGGGCTGGCTGGGGAGGATGCGCCTGTGTGCGGGTTCAGACGGGGGTGTATAGTCCCATACCCAAGCAGGGGGCTGCGGTTTCCAGCCACAGCAGGGTTGCAAGGAGGGTACAACGAAGTGTACGAAGTGTTGAGGAGGAAAACGGGACGGAAGAGTCCACGCCAGACCAGAAACGAGCCCGCAAAGCCAGTCCGTCCCGGGCGGGTAACAGTGGCTGCGCCGTCGGCGCGTCCATGCACTGTGCCCCACCCGCCCCGCCTGTGTGTGTCACACACACACACACACACATACACACACACACTACACAAAGCACGCAAGGTCTCTTGTTGTCGTTTCTCCTTGTGCTCTCTAACACTACACAAAGCCACCTGAACCCCCACCCCCTCCCTGTCTAGTTGGGTTGGTTTAGCTTGGGTTGGTGTTCACAACCCCACCCCCTCCCGGCCGCCGCTCGCAGGGTGCCATCAACTTCGCGACCGACTCGGTGGTCCTCAAGGCGGCGGGCAAGTACTGCAAGTGAGTCGTACAGGCCGTACTACTCGTGCTGGCTGCTTCTAATGCGAACACCTGGCGGGCAGTGGGTTGGAAGTTGGAAGTTTGAAGTTGGGGAAACTGGTGGGGAGTGGCAGCGCGATTCGGCATGTAAGGGCCAGGGCCTCACGGGCGCCCCTGCTGTGTCCCAAACAGCCTGTGGCCTTTCCACAACCCGTGCCCCCATTGGCCGGACCACGCGTGGGTTTGGGCATGCGTTTGTCAGCCGCTCCCCCGAAACCTCCAGCATACCGCCGGTCGCCCGCCTGTCCAGTCGCCATCCCCTCCATTGACTCTCCATTTCGCTCCCCTCTCCACGCCCGTCCACACCCCTCCCCTCCAACTCAATCCAAACCAAGCCCCAACCCAAAACCCAACACAACCCACCGCCCCCGCCACCCACCGCCGCAGGCTGGTTGGCGCCAAGCACTCGCAGACGCTCAAGTGCAACGTCGCCGCCAAGGGCAGTGCCACTGTGTTCCAGCTGCCCGCGGCCTCCTTCACCAACACCCAGCTCATCAACCAGCTGTCGCTCAGCGCGTGCGGCGCCGACTTCTTCTGTGAGTCGGGTCTGGTCCGGTGTGGTCTGATATGATCTGGTCGGGACGTCGTGTAGCGGGTGTGGGGGATGGGCGCCGCTGCCGTGAGCATTGGCGGCCGGTCACTGGCACCTGGCCGTTGCGCGAGGATCTGGGCACCTACAGTGTGGTGGGTACTGGTTGATTAATTACGTGCCGTATAACCACACCCGCACCCACACCCGCATCCACACCCACATCCACACCCAACACACGCCCACGCAGACGATGGCGACGGCGAGGCGCTGGTGGGCTGCGGCACCCCGCGCGGCCCCGGCTTCACCATCAACAACACCGTGGCGCTGGGCACCCCAGGCGCCCCCGTGGTCACCGCCGGCGTCAACGTCACGTTCAAGGCCTACGACAACCTGTACTCCTACCAGGTGCGCGCGCTGTGTTTGTGTATGTGTGGGTGGGAGGGAGAGAGCGGGGAAAAGGGGGGTTGTTGGGCCACAGGGGAGTGGTGTGAATGTTGTGTATGTGTGTGGCGGGCCGGTACTGGTCATGGTGGCTTGGCGGGGGGGGGGGGGGGGGGGAGAAGTGCGAGCAAGGCCTGGGACGACCGCGTGCATGAAAGTCGTGCTTAAAAACCCTATCTGTGAGGGCGTGACGTAACGAGGGCTGCAGCGGCAGCGGCCCGTGGTGCTGCCGTGCCTGCTCCGCATCAAACCTCCCATCACATGATGAACTCATCACCTTAACCCGCGGCCCCCGCGACACACGATCCCGCACGAACGCGCAGGTGTCGGTGTGGAAGGTGGACAAGAACGGCAACGTGTGGTACGACGTGAACAACACCCGCGGCACCAGCCAGTGGTTTGTGCTGGAGCGCCTCACCGGCGCCGCAACAGGCGGCGAGGTCACCACCAAAACCGTGAGTGTGTGCGCTGGCATCCCTATGTGGGGGGGGGGGGCGCCCGTCAGGGGCGCGGCACGTGCTGAAACATGTTGCGGGCGCGGCACGTGGTGGGACATCTTGCGGGCTCCCAAGCGCCGCGGAGGCTGACGAGCTGAAGGGCACTGCGCTTCACCCTGTCACCAGTCACCCGCCGCACCATGCAGCCGGCACCTCACCACCTTATCCACTACCCGCACCACGTGCACACCGCCCGCGTTCTGGAACTAGGCTGGACCGGTATTCACGTCCCCTCCCCGCCCCTCCCGACTGCACACACACCACACACGCCGGGCCCCCTGCAGAATGTGGCGCTCAAGTCGGCCTCCAACGGCAAGTACTGCGGCATCCCTCTGGGCAACATCGACGGCGACATGAAGTGCGACCTGGCCGGCCCGCTGTCCGCGCTGCCGGCCGGCTACAAGTACACCTACATCGTCATCTAAGCGCCCTGTGCGGGCCTTGGGCCTAGGGCCTGGGTTGTTGTTTTGCCGCTGTTGGCGCGAGCCCGGCCTGAGGCACGCGCCAGCGGACACAGCAGCGGCGCCATGGCGCTACTGATCTGAGCGGGCGGCCGAAATGGATATGACATGTGCGGGGCGGTGTGTACTGACTCACAAGGTGGTGAAGAAGGTGGAGGCCGGGCGTGCGTTCTCGGACAGAGAAAGCGGCTTTCCTTTCTCGTTCATGCGTTGGCTTCATCGACGGGCGGCGCGCGAGCGAGCGGTTTTAATGCAGCAGGATGCGGTCCGTTGGGGCCAGCAGGTGTTGGCAGTTGGCAGGTGTCGTTGCTTGCATTGCATCTCCTTTTGACGTCATTGGTGTGAGCGTGTGCTTGGGCGCAGGATGTCGCCATTGCGCCGGCATCACGGCCGGGCCGCTGTAGCTATCCGGCTGTAGCTGGCTGTAGCTGGCTGCATGCCGTTTGGCAGGTTGTGTGTTGCGGCAGGATGTGTGTACGACGCAAGACTTTGGACCTACGCGCCGGAATTTTCGGCGTGGCCCCGGATACAAACATATTTGTAACCCACGTTGTACTGCCCCGGAAACACCGCCCCAGTCGCGCTGAAGGGTTCCACCAGGGCCTTCTACAGTACCTGCTCAGCAACACGCGCTTTCAGGAGGCCGACACATGCCGACTTGAAGTGCGCTGTCAATTGGATCCCCGGACCCGGCGGCCGGCGCCGCTCCCAGTCACGCCCCCAGAGGACATCCATGCCGTGTCCGCTATCACTCCCTTGCCAAGGTATTGTCATACAAGTGTTACGGTGTGGCTCGTTCTGGTTGCGCATACTGCTATTTTCAGGCGCGCTTTGGACCACAGGACCATCATAGGGTCCTTGTATTGCGTGCAAGGTCTGAAAGCGATAGACATAGCATAAGCACCATTGCAGGGGATCCGCGCGCTGGGGGTGCGAACAGGTGCTAACAGCACGAACCAGGGTGTCGACCCATGTTTCCAGACCTGGGGCAGCGCCGCCCGCCCGCGCATGCCTTACAGGTACATACTGGACGTCAGACGAGCCCTGTGGAATGCCGTGCTAACCGACAGCGACGTATTGACCGTGTTGCGTGTACGCAGGGGTGCAACGCGAGGGGCTAGGTGACACGCACAGGACTGACCATAACAAACCGTGCGGTCCTATTATGTAGTAATAAAAATATATCCTTGGAAGGTAGTGTGAATTATCCTCGGTGAGTTTACTGCCCTTCGGTCGTGCGATTAGCGAAAGATGTTGTCACTCGCAACTTCGCGGTACCTCAAACCGACAGAAACTCCTCGTATCACCTTGTCGCGCCCAAGAAATATATTTACTGCCCTTCGGTCGTGCGATTAGCGAAAGATGTTGTCACTCGCAACTTCGCGGTACCTCAAACCGACAGAAACTCCTCGTATCACCTTGTCGCGCCCAAGAAATATATTAAAGTAGAATTTTGAAAGGCATAGCGGCGCACTTGTGGCACTGGGCACCTTACACATGTCCACCACGACATATTGGCATGTCGAAAATCCGTGGGTGCTAGGAGGGTGACCTTTCCCAAATCTAATGCGACAGCCTCAAGTAGTACCCTAAGGACGTCTTAAGTCCTGACATAGGGGTTGTGACTCTCAGCAACCAGCACGCACGGGCCCGCGTATGACATTACCCCAGGTATGACAACACCCCGGTCCACCTGTACTGTACCCGTTCAGCAACACGCGCTAGGCCGACACATGCCGACTTGAGGTGCGCTACTGCGCTGTCAGTTGTGCCCCGGATCCCCGGACCCGGCGGCCGGCCGCTCCCAGTCATGCACCCAGAGGGTTCACATCCATGCCGTGTCCGCTATTACTCCCCTGCCACGTCGCTGACTCGTCCCCCTTCGCCAGGAAGTGCTCCCCCCTTCCCGATTCTCCCTCTTTTGCAGGCCCCCACAGCTTGCCCCACTGCAGACATGCTTCGCAAATTTCGACGGGCATCCAGCGGTCCAACCCCGTCCCCAGCCCCTGCACAGCCCGCAGAGGTGGCAGGCGGTGACGGGGGCAGCAGCCATGGGCAAGGCCGGAACGCCACGGCACGCAGCGGCAGCAGGCGAATGGCAACCCCTGGCGGAGGCAGCCAGCGCCGCAGCCACGCTCATCCCTAAGGCCCAACGGTTCTCGCCCCGTCCTCCCCCAGCCGCCCCCGACCGCCACGCACTTCGCCCCACCAGTGTTGTGGCACCCCAAAAGCCAAAGGCCTTGAAGCAGGGGAGCCCCTGCCTTGAAGTGGGGACTGAATGGGGGCTGAATGGGGGCTGAAGCTGGAACGTGGAAACGAACCGTGGAATGGAGAACACAGCGATTCAAGAGCATTCTGCATACTTACTCTTACTGTTGCTTTACCCATATACTCTAACATGCAGTCTCCGCAGCGAGATGCTGAGCGAGATGATGCAACGAGCTTAGGGAGCCTCAGCCCTGAGCTTGTTCGCTACATCGCCAGCGTTATGGACCCCAACTATGTTGTCATTTATTTCAAGCTCACCTGCAAAGAGATCGCAGAGGCACTGCGAGAGCAATACCGCACCATCCAGTTGAGTGGCCCGCCCGCCCAGTGGCCCCGCGTGCGGGACGGTCCTGGAAGGGGAAGAACTGGCGTCCGCTGCAGCTGCGGGCGACCTGCAAGCATGCCGGCGTTTGTATGAAACTGAGGGCTGCTGGCGGGACTACCGCCTGGTCGGGACAGCAGCGGGCATTTCCGGCAGTCTGCCCGTGTGCAAGTGGCTTGCAAAGTCAATGCCCAAGCACCGGACCTGCAGCGTGTCCTGTTGCCCGCGGCCATCCTCGCTGGGCACAACCGGGCGGTGGAGTGGGCGCTGACGAGCTTGGGAAGCGACCGTTTCTGGAGCGGTGCCTGGGTTCGGGCAGCTGCGATGAGCGGCCGGCTGGAGCTGATGCAGCGCCTGGCGGTTCGCTATCCCTTGGACTGGAAGGAACAGCACGACACGCCCAGCGTGCTGGCGCAAATGGCATCCAGGTGCCCGCTGGCGGTCTTGCAGCAGTACTACGAACCCTGGGGCACGGGGCTGTTGAAGACGGTGGAGCAAAAACAGTACCTCCTGCTTGCAGCAGCGGCCAGCCCCATGCCAGACTGGGCGAAAAAGTGCGAATGGCTGTGGGCGCGATGGGATATGGCGGCGGCAGCGTTCGGCACACACAACGCCGAAAGCTGCCGCCGTGGACGGCGCATAAGCGACTGGGAGATTGCTGGTGTTATGCAGAACACGGACTTTCCGCAGCGCTTGCAGCTGCTGGCGTCTCGCGGCCTGGGCTCATGCTTGGAGCGCCACGCCCCCACGGCGGCCGGTGCCATTGGCAGCACTGCCGCGGTGGAGTTCTGCCTCGACCAGCTGCCGGCGCTTCTGCAGCAGCAGGCGCTGGCGCCGGTGGCGGCTGCTGGGGGTGGAGGGCTGGCGGCGGCGGCCGCGGGTGGGCCGCTGCCGGCAGAGGACCCGGCAGCGCAGCAGCAGATGAATGGGTTCATGGCGCACATTGCGACTGCAGCCGCTGAGCAAGGCCATGTGCCTGTGCTGCGGCTGCTGCGGGGCCGAGGCTTTATGCTCCAGGCCCGCCACTTACGGGCAGTGCTAGAAGGCCGACAGCAGAAAAGCCCCGATTCCCTGCGCTACCTGCTCCTGGAGGATCCCGCGGACCTGGCGCCGGGCGCTGATGATGCCGCGGCGGACTGGTCGACTTTGTTTCGGGACGCGGCGATCAGGGGCGCTGACCTGCCGCTGCTGCGGCACCTCCACGAGAAGGTACGACGTGTGGTTTGTGCGGCGGCTCGCCTCATGCTTGACTGCATGTCTAAAGGAGGTCATGTGCCCGCATGTTCCGCCTACACAGCTCGGCGCGGCCATCGAACTGGGGTCGGTGGCGCGGGGCGGCAGCGAGGAGGCGCTGTCGTGGGCGGTGGCGGCGCTGGAAGCAGCTGGAAAGGCACCAGAGGTGGGTGTGGGTGGGCGGAGGCAGGGGGCAGGAGCTTGACACGTGACCAGTTCACGCACCTGGGTGGCGCCGTCGTTGGGTACCGTACGGTACGGGATGCCATGGCCCAGTTGACACCGTCTGTGTCCTGACTGCCCTGCTAACTTGGTAGCCCTTGCCCTGCTTCCTGCCGACCCCCACTCCTGCACGCAGCCGCTGCCCTGCAGCGAGTTTGAGGACGTGCTGTCCAGCCGTAACTGGGCGGCGGCGGACTGGCTGGTCCGGCAGGGGCTGGCGCCGACCACGCACGAGCTCTTCAGGCACATGTCGGACCGGTCGCGTCGGGGTTTGATTAGTATAGCTAATCTGTAGTGGGTTGTGGGCATGCGCGGCGGGCAGGACCGGGCTCAGGCGCAGGTGCACTGGACACCCGAGCTGCACGCGGCCCTGGACGGCATGTGGCAGCCGCACTGTTTGGGTTGAGCGATGAGCCGCCGGCCCGCGTGCGGTGGCTGCGGGAGCTGTTGGGGGCCGTCGAGATGGAGCTGGCGGCTACCGCTGGGGCGCGCCAGCAGCGGAGCGCACGATGACTGCGCCGAGTTTGTACTTTGATACGTACTGCAGCATTATATTGGTGTGAGTAGTGTCGTTGCATTGCATCTCCTTTTACATCATGGGTGTGAGGCTGTGCTTGGATGCAGGATGGCGCCATGGCGTCAGCATCACGGCCGGGCCGCTGTAGCTACCATATCCGACTGTGTTGTGCCAGTTGTGGCTGGCTGACGCGCGTGCATGCTGTTGGCAGGTTGTGTGTTGCGGCAGTAACAGTACTTGTACAACGCCGGCATTTGCACCTATCCATTTGGACCTACGCACCGAGCTTTCCTCTGTAATTGTAACACACGGTGTGAGCGCCCTGCAGTCATCGCGCTCCCCGACCCGGCAGCCGGTGCCACCCCTTACATTGCTACCGTATGCTGCAACCCGGCAGCTCAGACGCTCAGTTCAGAATTCCAGAAGCACCACAACAATTGCTGGGAAGACGTCGGCACGCCCGTGGGAATGTGGGATGCCAGCGCAGACACGGATGACGTACATGGGGCCATCGAGCGCCTGCCGTCGAGCGCCAGCTGCGTTCCTCGGGTGTGTGCGCAACATGCAGCCTGGCTCAGCACGTGGCGCGCCCTTAGGATTCCGGACAGGGTGCGACGCTTCGGCCTTCGCGCTCCATGGACGCTTCGTGCTCCGTGTCTTGCGGTCTTGCCCGCCCCCGAACTGAAAGGTCCCTCCTGGATCCAACTCAATCTGCTTCGTGTCCACTCCTCGTCCTTACAGGCGGGTGACAGCGATCCTGCGGGCCAGGGATCCTGGAACAGCTGTAGCCGGGCCCAAACAAGCCCCCTACACCGGCGCGCCCCTTCCACTCCGCCACCTCCTTCCCTCTGCCTTGCACCCTAATCCTCCGCTCAGATGCAAGGTACGGCGCGCCAAGGGGGCCAACGCGCACAACCACGCACGCGTGCGCGTGCAGCAGCAGGCTTTGCCGCGTTTCCAGCGAGCCATACGACTGGCCCAAGCCCCCCCGCCAAACACACCATGGTTGCTTTGGGGACGACTGGAAATCTGGAACGGACCACCCCCAAATGCCCAAACCCACCCCCGAGCACAACCACCTCCCCCGCCAGCCACCGCCATACAGCGGCGCGGCCGTACGGCATCACGCATCCTCACGACACGCGCATGTCCTCCGGCCCCAGCGGCTTGAACAGGCAGTAGTCGCCGCCGGCCATGAACACCACGCTGTAGCAGCTCTCGCCCGCGCCGCCCCAGCCGCCCACGCCGTGCTCGTGGCCGCGCCACGCCACGGGCGTGTCGGCGAAGCCCCACACGTGCACCGCCGCCCAGGGCACGGCGCGCGAGGCCACCAGCGCTGACGTGGCCTTCATCACCGCCGCCACCTGATGGGGGGTTGCAATAAAGGTGGTACATGGAATGACGTGTAGCAGGGTCGACAGCAGGCGTAGGGGCGCCCGCACCGATGACCGATGGGGGGGGGATGGCATGAAGAGCGCGCGGGGTGGGTGGGTGGGGAGAGGAGGGGTAGTCGTCCATGTGAACGGTTCGAGGCCGCAGCAGAGAGGCAAAAGGAGGAGGGGCTGAGCCACCCCCACCGTTCCGCCGGCTGCGCACCTGCCCCTGCGACACCATGCCCTTCCAGCGCCGGCCCACGATCGTGCCCAGGATGCGTCGCTCCTGCGTACAGCGGTGTGGGTTTGGGTGTGTTCAAATATGTTGTTGCGATGTGGCAGGAGGGACCGGAAGCAGGGTGCCCTTGCGCCCGTATGCGCTGCATGCCACCAAGTGCGTGCCGACAGTGTCGGGCTGCCACGCCCCAGCCCCTGCCACTGCCACTGCGGGCTGTGGTCCGAGCCAAGCGGCTGATGCTGCCGACTACGGACCACGTGCCCCCTCCCCCCTCGCTCCTGTACATATGCTGATATGCACTGACGCACACGCACTGTGTGTTTCGGTTTGAATTAGCTTGGGCTGGTAGCTGCAACCCCCCTCCACGCCCCACCCCTCGGACCCCCTCCCCACCTGCTCCTCCCGGCTGGGCAGCGGGTCGTGCTCCAGCTCGGGCGGCAGCAGCTCCGCCGGCACCAGGTCGTTGCAGGCGGCGTGGCCTGTGGGGCGGGGGAATGGGGTTGGGGGTCGAGTGTAAGTGGACCATGCGAACGGTACGCAAGAGTGAGAGACACGGGCGAAAACACGCGAAAATACGATGACGTCGGTGGTTCTCCTTCCCACCACAATACCACGCCCGCCATCCATCCAAAGCAGCAGCCGATGTGCCCCCGCGTGCACCCATCCAGCCACCCATCCACCCAGAGCACACTGCCCAGCACTCACCCATGCCGCACGCAAGTGAGCTCAGCCAGGTGTGCAGCCCCGTCACCGCCCGCCGCAGCATGAAGTCCTGCATGGGCGTCAGCGGCGCAGCCGCCCGCCGCGGGCGCAGCTCCACCTGCCCCCCAGGCGCCTCGCCCTCCCCGCCCGCCTCCACCACCGCCGCCTGCAGCTGCTCCAACGCCGGCTGTAGCTGCTGCTGCTGCTGCGCCGGCTGTAGCTGTTGCTGCTGCTGCTGGTGCGCCCGCCCGCCATCCAAGTGGTCCGCTGCTGCTCCCCCTTGCCCTTGCCCCTGCGGGCCGCCGCCGGCCCGCGGGCCCCCGCCCGCGCCGTCCTCCACCCGCACCCCCAGCGCCTCGAATGCGCCCCGCTCCAGCGGCAGCAGCACCAGACCTGGCTGCGTGCGGTGCTCCGACTGCAGCGGCATCCAGGACTGCGAGGGGGGCACAACACCACCACACAGCAAACCGACCGTCAGGAGAGGAAAAAGCCACAGAGACGGTGGGCAGGGGGCTGGGCGGCGGGGGCACTGGGGGGCGAGGGCGCGTGCCGGGTGCGCCCATATCCCCTTCCCCGTCCACTTCGCTTCCCTAAGCTGGTCCAGCGAGGCTGAGGTTTTCGGCGCCTATGCGGCGCCCCCTCCCCCCTCCCTCCCTCCCTCCCTCCCCCGTGGTCCCTCCCCACCCCGCCCTACCCACCTCTGTGCCGTACGACGGCGTCAGCGCCTCCCGCGGCAGCCCGACCTGCTGCAGCTGCCCGCCCACCTCCAGCCGCAGGATGAAGGCCTGTGGCACCGACAACGAAACGAGAGGAGCGATTGCACGACGTGCAGGCACGAGGGACACGTTGGGGCGGTACCGCATGCCCTGTCTCGCGCCGCCCCCCCGGCCCCGGGCTCGCCTCCCCCCCCCCGTCCAAACCCGCCTGCTACACGGCACACACCTGGGGCGGCAGCGTGTTGCGGAGTTTGGACAGCACCTGGCGCAATTGGTCAGCCAGGGGCGGGTCAGTCCGTGGCGGGTCAGCCAGGGGCGGGTCAGTCCGTGGCGGGTCAGCCAGGGGCGGGTCAGTCCGTGGCGGGTCAGCCAGGGGCGGGTCAGTCCGTGGCGGGTCAGCCAGGGGCGGGTCAGTCCGTGGCGGGTCAGCCAGGGGCGGGTCAGTCCGTGGCGGGTCAGCCAGGGGCGGGCTGCACAGCATTAACAACATCCCCCCCTCTGCCGGGGCTCCTTTCATTTCCCTCCCTCTCTAGCTCTCCCCCGCTGTCGGCGCCTCCTCCTCCATCGGCGCCCCCTCTCCCCCGCTGCCAGCTCACTCACCTGCATGTACCGGTCCTGCCCCGGCTCCATGCCCGCCGCCCGCAGGTCCACCGTCACGTTGTAGCGGTCTGGCGGCGGCGGGGGAGGGTGGGCGGCGGGGTAGGGTGTGGCGGGGTGGGTGTGGCGGGGAGGAGTGGCAGGGGAGGAGTGGCAGGGGAAGAGGGAATGGCGGGGTGGGGTGTGGCGGGGCGGGTGTGGCGGGGGAGGGTGGGCGGCGGGGTGGGTGTGGCGGGGTGGGTTTGGCGGGGTGGGTGCGGCGGGGAGGAACGGCAAGGGGAAGGGGGAATGGTGGGGTGGGGCAAAGGCGGATTTTGCAGGGCGTGCATGCACGTCCCCAGAGGTCCCCGCAGGAGCAGCGACCGCACGCCACGGCTCCCATGCACGGCTCCCAGGCACCTGCGCTGCGCCAGCGATAACCCATACGGCATACCGTAATACCCCGTTGCCATAACGCCCCCACTCCCGCGGTCACGCCACCCCTCTCGTGCGCGCGCTTCACTGCCCACCGCCATCCCCCCCCCCCCAGACACCCACACACGATCTTCACCCACCCGCGCAGCTGGGGCTCTGCCGCCCCTGCAGCCCCAGGCGGGCGTAGGCCTCTGCGCTGAGCGCCAGGTGCAGGCAGCCGTCGGGCGTGATGGCGGCGGCGTGGCCACTCTCCAGCCGGTCCGCCAGCGACACGGCCTGGGCGGCGGCGGCGGCGGCGTCACCGGGGAGGGGCGGGGAGTGGTGGTGGATTGGAGGGGGGTGGCCGATTGTGCGCCTTGCCCGCGCGAACCCTCGCGGCGGCCCCTCCTCCCGGTGCTGATTTCCTCTCCCATCGGCGCCTGGATTCGTGCAGGGCTCGCGACGGTTCAGCTGCCTTCCAGCCCGGTTGCTGGGTCCTGGAATGAGCCAATCCCATCCCCCCTTGACCTCGTTTGGATAAGCTTGGGCTGGCATTCACAGCCCCTCCTCCTGGGCACATGACGGCTGAACTGCCCGCAAGCCTGGTTGCTTTGGGTCCTGGAGTGATGTACCCCTCTCCCCCACCGTCGGCCCGCCTACCTGCAGGCTGGCTCCCTCCTGCCCCAGCACCTGGCTGCTCAGGACCGCCGCCAGGATGTCAGCCAAGCTGGCGCGGATGACCTACACAGCGACGAGGAAGTATATTGTGGCCATGGCGGCGAAGTGAATCAGAAGGGGGGGGCAGCCAGAGACGAGAGTGAAGGTGCTGGCTAGCATGCGACTGTGGGTACGCGCGCGTTTGCCCGGCCTCCCGCTCTGCAGTCGCTTGGGGCTCCCTTCATACCGCCCTCCCAACGGAAGGGACCCGCATTGTGGATACACAAGCAACAAAAGAGAGCTAAGGGCCGGCGGGGGCCGCCCACGCGCGATGTCGGGGGACCGCGGGGACATTGAAAGGGCCAGGGGATGCCGACCTCGGCAATTACCTGGTATCCCTCGTCGGGAGGCAGCATCGACACCAGCTGCACATCCAGCTCCTCTTGCAGCTCCTTATCCACACGCTCATACGGGAACAGCACTTGCACGGAATGGTTGAGCAGGTGGTCGCGCACGGTCTGGTCAAGGTCGGCATTTGGGTGTTCTAGGTTCGAGAGGCGCCAGAATAGCCGCGGACCTTGTTTAGATGGCATTTTGCTTATGTAATTGAGTATAGAAAAGCACAGAGCTACAAAAACTGCAGCGTGTTTGGGGCGGCTGCAGCGACAGCTCGAGCTCTCCCTGTATTCACGACCATTTCACCGTGCAGAAAACGACAGACCAATAATTATGTAGTTATTAACTTGGCGTCGTGGATGTCAGCTGAGCTATCATCACGGCCGGGTTCGTGCCGTTGACACGGCACGCCGGTTCGCCCCTTCGTGCGGACCAGATGCCGTGCTAGGCACGGGGATTGCGCACGGCGCAACGCAACTTTATACACAGCGCCTTTTTGCAACCAGAGCCAGTAAACCCTCACAGCAGTGCCGGGCACATGCACAGCGACCCCACCACCGCCGCCGTCCTCACGCAACACTCAGCCGCTCCATCGGCTGTCTTCGTGGAAGCACCCTGCGGCCCTGCTCCGCACCCCTCCGGCCCGCCGCCCTGTTTTCGCATCCATCCCGCTACAATCCAGCAGCCTGACCCGGTTGCGCTAAGCGCTATCCGCCAAGTCCGATCCACCCTCGATGGCCACCATCTCCACATCATCGCCGCCCGCCGCGCCTGCGCTCCCCGATGCCCCCCATAAGCCCTCGCCATCAGCGCTGCCGCCCGAGCCGGCTCCGGCCCCGGCACTTGGGCCGTCTCCATCTCTGGCACTGGTGCCGGCTCCGGCTGCGCCGCCAGCAGCCGCGGGGTTCTCCTCGGCCTCCAGGCGTGTCAACCGCTGCGGGCATTGGGAGGACGGCACGCGTGCGGCAGAGGGTGTATGGGACCGGCGAAAGCGGAGGAGTGCAGGGGCTCGGCCCGGCTTGGTCTACAGCAAACCCAATGGTGGTGTACTTGCGAGCTCGCACCACATGGCACACACACGGTACCTGCATGTTCGCTGCCCAAGCGCTCCCCCCCCCCCCCCCCCACGCGCACCACCAACCCACTGCATGGCAGCCCTGCCCCTCCAAAAAAAACACCCCTCACACGCACGCCTCCCCTGGAACCCTCCCTCACACCCCCCACACCCACCTTGGCCAGGCCCGCCAGCATGTCACGGGTGGCCTCGGTGATGGCGCCGCTCTGGCAGTAGAAGGCCAGACCGCGCAGCAGCGCCGACGTCACCGGCCTGTGGGCGCACGGCAGTGCAGTGCCGTACAAAGGGTGTGTGGGGTGTGGGATAGGGTGTTGCAAAGATGGTACATAGAAGTGTAGTGGCGTAGACAGGGGTGGGGTAGTTTTTTCCAATCCCAAATCAACCATTGCCAACCCAAAACCCATATGCGGAGAAGATGGCGGGGATGGGGCGCAGGGCAGGCCACGTCAGACGTTAGCCCCAGGGGCCCGAGGGACCGGCATGTGGGCATGTGGGCGTGTGAGTGTGCCAACCGTCGTGCATGCGCGGGAAGGGTGATGATGATGTCGCCTCGCGCGGTGGAATCCACATGTCGCACGTACGACCAGGGCCCGGGGCAGTGCGACATGCCGTCATCACGAGCCACTCACGTCAGACTGCCGCCCGCCAGCAGCTGCCGCGCCTCCGCCCGCGCCGCCGCCGCCGAGGTCGCGCGCCCGTGCCCCTGGGCTTGGGCCTGCGCCTGTGGCGGCTGGCCCCCGTCGCCACCCGCCTCGCCGCCACCGCCGTCCTCGTCGCCGCCCTGGCCGTCGTCGCCGCCCGCGACCAGAAAGCCGAGCAGCACGGCCGAGTAGAACTGCGATGGGAGGTTGGACGGTTGGGCGGCGGGTGAGTTTGGCCACCGGGTGTGTGGTATGGACGGACGGCCAAACCCCAATCATCCGGGCGCACCGGCCCACTCACCCATCCATACACCTGGCCGCCTGCACCCGGCCGCCTGAACCCGGCCGCCTGCACCCACCATCCCACCCGCCCACCTGCGCGCTGGCCGCCTGGCCGTCCTGCTGGTCCTCGTGCAGCGTGGCCTCAGTCACCTCCTCAAAGCCCGCGCCCATGCCGCCCTCGCTGAGCCGGTGCGCCGCACCCGCCCCGCCGCCGCCGCCGGCACCGGCGCCGTCGAGCCCTGGCGCAGCGGCTGAAGATGCCAGCCCCGGCAAGCCGGCGTCGCCGCCGTCGCCGTCTGCGGCACCCGCGCCCGCGCCCCGGGTGGCCTGATGCTGTCCGCCCAACGGCGACGGCGCCAGACGGAGGTCCGGCTGCGGCCGCGCCCGGGTGCCCTCTGCCTCCGCATCCTCCTCCTCGTCCTCGTCATCCACCTCCATGCGATCTACACGCACCCGCGGCGGGGGAGCCCCGGCTGCTGGGCCCGCGGCGGCGGCGGCGGCTCGCGGCGGCTGGCTCTGCAGCGGTGCTGGCTGCTGCAGCTGCTGCGTCGGCTGCTGCTGCTGCTGCTGCTGCGACCCGGCGGGACCCGGCGGCTGCGGCAGCATGGTGTTGACGATGGCGCACAGCAGCGGCACCATCTCGCCACGACCCTGGCCCTGACCCTGACTGTGCCCTGCGCCACCCGCCGCTGACTCCTCTGATGCCGCGGCCGGTGCCGCTCCCGACCCGGCGCCCTGCGGGCGCACCGGCGGCGGCGCCGCAGCCGGCGGCGGCGGCGGCGGCGGCGGCGCGGCGCCCAGCAGCGCCGCGGCCCGCAGCGCCGCCCGGTTGGGGGGGCTCTTGGAGGTGAGGTTGATGAGCAGTCCCAGCACCACACTCAGCAGCTCCACGTGACCCACCAGGTCGGACCGCGACACCCGCCACCGCCGCAGGCCGCTGCTACTGCCGCTACAGCCATGCAATTGCTGGTGGTCTGGTGACACGTTGGCCGCGCCTGCCCCCGCGTCCGCCTCCGCCGCCGCCGCGCCTGCCCCTGTCCCGGCGCCGCCAGCGCCACCGAGGGCTTCAGCGGGCGGAGGTGGCGACGGCGTGGGGCGGCAGCAGCGCCAGACCACGCCGCCCGCCGCCGCCAGCCCGCCCGCCGCCGCCACCGCCGCCACGCCGTCGGCGTGCTCGTGCGTCAGGTTCATCAGCACCGCCGCCGCCGACTGGCAGGCGTCGTGCAGCGCCGCTGACGTGGCGGGCGCCGCCGCCGTCGCCCTTGGCGGCGGCGGCGGCGGCGCCGCCGCCACTGACGCGGTAGGTCCGGCCCCGAGGCCGGAGGGGAGATCCGGGTCCCGCCTGGCGGCTGGATCCACGGCAGCGGCGGAGGAGGAGTCGGCAGCGGCGGCAGCTGCCGCCAGCTCCGACAGCCCCCGAACCAGGTCCACCAGCACGGCGGCGAATGGCACCTTGCCGTCGCCGGCTGCTGCTGCGGCGTCGCCGGCTCCACCTGCTACTGCCGCGTCCGCCGCTGCCTGTGAGCTGCTTTCGCCACCGCCGCCGCCTTGCGCCGGACCTGCTTGCGCCGCCGCCGTTGATGTCGCCTCCGCCGCCGCCAGCGGCTGCCGCACCGCCACCCGGAGTGCCAGGAGCTCGTTCTCGTTGCTGACGTGTGTGAAGGTGGCGTTCTCCAGGACCTGCGGGCAGCGTGCGGGAGCCCCAGCGGGCAGGGTGCGCGTCACGTATGACGGGACCGTGTGTGCGAGTGCTGTGGCTGCAGTGCGGTGCAGGTGACGTGACGGCGGTGTGACACTCTCCACCGCCGCACTCGCAGTCGCACTGAGGCCAACGCCTCTCCGCAGCGAGCCTCTATACAAAGTGTACATGCGCTTCCGACCCCCGCCCCAGGCCCAGCCCAGCCCCGCCTCACCTGCAGCAGCAGGCTCAACTCCCACACCAGCCACCGGGGCAGCACCGGCTGCTGCTGCTGCTGCTGCTGTGGAGCCGGGTCCGCCGTTGCCTCCGGCTTCGGCTGCTCCTGCGGCCCATGCGCGCTTGCTACTGCCGTGCCATCCAGCACCGGCGCTGCTACAGCCCGCCCCTGGGCGTCCGAAGTGTCCGAGTCGGTGTGCTCGGGCAGGGAGCTGGCGAACGCGTAGGGGTCGGTGCCGGCTGTAGCAGCCGGCACAGCCGCTTCGGCGGCGGCAGTACCGGCAGTAGCAGCCGGCGGCGGCGGCGGCGCGGTGGACGGCTGGGAGGCCGCCAGCGAGGAGGCCGGTGCCTCGGCCCTAGCTGCGTCCGGCCCCGGCCCGCCCGCTACTGCCGCGGGGCCACGCGCACTGCTACAGCCGGCTGCAGCACCTTCCTGCTGCTGCTGCTGCCTCCAGCTGGCGGCGGCCGCCAGGTGCGCCGCCACCGCGTCCCGCCGCGCCGCCAGCAGCCGCGCCAGCAGCGGCAGCAGCCCCACCTTGGCCATGTTGTCCTGCAGAGTCAAGGGGGGGGGGGGGTTGCAATGAGGGTACATGGAAGTGTACCCTCATGGGGGTGGGTAGCCGTCCATGAGACGGGGTTTTGCAAGTAAGGGGTGGGGAGGGGGAGGGGGGTGACCGGAGAGGGAGGAGGGGCGCGGGAAGGCTCGAGGATGTGGCTCCGGTCAGACCCCGCACTGCGCCGTACAATGCAGCTGCCGGCGGGCACTTTGAGAACCCATCACGCAGCCTCCCCTCGATGGGCAAACGCGCACGCACATTCACACCGGCCACACGCACCCACACGGACACACAAGGCATACGAGGAGTCCCATTTTCCCCAACACACGCACACTGAACGGTACACACACCTTGAGTCGCGCCGCGAACTGGTGCCGCTTCTCGTCCGCGTGCGTGGCCGCGAGCAGCGCCAGCAGCGCCAGCGGCAGCGGGCCCGCCACGCAGCCCAGGCCGCCGCCGGTGCCCGCGCCGTCGGCGGCGGGCCCCGGCCCCGTGCCTCCGCCTCCTCCTCCTCCGCCTCTTCCAGCCCCCGCTGCGGCAGCTGCCGCCCCCGCCGGCCCCGGCGCCTCCGACCGCCCAATCTGTCGCGCCAGGGCGCCCTCGCTCATCAGCCGCAGCAGCCGCTGCATGGCCACAGCCTCGGCGCTACTGCCGCCACCGCCGGCGCTACTGCCGGGGCCAGCGCCCTCCTCCTCGCCGCTGCCACCACCGCCACCACCATCACCGCCGCCGCCGGGCGCGGTGTTGGTGGCGGCCAGCGCCTCCCGCGCGGACGCCAGCAGCGCCCAGGCGCCGATGGGCGCGGCGGGCCCGGCGCTGAGCGGCGGCGGCGCGTCGGCCTCGGCCTGCGGGTGCAGGGCAAGCGTGCCGCATGAATCATCCACCAGTCAAGCAACTTTGATGACGTGGACCAGGAGCCATCAAGCAATGAAAAGTACGAACGAACTTCAGCTACTGCCTTGCAGCAAGCCGGGTACAGCCCAGATCACATTGCCAAGCTGCCAGAAGCTAAAACCAAACCAGGCCTAAACGCCGCCGTAGCCACCTCCGGCCCCCGACCCCAAACCACCCAAACCGCCCACCCGAAACCGCCCAAACAACGCTGCCACTCCAAACACCCGCCGCACCTGCTGCAGCACCTGGCGCCACAGCACCGCCGCCGCGTAGCTGGCGCAGTAGGCGGGCGACGCGTCGCGACTGGCGCACAGCGACAGCAGCAGCAGCGCGGCCGCGGTGGCGGTGGCGGCGTCGGCGGCGGCGGCGTTGGTGCGCGCCAGGCTTGTCAGCGCCTGCTGCGCCAGGTTCTGGGGCCGGCTGCGGGTTGAGCATTGCGACACGCCGCGAGGGGGGTTGTGAACACGCCGCGAGGGGGGATGGGGGCCGGGCGAGGGGGGTGCGAGGGGTGTCAGGGGGCGTCCAGGTGCGCGGCCGGCCGAAACAGACGTGCACACACGCACATATCCTGTTGCCTCCCTGCTATCTGCCAGTGCCCGCAAGCGCAACTGCGTCCGCATGCGCACCGCACCGCACCGCAGCCCTGCCCAGTCCGCGCCGCAACCCGGCCTGCGCACCTCAGCACCGCCCGCCCCCGCGCCGTCGCCAGCAGCCGCGCCAGCGCCACCGCCGCCTCGCGCGCCGCGCCCGGCGCCGCGCCGCCGCCGCCGCCGCCGCCCGGCGCCTCCCGCAGCCCGTCCAGTGCGTACTGCGCATCGTCCTGCAGCTGCAGCGCCTCGCCGCTCTCCTGGGCCTGTGCGCGGTTGTTGGCGGTTGGGCGGTTGGTCAGCGTGGGGGTGGTGCGTTTCGATCAAGGGACAGGCGAGAGGTCGGAGGGGGTGGGTGGGCGACTGGCGTCCGGGGCGCGTACGTGGAGGATGCAGCGTGGGCACTTCTGCGGATGCGACAGGCGCAGGACCGCCAGCCTCGCGGCGCTTACCTCCACAATGCTCCGGGCTGCTGCCGCCGCCGCCGCCGCCGCGGTCTCGGTGCCCTGGGACCCGCTGGCGCCCCGGCCGCCACCCCACGACAAGCCCTGCTGTGAGGAATCGTCGCCAGCGGCGGCACCCCCGCCCGGGCCTGACCCCAGACCCAGCCCACGGCCGGAGGCAGCGCCGCCGCTGCCGCCGCCCACTGCTGCCGCTGCGGAGCCAGCGCGGCCGAAGGTGACGACTGCACCCAGGCGGCTGGGAGCGTTCCCGGCGCCAGAACCGTGCCCGGCTGTAGCAGTTCCGTTGCCGGCTGTAGCAGCGCCGCCGCCGGCCGCAGCGGGCAGCGGTGCCGACGCTGAGCTTGCAAGCGGCGGCTTTCCGCCGGCACCTGCTACTGCCGCTGCTACTGCCGCGGAGCCGACGGATCCCGGTAACCGGCCTCGGCCGATGGGGCGAGAGGCACGAGCGAGGCTACTGCCGGCCGCTGCTGCTGCTGCCCCTGTTGACGCTGCGGCTACAGCTGCGCCGCCCGCATTGGTTGGCTGACTCAGGGAGCGTGGTGGCGGCATGGCGCCGGGGGTAAGCAGTGGCGGCGGCAGGGACGGCTGCGGCGCGGAGCCGGATAGCGGGGCTGCGCCTGCGGCTGTAGCCGCAGCTAGCATGGGAAACGAGGCACTGCGAGGCGGATCCACAAGGGGTGCCCCCACAGCCGCGGCTGTAGCAGCTGGATCGTCGTCCGCGGCCCGAGCGGCGGGCGCGGGCGCGGGCGGCTGCAGCGGCGGCAGCGGCACCCGCTGCCCCTCCCCATCCGGCGCGGTGCCCGCAGGCCCCGAACCGCCTGCCGGCTTCTGCGGCAGTGGCTGCGGCAGTGGCTGCGGCTGCGGCTGCGGCTGCGGCTGCGGCTGCGGCTGCGGCTGCGCCGCACCTGCCTTGGGCCCCATAACCGCCGCTGCCGCCACCGCTGGCGTCGCACCTGCCGCGGACCCGGTCGCCGCAGCCTTGCGCCGGGCGAAGAGGCTCGTGCCCTTGCCGGGAGAGCCGGCCACAGCGGCGGTCGCAGCGACAGCTTTCGCGCCCGCTGCTGCGGTGCCCTCTTCCCCATCTCTGGTTCCCACAGACTGCGCGGCTGCCGCCTCGGTTGCCGGCGCGGGGCCGGCGGGCTCGGGCGCGGCGGCGGCGCCGCCGGCCCCACGCCGGCCAATGACGCGGGGCCGCCGCGGCTGGGCCGCATTGCCCTCCCCCCCGTTCGCCTGGGCTGCCAGGGATGGCGCACGCCTTTGGTTGCTTTCATCCTCTGGAGCGCCAATCCCTCCTGCCGCCTCTTCTGCGGCCGCGGCCTCGGCCACCGGCACCGGCTCCACCGCCGCCGGCGGCTCCTCTGGCTGCCCCCCACGCGATATCCCCCCACCGCGCACCGGCAGCCCAAAGCCGGCGGGGCTCTGGCTGCCGCCGACTCCTCGACGTGACTGCCTGGCCGCCACAGGCGATGGCTCCGACACAATCGCCGCGGTCGCCAGCGATGGCGCACGCCCTTGCTGGCCGTCACCCTGTGGAGCGCCGCCCATGGCTCCTGCCGTCACCTGCTCTGTGGCCGCGGCGTCCTTGGCGGCCGCCGCCTCTCCTGCGGCCGCGGCCCCCGCGGCCTCCGCCGGCTCCGCAGTCACCGGCGGCTCCGCTGCTTGCCCCCCACGCGCCCTCCGGCCACCGCACGCGGGCTGTCCAGCGCCCGCGGGGCTCTGGCTGCCGCCCGGCCCCAGGCGTGACCTGCTCGCTGCACCAGCCGCTGGCTGCGACGCAGCCGCCGCCGCGGTCACCGGTGAGGGCGCCGCTGCGCCTCCGGTATCGCCGCCCCGGCTCCCAGGCTCCTCGGTTGCGGTAGTGGCTGTAGCAGGAGCGCTGGGCCCTGCTGCGACAGCCGCCGCCGCGCGTGCCGCAGACCGCCTCTTCCGAGGCGACAGTGCTTGCTGCTGCTCCTGCCGGGATGCGGGCTCCTCCTGCTGCGCAACACGAGACGCCGCCTGCGCCTGCGCCTCCACCCCTGGCCCTGACCTTGACCCGTGCACAGCCTCTGCCCCTACAGCGCTCCGCTTCGCGCCCTGCCGCCGTGTCGCTCTGTCCCCTGCAGCTGCAGCCGCTGCAGCCCCACCGGGGGAAGCGGCCGCCGGCTCCGCCGGGGGGCCGCCGCCGCCCTCACGGCCGGCGCCTCCACCGGCGCCCGCATTACCGCCATGCGCACCCGCATCCCCCTCCGCCGCACCCTTCGCCTCACTGGCTGTTCCCAGCTGAGTTTCTCCCCGCCCACGGCCGCTCCCACGGCCGCGGCCGCCGCCGCGGCCACTGGGGCTAGTGGCGGCGGCCAGGCCCTGGGCCGCTGCTGCACCAGCGCCGGCGGCCCGCCCAGCCGCCGCCGTCGGAGTGCCGGCAGCGCCGCGCTGCGCATTGCGGGCCCGTGTAGCCCGAGGGCTGTCAAGTGCAGGAGACGGCGCGACATCCTCGGCTGCGGTGCGCGCCTCCGGCGGCGTGGCAGTCGTGGCCGCGGCGGCAGCGGCGCGGGTGCTGCGGCGGCCGGGTGTGGTGGCCGCCGGGCCAGCGGCTGCGCTGGCCGGGGGCCCGGCGGCGGAAGTGGTGAGCACTGCTGCTGGCGCTGGCGCCCTGGTTCGCCCAGCAGGAGAAGCCTGAGCCTACAGGGGTTTGTACCAGCATGTGTGTAGGTTGGGAGTGAGCGCGCGATGCATCCCGCGAGCGTCAGTTACAGGCAGCCTCCGCTGGCACCCGCGCGCAGACACTCGGCAGGGCGCCGGTTCGGGGGCAATTGAGCGGTACCGCAGGCCCACATGCCTTACCCGCCCGTTCAAGGACGTTCCCCGACTTGCTGGCGAGCTCGCTGGCGGCTTAGCGGGCTTGGCCGTGGCCGCATCGGCAGCATTCCGCTGGCGCTTTCGCTCCGGAGTACCTCGGCGCCCGCCTGGAGACGAACCCCGCGGTTCCTTTGCGCTTTGCGGCTCCTCATGCACATCTCCTGACTTTCTCTTGCCCGCTGCGCGGGTCAACGGCGACGAGGGTTGCGGGACTTCACCAGCTGCCCGTCGCGGACTCTTTCGCACAGCTGCCAGCTTTCCATCGCTATTTTGTTGCGATAAATGGTTCGAAGTCTGGATTTTCGGGGCGCTCGGTGATGCGTTGATTTCGTCAGCTCCTCCGCTTTTCCGCTTGCGTACAAAGGTCTTCATGGTTATTTATTTACTAAGTCATTTTGTCGACCTAACAATAATTCATATGTCCAAGGCGGAATTAATGACGAACGCGGGGCCGATCCGCGTTTTCCCGCGCACACGCATGGCTGCGCGCCCCTGCAGGCACCGTACCCCAAACTTGCGTCTGCCAGGATGCCCGAGGTGCGCAACCACGGCCCATTAGCCCTATACCTCTTAATTTTCACGTGAGTGATTATTTTTACGCATCGATGCGTATGTGCACTCGGCACTGGGGATTGGGTTGGGCGCCGTCACCCAGGGGGGCGGCCACCTGCAACTCGGAGAACCCGGAGAACCCGCATCTCACGCACACACGCCAGCCACTGCCTGCAGTCCGGCGTCTCGTAGCCAAGCATTACGTGTGAACCATTGGAAGAGCACTGAGTATTGGAAACGTGGGGTCACACAGTCATCGTCGTTCATTCGTAAACACGTTCGTGCCGCGGCCCGCGCCAGCAGGCCTCACCTCACAGCTCCTTGACTCCAGTTGACTCTACCAAACTGAACAACTAATCCAGGTGTCTGGTGCCATATTGCCAGACTGTGCTAACTAACCAGCTTTCATGCGTCATGTGCTCCTAACAACTGAGCGCCATCATTGTGCCCCGCCTCTAACACCCCCCAGCGGTAGCCGCCAGCTCCGCCGTGACCGCCTCCACCAGCTCCGCCAGCCACTGCCTGCTGGCCGGCGTCTCGTAGCCAAGCCTTCGATTGGGCCGCATGCGCACCAGGGCCGCGTGCAGCTCCGCCGTCCACTGCACCTGCGCCTTCACCCGGTCCTGCCCGCCGCCCATCCCCAACACCCACTGCAGACCAGGTACCAGGGTTGTCCAAGGATCCACCAGCAGCATATGCTCCAAGAGCTCCTGCTTGGGCGGCGCCAGCCCGTGCCGGACCAGCCAGTCCGCCGCCGCCCAGTTGCCGCGGAGCAGCACCTCCTTGAGCTCGCTGCAGGACAGCGGCTGCGTGCAGGGCCAGCGGGCAGCATGCAGTGGCGGGGGGCCGCATGAGGCAGGGCAAGCCCCGGGTAAGGCAAAGAAGGACGGTGACAGGGGACAGAAGGTGGCGAAGGGATAGGCGATGATGCCACACACACGGCGGTACCCGATGGCACCGCCAATTAGGCTACCCGAGGGCATGTACCGGTTACGTGTTCCGTATCTCCGCCCACCCACACCCACCGCTGGTGCCCGTCCAGCTGCTTCCAGCGCCGCCACCGCCCACGACAGCGCCTCCTCGCCGCCGGCCTTCGCCACCGCCACCAGGTCGATGGCCGCGCCGAGCTGTGTAGACGGCGCACGCGGGCACATCACATGATTCCCTTCAAGTCAAGCATTAATGTCTCAAGCACGCAGCATAATCAGCAATCACGGGCTGAGCCGCCGCACAAACCACACGTCGTACCTTCTCATGAAGGTGCCGCAGCAGCGGCAGGTCAGCGCCCTTGATCGCCGCGTCCCGAAATAGAGACGACCAGTCCGCCGCGGCATCATCAGCGCCCGGCGCCAGGTCCGCGGGATCCTCCAGGAGCAGGTAGCGCAGGGAATCGGGGCTTGTTTGCTGTCGGCCTTCTAGCACTGCCCGTAAGTGGCGGGCCTGGAACACAAAGCCCCAGACCCGCAGCAGCCGCAGCACAGGGACGTGGCCTTGCTTAGCTGCTGCAAGTGCAATGAGCTCCATGAAGTCATTGATCCGTTGCCGCTGCAGTTGCTGCACTGCCGGATCCTCTGCCGGCAGCGGCCTGCCAGTGGCCGCCGCCGCCGGCCCACCATCCGCAGCAGCCGCCACGGGCGCCAGCGCCTGCTGCTGCAGAAGCGCCGGCAGCTGGTCGAGGCAGAACTCCACCGCGGCAGTGCTGCCAATGGCGCCGGACGCCGTGGGGGCATGGCACTCCAAGCATGAGCCCAGGCCGCGGGACGCCAGCAGCTGCAAGCGCTGGGGAAAGTCCGTGCACCGCATGATAGCAGCAATCGCCTCGTTTTCCAGAAGTGTGCCTAACGCTTCGGCCGCCGCACCCCACCGAGCCCACAGCCAGTCGCACTTTGCGGCCCAGTCCGGCGTGGGACTGCCAGCTGCCGCAAGCAGAAGGCGCAGCTTGGGCTCAATACCCTCCAACCGCCCCCTGCCCCAGGGCTCGTAGTACTGCTTCAGCGCCGCCAGCGGGCAGCCGAACGCCACTTTCTCCAGCAGCTGGGGCTCGCCAAAGGGATCCCGAACTGCCAGACGCTGCAACAGCTCCACCCAGCCGGCCTCCGCAGCTGCGCAGAGCACGGTGCCAGCCGAGTTACTGTCGCCCTCCATTCTCTCCAGCGCCCAATCCACCACCCGCTCGTGACCGGCGGCAATGGCCGCCAGCAACACAAAAATCTGCAGCCCCGACCCGGGGCAGTTTGCAATGGCTTCCGCAAGCCACTCGCACACGGGCAGACGACCAGAAAGCCCCACCGCCGTCCCACACAGGGGGTGGTCCCAGTCACAGCCCTGACCAGTTGCATACAGACGCCGGCACGTTTCCAGGTCGCCTGCAGTGATCGCGGACGCCAGCGCGCCCGCCTGGATTATCGTCCCGCAGTGGGCCAGGGCCGCGTCAAGGCTGGGCGGGTGGTGGCTGGACGCGGCCAGGCAGACCAGCCGTTGGCGCCGCCAGCGGGGCAGGGCGCGCCATGGCTCGGGACGGCCCCAGTGCGCCACGAATGCGGCTCCGGGCCAGGGCTGCGCAGCTGTCGCGATGACCGATCGAATGTCGAAGGCGGACTTTAGTTCGCGGGGCTCGCCGCGCAACTGAATGGTGCGATATTGCTCCCGCAGTGCCGCTGCGACCTCTTTGCAGGTGAGCTTGAAGTAAAATGCTGCATAACCGGGCTCCATAAAGCTGGCGATCTTTTGGAGCAGCTCAGGGCTCAGCTGCAACATCGGAGACTGCATTTTATTGTTAGAGGCTTGGTACAGTATGCAGTATGTTGAAAGGACTCTAGCCCCGCTGTGCTCTCAATTTCCACGTTGACTATAAGTATGATCCCGGTCCAGCGTCAGCCCCATCACTCCCCTGCTCCCCTTCAAGTCCCCTGCTCCCCTTCAAGTCCCCTGCTCCCCTTCAAGTCCCCTGCTCCCCTTCAAGTCCCCTGCTCCCCTCAGTGCTCCCCTGCGCGGGGCCCCATTCCGTAGGGAATCCAACGCCCCCGACATGGCTGCTGCCAGGGGAGGGCTACCTCCCTGGCTGCTGCCCGTGCCACCGCCTGGGGGCTGGGCCGCTAGATAATCGTCGAAATCTGCGAACCATGTCTGCTGCGTGTAGCAGCGGAGGCAATAGGTTTCCGCGGATGGCAGGGACCCTGTTGCATCTGCTGTGGGGGCCTGGATGAGGCGGTGAGGAAACAGGGGAAGGGGGCGAACTTACTGGCGAAGGGGGACAAGTAAGCGAGCGGACACGTATAGCGACAGTATATGCAGTATGCTGACATTACGAGCATGTGTGGATTCTAGACGCGGCGACAGCGTGCACTCCATGCGGCCATGGACCCTGACGAGGGCCTGGCTGAGGGAGGGAGGGAGTTCAGCATCCGCTAGAACCGTTTCGATAAGCATCGGGGACCGAGCCAGCTCCCTTGCCGCCCGCACGGAGGTGGCACTGCCGTGAACGGCGCTGCGGGGATGGGTGAGGCGGGCGGAGGCGGGAGACCTGCAGGGCGGAGAGAGGAGGGCGAAGGCCTGCAAAACTAGGGGAGGAGGGGTTGTGAATACCAGGGAAGGAGTGGGCCCCGCGCACACGCATTGCTGCGGGCGCTCCCCTGTAGGAGTGCAGGCACCAGCACGGTCTCCGAACTTGCAGCTGCCAGGATGCCCGTGGTGCGCGATCACAGCCCATTGGCCCAAGACCTCGGTAGTTTTTTTTGCATGATTGATGCTTTCACGCATCCATGCATTCAGTGAAATTGATTGCACTGGGGCCCGCCCTTGGGCGCCGTCACCCGCAATTCGGAGAACCCGCAACTCGGAGAACCCACCGGGCACCGCCGATTGCGTGTTCCGCCACCCCCAGGCCGCAACGCCGTCGCCAACGCCTCTGTGCTATACCCTAAGATACCGTATCATTACCCTCGCCTGCCCCCACGTCGAGCCGAATCATCCGATCACGACGCAGAGGCCGCGCAGCCGATCCCCAGTGATATCTGTGGCGCGTTGCCTGGCGGCCTTGAAACGATGGCCCGAGCGCGCCACCCCTCCGCGCCGCGCAAACGCCCCCTGTCACACGCGGTCGCCCGCACAACACACGCACGCCACGCCACACCACCACGCCGGCCCTACATACCCCACATGCTCCCAACCACCCCACGGCGACACCCCGAGCTCCTAGCTGCTGGTGGGCTCCACGAAGAACGCCGCGCCGCCGCCGCCCGCTAGCCCCGCCTCCTCAAAGCTCTTGCCGCCGCTCTCGCCCTCGCTGAACACGCGCCGGGGGAACTGCGCCACCAGGTTGTAGCCGCCCGGCTTGAGCGCCGACTGTGCTACAGCCGCGCCTGCAGCCGCACCGTCTGCTACAGCCGCCCCCGCCGCCGCCGCCTTCTTGGCGGCCGCGTCCAGCTCCACGTCCACGAAATCGAACAGGCTGGACAGCCGGTCGCCGCGGGCGAATCGGCGCTGGTGGCGGGAGCCGTCGGGCAGGCGGACCATCACCGTGATCGCCTCCGCCGCCGCCGCGGCGGGCTCGGCCGGCAACCGCGCCGCCTTCGCAGCCACCAGCCGCGCCTGCGCCTCCGCCTCCGCCGCGGCGCGCGCTGCCTCCTCCGCCGCGGCGCGCGCCGCCGCCTCCTCCGCCTGTGCATGACGCACACACACACACACACACGGCAGGTCGGTGGTTCGGAGGGATTCGGCGAGGTGCGCGCACGTGGGCGGGCCTAGGCTCGCGGATTGAGCACACGCAGGCGAGCAATGCGCCCAGGGCCGCGCAGCAAATAGGGTCCCCACCGCATACGCACGCAAGCACGCCCGGCGGCCCACCTCTCGTGCCTCCCGCGCCGCTGCCTCCGCCTCCGCTGCCGCCCGCGCCGCCGCCGCCGCCTTGGCCCGATCCGCAGCCAGCGACTCCTCATACGCCCGGTCCTGCGTCCATGCCGCGCCCGCGTGTGTGTGAGTTACAGTAATCGTGCGGGCAGGAAGCACAGGCGACACGACGCGCAGCCGCGACACGGCAAAACGCCCGTGCGCCTCCCACCCACACCCATTCGTCGTTCGTTTCCTTGTGCTGCCGGATTCATCACCCACCCACCCACCCACCCACCCACCCACCCACCCACCCACCCACCCACCCACCCACCCACCCACCCACCCACCCACCCACCCACCCACCCACCCACCCACCCACCCAGTCCAGTATTTTTCATTTGGGTAATATCATTACTTTCCGGGTGTTATAAACCCCACACCCACCCACCCCCACCTGGTCGTATCTCAGCTCGCGGTGCTCCATGAGGTGCGGGTTGGCCGCCGCCGCCGCCGCGCTGGCCTCGCGCGCGCCGCGCTCGCCGGCGCCGCGGCTGCTGCTGCTGAAGTCGGGCAGGCGGCCCTGGTAGGGCACTCCCAGCAGCGCCGCCTCCATCATGCGCGCCTCCTCCAGCTCCGCGCGGCTCATGCCTGCAACAAGTAGCAAACGCACATGAGCCATTCAAATTGCCATGCGTATGCAGGGTGTGATTGCGCACATGCCCGCGTGCATGACCCGGGCCTGCTTGCTGGGCTCTCCGCACGCAGCTGGCGGTTGCTGTGCTTCGGCTGCCGTGCCGGTGGCCGCCAGTGCAAGCCCAAGGCCCGTGGGGCCTGAGCTGCACACCTCACGCCACATCCAATGCACCCGCACGCGCCCCCCTCCCCCGGCACCCCCAGGCGCACCTTCCGGCAGCTCCAGCCCATCCAGCTCATCGCCGACCTGCGGGCCGCCGCCGCCATCGCCGCCACCTGCACCACCGCCGCCGCCGCCGCCGCCGCCGCCGCCTCGTCGCACCTCGATCCGCCGCCGCTGCGCCGGCCCGCGGCCCGCGTTGGCACCCGTGCCAAACCCGTCCTCCCCGCCCATCACGCCCCCCATCCCCATGTCCTCATCCTCATCGTCGTCTTCATCCAGGCCGTACGCTCCTGTGCCGTGCGGCCGGTGGCGGCCGGCGGCGCCGCCGCCGGGCCGCGGCCCTCCCAAGCCGGTCGGGAAGCCGGACGGTAGCATGCCTGCTAACGCAACCGAACGCGCGGACCGGGAACAAGAGAGATGGTGATTGGTGGTGACCGTTGCGGGGCTTTGAGGCGGTGACGCTGGCGCCGGCTGCCCCGGCTGCCTCTGCACAATCTCACACGCCACACCCACTCACTCAGCAGCCAGCTAGCAGGCAACCCCCCCTCCTGTCCCTTGTCTAGTTAGCTTGGTTTAGCTTGGCCTGGTATTCACAACCGTCCGCATGCACGGCTACGCCCCGGCCCCCCGACGCACCCGGCGGGAACATGCCGGTGGGGAACATGGACGGCAGGCCGGCGGGGCCCAGGCCCAGCCCCGGCGGCATGGCTGGGTAGCCGGGGGGCGGCTGCGCGCGGCCGCCCGCCCCTGCCCCTCCTGCCCGCCCCCCGGGCACCCCGGCGCCCACCGCGCCCAGCATCTGCTCCATCATCTCTGTGGGCGTGTGTGTGGAAGAGTGGAATGAGCGACCGGGAGTCCACGAGACGTGTACACGGTTTGGCACGCGCGCACAACTGGGTCAGCCCCGTGCCCGAGCCCGCGAATTCGCCGGCAGCGGTTTGATGCCAAGCCGCAGCCCCGACGCGGTAGAAACCGCCGTCTAGTTTAGCTTGGTTTAGCTCGGGCTGGTAACCAACACCCCCCACCCCCCTGTACCGCTTTCCCACATCTTTGCAACCCCCCTTTCCTAAACATCCTTGCAAACCCCACCGCACCCCACCCCATCCCCGAATCGACGCACGCACCGTCCATGCGCTGCCGCGCCTCCCGCTCCGCCGCCTGGCTGCGCTCCCGCTGCGCCGCCATGGCCTCCAGCATGTCATCGGCGCCCGGCAGCTCGCCGTCCTCGTCCTCGTCGTCCAGGACCTGTTGCAGGGGCAGAAGGGGGCGGTGGTTGCGCATACCGTAATCCGCACCCAAGCAGAATCAGTCCCAAAAAATCAAACGGGCGGGGGGCAGCATTGGCGAAGGAACGGGAGTGGCGAGGGAGGCGCCGGGCAGCGGTGACTTGCTTTGAGCTCATGCTGAGTCATGGAGCGGCTGTTGGCTTGTTGCGCGTGGCGCCTTCTAATCGGCGCCATCACCGCCCCGCTCTCCTCCAGTGACCCATACCGCCTTGCGCAGCACGCATGCGAATACACGCACAGCCCAGGCGGCCAGGCGGCGGCCCACCCACCTCGACGTGTCGACCCGCGCCGCGCCGCGCGCCGTCGCCGCCCCCTCCAGCTCCAGCCCCAGCTCCAGCTCCCGGCCGTGGTCCTGCCCGACACACGCCATTTTGAGACAACGGCAAGATATGCTTTGGCCCCGTGCCCGAGTACGGCATGCGCCACGCCACGCCACGCCGTAAGGAAACAGGGCAGGCGCCGTAGGCACGCGTGTCCTTGGGCCGAACGGCCTGGACAGAGGGCACGCCATGCGTGCCTCCCCACACCACCGCCGCCCAAACCCCTCACGCCCGCAAGCGCCCTTTGGCCACCAGCTCTGCCGACGGCCGTCGCCCGCCCGCCCGCTCGCCCGCCCGTCCGAACCCGAACCCAAACCCGCACGGCAACAATGTCGCACGGATCCGGGACCCAAACCCACCAGGCGGCAGCTCCTGCCCCAGCGACGCCGCCAGCGCGCGCTGCAGCTCCTCATCCTCATCACCCATTCCAGCAGGCCCCGAGCCCATGCCGCCGCCGCCGCCTGTACCCACACCGCGGCCCATCACGCCAAAGCCGCCGCCTCCCATTCCGCCGCCCCCGCCGGCGGCTGCTTCCCCCAGGACCTCGTCATCGTCGTCGTCGCCGAACCCGCCGCCGCCGCCGCCGCCGCCGCGTGGCCCGACCCCAGCTCCCGCTCCGGCGCCGCCTCCGGCGCCGCCGCCGGGCCCTACCCCCGCCCCCGGGCCGGCCTGGTTGGGCGCGGGCGGGTGCTCGAAGAAGAACTCGACGGCCCGGTTGAGGTCGTAGGTGCACTGTGTGCGGAGCGTAGAGGGAGGGAGTTAGGGGTTGAGGACCGTGAGCATTGCGTGTGAGAGGGAGGGCGCGGTGGTGCTGAGGCGCTGGTGGGTGGTTTGCCCCATTGGAAGGGTTTGGTGCGGATGGATTCGAAGGGATAGGTGGGGGCGGAGGGGATGCGCGCGTGCAGGCTGTGAACGGGGGGCGTGTAGCGTTGTAGACGGCAGTCGAAACGGCCGGTAGCCGTGTGGCGGTGCGCTTCGGTGCCCCCGCCCTTCCCCCCGTGCCGCGCGTGCCCTTGCTAAACTCCAGCCCGCTGGTGCATGAAAAGCAGCTGGTCGTGATGATGATGTCGGCAGGGGCAACGGGAGCGACGGCCACACAACCGCCTGGGCCTCGGCCGCGGAGTCGGGCCTTGCTGCAGCCCAGCCCCTGCGCCCGTCCGCCGTCGCCAGGCCCGCATTGCCCAAACGCTTGAGCTGCCTGCGTTCCCCACTTTCTCGGGACGCAAATTCCGCCCCCAAGTGTATCCGGACTCCACAGCGAGCCCGCGCCAGCCGTCGCAGTGCACTCACCGCGCTCAGGTAGTGCTCTGCAACCAGCTCGCTCGCCCCCGTAATGCCCGCGAACTCCGTTAACAGGTCGGGCAGGTTTGCTGGTTCATCAGCCATTTCTAATCTCAGCCGCTGAGGGCGCTCTCACGTTATGCGCTGAAGATTATCACTATCAGGGTTCGCCCAGATAAACGGCTCAACAGCTCGCCAGTCTAGCCAATTATATGCAGTGTTTGTGTGCGGTATAATACTTTGGACACCCTGCGGCAAGGTCAACGGCGATCGAGAGGCTTCCCAGTTCCCGCCCATCACATTTCCGCGCCCTTGCAGCAGCTTTACGTGAATTGGCAGGTAGCTTCATTCTGGACTACACGTGGCCTTGTAATGATGTAATTCCAGACCGACCCGAGCGCAAAAAGGAATTTTATTACGAGTGTGCGAGGCGCACGTCCGCTCTTTGACGAAGCAGTGGCCTAGCTTTCTCTCAGCAAATACAAATGCCAGCTTGTAGAACGGGCTGCGCCCAGCCAACCAAGGGCGCCGGCACCGATTCCGCGCCACGCGCGCCTGTGCCGCGACGTCCCTCAGACGGCATCATATTGGCCCCATCACGGGAGGAAAATGAAGCGAAATCGTGTTGCTCCGGCCGTGGGCGCTCGAGCATTGACTCGTCGATTGGCGCGTTACAGAGCGGCAACGCCGCCGCTGCTGGCGCTGCTGGCGCTGCGCTGCCCATCATTACGCCTGGGTGCAGATGCGGGTGCGGCGACGGAAGGCCCTGCTGCTGCGGCACGGTCACAATGCGGCTCGCCAACTACGACCCCGCGCTCAACCCCGACGAGTTCTTTGAGCTTTGCCGCTGCGACTGCTCGGACTGTCGCTGCAACAGCGCGGAGCAGTACGCAAAGGTGCACCCCTGCGTTTCAGGGCGAAGGGCGGGGGGGGCGTGTTCTTCGAGAAGGATGCTGCCAGCGGAGGCGAGATGGAGCGCGGCGGTCACGCCACACCATGCCCGATGAGCGGCGACGCCACACTCCCTAGCGATCTGGGGCCTGCGGCATGAAAAGCCGCGGGATGTTGAACCGACTGCGTCTCCTGGGCCAGGGGCGCGGTGGGCATTTACCGGGTGAATGGGCTGCTTGAGCAGCCCGCACCGGCCGCCAACGACGCGCGACCCCTAGAGAAGCCCCACTCAATTCAGTATTGCCATTCTCAAAGCTAACGTCCATCCGCATCATCAACCCTCACACCCGAACCAGGCCGCCTTCCCAGACACCGGCCTGCCGCCGCCCGCCTTCACCTTCCGCTACGCCGCCAGCCCCGGGCCGGGCTCGCTGCCGTCCGCGCCCCTGTCCCCCTCCCACCTGCGCGGCGCGCTGCTGCCGCCGCGCAGCCCCAGCAGCAGCCTGCAGCCCGGCGGCGCCGCCGCCGGCCGCGCAGCCTCGGCCGCAAGCGACGCGGCCGGCACGGCGGCGCGGCGGCGCAGCCTGGCTCGCCAGCTGCTGGTGGAGGCTCGCAGCCTGGGGGTGGCGGGGGTGCAGGTAGACGGCAAGCGTGGCGTTGTGGAGGTGTGGGCGCGGCCGGAGGCCGCCGCTGACGGTGCCGCTGGCAGCATCACCAGCACCGGACACGCTGCTGCCGGCGCCTTCGGCAGTAGCAGCAGCCTGGGCAGTAGCGCGCCCAAGGCGCTGAAGTCGGCGCTGGCGGGGCTGCTGACCAAGCTGGGGTTCGGGTCGGGCGCGCCGCCGGGCGCCACGCCCTGGGCCACGCCCGCCGTCACGCCCTCCGTCACCGGCAACGGCCTGTGAGTGCTGCGGCATGAGGCTGGGGTTCGGCGCGGACAGCAGGGTGGGGCAGGGCAGGGCGGGCCAGTAGCTGGCGCTGGGTCGCTATAGCAGGGCAGGCACATGGAAAGCGTGCGAGGAGTTGCAACAAGTTGCCCTTTGTTGGGTGCGACTACGTGTGGATGAGAGATTTGCGACCATACCGTCCAGCCGTGGCCGCTGCTCGCTGCTCTCTCACCTTTCCGCTTCGCTCCACCCATCCTGCCCTTCCTCCACAGCGCCCCGCTGGACCCCCACCACGCCTCGCCCACCGCCGCCGCCGCCGCCGTCGCCCCCTCCGGCGTGGCCGCTCTGCCGGGCCCCCGGCCGCCGGCCTCCCACCCCGCCGCCACGCCCGGCTACTCCCTGGCGCACCACAGCAGCCTCATCGAGGACGCCGTCCCCGCCGAGCTGGCGGGAATGGCGGCCCTGGCGGACGCTATCCCCCCCGCGCCCTTCGGCTCGCCCGCCGTCGCGCCCGCCCAGCTCCTGGGCCACGCTGCGGCGGACGGTGCGGCGGCAGGTGCGGTAGACAGCTACAAGCAAGGCGGCCTCGCGGCGCCGTACAACTCCGCGTTCGCGGCAGCCGCGCAGCAGCAGCCACAGCCACAGCCGCCCGCTCCGGCGGCACCCCGGGCCGGCGCCTCCGCCTCCGCCGCGGCGCTACTGCACAGCCCCCGCGGCAGCGCCACCGGCGCCGGCTTCCCCGCCTCCGCCGCCTCCGCCGCCGCCGCCGCAGGCCCCGCCTCGCGCTCCGGCTCGGGCGCGCTGTCGCCCGCGCTGCTGGCGCTGTCATCGCTGCCGCCCATCCTGCGCACCGCGCACTTCCACGTCACCGGCATGACCTGTGCAGCCTGCGTGGCGGCGCTGGAGTCGCAGCTGGGCCGGCTGCCGGGCGTGGGCGCCGTGAGCGTCAGCCTCATGACGGAGCGCGCCGAGGTCAGCTACGACCCGGCGCGGGTGGCGCTGCCGGAGCTGCTGGACGCCATTGAGGGCTGCGGCTTCGACGCCGCGCTGGCGACCGAGGGGCAGCAGGAGCCGGGTGCGTGGGGTTGTGTGGGGTTGGGGCGCGTGGCGCGTGGCGTGGTGATCAAGGGCGGAACGGATGAAGGGGATTACGGGGCGGGTTCAAGCTGTATGGGGCTGTCCTGAGGGGCAACGGATGCCGCCGCGTTGGCAAGGGTCGTGAGTGGGCCCGTGCCTGATGCAGTTTCGTCTGTCTGCATCAGGCACGGGCCCACTCACGACCCTTGCCAACGCGGCGGCGTCCTTTGCCCCTCCGCCCTCGCCGGTCAAGTCCGCGCCGCCCGTGCAGTCGCAGGGACCCCCCGCCCGCCTATGTGCTATGAGTCGACGAGCCCATTGATGCATGTAGCATGAAGAGGAGGGTCGGACTTGTCCCTGTCACTTGCGCACACAAAGTCAACCCGCCCTACCGCACTACATTACAAACCATGCCGCCGCCCCCTTTGCCGCCGCCCCCTGTGCCTGGCGCTCCCGCCACCGCAGGCGCGGCCCGGCTGGCCATCCGCGGCATGACCTGCGCGGCCTGCAGCTCCGCGGTGGAGGCGGCGCTGCGGGCCGTGCCGGGCGTGGCCGAGGCCAGCGTCAACCTGCTGGCGGGGCAGGCGGCGGTCAAGTACGACCCCGGCGTGCTGGGTGAGGCGGCGGGAGGGGAGGGATGGGGGCGGGCGGAAAGGATGGGGATGGGGATGGAGATGGGGATTGGGGGCGTGGGGGTTGGGGGAGGGGCATGTTTTATGCATGGGGGAGGGGGTGCATGGTGAAGGCGCAGGCACCGGTGCCCATCCGCCCCTGACCCGTGCTGACCGGGCCCTGAACTGCCCGCCCTCCGCCGACACTAAACCCCCTGACACCCCCACAACCCCTCACAACCCCTGCCCCGTAGGCGGCCCGCGCGAGCTGATCGAGGCGGTGGAGGAGGCGGGCTACGGCGCGGCGCTGTGGAAGGAGGGCGACGACGACGCGGGCGGCGCGCTGCATGTGTGAGTGCGAGTTCGCGTGTGTGCATGTTTGTGCGTACGGCGGCTGTGAATAGGCCACGGCCGCTGCTGTGTGTCTGGGTGCTCCCTTGCTTGGGGCAGTTCCGTTTTCCGCTCGTACATCCAGCTGGACCATCACCAGTGGCAGACATGGCAGACCTGGTGCTAAGCCACGGTCAAACATCTCAACTTACTTTGCACCCCTTCACCATTTAACCTGGACCCTCCTCTCCCTTCACCAACCCGCCACACGCCCGCAGCCACGAGGCGCTCAAGTGGCGGCGCCAGCTGCTGTGGTCGCTGGCCTTCTCCGCGCCGCTGCTGGCGCTGGCCATGGCGGCCATGCTGCCGCCGCTGATGCAGCCGCTGGGTGAGCGCGGGGGTGGGGGGGGGGCGACTTGTGACGTTTGTGTAAACACCAGCTGCTGGGGGCTCCATGCATGGCTACTTTTGACGAGGCGATGGTTTATTGGGGCCAGACAGGGGCCGACGCGGGGGGGCAGAACGGGAGGGGAGGTTGGGTCTGCCGACCGCCTCACCCGCCATTTCGCCCCACCGCACCATCGCCCCGCCGCACCCGCTGCACCCGCAGAGCACGGCTGGTTGGTGGGCGGCCGCGTGCCCGCGCTGTGGCTGGTGGAGCTGGCGCTGGCGGCGCCGGTGCAGTTCGTGTGCGGCGCGCCCTTTTACAGGAGGTGGGCCGCGAGCGTGTGTCTGTGTTTGGGGTGGGGCGTGGGCGGGTAGGCAGGCAGGCAAGCGGGGTGGCGGTGGCTGGGAGGGGCGCGGGGTATGAATGGCAATCCCAATCCGTCACCAGCCCAAACTGGGGACAGGGCCGGCACTGGATGAGGCTGCACGAGGCTGGGAGGCCTGGGACGCATGGGTGGCGGCCTTCCTTCCGCGCCTGCTGCCCTGGGATTGCCCAGTGCCCAGTGCCCACTGGCCGCTGCTCACCCAGCGAGCAACCAGACCCACGACACACGCACACGTGCTCCGCCCGCTCCCCGCCGCTCCCCCGCGCCCCGCTCCCCCGACCCTTGACGGCCTGTCAACACCACCTCATCAGAACTGATCATGCGTGGAAATCCCCCTTTTCAATAATGACGAATGGAACCCCTCGCACCCCCGCAGCGCCTTCGCCTCGCTGCGCCACGGCGCCGCCAACATGTCGCTTCTGGTGGCGCTGGGCACCAGCGCCGCCTTCGGCTACAGCCTGGTCTCGCTGCTGCTGGCGGCTGTAGCGCCGCCGGCGCCCGACGCCGGCGGCGCCGCCATGAACGGCGGCGGCGTGTACTTCGAGACCAGCGCGCTGATCATCACCTTTGTGCTGATGGGGAAGTGGCTGGAGAGCAACGCGAAGGCGCGGACGGCGGATGTGGTGGGGCGGCTGCTGGGGCTGGCGCCCAAGACCGCCACGCTGCTGCGGGTGGACGGCGCCACTGGGCGCACTGTGGCGGAGCGAGAGATCCCTGTGGAGCTGGTGCAGGTGGGTGGGTGGGGGGGCAGTGGTGGTGGAGCTGGTGCAGGTGGGGGGTTTCAAGGATGTTTGGGAAGTGGGGGTGGGGGGTGGGGTCGGGTTGGGCGGGGGGTCGGGTGGGGGCCGGGTCATGGGCAAGCACACTACAAATGAAGTGTAGCAGGGCAGACAGCAAACGTAGGGTCGCGCATACCCGGGGCACGCCTGCCGCCGACCGCTGCTGTCGCCCATCATCACCGGCTTATCACCCCTGCCTGTCGCCGTACCGCCACCCACCCACCACCCCATCCACCACCCGCCACCGCCATCACCCACCACCCGCCACCAACCTCCCTCCCAGGTGGGCGACATCCTGCGTGTGCCGCCCGGCGCCGCCATCCCCGCCGACGGCGTGGTGCTGGCGGGGCGCAGCGGCGTGGACGAGAGCATGGTCACGGGCGAGAGCCTGCCCGTGCGCAAGGTGGTGGGCGCGCAGGTGAGGCGGCGACAGGGGGGGGGGCATGAAGCGGGCTGCGGGTGCAGCAGCGGGCTGAGGGCAGGCGCAGCAGCGGACCATACGGAGTGGGCGGAGCAGCGGGCCGGGTGATCTCCAGGGCGCATGCAGCTGATCGGCGTGTTGCTTGAATTGCCCCGATTCTGACACCCGTTTGTGCTCGCTTGTGCACATGTGCGCCTCGCGACGCAGCTGATCGGCGGCAGCGTGAACGGCGAGGGCGTGCTGCACATGCGCGCGGCGGCGGTGGGCGGCGACACGGTGCTGGCCGGCATCGCGCGGCTGGTGCAGCAGGCGCAGACCAGCAAGGCGCCCGTGCAGGTGCGGCTTGGGCTTGGGCGTGTGGAGTGTGGGTGTGGGTGGTGGTGCTTGGGAGAGTGCAAGCCGCGGGCGTGTGTGGGCGTGTGTGTGCGTATGCCGGTGATGGCGGGGCGGGGCGGGGGCAGACTGGGCCGGGGCACCACGCGACGATGTCTCTGCGCCACACACTTCCGCCTGAATCGCCTCGCGTTAGCATGACCGTGCTCATCATCCTGCCTCGACCTCCACATTCCCGACCGCGTAAATATCGACCTCTCCTCGCCGCTCCCTCCCGCGCCGCTCCCTCGCCCCTCCCTCTGTGCCCTCCCTCCCTCCGTGCCCTCCCTCCCGCCGTGCCCTCCCTACCTCCCCCTGATCTGCTGCAACCTGTCATGATCGCCTCGTCTCGATTACTCATGCATGCAACCCTCCCTCCCCTCCCCCCTCCCCACCCCCCAGGCTGTGGCCGACTCCATCGCCAGCTACTTCGTGCCCACCATCGTGCTGCTGTCCCTGCTGGTGCTGCTGGGCTGGCTGGCGGCGGGCGCCGCGGGCTGGGTGCCGGCCGCCGACCTGCCGCCGGGCGTGAGCGTGCGGCTGCTGGCGCTGCTGCATGCCATCAGCGTGGTGGTCATCGCCTGCCCCTGCGGCCTGGGCCTGGCCACGCCCACCGCGGTCATGGTGGGCACCGGCGTGGCGGCGCGCATGGTGAGCGCGGGTGGAGGGGAGAGGGTGGGGAGGGGAGCGGGAGGGGGAGGGCGCGTGTGGGTGGCGTACGCGCGCGCGCGCTGTGCGGTTTGTGAACGCGTGCCGTGCTTGCAGCTCTCCTTAGCGCTTTCTTGGGTCTCGACTTTCAGCTGCGCGCCGCCCTGGCCCAGCTGTTCCAAACGCCGACACCCACACCAACAACACCAACGCCCACCAACACCAACACACCAACACGCAACAGGGCATCCTCATCAAGGGCGGCGCGGCGCTGGAGCGGGCGCACAACACGCGCGTGGTTGTGTTCGACAAGACCGGCACGCTCACCCGCGGCGACTGCGCGGTGCAGCACTGCATCCTGCTGGATCCAGTCACCGGCGCGCCGCTCCCGGAATCCGGATCCGGCGCCAGCGGCCCCGCGACTGAAAACGGCGGCGATGGCGGCGGCGCGCCGCCGGCGGCGGCGGCGCACTGGCCGCGCCGCGAGCTGCTGTGCCTGCTGGCGGCGGTTGAGTCGTCCTCCGAGCACGTGCTGGCGCGCGCCGTCGTGTCGTACTGCGCCGTGGACCTGCTGGCAGCGGGCGGCGAGCAACCGCCAACCGCCACAACCGCAACCGCCGCCGGCACGCGCGCCGCCGCCGCCGCCGTGGCGGCGCGCGACGTGCACGTGCGCGACTTCCGAGCGGTGCCGGGCCGCGGCGTGTTCGCGGTGGCGGAGCTGACGCACGCCGCCGCGGCGGCGCTGCGCGCCGCGCTGGGCGCCGCCGCGCCGGCGGCGCTCCGCGATGCCGGCGCCGCTGTGTCGCTGCCCATCGCGATCGGCAACGCGGCCTGGATGGCTGAGAACGGCGCGGCGCTGGGGCCCGGCGCGGCGGCGACGCTGCAGCGGCTGGAGCGGCGCGCGGGGTGCACGGTGGTGGGCGTGGCGGTGGGCGGCCTGGCGGCGGCGCTGGTGGCGCTACGCGACAGCGTCAAGCCGGAGGTGCGTGTGTGGCTGAGTGGACTTGGGTGGTATTGGTAGAGATAGTGGAACTAGTGGTTACGAGCACGGACGGTTCAGGCGTTGGCCTAGCACGGAATGGCAGCGGCAGCATGCGGTAGTGGTGCGAGGCGACGTGCGCGATGTCCTATGCGTCCTGGGTGGTGTGTCGTGTTTGTGCGCACCCAGTTGTGTAGGTGCGTGCCTCGCCCCCGGCCCACCGCGCCCGCCTGCCTTCCCTCACGCCCCTCACACTTCGCTGCACCCCCGCTCTGTGCCCCCGCGCTGCAGGCCCGGGCGGTGGTGGCGTCGCTGCGGCGCATGGGCATGGACGTGTGGATGGCCACCGGCGACTCCAGGTGGGTGGGCGGATGGGTGGGTGGGTGGGTGGGTGGGCGCCAGCGTCAGCACGTCACACCGCACGCGCTTCCTGCTTCTCCTCCGCCTCTCGTCTCATCACCAGCCCTCCCACCACCCCGGTCTCTGCTGCTACTCTCACCGCGCTGCTCCTCGCCGGCCGGTCACATGAGCGCCCCTCATCCCCGCCACCCACTGACATTGTCACAATCCCCCCTAACCCCGCAGGCGGGTGGCGCGCGCCGTGGCGGCCGAGCTGGGCCTGCCCGCCCGCCGCGTGCTGGCGGAGGCCACCCCCGCCGCCAAGCTGGAGCTCATTCGGCAGCTGCGCGCCGGCGGCGTGGACGTCGGCGGCGACAGCAGCAGCAGCGGCGGCGGTGACGGGGGTGGCAGCGCGGGAGCCGGCACCGATGGTGGTGGTGCCGCTGCTGCTGCAGAGGCGCCGGTGCGTCTGCAGGTGCTCGAGGAGGTAGAGGAGGACGAGGAGCAGGAGGAGGGCGAGGGCGCGGCCGGCGCCAGCGCCGGCTGCAGCAAGCCGCCGTGGCCGCCGCACGTGGTGGTGCGCGTGATCGATGCCGCGGACGACAACGCCGCCGCCACCGCCGCCGCCGCCGCAGCGTTACTAACCGACTCAACCGACGGCAACGACCTGACGGCGCCGCTGCTGCCGCCCGCCAACCGCCACAGCAACAGCGGCGCCAACGGCAAGAAGCGTGCCGGCGGCTGTTGCAAGCCGCAGCCGGCGGCCGCCAGCAGCAGCTGCTGCGGCAAGGCGCCGGCTGCTACTGCTGCTGCCGCCAGGCGGCCGCGGGTGGTGGCGATGGTGGGCGACGGCATCAACGACTCGCCGGCGCTGAGCGAGGCGGACGTGGGCGTGGCCATCGGCGCGGGCACCGACATTGCGATGGAGGCGGCGAGTGTGGTGCTCATGCGTAACAACCTGGAGGTGAGGGCGAGCGGTTATGGCGGGGAGGAGGGAGAGGAGGTGGTGGCGACGCGGGCGGGCACGCCCGGGGGTGGGTGGGGCCCCGTTGCGCCGATCGCGGTGCCTGCTGCAGGGGGGGCTCCTGTCCCGGGCCGCCCTCAAATGCCAATGCAGCGCCCGGTTGACCACCCCAGTGTGCTCTTCAGACTCTCAGACACGCACCCTGACCGCCCTCTCCCACACCCAACATCATCCTATCTTAATGAATCATGCATGGAACCCCCACCCCGCAGGACGTCGTGGTGGCCCTGGACCTGTCGCGCGCCGTGTTCCGCCGCATCCTGCTCAACTTCGTGTGGGCCTACGGCTACAACGCCGCCGCCGTGCCGCTGGCGGCGGGCGCGCTGTGGCCGCTGACGCACGCGCTGGTGCCGCCCTGGGTGGCGGGCGCCGCCATGGCGATGAGCAGCGTGAGCGTGGTGGCCAGCTCGCTGGCGCTCAAGCGCTACCGGCGCCCGGTGGTGCGGGAGTGATGACACAGGGCGCGGGCGTGTGTGTGCATGCGTGGGTGCGTGGGTGAGTGGTGCGTCGGCTCGTGGTGGCGGTTGTGCGTTGGCTTGTGCGTTGGCTGGTGGTGCGTTGCTGCTGGTGCGGTGCCTTCTGGAGTTCTGGTGCCTTCTCACTCGCAAGTTCTTTATTGCGGGGATGCAGAAGGGTTGCGGGGTTGGGTGCGGCGAGCGCAGGTGCGGGCTGCCGGCGGTCACTGTTCATGGTGGCAACGGCGGCAGGTGCGGTAGTTGCTGGGGCCGCTGTGGTGTAGCTAGCAACTGTGCGCGCAAGGAGGGCGACGCTCCAAGCTGCGAGGTGCCAGGCCGTGGGCGCTGATATGGTTGCGTTCCTATGCAGGAATCAAACGAGGTGTGACGACTGCGTGCAATCATGTCGCATGCACACATTCCTTCATGGATCGTTACCGCTGCCCTGATACGTGTGCGTAGCGTGGGTGCCGCAGGGGCGGGCCACTGGGGTCAAAGGTCAACGGCCCATGCATCGAGCGCATGAACAAGGACTGCCCCATCTAAAGCAGCAGTAGCAGCAGCAACTGGGCGGCTAGCTGGTTAGGCGGTCAAACAGCAAGGCAGTCAGGCAACTTGGTGGCTGCGCCACCTGGCGTAGCGGGCTGTGGATGGGAACTGGGAAGCGGAGAGGAGGTTGCAGCGGGTGTCCATGCAGGTCCCTGCGCTGCTGGCCTTCATGCAGGCCTGCACACGGGAGTGTGTGCTGTCGCGGCGTCGGGCCACCACGCGGAAAGGGCCGTGGAGAGGGCATGTCAGGCGGCACATGCAGTCAGTCCGAGCGGGTCCGAGCCTACACCTATCAAGCGTGGTGGGGTGAGATCGGCGGGACAGGGCCACACGGCGCTGGGCTGTTCGCGCGGATGTGTGGCACTGTGCCGGCACCGTGGCGGCCCGGCCGATGGCACTCGCTACGCAAACTAGACTCTGTCGGACATACTTCATCACTCCGTGCTCCCCTAAACTCGAAACCTGAAACTTCGCGCTAGGACCTTGTGCGCTTGTCCGGAGCTTCGGCCACGAAAGGTCTGTATATACTTTATATATGTTACTGTTACGCAGCGTATAGCTCCTGAAGCTCCTCACCAGTTCGCACCAAACTTTGCGACAGCTTTGCGACCAGTTGCCGACAGCCACGGCGCGAGGCTGAGCCTGCTGAGCCTGAGCATGGCAATGTTCCGTCTAAGTGCACACGATTCGGCCCCTTTTCACTCAGTAAGCCCGCCAGCCTTCGCTTGGGCAAGCCTGCTGCGGGTTTGCTCCTCCATTACAACAGCGCACGGAGGGAATGGACGCCGCAGCGGACTGCAGCAGTGCCGGGGGACCGAAACAGGCTCACGGTCATGGGGCGGTGTCCAGATCAGTTACTAGCACATCAGATGACATGGCAACATCTCCTGCCTCTGCGCCATGCTGGTGGATGAGCCTTGGGGGGGGGGGCGCAGCGCGGCAGCGCCACACGGAACACCAGTGACAGAACACCACGCGACCCCACGCTGCAGGTGAGTCTCATCACAGGTCATAGCCGGGACAGATGGGTGCTGGGGATTGAGGCGGGCGGGAATTCGTCATGGTTACTGGGAGTTTCGGCGGGCGCGGTTTTCAACGGCCATAGCTGCCCTGCATCTCAATCAGCTGCACAAGAGTGATGAGCGCCTAGTATGCTACAATGTATGGTTCCGTGACGGGTACCTGCATTATCCAGCAAGAGCGGTCGCGCAGCGGTCAGCGCCGTGGCCATGCGGGGCTCCAAGATGCCGTGAGCCGTCGACCTGGCAGCAGCTCCGACTGCCGACCGCTTACTGCAAATTGGAAACAAAGGGACTGTTGCCCGTCAATAGGCAATTGCGTCAGCTGTGTCCGTCATTTCCTGGCCCGCGCGGCCTCGTACGGTCTGCGCAGCGGGCCGCGTGGCCGCGCCGTATGCGCCCAGAGTAGTCAAAAATGGGGGCAGCTGTGAAGGCACAAACTATTTCCAAACGTTTTACAATCTATAGTTGGCCACTTGTGAAACGATGTGGCCGCGCTCAGCTCTATTAACGGCTGCAGCGATGGCAATTGCCCTCACTTTCGCGGGGACGGCCTTCGCGGGACTGGCCCCATACGTCCCGTAAGCACTGCTAGGAGGAACCAGATGGGCATGTTCAAATGTTGCCATGACGGGGCAGGTCACGCGCCTTCTCGGCCCGGCAACGGTGGTTGACGAAATCAGCCTGCCTGTACGCGGCACGCGCCCAACCTTACCGTACCAACGCATGTCCTTGTTTCTTTTTTTCGCAGGTCCGACTCGTGGGCGCCCCTGCACGACCCGCCCACCTACGAAGCCAAGCTGCGGCAAGTCAACCTGCTGGGCGGGCTTGGCAGCTCCTTCGACGGCATCAGGTGAGCGCCCGCCGCTGCGCGCCCGGGGACGAGTATTGGGCACTGGGTACTGGCCAGCGACATGCATGCCTCAGCCAACTCCTGGCCCCTCACTGCCCCTTTGCACAAGCCAGCCTGCCATATGCGTCCAACCTACCTTTCAATCCTCCGCGACATCACGGCAACCAGCTTGATCAGAATGGTACCGTGCCTGCACGCCACACGCCGCCGCTGCGCACGCCGCCGATGCCCCCCCGCTGCCCGTCCACGCACTCTTGTAAAACAAATACACATCGCGCATGCACCCCCCATGCGCCTCCCTGCATCCCATGTGCACATTCAACTCCGTGAGCACGCACCCTGTCACGCCCCACCTCGCTCCTTGCACCTTCCTTCGCCCATGTACCGCATGCACGCACCGCGCGCCGTGCAGGTACCTGATCCAGCACGGCGACGAGCTGGTGCCCTCGCTGGCGCCCTTCACCGCCGCGCTGCCCGCCAATCTCACAGTGGAGCCGGGACTGTCCAACCTCGCCCTCGCCACACAGGTGTGGACGGCGGCGGCGGGGGTTGCGGATGGGGGCGGAGTGGTACTGCAGCAGAACATGTGTGTTCAGGCAGGGCGTGCACAAATGCGACACTCAGGCGTGCACTCGGGCGTGCATTCGGGCGTGCACTTCGTGTATGGGGACAAGTATCTACGCTCTGAAGGCTGGGACTTTGAGTCTGCATCACTGCTGTGGCTTGGGTGGACCGACTGGCATGGACCTATTTGACCCGGCCCGGCCCGGCCTCAGCTCCTGCTGCCGCTACTGCTGCTGCTCCTGGCCGCCACCTGCTGCTGCTACTTGTGCTGCATGCTTCCGCCCGGCCTGATTGCCTGCCTCCCTACCTGTATGCCTCACTGCTGCCTGCTGCCGCAATTCCTACAATCACGCATGGCCTCCATCACGGCCTGCTGCTGCCTCCACGCTCCGTGCATCGCCCCTTCACCCTCCAGGCCTACCTGGCTCTGTACGGCGGCCCCGCCATGGCGCTGTACGGCGCCACCAACGCCGGGTGGGCGACTGCGTGCGTGATACGTGCATGGGTGGTGGTAGGACCAGGGCATGGGATGATAGTGGCATGCCCCAGTGGTGAAGCGTGCATGGGGTGTGTGCGTGGTCACGTGCGGAATGAAGCTGATGGGTGTTGCTTGCACGTGAATGGAATCTAATGGAATCATGCCTGTCTGCGCTCCTTGCCATCATCTGCGCGTGTGGCGGCGCTGTGTACTGCTGCCTGTTCGGTATCAATCAATACCATACCGGCTTCATTCCGTTTACATGCGTGCGCCCGCAGGCAGCAGGTGCCCCTCAACAGCTTCTTCCACATCTACCGCCTGTACATCAATAGCGGCTTCATCCCAGTGGTCAGTCAAGTATTTACCCTGCTGCGCGCTTGCAGTCCGCCGGGTTGGGGAGGCGACCTGCCGGCTGGCACCCATGTGTCACCCCATACACATGCATGCTTTGTGCCGGTATGCCGGCGTGCGGTGTTTATTAGACTTATACACGCCACGCCGCGTCCCCGTCCGTTCCCGCACTTACACACAGGCCAACGGTGTGTCGCTCTACTCGTTTGCGGGCTACTCGCTGGCCAATGGTCCCCTGTTGCTCGAGCTTCCGCCGTACTCGGGTGAGGGAGCATGTGCAGCAGGGTTACGGTACTACACGCTCTGTCGAATACAGCGAGCCCGAGTACTGCTAGCACCGCTGCGTGTGATTTACTGCTGCCGCGCCGCGCGCCCAAACCCTCACCCGCCCCATGCCCAACCGCCCTGCGTGCCCCCAATCAACAGGAGGGTACTTCGTCGTTCCGGTGAGTCGCTTGACATGCGAGGAAGCAGTACGGTAGCAGCACATGCACACGCCGCGCTGCTGCACAACCTGTCGCCGTCCTGTGCCGCTGCCTCGCCCTCCTCATGCCCAGATGCCAGTGGTCCCTTCCGGACCCATCCATGGCTGCCAGCAGCCGCACGCCCGCCTTTGCCTCACACCCGTATCCGCCTCACACCTCACACCTTACACCTCACACCTCCGCACCCCGCCCGACAGTTCTACGACATCTACGGCCTCACCTTCGCGTCCCTGGGCAGCGCACACGGCAACGCGGGCGGCGGCAAGTGGCTCATCGCCACACACGACTGGGCCTGGGAGGGAGACGAGAGCGATCTGCCCGAGGTGGGTGCGGGCGCGAGCGGTCGTTCATCATTCCAATCCCGAATACATCATGGGGCGAGGGGTCGCGCCGCGCGGCTGGTGGGCATGGATGGCCAGGCCGCCAACAGTATTGCAACACTAGCAACACCGCTGCACCACTAATAGTTGCGAGTTGAAGGAATGTGCTTCGAGCACGCGCGTTCCATGTGGCCCAGCGCTAACACATGTGCTACTGCCGTGCCTACTAGCTACTGCCGTACTCACGCCCTGATGCCTCACGCACCGTGTGCAACAGGGCCTGGTCGGCATCATCCGCTCGCCCACCATTGAGGTGCGTGCGGCAGTGGTGCACCGCACGTGCCAGCCCCCGCCGTACACACCTTCCATCGCGGTTTCTGGGGTCGCCTGGCGAACTGGCAGGTCTCGCCGGCTTCGTCTTGACCTAATGACCTGCGATGCGTGACGGACGATCGTCACCCCAACTGACATCGCCTCAACTGTGCCTGACACCCACCCTTGCTTCCCATCCCCCGCCCCCCCTCCGCCCTTACATCCAGGGCGGCATCGTGGGACGCACCAACTTCAACGGCACCGGCGCCGGCCCCTGGACCCTCACCTGGAAGCTGGAGCCCTGGGCGCCCGCAGCCAAGTGCGTCCCCAAATACAACCCCTCAACACACTCATACATATGCCTCGTTGTTACGCGCACTGATCAAATCTGCTGTTCTCGCTCACGCCCACACTCGTGCTGTTTTCTCCCTTGTGATATCTAACACACTCGTACGCACCCTGCACCCTGGCGCGCACGTGTACGACAGGCCTGTGCTGCCGCCGCCGCCCCAGGGCCTGGGCTATGGCTACCCGGACCAGGACCCCAAGGCCCTGTTCGCCACCAACCCCTCCGACCCCCTGGCCTTCTGGAGGGTGAGGCAAGCACAACTCCTGGATGGAGAAAGGCGGCCGATTGCCACACCCGCTCGCCCCGCCTCCCAAGCCGTTGCACCCCAGATTTTGCACAACTGCTACCCCCCGTCAACCCCCATCGCCAAACCCCATCTCCAACCCCATCCCCTTCTCAGAACCTTCCCTTTCCCCAACCCCATCTTCAAAACCACCTCATCTCAACTTTATTTCCCGCTGCATGCCCCCACTACCCCCACGCACAGCTGGCTGGCGAGGTGTACCGCCGCAACGGCGGCCCCTCCATCCCGCAGCCGCTGGCGGCGCAGCTGACGCGCCTGGGGCTGTACCGCGACTACGGCTTCATCCCGTACGGCCTGAGCGCAAACGTGTCGGACGCGCTGGCGGTAAGCGAGAGATGCGCATTGATGGTTTGGTCTGTGAGGAGGCGCATGCAGTCTGGCACCGGAGTGGATGGGCGATATCGCTTGGCAGCAGGACCTGAACAACCGTGCTGGACAAACGACCACCCAGGACTGCCGTCTGACACGCGTGCCATGTGTGTTTTGGAATGCGCGTGCCGTGTGTTAGAGAGCACAAGGGAAAACGACAACAAAGACTGTGCGTGCCGTGTGTGTGTTTTGCAGCTGGCCCCCATCCTGGCCACCCGCATCCTGGTGGCCCGCTACACCTTCCTGGGGTCGCCCGCCACCAACTACTGGTAGGTGCCGTACGAGCCAGCTGCCGTACGGCGCGAGCCGCAGCTGCAAGTGGTTGCTTCAGGGCCTCCCCAGCGAGCATCACGCTTAGCACGCGTGCCATCAACCGCGCCGGCGCCCCACCGACTGCCAGCCCACCGGCATGACGGCACCCCTCGCCCATGCACACACACACACACCCTCTTTTGCGTTGGGTATTGGGTACGGTTTAGCTTGGGCTGGTATTTACACCCCACCCATGGTTGATTTGGGAATTGGAGAAAACTACACCCCCCCCCCCCACACACACATATTTACAAAAAACCGTCACTGCTACGGCTACCCCCCCCCCCGCCGCCGCCGCAGGCACCTGCCTGTGAACAACGGCGACTGGGGCAACGACTACGTGCTGGGGGCGGCCATCATGAAGGGCTTCTGGGTGTCCAACCTGCTGCGGGACGCCGGTGAGGGACAGCGGTAGCACCATGGGTTGGCACTTGGCAGCAATCAACTCTTGAAGCTAGCGGGGAGTACTGGCTCGGGCGTGTTTCTCTGGCTGGTAGAATGGACAATAAGGCGCGCGAGGCCGTGAAAGTTGAGAACCTGAGGTGTGTGCTTACGCCCGCTTGACCCTTTTGCGCTCGCTTCCACTACTACCGTCCTCACTCGCTGCCCCGGACCGCCCTGCTACCCTTACTTGCTGCCGCCCGTCAGCCTACTACTATCAGTACCTGGACGCGTCTGCCACTCCCCTGCACGGCAACAACACCTACACCCTGGAGTTCCCCGCGGCCCCGCCAGCCACCAGCCAGGCCTTCTGGTCGCTTGTGGTGAGTTAGTCCCGCATACGCGCAACTAGCACGGGGCGGCTGGCGGCCTGCTGCCCATCCACCTGCAGTACCTGCACCTGTGTAGTGAGGCTCGCAGACGTTGTAGTGGCTGGGACCATGGCTACTAAGCGCACCGTGCGTGGCTGCTGCTGCTCATTATTGTGACTGACGTCCTGTTGTGCATGTGTCATCATCAGGCTTTGGATCTGGACAACTGGACGCTGCTGTTCGGGCCCGACTTCGCCAATCAGGTGGGTGCGCACGGCCGGGAAATCATGGTTTTGCAGCCCCTACTGCATATCAGGGCATATCAGGGCATACGGTATATGCGAGATTCTCGTGCTGCCTGCTTCGCCTGCTGGGGCCCACGGATGCACAGCTGCGTACGCACACACACCGCAGCGCTTTCCTCATCACACTACTCACACGCGGTGTTAACAAGATGCCCCTGCCGCACGCACGCACGCACACGTACGCAGCCGCTCACAAGCGCGGGCGCCGGGCTGTACGTGCGGCCCAACGGCTCCATACCCATCCGGGTGCAGGCCAAGCCGCCGCCCGCCAACACAACTGCCGAGGGCCGCGGCTGGAACTGGTGAGGGTAGTGAGGGACGCCGCCTTTACAAATGCATACGGTATAGCTTTTGCAGTTTCCAGGGAGCTGGCTGTGCTCCATCCAGCGGGCCATCTCCTGGACACATCACATGCATGCTCAGCAGGCCTCCCACCAACTGTTTGTACGCATTTCTCGCCCCACCCACGCAACACGCGACAGGGTCCAGAGCTACCCCGGCAACTTCCAGTTGATCTTGCGCGTGTACGCGGGCGGCCCCTCCGTCCTTGCCAACACCTACGTTCCTCCGCCCGTGGTGCGTGTGGTGGACGTCCCGCAGCCCAGCCCCGGCCCAAGCCTCAGCAGCCCTAGCCCTGTGGTGGCATCCCCCAGCCCAAGCCCAAGCGGCAACAGCACCGCGCCTGCTGGCAACAGCACCAGTCCAGCCGCTCATTAGAGGCGGCAGGCGCGGGGCTGAATGCGTCGTGCGTGTGATGTATACATGCTTGGACCGCCGGAAAGAAAGCTGGCCTCACTGGCTAGCTTCCTGACAGCCTCTACACCTAATGTTCGCTGTTTGCTTGTGTTGCGTAATTTAACGCATTTCACTCATGGTCGTGTGGGTGCTGGGAGGCGCCTCGTGTGCGAGAGATGGAAGGTGCTGAAGGGCACCGGAATCAGTGATGAGGTTGGGCGCACTGGTCACCCATCTGACCACCCCACGACGCGTCGGTTGCTCAATTGTCCATTGAGTGTCCTGGAGACGTGTTGCGCATAAGTTGGGCCATCACTCAGCAAGGCCGCCCCTTTAAAGCTGACGCCTGTTATACACATTGTAAAATGGGCCCACGGGCACGTTGTGCTCGCACCGCATAAAAAGTGGATGCAGCTCAGCCTGCAGCCAGAACGCCACGAAGCTCGGGCTCTTCTGCCAGCCGGCGCTGCTGCGGAGCGCGATCTGCACAGGGCAGGGCAGCCACAGGGCAGGCGGATACCGTGCGTTAAGCCCGGCTGCTTCAGGCACACTGCTGGTGGTGGTAGGACCAGGGCATGGGATGCGAGTGGCATGCCCCACACCGATGGTGATGCGATGCGGTGTTCAGCCGGAAAGCACTGTGCGTGCGTGACTAAGCAGGATCGGGCGTCCGCAAGTGCAGACCACTACGGTATGGGCCGCCTGCTGTTTGTTGCACACATCTTGCAACGGACGGGGCGGCCCCCACCTGCTCGGGCGAGTTGGGGTCCAGCGGTCTTATACCACCACCCCGCCGCATCCAGTCCTTCGTTCGTGTCACGCCATGCTAGCTGACACGCACGCGGTACCCCACGCACCCCGCCCTATCCACCCCACCCCGCCCCGCGCCATCACAGATAGAGCTCCTGCTGCGTTTGTGTGCCGAGCCCCTGCCCCGATCCGGCCTGCCATTTCGTTCGGCTGTCAGTCGCACCTTCTGTGGGTTTGTTGCATGCGGCGCTAGCTGCCCGCAGGCGGCGGGCGGGTGGCTGGAACGCAGCGGCCACAGCGGCGGCCGCATCGCCTGCTACCTGCCGCCCACGGCCGGCAGGGGCACGCGTGCCGGGTTAGCCGGGCGGGTATGCCGGGGCGGGGCAGAAACAGCAGGCTGCAGCTGGCACCCGAACCCAGGAGGCAGGAAGGCTGGGACGACTTGGGTGCTAGCGTGAGCGCAGCACTCTGAGGGCATGGCATCCATGGACATGGCATCCACCGCATCCATTTATGAACAGCACATGAGACCGTGGCGTGTCCAGCGTCCAATTTCCCCCTTTCCCACCACCGGTTCTCCCCACACATACACCAAACACGCCTCCCCAGTACCTTTTATTCCCGCTTCTCGGCTTCGTGGTCTCCCGGGGCAGCAGTGTCGCGGCACTCCTGCTAGTCAGCGTGGAAGACGTTCCGGTAGCAAGCACTTCTTTGTCGGTAGGTACCCGAGTGTCCGCAGCACAGCCTGGTACTTTTCGGCGGACGCGTTTATGGCCTGTATCTCAGCGTCCGCGCGCCGCTTTACCTGGGAAATCTGCCCGGCCGAGAGATAACCGCGGACCTGCCAGCCGGCGGCGAACCAGAAGGCACAGAACCCCACAACGATCAGGGCGCCTGAGTTCCTCTGTTGATGTTCCACGGCGACGCTGCGGCGGCAGGCCGCAGGCCGACGATCAAACCTAGCGAATCCGTGCTTCCTGAAGAGAGAAGACATGCGTACTAATGGTTGCAGTTTGTTCTTCTTAAATCAGGAATAAGAGCGCGAGGTTTGGAAGGCGTGAAACCAGGGAAGGCGCGGCATCATGGGAGGCGTTTTACCTTCGCGATGCGCCCCGATTCCTGGAGCGGTGCTTCCCCTTCCGATTTCCAGGGCGTGCCACCGCTGGGGCGTACAGCCGCCATTCCTCCGCGGCCCCTGCCCGCCGAACAAGACACAAGTGGGGAGCGCGCTTCACAGGGCGAGGCAGGGGTGCCCCTGGGGCGAGGCCCCCTGTGGATAGGAGTTATGGTAGCGTGCTCGAATCGTGGGCACATAAAAAGCGGATGCAGCATAGTCCTTCTTGTACTGTCGCATTGATAGCCCGCTGCAACAGAGTCATCATACAACGCGCATCTATCTCCGCACCACGCACAGTCACCACACACGCACCTCCTGGGCCACACCTGGGCCACACCGTGCCGTTCCTCTGGGCCCACTGCTCAATGGCCTCCGCGTTGCGTGGATGCGCGCCAGCGGACATGGTCAGACAAAACCCCCTTGCCCGCTAACGTTCCATGGCTCCCTACCTCAAACAGCCCCCGTCCATAACTGCAAACAACAAGCACAAGGCCTGAGGACATGTTTTTTTGCTTCTCCGCACCACTAAACAGCTCTCGTAAACATGGGGACGCCCACGGCAATATACAATAACACACAAAACAAACGCCGCAACCGTCGCCTGCGGAAGCAGACCTCATGGCCCTCTAGGCCGTGTGCCGTGTGCTATTCGTGCGATACGCCACTAGCCGCTCTTGCAAGACCACTGATAGCAGGGAGCTTCAGTCAACGCCATGCCGCGCTCCCATTTGGCTCCCGCAGTCCATAGCCCAATGCCTAGCCGCGGGCTGTAGCCCCAACCACCGCGAGCCACCTGCCGTTCCCAAAACCCGCCCAGCCCACATCGTGTACGCCGCAGCCCCGCCGCGCTAGACGCGCAGCCCGCCCAACACGCAGCTGATCAGATGACTGCACCACATTGCACTGCACACCGGCGCACGCCAACACCACTCTGCTGCCTGAAGAGCCGGCCCTCGGGCCATGGGGCCTTGCTTACTGCGGCACGGCTGCCATGCCACCGTATGTATTTATACCGCTGCCTCATCAGTCCGCCTTGAGGTTCCAGGGGCTGTAGCCCAGCGTGGACGGCCGCACCGGCGACATGCCGTCCGCCCCCAGCTCCACGCCGTTGGCGGTGGCGCCGCCGCCGGGCGCCGCGCCGGCGTTGCGCGCGCCGCCCACCACGCCCAGCATCATGTTGGTGAAGATGAGCGACACCACGTGCGACAACACCGTGTTGGTGGCGGCCTGCGGCGGGCCGCGGGCGGCGGGCGGGTGGTTGCATGGGTTGACGAATGCGGGTCCGTTGGTTGGTTGGGAGCGGCTAGCGCGGCAGAGCAGGCGCTTAGGGTTGGACACACAGGGAAGCAAGTGCTGGTCTAGGGGGTGTTGCGCCCCGCGCGCAGAGTGCCGGCCGCGCCTTTCCTGCGGCCCCTCGTGCTGCGTCTCACTCCCCGGGCCGCAGTCCAGGGCTGTCGTGCTGCGCTATCCTCTCAATACATAAAAGGAATCGCCAGCAGATGACAGCAGAAGCACTACACCCAGTCGCGTACAAACGCACGCACGCACCTGCAGCGAGAAGACGTCGATGGACACCAGCGCGTTGGCGGCGTTGGCGGAGAAGGCGCCCTGCACACTCGTCATCAGCGACTTGGCCACCAGCGTGCCTGCGGCCGCCAGCAGGCGGCAGTACCGGTAGGCAGGCAGTGTGGGCGGTGCGGCGCGGTGCGGAGCAGGTGGCACGAGCGCGCTGAGGGACCTGCTTCCCCCAGCCGCGGTGGAGCCGCCCGTCACGGCGGCCCCGCCCAACCACCACACCGCTCCACGCATGCCGCCCAGCGCCCATACGGGATTCATCCACCACATTTGCAGGCCCACCCAGCCCGCCCAGCCTACCCATCTCGTGCCGCTCACCCACGGACGCCTGCCCTCCCCACAGTGTTTACAACCCACCCAGCCCGCCCCCACTCCTCGTGCCGCGCCGCTCACCCACGGACGCCTGCCCGCCCCACCCAGCCCACCGCCCCCTCCCCGCTCTCATGCCGCTCACCCACGGACGCCTGCAGGCCCACCACGGTGAGCGCGATGCCGGCCACGTTGAGCGCGTTGCAGCGAAGCAGGTTGGCGCCCACCCAGACGGGGTTGACGGGCTCGCCGGCCGACAGGTTGCGTGCCAGGCGCAGGAAGCCGTGCGCGAAGAAGGTGGACAGGAAGGCGGCCACGATGCCGCCGGCGGTGAAGTAGCGCGGCCAGGCGGGCACGTTCTGTGTTTGCGTTAGATAGAGAGGGCGGGCACGAGGGGAAGGAGAAACAGAGGGCACGTTCGGTGTGTGTATGGTGTGTACGACGGGAGCGGGGCCGGCTATCAGAGGAAGGGGAAGGGGCCGGAGGGGCGGGCCGGGGCGGGTCGCGGCGCGCGTGTCGCCCCGGCCAGTCGAGGCCTAGCGCGTGACGAGGACGCGCACATGTTTGCACGTGCCGTGTGTCTGATGCACGGCGGCATGCGTGTGCCCTTTACCCCCTATATATCCTTGCTGCGCCCTGGCCCTGGCTGGCTCTCAGGAACCCTCTCAGGAACCCTCGCACCCACCGTGGCGGCGACGTTGCTGACCATGAGGCTGAACACCAGCACGCCGGCGGATACGATGGTGAGCGCCAGCTGCAGCCAGAACGCCACGAAGCTCAGGCTCTTCTGCCAGCCGGCGCTGCTGCGGAGCGCGATCTGCACAGGGCAGGCCAGCCACAGGGCAGGCGGATACCGTGCGTTCAGCCTGGGGACTTTAGGCACGCTTGCGGCTATGTGACACGGTGAATTGTTGCGCGCCGGAAAGCAGTGTGCCCCAGCAGATTCGGGAGATCGTAAGTGCAGCCGACCCTGGGCTGCCTGTTGCACACATCTGCAACCGGACGGGGCGGCCCCCACCTGCTCGGGCGCGTTGGGGTCCAGCGGGGCGGGCGGCTCACGGCGCCAGAAGGCAGACACCTGAGGTGTGCGTTGAGCAATTGGTTGTTTGGTTGATTGTTGAGTTGGAGTGCGCGTGATGCCAGGGACAGCGGCCAACGGGGGCCGTGTGCGTATTCGGTATGCGTGGTGTGTGTGTGCACCCTGCGGTTGCTTCCACCTAGATGGAAGGGACTGCGGGCCGTGCTTGCGCTGCGGGCTAGCATGAGTCAGAACGGGGGCTTTGGAGGCGTTGTACACAACGTGCCGCGCTGTGCATAATGCGATGAGGCACCGAGCGCTGCGGGCGCGGAGTCAAGTCTAAGCTGGCCTCGGTCGGCGCCGCACGAAACCGTGGCGAAGTTCCCAGCGGCTCCGCGCTGTTCCGGATCTGAAGCGCGCGCTGCCCAGCTGCCCACCGCGTTTGACGCAGCCCTATCGCGGGGGATTCTATCGCCAGCTCCCGGGCGGTGGTGCTCGCTGGTGGCGGAGCGGTCGCTCCGCGGTCATCGACTTTGACCGCGCAGTCTTCTCGTGCGTGCGCGATGCCTCAAGTGACATGCGGTGTACATAAGGCATTGATTTGCAGTGTGTGCGTCCCGCACAAGAGCCCAACGGCTGCATGCGGTCGAATGATGAAGCGGGCCAGGGCCTTCGCTGGCTTGCTGTGACTTGTGCTCGGCTTATAAAGATAGTCAGAGGTGAACAAACACCTGTGCGCACCTTAATCGCCTGCCGCTGAGTACCCGCAGGCCTGCTTGCAGGCGCGCCGAGCGGCACGACGCACAGGCCTGCGCTCTTAACGACCTTGCTGCCAGAAGCAGAGCCTAGGCATGCCGACACACGAGTCGATGCGCGGGGTGCGCGCAGAGGTGTTGCGCCCAAGTGCAGGCGTTGGGCAGCGAGGGCAGTCATTTGACTAGTGGTCCTGAAATACAGTAATAACACTGTTTGAATTCATACCGTCGCCCGAAAGTTCTCGAACAGAAACAAATTGGCCCATGCCGACTTGGCCCCGTCAGCGGGAACCGGAGGAACCGTGAAAACCTGTGGACAACGTGCACGACATACTTAAATACTGGCAAAAATGTTAGAACGATACAAAGAATGGGTCCGAGGCCACCCGGGCATAGTGCAAAACTTGGACTGGCTGCTCCTGCTCACCGTTTGGAACCCTAGCCGCACATCCGGAGGCTCGGAAGCAACATATGAAGCATACCATGCCGCCGTGGGCCTGCTCTCGCTCTGGCACCAGCACATCATCGAGGAGAAGGAGCTGCCGACGTCGCGGCCGACGCCCTATCTGCTGCTAGACGCGCTGGAGTATGTAAGTACCTTCCACAGCTATATCATGGTTTCGGGGGGCGCCGCGCGTGACTCAAATGATGCACAGCCGTTTGCCCGCGTGGCAGCGGCGCGTCTGGGCGGGAAACCGCGACCAGCAAGGGAGGGGTCGCGACAGGGGCGGAGGCGGCAGCCAGCCACCCGGCCTCCCACCCGCTCAGTTTCGGGTGGCAGAGACGCGGCTGCTGTGGGGCATACCGTGGCAGGCGGGGCGGGGGCCCGCGGAAACAGAGCAGGGGGCTAGCGGGACCCCGCCAACCCCTGTGCTTCCCTCACAGCCGCGCACACTTGTGTGCGTTCTTCCTGACAGCCCTGCGCTCCAGCATGGACCTGCACTCCCGCATAGCCGTGCTCGGCTGCGCGCCAACCCGCGCGCCGCCGCTGGTAGCACGCGCACGGTGGGGCCCACCGCCTCAGCGCTGCCGGTGCCCCGACTCGACGCCCCGTGCCGCGCCCGACCGACACGCCCGGACGCCCCCCACCCCCACTCTACCACATCCGCCTACCCCCTTCTGCGGCCACCGCCACGTGCCGCGTGACCCGCCCCCACCGCCGCCTGCACCTGCCTGTCCCATGTCTAGTTTAGCTTGGTTTAGCTTGGGCTGGTGTTCACCCCCGCCCCTGCCGCCCGCAGGTGGAGACGCTGATCGAGCTGCGCGGCATGCGGCTGGAGGCGGCCGGCAAGATGAGCCGCTACTCGCCGCTGCTGGCGGTGGAGCTGGCCAAGTGGGTGCAGGGGCTGCGTGGGCAGCGGTGGGGGTGGCGGTGTTATTTTTGTTGGCGGTGTTGGCGGTGCTGGTGGCGCTGGTGGTGCGGGTGGTAGTGCTGCGGGCGCCGGCTGTGTGCTGGCGCGGCGTGTGGCTGCGTCCTGGGTTGATGTTTAGCTCGGGCTGGTGCCGTAACGGCAATCCCGAACACCCACGGTGCGCCCTCCCCACCCGCCCCCCTGCAGGGCCGGCCTGAAGATGGCCGCCTGGTCGCGCTACTCGGGCCACATGGTTCTGCGGCGGCCCTCGCCCGACGACCTGCACCAGTTCGAGAGCGAGCTGGGGCTGCAGGTGGGTGGGCTGAGGGGCTGGGGGGTGGGTGGGGTGGGGAGGGGTGGGAGGGGTGGGAGGTACCCAATCAGATTCAGGTGTGGGGGCTGGGGGGTGGGCAGGAGGGGCGGTGGGGCTGGGTTGGGTTGGATTGGGGTGACGGGCGAGGCTGGGTTGGGGGTGGGATCGGATGATAGCGCAGTGGGTCACGCTGGGGCATGAGCGATGCGGGATACGGAACCGCGGGGAGGAGTGAAGGCAAGCCGCGATTGGCAAGGCGGGGACGCGGCACGCGGCGCGACTGCACGGCCGGTAGGGCCTGTCCTGTGCTGATTGGCGTGTGTGCGGCCGGGCGGGCTATGTGTACGCCGCAGGACATCCTGGCGTCGCTGGAGCGCCTGCGCAGCCGCTACACTGACCGCAAGGCGGCGGAGGGGAAGCAGGCGGAGGCGGAGGCGGAGCAGCAGCAGGAGCGGCCGCAGGGCGCGGGGTCAAGCGAGGCTGCCGCCGCCGCCTGCGGCGATGCCGCAGGCGCAGCGGCCCAGCCCAGCTGCAGCGGCAGCAGCAGCGGCGGCGGCGGCGGGGCTGCTACAGCCGACCGTTACGGGGTGCGGGAGTTCCTGGGCGAGCACGTGGGGGGCTGGGCGACGTCGCTGTACGGGGCGGTGGCGGCAGTAGCAGACGCGTGCCAGCAGCAGCAAGGGGCACAAGGGGCAGGCTGTAGCAGGAGCGCGGGTGCGGCGGAGCAGCGGCGGCGGGGCGTGCAGGAGGAGCAGGCGGCGGCAGTGGCAGTAGCAGGCGAGCGGGCGCGCAGCGGGGCGGCGTGCAGCACCTCAGCCCGAGGCAGCGGCGATGGCGGTGGCGGCGGAGGGGCAGGCGGGCTGGCAGCAGCGGTGGCGGCGAGCGCAGCGGCGCAGGCGGAGATGGCGGCGTCCTGTGCGGGCCGGCGGCGGGCGGTGGAGATGTGGGAGTGGCCGGCGGCACTCACCAAGCAGTCCGTGCTGCCCAGTCCCGGTGAGATACAGCCCGAGCCCGAGCCTTCGCAGGAGCCCGCGCTGGGCGCAGGAGCCAGGGCCGTGGGTGGGGCCGCCGCTGGGGCCGCACACCAACAGCCGCAGCAGCAGCAGCAGCAGCAGCAGCCGCAGCCCCGGCGCCGAGCCGGCGGCGGCACGGCGGGTGCGGGTTCTGCGCCGGCGGCGGCTGCGGCTGCGGCTGCTGCGGCCAGCGACGCGGACGCTGACCCCGAGGCGCACATGGGCCGCAACCTGCTGTGGCTGTCGGAGCTGCTGAGCATCTGGCGGCCGGTGGTGTACGTCAGCCTGCTGCGGAGGTGCGGCCGGGGGGGGGGGGTTGCAAAGACATGAGAAAGCGGTACAGGATGCACTGAAGACTGCCGCAGGGGGGGGGGTATTACATTCACGATTAGCTAAGGAAGGAGCAGGCGGTAAACAATCTTGGGGAACAGCGGGTGGGGTTGTAAACACCAGCCCAATCTAAACCCAAGCGGGGTGGGGTGGGGGCAGCGATGTATTGGGCGATGGGGTTGGGTGGGGGTCACATGTGGGGGTGCGTGCAGTGGGTGTGGAGGCGGGGGCGGAGGCGCTGCGAGGTTTGGGATGGGCGCAGCGTGGGCGGGCGCGCACGTGGGCGTGGGCAGGTGTTCACAACCCCACCCCACAACCCCACCGCCCCTACTCCCGCAGGTACGGGCGGCGCTCCTGGCGGCCCTGGTTCGCCTCCCTGGCGGTGGACCTGCTGTCGGGCCACTTCCACCGCCGCGGCCGGCAGCACCTGGAGGTGGGGCGGGGGAGTAGCAGTAGAGTCCATGTGACCGATGGGGGTTGCAAAGATGGGGTGAGGGATGGGGAGGAGGGATGAACGCGCCAGTCCCAAGCTAACCCAAGCCAGTGTGTGATTACTGGAATGCTGATGTCCCGGGGGAGCAGCGGCGCAGGGATAGCGCGTCACGGGGCGGGTGGGATGGGGTTGTTCCATTCACGCGAACGGGTTGCGCAGGGTGCACAGGGTGCACAGGTAGGGATTTGGGGGCGGTGGGGTGGGCGCTCGGGGCCAGCAGTGCTGGCCTGGCGTTGACCAGGGGCGCTGTCAAGAGCTGCCGGCCATTCGGCTTGACTCGCACACAACGGCGCCTGCCATTGTTCTGTTGTTATGCGCGTAGGCGGCGGCTGCGCGGGCAGCGGCGGCTGCGGCGGAGGCGGAGGCGGCGGGCTTCGGCGCGGAGTCGGAGGCGGAGGCGGAGTCTTCGCAGGCGGGAGCGGCGGCGGGTCGCGGCGGCAAGCCGCCGCAGGCGGGGGCGCCCGGGCGGCGGCGGCCGCCTCCGGCGGTGCCTCGTGGCGCGGGGTCGTCCTTGCTGAGCCTGGCGCTGGCGAGGTGGGGTCGCGGCGGCGGTGGCGGCTGGGTGGCGCTGGTTGGCTGGGGGACTGGGGGGCTGGGTGGTGGGAGGGTGTGCAGGGAAGGATGCTGGCGTGGAGTGCCCGGGCCACGCCACCAAGCAAGGCCACGGACCTGCTCATGCGCCAGCCGGTCTTCGGTTCCACCCCAAACTCCCCAAATCCCCCTCCCCCGCAGGTCGCTGGCGGCGCCCGGCATCAGCCCCGGCGAGGAGCGCGAGCTGTACGAGCGGCGGCGCAAGCTGCTGCTTTACGCGCTGCGCAGCCCCTTCCTGGAGGCCACCACTCTGTGAGTGGGTGTGTGGGGGGTGGGGCGCGCGTGGCGTAGGGGGGCAAGGTTAGGAATAAGGGGTGGGAAAGGGGGTTGTGGATACCAGCCCAAGCTAAACCAACCTAACTAGAGAGTTTGGGGCGTTGGTAGTTCAGCCCCGCACGGCCCCGCACCCACCCACACCCACACCCACACCCACCCACCCCCTTCCGCAGGTCGTGGCTGTCCTCGCTGCGCTCCGCCACGGCACGGGTGCCGCTGCTGGGCGCCGGCGCCGACTACCTGTACGGCCTGGTGGACACATTCACAGCCTACTACTGCTACACCAGCGGCAGCAACTAGGTGTGGCACGGCGCCTGCTACTGCTACACCAGCGGCAGTAACTAGCAGGCCGGTACTGGACTGGTACCAGGCGCTTAGTACGGTATTGCTACACCAGCGGCAGCAACGAGGTGTGGCGAGGCGCTGAAGGCAGTACTGGTACACCAGCGGTAGCAACTAGAATACGGTACTAGACTGGCTGGCGTGGACGCGGCGGCATCGGATGCACGTCTTTGAGCATATTACGGGCGGGCCGGGCCAGCACTGCCATCCTGCTTTGTACGGCGATGGCTGGGGGAATGTTTAATTTCATCAGAACTTCTGGGCAGGCGCATGGGACTGCATTTGATGTCAGGCAGATGGGACACGCAGCATGACTGCATTCGCCGATTTGCGCGCGCGGCCGCCGCCAGGGGCTCGTAATCAACGGTCTTTGCTGGCGGTGGGCTTCCGATTGCGACCGTGGACACGTGTAATCTTGTATGTCAATGCTGCATACTGCCTCTGTGTGAACGTTCAAGAGAAGGGGGGAGGGAGGGCCACGGGAAAGGGGCGCATCGCACACATCTGAGCAGTGGCACGCCACGGCATCCACGGCCCATCCCGCCTCGCTGCAAGTACCGACCAAAACATCCGTTCTTTCATAACATGCACTTGTTCTTTTAGAGCACTAGAGGCGTGAATCCTGGCAGCTCACGCCCAGCTCACAGCATACCGCTAGCAGAACTGCTAGCAAATGACTTCAAACGGACAACTTGTATTTCTATCAGCTCTTGAATGTGTTTAAGCGTGAATAAATAGACTGCCCTTTCCGCGCGCAATTGTTGCGGCGGCGTGCGTGAGCGAAAGCTGCGACCCGCAGCCAGACCATGGAAGATACTATCACGTTAAGCTTTGTGGGAGAGAAAGACCCTTGCGTGTGCCGAGTCGTGAAGCCTGCGGATGGCAGCGCGGCGCCATCGCTGCCGGCGGGGCCGCTCGCGGTGAAGTCCGAATGGTAAGGAGCGCGACTTCTTGACCACTTGTCACTTGCACCACCAATCATCACTGTTGTGGCAGCCTCTGGGATCCGAACCCGGCCTGCTTTGCGCCAACGCTCTCACCCGCGCGCGACTGGGTACCCCCACAGGAGCACAAAGCCCCTGGCGCCTCTGGCGGTGCTGCACCTCGCAAACAACGGTGAGCGAAGGGATAATTCGGGCGCAGCGTACATAAGCATGCTGCAGGAAATGCTGGCGCAAAGGCAGCGTCTGTTGCCGCTGGTGGGCGCCTGCAGTTGCCCGCATCCCTAATGTGCAACCCCGCGCCGCATCACAACACTATTGCCCACTCATACCCATCGCGCTGCACAGGCAAGGAGCCGCAGCTGCGATTGCTGCCGCCCGCGGCGGACGCGGCTGGTGCCGGGCCCGGGGCAGGGCCCGGCGGCAAGGCCGGCGGCAAGCGGAAGGCGGCACCGCAAAGGTGCGAGGGCAGCGGCGCGCGCGGGGCCTGGTTGCGTTACCGTAATGGCGCAAGGCGTGATGGCGGGGTCGCTTGCTTGGGTGCCGACTCCGACGGCGCACAGCACGACGCGACGGACCCGCCACCTCCCCGCCCCCACCGCCTCCACCATCACAACACCACACAGGCGGCCGCAGGACGTTTACGAGGAACAGCACGCTGCAGCCTGCGAGTCCCGGTCGGCGCTGCTGATACCCACCCGCCTGGAGGCGACCGGCAATGGAGCTGACGGCGCCGCGGACGGCGGTGGCGAGGCGGAAGGCGGGGAGGCGGAGGGCACGCCGGGCAAGGGCCGGCGCGGGGCCAACCGACGGTGCAAGTCCGCCGCCGGCGACGGCGGCGCTCCGGTGGAGGTGTTCCTGGCGCCGCTGGTGCTGCCTGCCGCCGATGGGGCGCCAGCCGCCGCCGCCGCGGTGGCCGCCGCCGCCGCCGCCGCCGCTAAAGCTGAGGCAGAGGCTGCGAAAGGCAAGGAGGGCAAAGCCGGGAAGAAGGCTAAAGCCGCCGCAGCGGCGGCCGCAAGCGCCGCCGCTGCGGCCGCCGCCGCCGCGACCGCAGCCGGCGGGACGGCCGCGGCGGCGGCGGAGCGGCTGGCGATGTGGGGCTATGCGCTGCCGCCGGGCGCGGCGGCGGCGGCGCACCGCTCCCTGGCGGAGCAGCGGCTGGCGGTGGTGGCCAGTCTGGACAACGACGGGCCGCTGGTGGTGTGCCACGACCTCGTCACGCTGGGGCGGGAGCTGGAGGCGGCGGCCAAGGCCAGGTGGGGCCGCGGCCGGTTCGGGGTGGATGGGCGGGTGGGTGGGTGGGTGGGGGGGGTTGTGAATACCAGCTCAAGCGAAACGAACAAGGGGATGGGGGTTCAGAAGGACGGTTGGAAAAGGGGCTTGACATGTATGTGTTTGTTTCGCCGCAGGGCGCAGCGTGAGCGCGAGCTTGCGGACGCGAGCGCCGCCGCAGCAGCCAATGGGGGCGCCGCCGCCGACGCCGCCGACACCGGCGCCGCCGGCGCCTCTCCCAGCACGCCGCGCGGCGCCAAGCGACAGAGGGTGGACCCGGTGGCGGCGCGGCGGGCGGCGCTGGTGGCGGCGGTGGCGGCGGCGGAGGCGCGGGAGCGGCGGTTGGCGGCGGAGATCGAGCTGCTGCGGTCGTACGTGGCGGGCGACAAGGTGCTGTCGTACGGCGGCGGGCAGTACAAGGCCAGGTACGGCACCGCGTGTGCGGGCGGTTGGCATGCCGGGGGGGGGGCGGGGATACACATGCGCACGTTCCCGCGCGGAAAGAGGGAGGGGAGGGGAGGGGAGGGGCCGGGGCGCATGCGTGTGGCCATGCGTTCCAGAGCTCGGACGACTCGGACGAAGCCGCACGCGTATGCTTACCTGTGCGCTCCACACCTGCGCTGCCGGGCTGCTGCAGGCGGGAGAAGGGCCTGCGCGCGGACGGCTCGGCCGTCAAGCGGCGCGTGGTGCGCATCCCCATCCCCGTCCCCACCACGGACGCGAAGGCGGCGCCCGAGGAGGCGGAGGAGGCGGGCGGGCTGCTGGCGCTGACGCAGGTGCGCGGCCCACCACTTGCCAGGCAAAGCCGGACCCGCTGCCGTGCTCCACCCACTGCTGGCTTGACGTCCAGCCAAGCGCCGTTTCGATCCCATTCCCGTCCGCGCCGCCGCCCGTCCCAACAACCTGTCCCTTCTCTCACACGTCTCTCGCCCTCTCTCACACCCCTGCCGCCTTGTTGCTGCTGTGTCACACAGGAGGACCCGGGCGCCGACGGCGCAGCCGGCGCGCTGCTGGTGCGCGTGCGGCCGCACTGGGCCGAGCTGCGCGACACGCTGGCGGGCCGGCCGCGGCGGCAGCTGGAGCCGCCCGCGGTGGCGGCCGCCGCCGCCAAGGCCAAGGCCGCGGAGGCCAAGGCGGCGGCAGCTGCGAAGGCGGCGGCGGCGGCGGCGGCCAACGGCGCAGCGGGGGGCGCAGCGGAGACGCCGGGCAGCACCGGAAAGAAGGGCGGCGGGCGCAAGCGGGGCAAGCCGGAGCCAGAGCCCGACGAGGCGGAGCCGGAGGAGCAGAAGGATGAGGAGGCGGAGGACGGGGAGCAGGCGGGCGGGGACCCGCCAGAGCGGGCGTTCGACTTCGTGCCCTGGGTCAGTGTCAAGCGCAGCCTGGACTGGGCGCTGGCGGTGATGCAGGTTCTGGATCCGGAGGCCGAGGTCATCCCGCGGAACCGGATCCTGGCCCGCCTCCGCGGCGCCATGTCTGCCGAGGGCGGCGGCGCCGGCACCGGCCGCCGCGGCCTGCCGCGCCTGGTCCCGCTGCCTGCCCAGCCGCAGGCCAATGGGGATGCGGAGATGGAGGAGGCTGACGGCGAGGGCCGGGGGAAGGAGGGGGAAACGGAGGGGGAGGGGGAGGAGGGGTACGGCGTGTGCGGCACGCCGCCCGCCGCGCTGACGGTCATCCTGGCGGACACCAAGCCGCACTGGGAGTTCAGCCTGCGGCCGTGCGTGATGCAGGTGGGTGGTGCCGGGTGGAGTGGGTGGGTAGGTGGGATGGGGTGGCTTGTGGGTGGGCGGAGTGCGTGGAGTGGGTGCTGGGAAGTGCTGGATGGAGTGGGTGGGTGGCTGGCTGGGTGGAGCGGTCGGCTGCCGGGCAATGTTGGTTTGCAGCCTGGATCGTGCACTGGATCGCACTCACTCCGTGGCCGACCGCTACCGCTACCGCTGCTGCTCATGCTGCTGCCGCAGCTCGTGCCCTGGCGCGGCGACGACGACGACGGCTCCGGAGCGGCCCCCACCCCCGCAACCCCGTCGCGCCACGGCGGCGCGCAGCCGCAGCCGCAGCCGCAGCCGCAGCCGCAGGCACGCGGTGACTCGGAGCTGCGGCGCACGTGCACCGCCCTCGCGCACCTGTACGATGAGGTACGGAGGGTTTCGGTTTTGTTTTACAAAACCGCTGCTAGCAGAAGAATAGCACGCTACCATACAAAGCCCAAACAAGACACACGTGTGCGCAACGGAGGGGCGGCGTCTCTGCGACGTCACGGCAAGTTTACATAGCCCGCACCTAATGCGTTGGCGCCGCTTGTCGCGCAGGTGTTTGGCGCGGTGGAGTGGCGTGTGTTGCAGCGGCGTGCCAAGCGACTGCTGTCCGCAGCCACCACGCGGCTGCCGCAGGGCGCGGGCGGCGCGGAGGAGGGGGCCGCGGACGCGACGGAGGGGCAGGCGGCAGGGGAGCAGGCCGACCCGGCCACGGCCGCCCGGCTGCTGGTCCCGCTGCCGAGCGTGGCCGCCGCGCTGCAGGTAAGCGGCTGGATGGGTGGATTATATAGCCTGGGAGGACTGGGGGGCACCGGTCGGTGTCCGTGTCCATTGGCATATTATGTCGCTGTTGGCAGACAAAAGGATGGTGCGCGCCTGGCGTTGCTGTCCTGGGTGGGTGGCAGCAGGAGGGATGGCGGTGGGGATGCGGGTGCATAGCGCCTGACGCCGAAGGCAAAACTGATGCTGACCTCTGGTGACGTGGTCACGCGGCGGACACACGCAGGCGCGGGGGCATGTGTCACTGGTGCGGCCACCACTGCCGGCCAAGGTGCCGCACGCGCCCGTCACCGCGGCCGACGCCGGTGCCACCAGCCCCGCCGCCGCTGCTGGCGGCGCCAAAGCCCCGGCCGCCGCAGCCGCAGCCGGCGCGGGCCCGGCAGGGCTGGGCGGCGGTGCCGCCGCCGCAACGTCGGCAGGCCTGTCGGCGGCAGCGGCGGCCGCCGCCGCCGCCGCGGCGCGCATCGCTGCCGCCAGCAGCGGCGCCGCTGCGTACGGCAGCACCGCCGCCGCGGCGGCGGCGGCCGCGGTGCAGACGCCGGCGCAGCGGCAGCAGCAGCAGCTGGCGGCGGCAGCGCAGGCCATCCTAACGCCCGCGACGGTTGGCGCGATGAGCAAGCTGCTGCCGGCCGTGCTGCCGCTCGTACAGACGCCGTACGGCCTGACTGTACGGCTGGCTAAAACCGTCAGCGAGGAGGTGCTGCCCGCCATCCGTACGCTGCTCGGGTTCGTGCTGCCGCACGTCGCGACCAACGCGCTGGTGAGAAGTTTGGGTTTAGGGTTTTAGGGATTGGGGCAATGCGGCAGCTATAACGGATGACTGATGAGGAGCGCCACAACACACGAATGTACGGTGACGCGGGCCCGAGGAGCAGCTGCCCCTTCTCACACACACCAACGCCACACCCCCACACCCGCAGGCGCTGGTGCCCGGCATGTCTCCTGGCCTGGCCACGGAGCTGCAGGCGGCGCTGTCCTCCATCTTCATCCTGCTGGACGAGGCGGACCGATTCACCGCCGCCGCCAACAAGGCCGCGCTGGCGGGCGCCGCCGCCGGCGTGGCGGCGGCGGCGGCCGCCACCGTCAGCGCCAAGGCCGCCTCCGGCGCCGGCGGCAAGGCCGCGGCGGGGGGCTCGGCCGGCAAGGCGGCGGGCGCCGCCAGCGGTTCCACCGGCACCGGCGGCGCGGGCGGCTCTGGCGGCGCGGGCGCGAGCATGGGCTCGGGCTCGCCCGCGGCGCCGGAGCTGCGGCAGCAGTTTGAGGCGCTGACCGCCAAGGGCCGGGCGCTGGGCGTCTCCAGTCGCAGGACGGTGGAGCGGTGAGTGGGCGGGGTCGTGGCCTCGTGGGGTGGGGACATGGAGCGTTCTGCGGGCGCGCGTGGTAGGGGTGCGGTGGGAGGGAGTGTGGAATTGTGGAATGGGAGCGCGCGCTGCATTGCTTGAGCTGCGAGCGGTCGGGTGTGCGGCTTTGCGCTGATTCTCGTTGCGCGTTGGTCGCGGCGCATTCGTGGGAAATGCCTGAATCTCCCGTTGTCGGCCTGGCCTTGTGAAGCTATCGTGCTTACACGTGCGGACGCATTCCTCCTTACAGGTACGGGCTAGTGGTCGCTACCAAGGGAGTCCGGCCGCAGGCGGCGGCTGCAGCCGGCGCTGCCGGCGGCGCGGCGGCGGCAGCAGCACCCAAGCCCTCTGCCGCCGCCGCCGCCAAGCAGTCTGCCGCGGCGCCGGCGGCCGGCAACGCCAAGCCGGCGGCGCAGACGCAAGCACAGGCTGCCGTGGCAGGGCCACCGCAAGCGCCGGCACCTGCACCGAAGGGAGCCGCTGCCGCGCCGTCGCCTGCACCTAGCAAGCGCACTGCTGCTGCTCCTGCTGCTGCCGCTGCCCCTGCCCCTGCTCCTGCTCCTGCTCCTGCTCCTGCTCCTGCTCCTGCCGTTCCTGGAACTGCTACCGCCCCCGCGGCCGAGCCTGCGAGCAGCGGTGGAAGCAGCGGCAGCGACGAGAGCAGCAGCAGCGGCGACACGAGCAGCAGCAGTAGCAGCGAAAAGGGCAGTGACAGCAGCGGTGGCGGCACCGACAGCTCCGCAACCAGTAGCAGCGGCGGCAGTAGCAGCAGCGATAGCGAGTCGGGGAGCAAGCAAGCTGACGCGGCTGCAGGCGGTGACACAGCTACTGCCACGGGCGCGGCTGTCGCTACAGCCGCTGCTGCGCCAGCAACAAGTGGCGAGGCTGGGCCAGCCAAGGAGGCGTCGGGCAAGAGCAGTAGCAGCGGCGGCGGCACGTCGTCCTCGTCCTCGGATGACAGCAGTAGCAGTGACGACAGCAGTAGCAGCGACGACAGCAGTAGCAGCGAGGAAGAGGAGGAGGAGGCCGCCAAGGCAGCCGATGCGATGCAAGTGGACGCCACGCCACCGACGGGCGCAGTAGCTGCTGCCGGCGGCGCCGCCGCAGCGTCGGGGGCGAGGGCGCCGTCGGCCACCACCACCAGCAGTAGCAGTAGCAGCAGCGGCGGCAGTAGCAGCAGCGGGAGCGACAGCGATGACGACGACAGCTCCTCCTCCACGTCGGCCGCGTCGGAACCCGGCGATGCGGAGGAAGCGGCGGCGGCGGGCACGGCAGGGGCCGGCGGCGGCGGCGGCGCGGAGGCGAACGGCGGCGGCGGCGGCGGCGGCGACCAGCACCAGCAGGCGTCTGCTGCCTCCACTTCCTCTTCATCGTCTTCCTCGTCCTCCGATGATGATGACGACAGCGATGACAGCAGTAGCAGTGAGGACGAGAGCGGCACGAGCGGCAGCCAAGGTGCTGAGTAGGGGCCGGGGGAGGGTGCGGGGGCGGGGGCGGCGCGTGTGGGGGAATGTTGCTGTCGAGTACCGTAGTCGGGGTTGTGTGAGCGCACGTGTTGTTTTGGGAGCGTTGCCTATGCGGCCAGCGCTGCAGCGTTCTGCACTATCAGTTTCAGATGTCACATGACTATCGTATGCGCGTATATGTCATGCGCAAACTTGACGCTTGGACAAGTCCAAAGCGGGTGCACACGCTTGCGCTGCACCGGGGGGCCTGAGAAGCTGACACTGCTGGCAGGCAGAGGGGGCTGCCAGCGCGTGTAAAACACAGTGACACATGACAAATTGCGTCGGCCATGGCCCCCGCCGGCGCCGCGCGCCCGTCAGCCGCGGCGCGCAGTAGCATCTTTGCGTGGGGGTGGGTGCACGGGGTGGGGGTGGGGGGTGGGGGTGCACCGCCCACGTACGGACAGCCGTACGGAGCCACACACTGACGACACGTCAGCGCTACAGCTGGCGGCAGCAGCGATGCGTCTTGAGGGCTGATGGCTGCCGTCGGAGCCTGGGAAGGCCCAAGCGGCAGCTTCTGCTGCTGCCCTCAGCCGCCGCAGCGCTGCTCGCCCCACTCACCCGCCTGGCGCCCGCCCCCACGCCGCAGGGACCTCCAGCTCGTGACCGGGCCCTGGGTCGAGGTGTCGCGGCGGAGGCAGCTCAAGTGGAGGCGGCGCAGGCGGAGGCTCACGCCGCTGCTGTGGCGGACGCGACCGACGTGGCCGCGGCGGCTGCCGCCGTGGCTGAGGCAGCGGCTGTGGCGGCGCTGGCGGCGGACAGGCAGCCGCCGGGCCGGGAGCAGGAGGCTGGAGAGGCGCAGGAGCACGAGGAGGAGCAGGAGGCGGAGGAGCAGGAGCGCAGTGGCACCAGCGCTGAAGAAAGCACGGAAAGCAGCAGCGCTAGCGGTTCTGAAAGCGGCAGTAGCAGCAGCGAAAGCGAAAGCGGTGAAGGCGGCTCAAGCAGCAGTAGCAGCAGCGAGGAGGAGGAAGAGGAGGAGAGCTCAAGCGAGGCCCCGAGCGATAGCAAGCCCTCGGCGCCGCACGTTCAGCAGCACCGCGGGTTCGGCTCGCCCATCCCCTTCCCCGACCTGCCCGACCGCACGCCGCTCGCCGCGGCCGCGCCGCCCGCCGCCGCCGCCGCCGGCGCTTCCCCCACGGCAGCAGGGGGGCTGGGTGGCGATGGTGGCGATCCACCGGAGGGACGGAAGGAAGCAGGGGAGGAGGAGGAGGGAGAGGAGGAGCAGAGCAGCAGCAGCAGCTCGGCGGAGGAGGACAGCGATGACACCTCGAGTGGCAGTAGCAGCGGGGGCTCGGAAAGCGAGGACGGCTCGGAAAACGGTGGGAGCCAGGCGGCGACGAGCGGTGGCGGCGGCGGCGAGCACACGTCCGGCCGCAGTAGCGCTGAGACCTCCAACAGCACGGATGGCGACGACAATGGCAGTAGCAGTAGCGGCGACGACAGCAGCGGCAGCGGCAGTGGGGAGCACGATTCCGCCAGCGGCACGGACGCAAGCGCGGACGTCCGTGCCGAGGAGCTTGCGGCTGCTGCTGCTGCGGCGGGGTCGCTGCCGCCGGCAGCCTACGTGACGCCCGTGCCCACGCTGTCAGCAGTGCGGACAGCCCGCAAGGACGGCGGCGCCGTAGCTGCAGGCGCGGGCGCGGCCACACCGCCCTCGCCTTCCACGGAGCTGCAGCAGACCTCGAGCGGTGGTGATGGTACGAGCAGTAGCAGCGGAGGCACCGCCACCACCACCACCACTAGCGGCGGCGGCAGTAGCAGCAGCGGCGATGACGAAGAAGACTACAAGGCGTCATCGGGCGGCGGCACATCTGCCAGCGGCACTGACAGCGACTCTGACGGCGCCGAAGGTGACGGTGATGCTGACAGCGACGCTGATGATGATGCGGCGGGTAGCGATGGAGGCGGGGCGCAGTCACCGGCACCCTCGGGCTGCGCGTCACCGCCCGCCGCTGACTCCGACGCTGACTCTGACTCTGGCTCTGGCTCGGAGCCGGAGGCGTCTTCGTCTGCTGAGGAGGAGGAGGGGGAGCCATCCGAGGGGAAGAGCGGAGGGCGCAGCAGTAGCAGCAGTAGCAGCGATGAAGGCGACAGCAGCGGCAGCAGCAGCGGCGGCGCAGAGCAGCGTGCCGCCGCTGCAGATGGAGTGCTTGCGGGGCCTGAAGCCGTGGCGGAGCCAATGAATGTAGCGGCGGAGGCGCCAGCCAGCGAGGCGCAGGGCGCGGCTGTAGCAAATGCTACTGCCACTCCCGCCCAAGCGTACATCGCGGCTGTAGCAGGGCTGCACGGCAGCGAGGACCTGACGCAGCCGCCCTCGCAGCAGCTGCTACTGCCGCTTCTGCTCGAGCCGTCGCAGCAGCAGCAGCAGCAGCAGCAGCAGCAGCAGCAGCAGCAGCAGCAGCTGGTGCCCACGCAGTCGCAGTCGCGGGCATCCCGCGACGGCGAGCCGGGCGCGGGCATGCAACAGGTGGCGGCGTCTGAGCCCGTGCCAGGGCTGCAGGAGCCAAGGGGTGAGGCTGCCGACGGCGCAGCAAACACGCCCGGTGGGGGTAGCGGTACCACCAGCAGCAGCGGCGGCACAAGCAGCGCTGACACTAGCAGCAGTGGCAGCGACGGCAGTAGCAGCGACGAGGAAAGCGGCGGCGGCAGCGGGAGCAGCAGCAGTAGCGACAGCAGCGGCAGCGGCAGTGAGGCCGAGGCTGCTGCCGACGCAGGTGCTGCCGACGCGGCCGATGGGCCGGGTCACGACGTTGCCGCGGGCGCCAGCAGGGGTCCCGCTGGTGACGCCGCAGCAGCGGTGGCGACCCCCAGCCGGCGTGGGAGGCAGGAGCCCGCTGTGAGCGCGGGCGGCCGCGTCTCGTCTTCGTCTCCGTGGCTTGCGCTGTCGCTTGCTGCGCTGTCTGCAGGTTGGCAAGAGGGGGCGGACGCGGCTGCCGCCGGGGGCGCTGTGGCAGGCAGCGGCGCCGCCGCGGCGGCAGAGGATGAAGTGCTCGGCGCGGCGGTGGCGGAGGCGGTGGAGGCAGGGGCAGGAGCGGCGCCGGCGGTTGCGGGCAGCGCGCAAGGCAGCGGAAGCAGCAGCAGCAGCAGCAGCAGCAGCAGCAGTAGTAGCGAGCGCAGCAGCAGTAGCAGCGAGCGCAATGCATCCAGCTCGTCCAGCCACGACAGTGGCAGTAGCAGCGGCGGCGACGGCGATGACAGCAGTGAAGACAGCGCCGGGGCGGATGCCGCAAACGGCACCCGCGCGGCAGCCCGGCTACCTGCAGCTGCCGGCCCTGCGCTTGCGGCCCCGGCACCGGCCGCCGCCGCCGTCCCGTTTCTGCTGCCGCCAGTTGCCGCCGCCTCAACGTCTGTGGCCACTGGCGACAGCAGTTTGGGCTTTAGCATTCTGGCGGAGGTGCGCGCAGCCGCCGCCGCGGCGGCCGCCACCACCGCCGCTGCTGACAACACGACCGGTGCCGATGCGGACACTGATGCAGATGCTGATGCTGCCACCGCGGCGGATGCGGAGGCGCAGCAGCGGCCTGGCGGCGGCGCGGACGCAGGGCCACTGGCATCGCCGGAGCGGGCACAGCTGTCGTCATCGTCGGACTCGCGGTCTGGAGCGTCCGGCAACGCCTCAGGCTCCAGTCTTACCGACCAGGAGGACGAGGACGGCGCGGGCAGTAGCAGCCGCAGCTCTGGCAGTAGCAGTAGCACCAGCTCTGGCAGCGACGGCGGCGGTGGGCGGGAGGACCAGGCGGACGCACGGGGTGGGCCTTCAGTCCGGGGTGCGGACGCGGGCGCGGGCGCGGGCGCGGAACAGCTTGCTGCACCGCCGGTTGCAGCAAACGGCCCCGCGGCGGCGGCTCTCGGCCCGGCTGGCGCCGCAACGCCACAGCCGAAAACAAAGCGCGCACGCGTCACAACTGCTGCGCATGACGCGGGGGCGCCGGCTGGCGGAGCAGGCGCGGCGGCGCAGGGTTCTGGCGCCGGCATGGGCGGAGCTGGCGGCAGCACCGCTGCTGCGGCGCCTGCGCTGGCGGCGGTGGGTGGTGCCCACCTCCTTGACGGGCCCTCGCCGCCGTCGCCTGCTGGGCCCTCGCCGCCGTCACTGCCCGGCCTTGCCAGTCGCCTGAGGCTGCGTGCGGCCGCCGCCGCCGCCGCCGCCGCCGCCGCCGCCGCCGCCGCCGCCGCCGCCGCCGCCGCCGCCGCCGCCGCGCCCAGGTCGCTGTTTGTCGGCATGCGCACCAAGCGGCATAAGCGGGGCGCCGCATCTGATGTTGAGGCCGCTGGAGCGGCGGCGGCGGCGGCGGCGGCGGCGGCGGGTGCCGGCGCTGCTCCTGCCAAGCGGCGCCGGACTGCTACTGCGGCAGCGGACGTAGCCGAGGGCGGCGGCAAGAAGCGGAAAGCGGCTGCCGCACTAGCGATAGTGGAAGAGGAAGAAGAAGATGAGGAAGCAGGAGGAAAAGGACAGGCAGGTGCCAGGAGGCCCGCAAGCGTGGACAGCGCGGGCAGCGGCAGCAGTGACAGCGGCAGTGGCAGAGGCGAGCCGGCGAGCAGTATGCTCACAAGCGGCGCCAGCGAGAGCGAGAGCGAGAGCGAGAGCGCCAGCGAGAGCGAGAGCGAGAGCGCCAGCGAGAGCAATGGCGCTAGCAGCAGCGAGGCAGCGACGGAGAGCGGCAGCGATGGAGAAGGAGCCAAGGGAAGCGGGACAGGGCGGGGACGGGGGCGTGGCCGCGGCCGCGGCCGTGGCCGCGGGCGTGGCGGGGGCCGCGGACGTGGCGCTACTGGCGCTAAGAGCGCCACACACGCGGTGCAAGTGGTGCAGCCAGAGCAGCCGCCTGCTGCTGCTGCAGCAGACGGGGGCGCGGGCGCGGGTTCTGCCCGCGGTCGGGGCAGGGGAAGAGGCCGGGGCCGGGGTCGCGGCAAAGCAGCCGCGTCGGCAGCAGCGCGCGGGTGAGGAGCCGGAGGCGCAACCACAGACGATGGCGCCACCAATGGAGGCTGTGGATGGGGCGGGAGTGTCAGGAGTGGGGGTGCAAGCCGGGGTCGGGGCTGGGGCTGGGGCTGGCACAGCCGCACATGCGAATAGGTTGGAGGAATACCCGGCAGGCCCATGCCGTTCGTGAGTACGGGTCAGGCTGTGTGGTGTGCGCGTGGGGGATTGCAGGCGCCTCCCTACAGACGGGTTGTGTTGCGGTATTTCATGTGCGTCGGGGTGCTGCGTTGAAGCCATGCCAGTGGATAGAATTATGTCCTGTAGGTAGGTTGGGACTGATGACTGCGGTATTGCGGGTTGGGGCACTGGGTTGGGACCACTGTGAATGCTGTGTGAGTGTTTGGGTGTGCGGCCCGGCGAGAAGGGATTGCATTGGCATGGGTAGTTTGCGGCACCCCTGGTTTGCAGGCTGCGGTACCTGCAGTAGGTACGGTAGTACTGTAGAGGATCGTGAGCATGATAGGGAGTCGTCTCAACTCTCAAAAGGTGTGTGGAATAGTGCACAGAGTGAGAGAGTGTGCAGGGCCCCGCGGTCACGATTGTGTGCCTGGCGCGACAAGTGACGACGTGGGTCGGCCGCGGCTGGGTGCGGCAGTTGCATGCGTGCGTGACCCGGCCGTGTCAGATGCCTCCATGGGCCACCAGCCGTCCAGCCCACCTACATACCACGCGCCGTGACGGCCCGCCGTCCCCTCAAAAGTGCGCTCACGCAATCGTTCCCACAATCCCACCGCACTCCGGGCGTGCGCCGCCAGCGGGGGCACGGACACGGGTGACACGGATGTGCCGGCACGCAGGTGGTAGGCTACGGTCCCCCTTCACTGAGGCATCTTGCCACTTCCGTAAGAGTGTTACATGAATACCCTGAATACCCATCCATCCAACCCATGCATGACGCTCGCGCGCAAGGCGCAACTACGTACCACATACAACACGCGGGCCACAGACTCGCACAGCAAAGCGAGCTGCAAATAGTGGCACCGGTGCATCAACCGGCCAATGCCCGCACGACAACAGCCCACCACAAAGCGCCGAAGCCATCACCGCATGTACGCCCAGCAGCCGCCTGTCAGGACTATAGCATACAGCCTCCAACTTCTACGTGAGGCTGCTGCAATGCCCATCATCAGCACCTCAATCACTCATCACCTCTGATCATCACGCGGTGTCAGCGCGGTGGCGGCATGCCCGCCGGTACCTGCGGCTGACGGCCTCAGGTCCGTTCGCTGTTGCCCCTCGTCCAGCCCTGGTGTACAATGAATAACCTCTATTCTTGCTTGCGCACAGCACGCGCCGGCCGCGCGCTCTAAATGGTCGCACGCCACATACCCAAATCCGCACACCACAGTGCCACGCACATATGCTGATGACTTCACCCCACCCCATCCGCCGTCCCCACACATATGCCTGCGCGAGGCCGCGCCCGCACACACGAAACGCAGCCATCAGCACTACGTAGTACGGTACCCAGTGTGTACCTTTGTGCACCGAACACGTGCGCGGCCCAACTGCATACGTAAGTACACTCTACGGTATTTAGTAATCCGCAACATATAACCGGCTGCACGGAAAGTGAGGACAAGCCCGACCTGTCTTCTTTTCTTGGAGGCCCACCTACCTACGGCCCATCGCCAGCTGCGCACCTCAGCACCACTGCCAGCTCTCGCCTGCGCGCTGGTAATAACCCGATATATACGGTACCCGGGTAGGTGACCGTTTTAGCCCAGCACACACCCAATACCCACACACACACATGTTCTCTCTTTCGTGTTTTCTAACACGCACACACAGACGCCGAAGCCCATGTCCGGGTGACCCAAAGATGATATGAGACCCCCGCGCTCCGGATGTATACCCCTCCAACAGTTTCACATCTTCGTGACAGAGTAGACAGATGTCATGATCTGGCGTGTGATTCTGCATCTGGCGTGTGCCTCAGCCATAGTTGCTGAGCGGGTGGTGACGCGACGGCGACTGTCCTCGGGAGAAGCCGCGCATAAACCCAGACGAGGGACGTTGAGGCGAGAAGAAGTCAGGCGAAAGCGGGCGCGTTACAGGAACTGCCCCAAATGTCAATGCCGTTAGCGCAAGGCGCTCTGGAACAAGCACAAGGTTCGTGGTCTTGATCTGTTCAATGGCTAACCCACAGGCTGTATGGGAGAGCAAGAAGCAAGACAAGACTTGGCTTCTTGCTGCACACGCTAAAGACGCCTCAGTGCGTTGTACTGCCGCAACATGGCCTCAGAGCCCAGAGGCCTGGTCTCACTAACTAGCCCGAAACGGCATTGACATTCACGGGAACAAGGCAAAGCCAAGGATACAAAGGACTCAAATCAGCGTTGCACGAGTGCATAAACGCACTGACGTCACAGCCAGTCAGCTGTTGGGGCGTAAGCACGCCAGCTGATGCAGCTGAAGAGGCATGCGAATGATTCATGTCACCGTACCCGCGGCGTCACGCCTTGGGAAGGGACTCAGACAAAACTCGGAGCGATATACGAACTGACACGCAAAACCCTGACACGCGTGTCCCCTGCTGGCCAGTTGGCTTTCCCCCAAGGGCCGGCACACGCTAGGTTCCGTCACGCTGTGGGGCGTGACAGCTGTCATGATCTGGCGTGTGATTCTGCATCTGGCGTGTGCCTCAGCCATAGTCCCCCCCACATCCTAGACACGAAGTAGTCAGAGGATGACAAAGGGTGAGGCACGACTGGAGCAGGTGGGATGCGGGATCCGCACTCTAGTACACGCCGACATCTCAACACGCACTGATGGAAATGGCACGAGAGCATGGCAAGACACGCATAGAAAGCACCGCAAGTCCACTGCTCTGGTCATAGGACGCATAATAGCACAAGGCACACGTGCGCGTGATGAGCAACCGAAAATGGGAAGTCATGAGCACACGAATGCAGTGCGGCGCAAAGCCGCAACGCAAATGTTCACAAGGTACAGGAAATCGTAATGAACGTGAGGTGCGCAAGCGTCATTAGCACGGATATGTAAGGCAAACAGTGAGCACCGTAGTACCAACAACCGCATGAGACACAAGCAAGCATATGTGCACACAGCAGAGAGACGCACACACTCATGATCGAACAGCCACGCTAATCATGCCTGGTCAACATGTACAACTGCTCGGATGCTAGCTCCACGGGACGAGTCTAGGCTTATCTGATGTCAGAGACGCTGCTGATGGCTGGGCGCAGACTGCTGCATGGTGAAGGCTCAGCTGATGGTGGGCACGGAGAGACAACGATGACCTTGAAGCGCCACCGCCGTGGGCGTGTGGCTTGAAGACGTAGACACACCGCCGCCAGGGGCGCGCGGCTCTTCAGACGTCGTAGTAGTAGTACATGACCGCCGCCACTGGGCGAGCTGCCAAGGGAAACGCCGAGGTAGGTGGGCATCACCGCCACGCACTGGGCGCACGATGAAGGTGACCAGGGCTAGCCGCTGCCATGATGGCACGCAGCTAGGCGCAGGGAGCTGCTGCCGTGGAGGCGAGCAACCTGCAAGGGTGAAGAGGGAGCGGAACAGGGGCGAAGGTGCCGCCGCCACACGAGGGCGCGGCGTAGAAGTCTTGAGGGCTGCCGCCACTGGGGCACGCAGAAGCACCGCCGCTAGGGTAGCGGTGGTGAGACGAGGCCATAGGAGACCTGCAAATAGGGGACACTGAGTCCGGGCGCCACGGAGGCGGTAAGGCATAACGAAAACCAAAAGTGTGGAAGGTACCGACGCTGCGGAAGCGCGGGGCACACACGTAGTCAATGGCGCCGCCACCGCCGGGATGAGCGGCGAATGGAAAGGAGACGGTGTAGACGTTGACGGGACGACCAGTCCTGTCACCACGCGGGCCGTGGTGAACGCGGAAGGCCAGAGCGCGGAGCTGCCAAGAAGTACAGATGATGGCCGCCACGGAGGCGTGCACATGATGAAGAAGAGCTGCTACTTCCCAGTGCTGCTGACGTAGGCAGGCAAGGGCGACGAACGAGAATAGCATTGCTGACGCTGGAGGTGCGAGCAGCGAGGAAGTGGGTTGATAGCACTGCCGGAAGCTGGACAAGCCGGACAGCGCACGTAGTGTCGGGCGACTGCTGAGCTGTAAGAGGGATGAGCTGCTCTCGGCTCCGAGAAACCACTTGGCACGGGGCGACTGGGAGCTCTGGGCCTCGGACTGAAAGCTGCCTCGCGGAGAGCGCAGACCCAGTGACAGACAGTCCACACGTGTTGCGAATGCTGACCTGATAGGCGTGCTGCTGTAATGGGCATGAGTGCTGAACGTGGGAGCTGCAAATGGGGCGCTACAGCACGCAGCATGCGTGCCGGTGATAGCTGTTGCAACCACGAGAGATGGAGAGGCTGTGTGTCCACGCATGAATCCCCCCCCAGCTCTGGCGCCGGAGGCGGCAGAGGCTGCAGGAGCGCGGAACACGGGCTGGGGAGACGAAGGAGGCGCAGGCGGCTGGGGCCTGCAGGCGCTGCGCGCGTAGACGAAGCCGAGGGAGGCGACGCCAGGCGGCGCAGGCTGGGAAGACGAAGGAGGCGCAGGCGGCTGGGGCCTGAAGGCGCTGCGCGCGCAGACGAAGCCGAGGGAGGCGACGCCAGGCGGCGCAGGCTGGGGAGACGAAGGAGGCGCAGGCGGCTGGGGCCTGCAGGCGCTGCGCGCGTAGACGAAGCCGAGGGAGGCGACGCCAGGCGGCGCAGGCTGGGAAGACGAAGTATAGGCGCAGGCGGCTGGGGCCTGAAGGCGCTGCGCGCGCAGACGAAGCCGAGGGAGGCGACGCCAGGCGGCGCAGGCTGGGGAAACGAAGGAGGCGCAGGCCGCTGGGGCCTGAGGGCGCTGCGCGCGTAGACGAAGCCGAGGGAGGCGACGCCAGGCGGCGCAGGCTGGGAAGACGAAGGAGGCGCAGGCGGCTGGGGCCTGAAGGCGCTGCGCGCATAGACGAAGCCGAGGGAGGCGACGCCAGGCGGCGCAGGCTGAGGAGACGAAGGAGGCGCAGGCGGCTGGGGCCTGAAGGCGCTGCGCGCATAGACGAAGCCGAGGGAGGCGACGCCAGACGGCGCAGGCTGGGAAGACGAAGGAGGCGCAGGCCTGAAGGCGCTGCGCGCGTAGACGAAGCCGAGGGAGGCGACGCCAGGCGGCGCAGGCTGAGGAGACGAAGGAGGCGCAGGCGGCTGGGGCCTGAGGGCGCTGCGCGCGTAGACGAAGCCGAGGGAGGCGACGCCAGGCGGCGCAGGCTGAGGAGACGAAGGAGGCGCAGGCCTGAAGGCGCTGCGCGCGTAGACGAAGCCGAGGGAGGCGACGCCAGGCGGCGCAGGCTGAGGAGACGAAGGAGGCGCAGGCGGCTGGGGCCTGAAGGCGCTGCGCGCGTAGACGAAGCCGAGGGAGGCGACGCCAGGCGGCGCAGGCTGGGAAGACGAAGGAGGCGCAGGCGGCTGGGGCCTGAAGGCGCTGCGCGCGTAGACGAAGCCGAGGGAGGCGACGCCAGGCGGCTGAGGCTGGGAAGACGAAGGAGGCGCAGGCGGCTGGGGCCTGAAGGCGCTGCGCGCGCAGACGAAGCCGAGGGAGGCGACGCCAGGCGGCGCAGGCTGGGGAGACGAAGGAGGCGCAGGCGGCTGGGGCCTGCAGGCGCTGCGCGCGTAGACGAAGCCGAGGGAGGCGACGCCAGGCGGCGCAGGCTGGGAAGACGAAGTAGGCGCAGGCGGCTGGGGCCTGAAGGCGCTGCGCGCGCAGACGAAGCCGAGGGAGGCGACGCCAGGCGGCGCAGGCTGGGGAAACGAAGGAGGCGCAGGCCGCTGGGGCCTGAGGGCGCTGCGCGCGTAGACGAAGCCGAGGGAGGCGACGCCAGGCGGCGCAGGCTGGGAAGACGAAGGAGGCGCAGGCGGCTGGGGCCTGAAGGCGCTGCGCGCATAGACGAAGCCGAGGGAGGCGACGCCAGGCGGCGCAGGCTGAGGAGACGAAGGAGGCGCAGGCGGCTGGGGCCTGAAGGCGCTGCGCGCATAGACGAAGCCGAGGGAGGCGACGCCAGACGGCGCAGGCTGGGAAGACGAAGGAGGCGCAGGCCTGAAGGCGCTGCGCGCGTAGACGAAGCCGAGGGAGGCGACGCCAGGCGGCGCAGGCTGAGGAGACGAAGGAGGCGCAGGCGGCTGGGGCCTGAGGGCGCTGCGCGCGTAGACGAAGCCGAGGGAGGCGACGCCAGGCGGCGCAGGCTGGGAAGACGAAGGAGGCGCAGGCCTGAAGGCGCTGCGCGCGTAGACGAAGCCGAGGGAGGCGACGCCAGGCGGCGCAGGCTGAGGAGACGAAGGAGGCGCAGGCGGCTGGGGCCTGAGGGCGCTGCGCGCGTAGACGAAGCCGAGGGAGGCGACGCCAGACGGCGCAGGCTGGGAAGACGAAGGAGGCGCAGGCCTGAAGGCGCTGCGCGCGTAGACGAAGCCGAGGGAGGCGACGCCAGGCGGCGCAGGCTGAGGAGACGAAGGAGGCGCAGGCGGCTGGGGCCTGAAGGAGCTGCGCGCGCAGACGAAGCCGAGGGAGGCGACGCCAGGCGGCGCAGGCTGGGAAGACGAAGGAGGCGCAGGCGGCTGGGGCCTGAAGGCGCTGCGCGCGTAGACGAAGCCGAGGGAGGCGACGCCAGGCGGCGCAGGCTGGGAAGACGAAGGAGGCGCAGGCGGCTGGGGCCTGAAGGCGCTGCGCGCATAGACGAAGCCGAGGGAGGCGACGCCAGGCGGCGCAGGCTGGGAAGACGAAGGAGGCGCAGGCGGCTGGGGCCTGAAGGCGCTGCGCGCGTAGACGTAGCCGAGGGAGGCGACGCCAGGCGGCGCAGGCTGGGAAGACGAAGGAGGCGCAGGCGGCTGGGGCCTGAAGGAGCTGCGCGCGTAGACGAAGCCGAGGGAGGCGACGCCAGGCGGCGCAGGCTGAGGAGACGAAGGAGGCGCAGGCGGCTGGGGCCTGAAGGCGCTGCGCGCATAGACGAAGCCGAGGGAGGCGACGCCAGACGGCGCAGGCTGGGAAGACGAAGGAGGCGCAGGCGGCTGGGGCCTGAAGGCGCTGCGCGCATAGACGAAGCCGAGGGAGGCGACGCCAGGCGGCGCAGGCTGAGGAGACGAAGTAGGCGCAGGCGGCTGGGGCCTGAAGGCGCTGCGCGCATAGACGAAGCCGAGGGAGGCGACGCCAGGCGGCGCAGGCTGGGAAGACGAAGGAGGCGCAGGCGGCTGGGGCCTGAAGGCGCTGCGCGCGTAGACGAAGCCGAGGGAGGCGACGCCAGGCGGCGCAGGCTGGGAAGACGAAGGAGGCGCAGGCGGCTGGGGCCTGAAGGAGCTGCGCGCGTAGACGAAGCCGAGGGAGGCGACGCCAGGCGGCGCACTCTGGGAAGACGAAGGAGGCGCAGGCGGCTGGGGCCTGAAGGAGCTGCACGCGCAGACGAAGCCGAGGGAGGTGACGCCAGGCGGCGCAGGCTGGGAAGACGAAGGAGGCGCAGGCGGCTGGGGCCTGAAGGCGCTGCGCGCGTAGACGAAGCCGAGGGAGGCGACGCCAGGCGGCGCAGGCTGGGAAGACGAAGGAGGCGCAGGCGGCTGGGGCCTGAAGGCGCTGCGCGCGTAGACGAAGCCGAGGGAGGCGACGCCAGGCGGCGCAGGCTGAGGAGACGAAGGAGGCGCAGGCGGCTGGGGCCTGAAGGCGCTGCGCGCGTAGACGAAGCCGAGGGAGGCGACGCCAGGCGGCGCAGGCTGGGAAGACGAAGGAGGCGCAGGCGGCTGGGGCCTGAAGGCGCTGCGCGCGTAGACGAAGCCGAGGGAGGCGACGCCAGGCGGCTGAGGCTGGGAAGACGAAGGAGGCGCAGGCGGCTGGGGCCTGAAGGCGCTGCGCGCGCAGACGAAGCCGAGGGAGGCGACGCCAGGCGGCGCAGGCTGGGGAGACGAAGGAGGCGCAGGCGGCTGGGGCCTGCAGGCGCTGCGCGCGTAGACGAAGCCGAGGGAGGCGACGCCAGGCGGCGCAGGCTGGGAAGACGAAGTAGGCGCAGGCGGCTGGGGCCTGAAGGCGCTGCGCGCGCAGACGAAGCCGAGGGAGGCGACGCCAGGCGGCGCAGGCTGGGGAAACGAAGGAGGCGCAGGCCGCTGGGGCCTGAGGGCGCTGCGCGCGTAGACGAAGCCGAGGGAGGCGACGCCAGGCGGCGCAGGCTGGGAAGACGAAGGAGGCGCAGGCGGCTGGGGCCTGAAGGCGCTGCGCGCATAGACGAAGCCGAGGGAGGCGACGCCAGGCGGCGCAGGCTGAGGAGACGAAGGAGGCGCAGGCGGCTGGGGCCTGAAGGCGCTGCGCGCATAGACGAAGCCGAGGGAGGCGACGCCAGACGGCGCAGGCTGGGAAGACGAAGGAGGCGCAGGCCTGAAGGCGCTGCGCGCGTAGACGAAGCCGAGGGAGGCGACGCCAGGCGGCGCAGGCTGAGGAGACGAAGGAGGCGCAGGCGGCTGGGGCCTGAGGGCGCTGCGCGCGTAGACGAAGCCGAGGGAGGCGACGCCAGGCGGCGCAGGCTGGGAAGACGAAGGAGGCGCAGGCCTGAAGGCGCTGCGCGCGTAGACGAAGCCGAGGGAGGCGACGCCAGGCGGCGCAGGCTGAGGAGACGAAGGAGGCGCAGGCGGCTGGGGCCTGAGGGCGCTGCGCGCGTAGACGAAGCCGAGGGAGGCGACGCCAGACGGCGCAGGCTGGGAAGACGAAGGAGGCGCAGGCCTGAAGGCGCTGCGCGCGTAGACGAAGCCGAGGGAGGCGACGCCAGGCGGCGCAGGCTGAGGAGACGAAGGAGGCGCAGGCGGCTGGGGCCTGAAGGAGCTGCGCGCGCAGACGAAGCCGAGGGAGGCGACGCCAGGCGGCGCAGGCTGGGAAGACGAAGGAGGCGCAGGCGGCTGGGGCCTGAAGGCGCTGCGCGCGTAGACGAAGCCGAGGGAGGCGACGCCAGGCGGCGCAGGCTGGGAAGACGAAGGAGGCGCAGGCGGCTGGGGCCTGAAGGCGCTGCGCGCATAGACGAAGCCGAGGGAGGCGACGCCAGGCGGCGCAGGCTGGGAAGACGAAGGAGGCGCAGGCGGCTGGGGCCTGAAGGCGCTGCGCGCGTAGACGTAGCCGAGGGAGGCGACGCCAGGCGGCGCAGGCTGGGAAGACGAAGGAGGCGCAGGCGGCTGGGGCCTGAAGGAGCTGCGCGCGTAGACGAAGCCGAGGGAGGCGACGCCAGGCGGCGCAGGCTGAGGAGACGAAGGAGGCGCAGGCGGCTGGGGCCTGAAGGCGCTGCGCGCATAGACGAAGCCGAGGGAGGCGACGCCAGACGGCGCAGGCTGGGAAGACGAAGGAGGCGCAGGCCTGAAGGCGCTGCGCGCGTAGACGAAGCCGAGGGAGGCGACGCCAGGCGGCGCAGGCTGAGGAGACGAAGGAGGCGCAGGCGGCTGGGGCCTGAAGGCGCTGCGCGCATAGACGAAGCCGAGGGAGGCGACGCCAGACGGCGCAGGCTGGGAAGACGAAGGAGGCGCAGGCCTGAAGGCGCTGCGCGCGTAGACGAAGCCGAGGGAGGCGAGGCCAGGCGGCGCAGGCTGAGGAGACGAAGGAGGCGCAGGCGGCTGGGGCCTGCAGGAGCTGCGCGCGTAGACGAAGCCGAGGGAGGCGACGCCAGGCGGCGCAGGCTGGGAAGACGAAGGAGGCGCAGGCGGCTGGGGCCTGAAGGCGCTGCGCGCGTAGACGAAGCCGAGGGAGGCGACGCCAGGCGGCGCAGGCTGGGAAGACGAAGGAGGCGCAGGCGGCTGGGGCCTGAAGGCGCTGCGCGCATAGACGAAGCCGAGGGAGGCGACGCCAGGCGGCGCAGGCTGGGAAGACGAAGGAGGCGCAGGCGGCTGGGGCCTGAAGGCGCTGCGCGCGTAGACGAAGCCTAGGGAGGCGACGCCAGGCGGCGCAGGCTGAGGAGACGAAGGAGGCGCAGGCGGCTGGGGCCTGAAGGAGCTGCGCGCGTAGACGAAGCCGAGGGAGGCGACGCCAGGCGGCGCACTCTGGGAAGACGAAGGAGGCGCAGGCGGCTGGGGCCTGAAGGAGCTGCACGCGCAGACGAAGCCGAGGGAGGTGACGCCAGGCGGCGCAGGCTGGGAAGACGAAGGAGGCGCAGGCGGCTGGGGCCTGAAGGCGCTGCGCGCGTAGACGAAGCCGAGGGAGGCGACGCCAGGCGGCGCAGGCTGGGAAGACGAAGGAGGCGCAGGCGGCTGGGGCCTGAAGGCGCTGCGCGCATAGACGAAGCCGAGGGAGGCGACGCCAGGCGGCGCAGGCTGAGGAGACGAAGTAGGCGCAGGCGGCTGGGGCCTGAAGGCGCTGCGCGCGTAGACGAAGCCGAGGGAGGCGACGCCAGGCGGCGCAGGCTGGGAAGACGAAGGAGGCGCAGGCGGCTGGGGCCTGAAGGCGCTGCGCGCATAGACGAAGCCGAGGGAGGCGACGCCAGGCGGCGCAGGCTGGGAAGACGAAGGAGGCGCAGGCGGCTGGGGCCTGAAGGCGCTGCGCGCGTAGACGAAGCCGAGGGAGGCGACGCCAGGCGGCGCAGGCTGGGGAAACGAAGGAGGCGCAGGCCGCTGGGGCCTGAGGGCGCTGCGCGCGTAGACGAAGCCGAGGGAGGCGACGCCAGGCGGCGCAGTCTGGGAAGACGAAGGAGGCGCAGGCGGCTGGGGCCTGAAGGCGCTGCGCGCATAGACGAAGCCGAGGGAGGCGACGCCAGGCGGCGCAGGCTGAGGAGACGAAGGAGGCGCAGGCGGCTGGGGCCTGAAGGCGCTGCGCGCATAGACGAAGCCGAGGGAGGCGACGCCAGGCGGCGCAGGCTGGGAAGACGAAGGAGGCGCAGGCGGCTGGGGCCTGAAGGCGCTGCGCGCGTAGACGAAGCCGAGGGAGGCGACGCCAGGCGGCGCAGGCTGGGGAAACGAAGGAGGCGCAGGCCGCTGGGGCCTGAGGGCGCTGCGCGCGTAGACGAAGCCGAGGGAGGCGACGCCAGGCGGCGCAGTCTGGGAAGACGAAGGAGGCGCAGGCGGCTGGGGCCTGAAGGCGCTGCGCGCATAGACGAAGCCGAGGGAGGCGACGCCAGGCGGCGCAGGCTGAGGAGACGAAGGAGGCGCAGGCGGCTGGGGCCTGAAGGCGCTGCGCGCATAGACGAAGCCGAGGGAGGCGACGCCAGACGGCGCAGGCTGGGAAGACGAAGGAGGCGCAGGCCTGAAGGCGCTGCGCGCGTAGACGAAGCCGAGGGAGGCGACGCCAGGCGGCGCAGGCTGGGAAGACGAAGGAGGCGCAGGCGGCTGGGGCCTGAAGGCGCTGCGCGCATAGACGAAGCCGAGGGAGGCGACGCCAGGCGGCGCAGGCTGGGAAGACGAAGGAGGCGCAGGCGGCTGGGGCCTGAAGGCGCTGCGCGCGTAGACGAAGCCGAGGGAGGCGACGCCAGGCGGCGCAGGCTGAGGAGACGAAGGAGGCGCAGGCGGCTGGGGCCTGAAGGAGCTGCGCGCGTAGACGAAGCCGAGGGAGGCGACGCCAGGCGGCGCACTCTGGGAAGACGAAGGAGGCGCAGGCGGCTGGGGCCTGAAGGAGCTGCACGCGCGGAGAGCGCAGACCCAGTGACAGACAGTCCACACGTGTTGCGAATGCTGACCTGATAGGCGTGCTGCTGTAATGGGCATGAGTGCTGAACGTGGGAGCTGCAAATGGGGCGCTACAGCACGCAGCATGCGTGCCGGTGATAGCTGTTGCAACCACGAGAGATGGAGAGGCTGTGTGTCCACGCATGAATTGCTTCTTGCTGAGCGGGTGGTGACGCGACGGCGACTGTCCTCGGGAGAAGCCGCGCATAAACCCAGACGAGGGACGTTGAGGCGAGAAGAAGTCAGGCCAAAGCGGGCGCGTTACAGGAACTGCCCCAAATGTCAATGCCGTTAGCGCAAGGCGCTCTGGAACAAGCACAAGGTTCGTGGTCTTGATCTGTTCAATGGCTAACCCACAGGCTGTATGGGAGAGCAAGAAGCAAGACAAGACTTGGCTTCTTGCTGCACACGCTAAAGACGCCTCAGTGCGTTGTACTGCCGCAACATGGCCTCAGAGCCCAGAGGCCTGGTCTCACTAACTAGCCCGAAACGGCATTGACATTCACGGGAACAAGGCAAAGCCAAGGATACAAAGGACTCAAATCAGCGTTGCACGAGTGCATAAACGCACTGACGTCACAGCCAGTCAGCTGTTGGGGCGTAAGCACGCCAGCTGATGCAGCTGAAGAGGCATGCGAATGATTCATGTCACCGTACCCGCGGCGTCACGCCTTGGGAAGGGACTCAGACAAAACTCGGAGCGATATACGAACTGACACGCAAAACCCTGACACGCGTGTCCCCTGCTGGCCAGTTGGCTTTCCCCCAAGGGCCGGCACACGCTAGGTTCCGTCACGCTGTGGGGCGTGACACAGAGCTCATGCATGCACAGCTCACCCGGCCGCAAGACGCGTACGGTGCGTGCCCCACCCAGCATGAGTAAAGAACCAAGAGGCCAAGGCGGGAGGAACACTCTTTGCAAGTGAAAGATAGAGATGCCTCAATAACTTGGCAGTATGTATCCAGTCCTGTAAAACTGGACGGGATGCAAACTGAATCCTGGGGGAAAAGAGAATCACCCCGGAGCCCGAAACTCTCTGTGACAACCCCACCCCACGTCACATTATCTCATCCGGATATGTACGAGCTGTCGACCCACTCTTCATTGATTGCGTGCACTTGCGTCACTCTTCTTACTCTTCAGACTGCACGCACGCCACAGAGTAATACACGGACTTCACTCACGTCTCACGGCGCTCAACGTAAAACACGGCGCTCAAGGTAAAAGGCAGTAACCGGCGTTGGCAGAAGAGGATGCAATACCGATGCGTGTTCCTCAAAATGAATGTGGTCCGCGGTGCGTGACTACGGTACGGTACTGGCACACAACGGTATAAATGATGGTCCGGTTGCGCCACGGAGGCAAACACGCCCGACGCACAACGTCCGATGCACTGGTTAGATCTCAGCACCATCATTAGCACTATCACTATCAGCACAGTGCACACCTGTTAGTTCACGTGCTAAAAGCGTCCTCAACTAACGCCCCGGTGTTCCTGAATCACCGTATCACCACAGACAGGCACGAGCCTAGTGCAGGAGACGGCGTCCCTTCTTCTGTGGGGTGCGGCGGGGCGGCGGCAGGGGGCAGGGGGCGGGGCAGGTGTCACACAACAAGTCATACTAAGCGAGCACGCGGTTGCTTGGGACACAATAGGCAGGTGTACCCCTCTTGGGGACTCGTGCGGCGCGCACATCGCAGACAACATGCAGGTTATAAGACAACCATGCAGGTTATAAGACAAGGTTATAAGGTTATAAGACAACCATGCAGGTTATAAGACAAGGTTATAAGGTTATAAGACAACCATGCAGGTTATAAGACAAGGTTATAAGGTTATAAGACAACCATGCAGGTTATAAGACAAGGTTATAAGGTTATAAGACAACCATGCAGGTTATAAGACAAGGTTATAAGGTTATAAGACAACCATGCAGGTTATAAGACAAGGTTATAAGGTTATAAGACAACCATGCAGGTTATAAGTCTGCTGCGGCCTGGCAATGTGCTGCTTACCGCCTTAGGTGGAAGGGGCGGGCTGGGAGGCCGGGGGCTGGGAGGCCGCGGGCTGGGCGGGCGCGGGGAAGGCGACGGCGGCGGCGACGGGCGCGGTGGCGGGCTGGGCGGCGAGGGGGGCGAGGGCGAGGGCGGCGAAGGGCTGGGCGGCCTGGGCGGGCTGGGGCGCGGCGGCGGCGGCGAGGGCGGCTTGGGCGGGCGCGGCGGGATGGCGGCGGGGATGGAGGTTGGGCACTCGGCGGGCGAGCTGAGGTAGCGGCACACGCCCACGGTTAGGATGTCGGTGCCGACCCAGTTGCCGCCAATGACCACCAGGTTGTAGTCTGAGGTGGTGGTGCGGTAGTGTTGGTGGGGGTACAGGGGTGGGGTGGCGTGTGGGGTGGGATGGGGTGGGGGTGACAAAGCGAGGCAAGTGGGTGGGTAAGCACGAAGCACCGCGTGGCTCAGGGCCGGCGGAGCAGTAGTGGCGCAAAGCCACTGGTAACGCCTCAACACGCAGCGCGGCACGGCACGGCATGGCACAGTGCGCAGCACAGCGCCACGCGCGCGCTCAAGACTCAGCAGGCGCGGCGGGCCACCCTGATGCTGCCCTGCAGCGCCTACGCCTGCGCCCGCCCACGCACCCACGCGCCCACCTGTGGCGTTGCCGGTGGAGTTGGGCGCCACGGCCATGTAGTAGTTGAGGTAGGGGTCGGAGGTGTCGGTGGGGAAGGCGTTGTTGACGCCGGCCCTCACTGCGGGGCGGGGTGGAGGGGCGGGTGGTGCGTGGGGTGCGTGGGCGGGCGGGCTACCAGCAGCCCGAGCTGCTGAGGCATACTCAAATGCAACGAGTGATGCTTGCCCAGATGTGCGGCGCTTCCGTGCTTGCCCCATAACTCCCACGGAACTGCCCCAAGAAACAAGCCATGGACTCACAGTGATGCACCAGGACCTGCGTGCCGTGGTCGGCAGGGGAGAGGGCGGAGGGGAGGGGGCAGAGGGAGGACATGAATGAGCTTGGACAGCAGGCACTTGTCTGCACGCTTGCTTGGCGGCAGCATGCTCATTCCCTGATCCCCCATCCCATGATCCCCAAGCCGACCAACGTGCGTGCGCACGCCGTTCACGGCCCCCTGGGTTGGCAATGGTTGTTTTGGGGAAATGGAATGAACTACCCGGGGCAAAATCACGGATGATTGCTTGCCCGCCGCATGCACGCTGCTGTGCCTGCCCATGCACGGGCCCCTTCGGGTGTACGGTCCGCTCACGCACCTTGCCGGCCTGCGCCGCGGGCAGCGACGCGTCACTCCTCTTCGCCACGCGGACTGGGTGGAGGGAGCCAAGCAAGGAAAGGGAGACGAACCGTCAGCGAGCCGGAGTCATCCATCCATCCACGCATACCGGTACCACGCGTGATAATTGATTCAATGCTTGCGATGCATGTAACGCGTGTTGCGCTGTGTGCCATGTGCGCACGCGCGTCTCCGCACCCACCCGAGACGTAGATGTTCTTGCCGTACTGGGTGTTGTTGTAGAAGCTGGTCCAGTCGGTCATGATGCTGTTGGGCAGGAGCAGCCATGGCGGCAGTACGGCATGTCGCAGCAGACTTACATGGCCAGCGAAGCGAGCGCACAGAGGTCGGGAACCAGCAGGGGTGTGGTCCCGGCGCCATGCGACTGCCGGGCTTTGGACGGATGGGCTCGCCGCAAGATCACAGGAGCGGCAGGCGTGATATTGCGTATGTTGCGGCACTCCAGAGCTGGAAACCAGCCTTGCCGCACGCACGACGCGCGCGTGCTCACCGAATGAAGCTGCCGGTGCCGGTGAGGTAGGAGGCGGGCAGGTTGAAGGACTTGACCGTGCCGGGCGGCAGGAGGGAGGCGTTGAGCGCCTCGCCGCCGGTGGCGGGCGAGCCCCAGCCCAGGCGGTGCAGCTGCAGGCACACGGGAGCAGGGAAGGGGGCGGGCGATCAGATTGCGAACAGGAACACAATAATGGTTCTGCGTGCTGACAGAAGCAGATGTACGCAGGTCCACGCGCGCGCGGCAGCACGGTTGCTTGCGAGGTGCTTCCGAAAAGCGAATATGAAAAGCGAAAATACATGCTCACGTCGGCGGCGCTGGGGCACACGGACGTCTGGGCCATGCAGGTGGACGGGTCTGCGTGCGACATTCGAACGGTGGGGTGGGGCAGCAGGTGAGAGGTAGAGCCCTTGGTGCCGTCCCACGTACGTGCGTGGCGAGTAGCAAGGCAGGCAGGTCCAAAAACTCGAAAATACCGAAAAATCATGCTGCTCATGCAAGGGGTGGTGCGGGTGCGGTTGCGGGGTGGGGCTGGGGCTGGGGCCTACCCACCCACTTACCCTGGTACACCATGTCGAGCTGGTAGGAGTGCCAGGCCAGGAAGTTGTGGAGGGACTCCTGCAGCACCGTCTGTGGGGGTGCGATGGGACAGCGCGGGTGGGCGTATGGGGTTAGAGCGAGGCAGGGGTGCACATGATGTAATGCAGGAGGCAACAGGCACGTACGGCGACCAATAGGTACAAGGGACACGGGGAGGTTGCAGCATGATTTTTAAGTAACATTAACGCCCGCGCCTATCTGCTGCTAGCTGGTGTTGCTGCGGCCCCACGCACCATGCGGCTGTAGATGCCGGCGTAGTTGGGCGCGGAGTGGATGATGACCTGCGGCGAGCAGGTGGCGGGTGGGGGTGTGGGGAGGGAGGTGGCGGGTGTGGGTGCGGGTGTGGGGAGGGAGGCGGCGGGAGGCGCGTGGGGAGAAGGCGGAGGGCCGGGGAGCATGGGGGGGCAGGGGCGAGGATGTGGTACCACGCGAGGAGGACAATTCGGTTGTGACGATGGGGTGCGAAACGTCGCTCTCTAGCCACGTGGCGCAGGCACCCACCTGCTGGCCGGGGATGGTGGCCATGCCGCTCCAGCCGCACAGCGAGTAGTAGTTGTCTGGCAGCAGGTAGCTGCGGGTCGGGGTGGTGTGGGGCGAGCGGGTGGTGGTCAGCCTTGTTGTAGCGAGGGGAGGAAGACAGCCCAGCCAGCCCCAGCAACAGCAGAATGGCAGGCTAGGACACATGACCCTGGCAACCTGGTGCACGCGCACACACCACTCACACAAGGTTGGTGAAGGCGGCGTAGATGTCCACTCCCAGCAGCGCCTGTTGGGGGCAGGGGTTGGTGGTTGGGGGCGCGAACTTAGCTTGATAGTGGAGTTGTTTGCCGTGATTCGCGGATTTGTCGGAATGTCCTCGATCGTGCAACGGGCGCGAAGCGCATTTCCTTTCCTTTCCTTTCCACCCCCCGCCTCGCCCGCCTCGGCCGCTCACCCGCGCAGCGGTGTCGGCGGGCATTGTGATGCCGTAGAAGTCGCAGGTGGCGGTGCAGTTGGGCACCACCACACTCGCCACCTTGAAGGCCGTGGCGTTGAGCCGCAGCGCGCCGTAGCTGCAGTCCTCAAAGGCCTGCGCGTGGCCGCCGTTGCCGTCCTGTGTAAGGGGTGGGGAGGGGTGGGGAGGGATGGGGAGGGGAGGCCGAGCAGTGCATGTGGAGGCCGGGTATGCATGGAAGAGGAGGGAGGGTCAGGGACACGCAAACGGGCACCTGGCCATCGGCGAGTGAAGGTAAACTGCGCTGCGGCGTTGGAGACAGCAGCGGGCCGCGCGCATGGCGGCATGGGTAGGTGGGCTCCGCCAGTCATGGACTCTTGGCAGCAACGCCGCCAAGCCTCAGCCGGGCTCGCTGTGACACCCGCATCATCATCAGTTACGGCCCCCACCCACCCACCATGTTGGTTCCCAGGTACATGGTCTTGATGTCCGTGTCCGTCAGGGTGGTGGCCTGGGGGACAGGAGGGGGCAAGGCGGGCAGAAGAAAAATAAACATTTGTGACAATATAATACCGACCTGTGAACCCTCCACCCCACCCCGCCGGCCGCTTTGTCTGCCCCGCCGCCACGCGCACCCGCACCCTCCTCACCTTGTAGCCGCAGGCGGTGAAGTCCAAGCGCATGAGCAGGATGGTCTCCACCTTGCGCGCGGCGGCGGCGGGCGGCGTGGGGCCGGAGATGAGGTAGGCGTCGCCTGTTAAGCGGGAGCGGAGGGGGGGGGAATTGTGAACACCAGCCCAAGCTAAACCAAGCAGGGGTGCGCCCACAAGGTCCCGGCGTCGCAAGCGGGTTGAGTGGGTTGGCAGGTACGACCCGTGTCTGTCCAGTCTGCCCCTCGATCCCGGGTGGTGCCACGTACACACCTGGCGCCACGGCCGTGCACAGCCCGGTGACGGCGTCGAAGCTCACGCAGCTCTGCGGCGCGAGGAGGAAGTAAGGTTGTCGGATGGATTTGGATGGGGAGCAAGGGGCCGCTAGGGCACGGTCGCGGTATTCGCGGAGACGCATTTCAAACATGTGCACCGCGTTAGCTGACAAGCCGAGACGCCGTTCATCCGCCTGAAGGTGCCCGGGAGGTGCCGGTGGCCCGCTCGCTCACCATGGCCACCTGGGCGCCGGGGGAGATGCGGCGCAGGTTGCGGTCGCGGGTGGGCGGCACGAACCCGCGCGCGAACTTGTGCACCAGCGTGTTCGTTTGGGGGTCCACCAGCGCCCACTCGCGCGCCTCGGCAAGCCCCGGCGCGCTACCAGCGGCCCCCCCGTGGCCGGCGTCACCGACGTGGCTGAAGGTCACGAGCCGGCCCTCGAAGTGGACGGCGGCGGCCGAGGCGGCGGCGGGCGCGGCGGCGGAGGCCAGTGAGGGCAGGAAGGCCGCGCCGGCGGCGAGCAGCAGGGCCGCTGCGGGAGATGAGAGCGGGCAGCGGGGGGATGGGGGTGGGGAGCGATGTAAGTGGGGGGAGTGAACGCGGTTACGTACGAGGGCCTGCATTTCGCCAGGGGACGGGGTGGGCGTCGAGGGCGCCAGCAGCGAGGGCCGCGTTGCGCGCGTGCGCGACGAAACTGCTGGACGTCTGGAGCTCGAACGGTCTACGAACGGTTTTCCCCCGCTTTATCTTGCATAACCGCGAATCCGCGACCAGTGCACTTGCCCAGGCACTTGCGCGGTTGCAGGGAGCACCCAGCTCGAAGGCCCTTGGGCCGCCGCATGGCGACCCCCGCCAGGCCAAGCCCGCCGGGCCGGCCCAAAGGGCGCACGCCGAGAAGCATACCTGTTGCCACCATGCGGTACATGGTGCTCATGCTTCTTGAAAGCCGCCTTGGCATGATGTCACGCGGCCAGCAAGTGAGCAAGCGCCTCGCGGCAATGCTGATTGCTTGAACTCCAACTCCGTGATCAGACACGAGCGACCCGCGCTACTTGAATCAAGTGTTCCACACTCACTAACTAGCGCATGTATGTCTGGGATGAGAATCAGGCCGATGCTGCTGAAACAACTAAACTGACAAACGCCCCACGACTATTTGCAAACTAATACCAGTTCGTTTGGTGGCTGATCATTCGAATAGTATGCCTGCAGGCAAACTACGCAATACGTAGGTGGTCAGGGCGTCAAAAAGCGTACAGGGCGGCTTCCCCACCGTTCAGTTCTAGTGTTGAGAAGTACAAGTACTGAAATTCCCTCAGCAGCTTCCCACAGACGCTGCCATAATTATAAATGTTGATCAAGTATTCTTGCCAGGCAGGGGCGCACTCGGCGTTCCACAGATCGCGCCCATGGAATCCGTCGAGCGCCGACCTGAGTGAGGTATCGAGCGGTTTCAGTCCGCTGGACCGCCTCGACACTCTCGAGCGCGCAGGTAGCAAATTCGACCAAGCCAGCCAGGGTTACGCGCCGATAAAAAGCCACCCGGCAACAGACCACCAACAACAATCGGCATGTGGCGAGTAGCCAGCAGCGCTGCCCCCTGGACAGACATTTGTCGCAGCACCGCCGTCAGTAGTCAAACGGCGGGCGGCCCGCGCCAGCCGTGCCGTGGCTCGCTCCCCGCCAACAAAACGGCCCGTACGATTCGCTTCAACCTGCAAGCCGACGAGTTATAGCACCACCAGCACGCGCAGCTCTTCAGCAGGGCGGTCCTCACGCAGTAAAACGCCCCGCCCCGCTCCCTCCCTCCCTGACTCCCGCCATGCAGGACCTCCTAGAGCCCAGGGAACATTCGCCTCTCACACACACGAACCGCTACGGACCGTGAGCCGCCAACCGCCAACCGCCACGCCGGCCGCTCACACGTTCACGACGAGCGCCACAGCTCCAGGCTCCAAAGGCTTTTGACCCATCGCGGCCACGAGTCAGTCGCCACGCACCCAGGCTTTCGCAGAGTTCCAGCCACCGCGCGCTCATTGCTGGCGCAGCGCCAGCGCAGCACGCGCCCCGTCCCCCCCCCTTTGCTGACTTTTCGCACGCTCACTCACACACGCGCTCGTTGTTCACACGTTTGCGAACCACGTGTCCGGGCTCAGCCGCGGCGCGGAGGGCGAGGCCACCACTTCCACCAGCTTGTCCTTGGAGGCGGCCGGCTGCAGCAGTGCCTGAGGTGAGTGTGCGCGCCGGGGGGATTGCAAAGATGGTACATAAGGGAGGGAGGGAGGGGTGGGGTGGCAAGGTTGGTACGCGAGATGTAGCAGGGGCCGCGTGTAAGGTGAAGAACCTGAAGAATACGAAACGAGGGGTAACGGGGGGTAGCCGTCTTTGCGAACGGGCCGATCTGACTTCACACGACCGGCAAGGGCACTTCTTGGTGGCAACACGCACCAAGCAGGTCCAGGAGAAGGCAGCCCCTCCCTCCGCCCCTCTCCCTGGGCCATACCACACATCGTACGCCCGCGCATGCTTGCAGCGTAGCCCCCACCCATTCCCACCCATCCCCACCCATCCCCGCATCCTGCCCCCCTCCCCCTCCGCCTCTCCACCTGCACCGCCACCGCCGCCACGGTGTCGCGCGAGATCTCGCGGCCCGGGTCGGACTCCAGCCCGAACAGCGAGTCCTCCCGCGCCAGGATGAGGTTGCCCACCGCCGCCTCCGGCTCGTTGGACAGGCCGCCGGGGCTGCGGCAGCGGAGCGGGGCGGAGCGGAGCGGGCAGCGGTGCGGACAGTGGGCCGGACAGTGGGGCGGAGCGGAGCGGAGCGGAGCGGGCAGCACGGGAAGGCGTGTGGGCTAGGGTGGGCGGACGGTAGGGTATGCCGTATGCGACGCCAGGCGGAGGGGAAAACTGACGAATGTAACCCTGGTGGAGTCCGGAGCTGCCGCCCCGGACACGTCACGCCCCCCAGCCGCCCACTTCCCCAGGCCCCCAGAGCCACCCCAGCCCGCCCGGCCCCCCGCAGCCGGCCCAGCCCCCCCCCCAGGCCTCACCGGATGATGGTGTAGTTGATGCCGCTGGCGCGCAGGTACTTCTCAGCCTGCGGGCAGCAGCAGGGGTTGGCGGACAACAGGGTTGGCGGCGGGCCCGCGGCGACACGCAGCCGTGCGTTCCCATTCTCCCAAAGCGGGCGAGCCTGATGTCGATTATTGCCGCATCTGCCCCCATCTTGTCAGCATTACCCCCAGCCCCCAAAGGAGAACTAGAAATAGTGACACCCCGCCATGGGCAAGTGGTGTGAGTGGGGGTGGGGGGCGACGAGGAGACGGGCTGGGCCCGTAACCTGTACGCCCGCCACCGGGCCCAACCCCCAACCTGCACTGCATTGCCGCTTCAGCACTCGCCTGGCCTCCGTCTAGTTACATCAGTTCGGTATAGCTTGGGCAGGTGTGCACAACCCCACCTCACCCCCATCCCACCCCCCAACCCCCGCTCACCCGCAGCTTGGCGTCCAGCACGCCGCCGAACAGGTTGAGGAACCTGTAGTTGGGGTTGTTGGCCTGCCCCACCGCCGAGGCGTTGGTGAGCAGGCTGGACACCAGCACGAACTTGGTCACGCCGCCGGCGCGCGTCGCGGCGTCCACCAGCTTGATGGTGCCCTGCGCAGCAGCGTGCCCGCGTGGTGGTGGGGAGGAGGAGGGGGCAGAGAGCACGGCAAGCGCGGTGATGGGTGGGGGTGGGGGGTGTTGCTGCCGCCCGCGCCCCACTTGCGCGCGCCCCGCCCTGTCACCCCCCGGGTGCATGCTCATCCGATGCGTAGGCCCGCCCCGGCGCATCCAATCCCATCGCCGCGCCACGTCCCCACGTAGCGGCGGTACCGGTAACCAGCCGCGCCGGTATTCACCCCCAGCCGCGCCAACGGGGCAAGCCCCTCCCCCCTACAAAACACCGTCCCATGGACGGCAACGCCCCTCCCCCAGCCCTCCTGCTCACCTTCTCGTCCACTGCGCCCGCGCCGTTGGACCCGAACCCGACCGCGCCCGTGGCGCACACCACCGCCTGCGCGCCGCCAATGGCAGCCACCAGCTCACTGCGAGGGCGAGGGCGGGGGCCGAAGGGTAGGGGCAAGAATGGGAGCACGCGAGGCGCGACGTAAGGCGAGGCGCGTGCTGCCATTCTTTGCTCGTGGGCCGCGGCGCCAGCACGGCCGCCGCATCCCGGGCGCGGAGGCTCCCGCTCCGGCGGCCGCATCCCACCGAGCGCTAGCAGCACCCGCCTACACCGCGCTGCATTCCCTCCGCTCACGCCAACGCTCGCCACGTGCGTTACGCATACCCTGCCCCCCTCCCCCTGGCTCCGTCTACTCAGGCTTGGTTGGACTCGAGCTGGGTTTCAACCCCCACACCCTCTCAATCACTGCTCTCCCACGCCCCGCACCCCGCGCCCCGCGCCCCCGCCCCCGCGGCCCCGCGCCCCCGCGCCCCCGGCGCCCCCGCGCCCCCGGCGCCCCCGCGCCCCCGGCGCCCCCGCGCCCCCGGCGCCCCCGCGCCCCCGGCGCTCCCGCGCCCCCGGCGCCCCCGCGCCCGCGCACTCCCTCCCTCCTCCCGCCCTCCTTCCGCCCTCCATCGCACCCACTCGAGCCCCTTGGTCACGTCCGCCTCCACCACCTCGATGCCCGCGTCCGCGCCGAAGCCCAGCGACAGCGCCTTGGCGGGCGACTGCGGCCGGGGGCGGCGTGGGGTTGGGGGTGGTGGGCAGCAGGGCGGGGTTAGCAGGGGTTGGAGGGGTTGGTCGGTGGGGGGGGTGGGGTCGGAGGGGTGAGTAGTGGGACATCCGCCAATGGGGCACGTGGCGAACAGCGGGATAGGGGGTGCAACGCACACTGGCGCCTGCCAACGAACCGCGCAGAAGTGTGTATCGGCATCTGCCACCACCATTCCCCCATTGTGCTCGTGTCTAACAACGCAGCAGCCTACACCTGCATCCGCAACGCAACGCAACCTGCGGCCCCTGCCAACGGCACCCCCCCCCTTCCCCGCCATCCCGCCCCACTCCACGCGCCCAACGCCCCCACGCTTACCCGCGCGCCCGCCCGCACTTTGAAGCCCGCCTGGCGCAGCTGCTGCACCACCCGGCGGCCCGTGTTGCCGGTGGAGCCCGCCACAAACACCTGTGGGGTCACAGTGTGGCGTCACGCGTGTGGTCGTTATCCGAGGCTGTCACATGCTATCAGTGGGTGCCACATGTGCAGTTTACGTGTGATGCACAGCACGGGGGCGGCAAGGCGCAGCGGAGCTGTGGGTGACCGGACAGAACCACCCAGTGGGGCCCGAGGGCCAGGCGCACAGCACGCCTGCAGTGAGTGCCGGCAGCGGGAAGCCACTGGCACGGGCCGGCTCGCACCTCCTGCTGCCAGTCCCCCCCTCCTCCCCCCAGGGAGTGCCCCGTCAGGGAAGCCCCTTTTCCCGTTGGTTCCTCACCGTGGTGATTCCCTCCGCCGCCCAGGCCGTCAGGTCCAGCCCCGAGCTGGAAGCCGCAAGGCTGGCCAGCCCAAACAGCAGCAACTCGCGGCGGCCGGGGCGGGCTCCGGCGTGGGAGGCCGGCGCGTCCACACTGTCTACGGCGCTAGCCTTGGCCTGGCAGGGGGGGATGAGCGCAGGAATGTTGTCGAGAGTCAAAGTCGCGCGTTGGGGAGAGGCCGTCGCCACGGAGGCCGTCTACGTGGCGTCTGGGAGTTGGCAGTGCGTTGAGCCCATGTGGCAGTCTCTGGCTGTTGCCAATTTGTCATAAGTTCTCCATGAAAGCATTAGCAGACAGCGTTTGTCGCAGCCCGCCACCATTTTCGCGAGAACACCTACCTCCAGTGACGCGGCCGAGTTAGGCTCGGCCTTGACATGGTGCGCATGTGCTTTCAGGCTAGTAAATGGGCGAATGCACGTTACATTCGACCGCGCGGCGCAGCGCTGCGAGGAGCCCAACCGTGCCTGTTGCCCGGAGCCGCGAAGCATTTGCATGGCTAGATGAGTTTAAAATTGTGGATAGAAGTGCAATGCATTAGAGGACAATGCGAGCTGCAACGCAGGATTGGCGCCAAAACCAACTCCATGCAAGAGCGTCGATCCGAGTCCTGTTTCCGCTAAACGAGGCGCACATCTGTGCATAACTATCTTGAGAGTGAGGCTAGCTGTATCACTGTCACTAGTCTGTAAATAGACCCGAGACCGGTGTGACTCGCAACCATGAAGAGCAAGGACTCAGACGCGCCCGAGACGGTGGCACTGCTCTCTAAGCAGCAAGATGTGGAAGCAAATGGCAACAAGCAAGGCAGCTCGGGCAAAGAGGAGTCGCATAACAAGCCGTTTATGTTTGGGCTCGGCCTCACCACGATTGTGATTGGCTACTATGCTCTATGTAGCAGCACTATGCTCGTGATTAACAAGGTGGCCATCTACAAGCTGCCTTGCCCGATTTTCGTTCTTTGCTGTCAGCTGTTCTGCTCTGCGGGCATCGTGGCCGCTGCCAACCATATCGGCTGGCTTCAAGCAGAAGTGACAGAGTGGGCGAAGCTCAAGAAGTTCATCTGGGTGGTCGTCGGGTGAGCCGGTAGTCGATCGGGTGTGCCAGACTTGGACTGCTCGTGGAGCGTTTTTACGCGGCGCTCGCGAACGGATTGCGTTTCAGTGTCATCGATGCGCCGTTTGCATGTTAATCGAGTAGGGTTTCCGGCCGAAACCTGCAAGTTCGCGACGCACTACGGCCCCGGCCGCAGGCGCCAACAGTTGCTGACTCCCACTGCCGCACCTGCGCTGCCCGCCCTCACGCTCGCTCCCGTCCCCTGGCCTCCGTTCCCCGAAAACCTCGCTCAGGTTCCTGGGGACAATCTTCGCCAACATCAAGGTGCTGCAGAACGCAAATGTGGAGACCTTCATCACGTTCCGGTCCTCCACGCCCCTGGTAGGTGTCCGGCGTGTGGGCCGATGTGGTGCGGCGTTTGAAGGCGCCAGGCATGGGCGTAATCGTGGAACCGTGGCTGCTGTGGCCAATGTGCTCACCTCACAACCGGACGCGGGCATAGTGCATGTGCCCAACCAGCTTTCGCGCGCACGGGAAAGGCTAGCTAGTGCGGCGCTATGCCCCCCCCCCCGAGCCGCAACATCCCTTCGCCCCAAACGTGTGACCGCCTCCATGCGCTTCGCGTGTCCGGCGCAAACCACAGCTGCCGCTGGACACCTCAGGCGCAGCCGCCCGCCGGCACATGGGCATACCGTAGATCGTACGGCGACCGCGCGCCGCGCCCTGGGTTACGCCGTGTGCAGCCTGCGAAACCGTGCCACCATGCCACCGTGCCACGTGCGCGTCACCGTGCATCGGGTGCCTTGCATTGGGCGTTGCTTGCGCCACCTGCCGTCGTCTTGCCAGCGCTTCCACCCGCCCCCGCCCCCTTGTGTATGTGCTGGGCGTGCGTGGGCATGCCTCGAAAGCATGCGCACTGTGCCTATGTCCTCACGCACACTGGCCAGCTCTTCACCCGCCCACGCGCCACAGCACGCATCTCACGCACCCCCACGCCGCGGCCGCCCCGACCCCGTACCGTACCGGAACCCGAACCTCCCATCTCCCCATTCTGCCCCATCTGCCCACGTTTCCTGCCCTGCTGGGCCCGCCGCCCCACCTGTAACAGCTTCCCAACCCTTGCCCCCAAACCCCACACCCCAACCCGCCCCCCATTGGCTGGTCTGGCATTCACCACCCCTCCCCCTCCTGCCCCCGCCTCCTGCCCCCCGGCCACGGCCACAGATACTATCCGTGTGCGACTACCTGTTCCTGGGCCGCATGCTGCCCAGCGCGCGCTCCTGGGCGGCGCTGCTGGTGCTGCTGGGCGGCAGCGTGGGCTACGTCATGAGCGACAGCGACTTCCACGTGGACGCCTACGTGTGGCTCTTCCTCTGGTGCGTGCCGGGCGTGTCGTGTCGTGTCGTGTGGGTGGGTGGGTGGGTGGGTGGGTGAGTGGGTGGGTGGGTGGGTGGGTGGGGATTCGGAGCAATGCGTGTGGTGCTGTGAGTCCCAGCGAAGACGATAACCCGATGCATAGGAGAGTGGAGGCGGGGGAAGAGGGGGATCTGGTGTCGCAATGGGAGGAAGCGGCTGCGGGTCCTTCGGGCAGCGGGTGGGGCGCAGGCCAAGAGCATGGCTGGGCTGGGCAGGCGTGAATGGAGAGCAAGCAAGGTCATGAGGCAGGAGCGCGGGCAGGGTATTGGCAGGGGTTACTGGAGAGCAAGTAAGGCGAAGAGGGGGGGTCGAGGCAGGGCTGAGGCAGGGCTGCCGGCTCCGCTGGCAGGTAGCGGGCGGCGGGGCGGGGCGGAGCCGTGGGTGATTTTGGAAACGGCATCGTTGGAAACGGTCCGGGCCGGCTGCGCCTCGACACAGGATGGGGGGACGGGACTGGGGAGGCCAACCGACAGGGAGAGGGGCCAAAATGGAAACATATGCCCTGCGGAAACAGTGGAAACGGAGAAGGTGCCTGTCAGGATGTGGTGTGGGGTTGCTGTGGCTGCCGCGGGAGTCACATGGGGAGGAGGTGTCTGCGCGTGTAGGAAACGGGCGGCGGCAACGGGCGGGAAGGAAACAGGCAATGACCGACGGGGCCATAGGGGATGTGCCGGGGAAATGCATGGAGGGAAGGGCGCGATGCAAGGGGCGACCCGCGGGGCTCTTGACCAGGGCGTCATGCTCCGGGGCGATGTCTGATTGGGCCATATGTTGAGGTCAGCCCAGCAGAAAGCTTGGGATGGGTGGCACGACGGGGTTGGGAAGCCCGGTCGGCGTGTGTACGCTGAACGGCGATGAGTCAGCGCACGGGCTCAGGTTTTATGCAGGGGGCCAGTGCGGAGCATGTGTGGCGCATGTGTGGGGCATGTCGGCGATGCGAGTGAACGGGGCCAGTTGGGGTCCGACAGAGCCAGACGGGCGGCCACACGGTGCCAAGTGGGCGGGGGAGAGCAGAGGATGACACGGAGAACTCTGCGGCGCACGATGGGACCCAGCAGCTGCGACAGTCGGACGTCGATAGCGCGCGGCGCGGTGCCGCCTACGCCGGGCGCTAGCTCGTGGGCGCGCGGCTCCGGAGCTCCTCCGGGTGTGTGCCCCGCCAACCCAATCCCACCCCTTGCAATCTCCCGGTGCACGCAGGTACTGCTTCTTCACGTTTGACACGGTGTACGTCAAGCACATGTGCGACACCGTCAAGGTGAGGCGGGCGGAGGGTGGTGGCAAAGATGGCACATAGAAATGTGTGTGTGTTGGGGGGGGCTCGTGGCGCCTCTGCCGACTCGCTGCTTGCCGCCAGCCCAGCCGCTGCCCGTCACGCCCGCGCCCCCCCCCCTCCGTCGTTGAAGCTGAACGCCCCGCACCCAATCAACCCCCAACCCGCCTGCTCACTTTCCTCTCCTTACCTTGTCACCTGCCGCAACCCAAACCATCACACACACACAGATGACCAACTGGAGCCGCGTGTACTACACCAACGCTATCGCGCTTGTGCCGCTGGCCATCTCGCTGCCCATCCTGGGCGAGCACAAGAAGCTGGAGCTGGTGCAGTGGACGCCCGACGTGGTGCGTGGCGGCCCGGCTGGCGGGGCCGGAGGGGCGGGGTGGGGTTGTGAGGACCAAGCCCAAGCTAAAGCAGGAAGCCCAAGCTGCGGGGGCGGGGTTGCAGCCGGGGCGGAGAGGGGGGCCCGGCGGTGCTGAGTGCGGCCCGGGCCGGCGGCCCGGAGGCTGGGTGCACTGCGGAGGGGAAACGCATGGAGCGGTTGGGCGGACTTGGGGGGTGAGGGTGACGGATGCCGCGATGTAGTTGGGTTGCCACCGAGGGCAGCTGGGAGTACCCTATGCGGCGAGCGCCTCCATGCGGGCTGGCTAGGGAGGACAGCAAGGCTGGCAGGACAGGTCCTGGTGCTCAAACATCCTTGCAACCCCTTTCCCCGCAGGTGGGCCCGCTGGTGCTGTCGTGCGTGGTGGGGCTGTGCATGAGCCACAGCGCCTACCTGCTGCGCGACACCGTGTCCGCCACGCTGTTCACCATCGTGGGCATCCTGTGCAAGATCATCACGGTCGTCATCAACGTGCTCATCTGGGACAAGCACGCCACGCCCACCGGCATCATGTTCCTGCTGGTCTGGTGGGTGGCGGGGCTGCCGGGGGGCGGGGCTGCGGGGGGCGGGGCTGCGGGGGGCGGGGCTGCGGGGGGCGGGGCTGCGGGGGGCGGGGCTGCGGGGGGGCGGGGCTGCCGGGGGGCGGGGCTGCGGGGGGCGGGGCTGCGGGGGGCGGGGCTGCGGGGGGCGGGGCTGCCGGGGGGCGGGGCTGCGGGGGGCGGGGCTGCGGGGCGGGCGGGGCTGCGGGGCGGGCGGGGCTGCGGGGGGGCGGGGCTGCGGGGCGGGGCGGGGCTGCGGGGGGGGGGCGGGGCTGCGGGGGGGGGCGGGGCTGCGGGGGGGCGGGGCTGCGGGGGGGCGGGGCTGTGGGGGGGCGGGGCTGTGGGGGGGGCGGGGCTGTGGGGGGGCGGGGCTGTGGGGGGGGCGGGGCTGTGGGGGGGCGGGGGGTGGGGGCGGGGTTGCGCGGGGCTGCGGGCATGGGCGCGGGCATGGGGACCGGGAGCTGGGAGCGCGCGCATGTGGTGTGGTGGCGAGCGGAGGCGAAAGATCGTCGCTTGCAAAGCTGGGGAAAGGCTGCGTTAAGGGTATAAGGGAGCGAAGCGGCTGTGTTAAGGGTACAGCGCGTTTGCAAAAGGTTCGGGAACGCAAACTCGAGCGAAGGATCAGCACACGTTGCGGTGACTGACAACACCCTCGCCTGAATGCCTCGTGTGTGTACGCAGCGTGCTGGCGGGGACCTTCTACGAGCAGTCGCCCAAGCGGTCCGCGAACAACAGCAGCATCCAGCAGCAAGGGTAGATGCGTCAAGATGCGGCCGGGCAGGAGCTGTAGCATTAAGTAGCAGGCAGTGGCAAGGAGCCGGGCAGGAGCCGGGCGCGGCTGTCACAGGGGGGCTCGTGACAGAGTGACGCACTATGTGACTGTGTGCACTTGGATGGTATTGCTAACGATGACACGTGTTGTAGATGTCCTTACTGGCAAGTGGGCAAATGCCTCGCCTCGCCACGCGTCTGGGCGCCCGTACCACCGGCGGGCGCGTGTCGAGCCGCGGGCGGCGGGAGCGGCGAGCCACGCATGTCTTGGCTGCACGGCTGTTGCTGCTTCACAGCACGGCGGGGCGGGGCTGCTGTTGAGCGGCAGCATGAGGCACGAGGGGAGGGCGCTAGGGAGCATTAGAAGTATGGGACACTCGGCGGGGGATGTGAGGGCATTTCAATCACTTGTGTGCGTGTGGGAGGCAGGTGCTCTTGCGGTTTGATGGTTCCATCCTTTGCGAGAGCCTTTAAGTGGCTTTCCTGGATGCCATTGGCTCACCTTCGATGCGCTTTGTCTTTGTGGGCGTGCCCTGCGCACACGGAACAGAAACCTAAAAACCAGGTGTGAAGGACGGTGGCCACGCGGGATTCCTAGATCGAGCACAGTAAGAGTTGAAGAAATGATGTACGGTAGATGAGGATTCGAGCTTCTCGAATCGACACACACCACCTCGGTGGTGCTGTACGCACGTGTAACTCTGCCAGCTTGCTCTGCCAAGTGCCAAAGCCTCAACCTTCTCTAGCCTTTTCGGGCATACGTGCATGTTGACGCCAACACGGGTCGGTCACGGCAGAAGGGCTGTGCAATGCCGTCAATCCGAGCAGACAGAGGACACCGGCTGCAGACCATACACATGTGGATGCGCCTGGTTAGCGTGCCTCGGGCCCCGGCTTCAGCCCCCACCGAGCACCATGACGGCATGTGGGTGGCTGGGTGCAGCCCTGGTGCAGCACCCCTGCTCCCAAGACCCGAACGAAGCCGCGCGCTGTCAGGCGGCGCCACCCTTCCCCAGTCCCCCAATCCCAGCCAAGATCCCAGCTGCAGCCTGCAGGCCCACCCCTGCATTCCGCAAGAAATTGCCATACTGGACGTAAACGTGGGTGGTGTCAGGCAGCGCCACAAGAACAGGATGCGACAGTACAAAGGGTAACGGGGCCACGACGATTGGGCCGAGTCCTGCACACGCCGTACATTTGTCAGACTTCACCGCTTGCAGTTTGTGACTCTCCAACTTAACTTAACCATCACCTGCATTGAGCAAATGTCGGACGCAAAAGCCACCACCAGTGAGCCAGCTGAGGGGAGCGAGACTCTCACCAAGCGGCTGAGCAAGGCTTCACGCAAGGTGTGCTGTCAAGTTGCACGCCTCACGCTCATTTGCAATGGTCGGTAATCTGTTGCCCTGTGCAGATACACAATGTCAGCAACTCGCTGGTGAACGCGAGACTCATCGCCCTGTTTTCGGACAAAGACCTGTACGCCAAGGCGCTAGGGTGCTTCTACTATGTGTTTGTGGCGCTTGAAGGAGCCCTGGATGAGGTAAGTGGTATCCCAGGGTTCTTGACAACTCGGGCGTGAATGCGCAACACCCGTCGGAACATCCGTCGCGACCTGCATTTACGCTTGCCCCGCCTGCGTTGCAATTCCGCAGGCGCTCAAAAAAGGCGACGCAGGTGGGTTGGGTGGGGGAATGGGCGTGCGGGAGACGCGGCTCGTTTCTGTCGGCACGCTCTTCTCGGCCCGGTGACCCCACTGACCCTCCACTTGCGACTCCCCTCGGCTCCCACAGACGTGTCCAGGTTCAAGGACGTGCTAAAGGGCGGGCTGTACCGGGCGCCAGGCTTCAAGCAGGATGTGCAGGATTACCTGGGCGCGACCTGGCAGGCGCAGCTTGGGCCCAAGAGCCAAGCCCTCAAGGACTACGAGGTGCGTGTGGGCTCGTGTGTTGGACAACACGCGGAAACCCGACCCGTGTGTGTTCGCATGGTGGGGATACGGTACGGCAGTTTAAGGGCTATGCATGACAGCAGCGCGCGTCTCGTTGGGATACAGCCGTCCTGTGCGCGCACCGCTAGCTGTTGTGGCCCGTGCACCCGAGTGCGGCCTGCGCTCAGGGAGCCATCCGAACCCAGCACACACTCTTCCCCCACCCCCACCCCCACCCCTTTACCCCACCCCACCCCACCCCAACCCTCACCCGATTCCCACCCGCTCTACCCGCGACCCACCCCTTCACCCCACCCCGCCGCGACCCACCGCCCATTTCCCAACCTCCCTCTCCAGGCCCACCTGGCCAAGCTGGGCGCCAGCTCGCCCGCGCTGCTGCTGGCGCACGTGTACACGCAGCACCTGGCCATGGCCTCGGGAGGCCAGATCGTGAAGCGCTGGGCGCGCAAGATCTTCGCGCTGCCCGACGACATCGGCACAGCCGCCTTCGACTTCCCGGTGCGGTGCCGGGGGAGCGAGGGGTTGGGAGAGGGCGTGGGAAGGGATGGGGTTGAGGTGGCGGTGAGGTGGCGAGCAGGTGGCGAGCAGGGGAGGATGGCGAGGGAGGGGGTGGCGAGGGAGGGGGGGGTGCTCCGGCGGCAGAGCGGGGGAAGATGGGAGCCGCGCGTGCAGCGAGTACGCAGACAGCGGGGTCCGGTGCGCATCGGGGTTCCGGTGCGGGTCCGGGGACCGAGCAGCCGGCCCCCCGCTATACCGTACACCACACACCACGCATGGGTGCATGACCGCGGCCGTGCGCATGCGACCGCAGGGCGAGAGCAACAACACGCTGCGCTCGGCCTTCAAGAAGCAGTTTGACGAGTGGGGCGCCGCGCAGCCGCAGGAGGTGCAGGACCAGGTGGGGGGGCGGGTGGGGGGGGCGGGCGGGCGGGTCAGCCGTTCACGAGGACGGGAGGGGCCGGGGCGGGCAAGACCAAGTGATCTTGATGTGCGGGACGGATGAATGGGCGGGCGCGCGTGGCGTCATGATGCAGCAGGGTGGGCGACGCCATCGACAGGGTTGGAAGTTGGAATGGTTACGCGCTTTGCATGCTGACAACCCCAAACCGCAGACCCAACCATGCCTCTGCCGAGAACCCGCCTCCCGGCCCCCACGCCCACTCCCAACACCCCCAACCCCCGCAACACCCGCTCCCAACACCCCGCAACACCCGCGCCGCAGCTGCTGTCGGAGCACCTGGCGGCGTTCGGACACAACAACGGCATCATCGCCGCCTTCCCGCTGCCCGCCTCCGCCATCATCGCCGGCGCCATCCGGGTCACGCCGCGCCCGGTGCTGCTGCTGCTGGTGGGGCTACTGGGCTGGTGCCTGGCGTTTTTCATCCCCTGGCTGCAGACCAAGCTGCAGGTGCGCGTCTGTGGTGGTGGGCTGGGGGTCGCGTGGTGTCGCATGCCGCCGGCACGCGTGCCTGGCCGCATGCGCAGCCGCATGCGCATGCATGCGTGCGCACGCGGTTTGGGTGCCGGGTTGCTCGTTGCGGGCGGGCGTGCTGGTGTGAGTGGTGGGGGTGGGTTGCAGGCAGGAGCGGACGATCTATACGGCGCAGCCCAGCCGCTATAAGCTATTTGGATTGAAGCTGCAGTCGCTAAAACACACCTGTTCCGCCCTGGGATGCCCTTGGAGGCGCGCCTGCAATCAGGCTCCTGATTACTGCCTGCACGCATATTGCTGCGCTCACACTTCGGATGGCTTGATTGGTGGCGTGTGCTGCTGTGCAGGACCTGGCGGGCATTCCCATGCACATGCGCTACTGAGGAGCAAGACGCGCCCGATGAGGACCCGTGCGGCGCTTGCACGCGCGCGGCGCCGCGCAATGTGCCGTGGCCCGTGCGCCGGATGACGCCGCAGGCCGAGCAGAGCGCCTTGCATGGGCCGCGTGCAGCACACGGATGCACTATGTACGGAGGGGCGTAGGGCACGCTTTACGATGGCGCTTTGATGCAGCTTGGCGGGTTATGGAGGTTCAGCGCGGCGGGGTAACCGTGCAGTTTAGTCTTAGCGAGGGGGGGGGGCAATGACTGGTGCACGGCACCAACGAATGAACCAACTGCCGGCTTGAGAGCTGGGTGCGGTGTCAGCGTGTGTGTCAGATTCCAAGAGACCGCGGGGCAATCGATGAGGACCAGGTCTTGTAGGGTTTCGCCGGCGGGTGGGCCAGGCATGCCTGAACGCACGCAGCGGCGCCGTCTGAACAAGTGCAGGGTGGTGTCTCGTGCAATATCGCTATTTGTGCATGGCTGCAATGCATGATGTGCATACTGTGCATTAAGGATTTAAGGTGGCATGCGGTATTGCGGTGCTGTTTGTGGCAGCGGTAGCGAACGCTTTGGTGCTGCGGATAGGTTGTTGCGGAGGACTTACGGCGCCATGAATGCTGCCGATGCCGATGTACTACTCCAAGCTGCATGGCTGCTAGCGGCTCCCACCGTTTCCGCCGCGCCGTTCTGTGGACTTGCGGGGGCACGTCGGCGCAGATGGGTTGATGAGGGGGCAGCTGTCCATGGCCCTCGGAGCTCGTGGTGCAATTTGTGGAATGAGGCCGGGAATCCGGGATAGTGATGCATCAACCGTCACATGCTTACAGTGGCGCCCATGAGCCAAGATGTCAAGTGATCAACGGCCAATCATGTACCGACTTCATTGACCCCTGCTTCATAATGCTGGCCAGTCTTTCTATCATGGAGCCCCACAATATCAACATCGGCACACGTGCTAAGTACACGGCTCTCGAGTCGCGCCACTATGCTTTCTTGAAGCGGTACCGCATGTCCTTGAGCTTTTGTACCTGCCATGCAGGGAAGCGCGGGGTGGGGGTGGGGACACGGGGTGGGGACACGGGGTGGGGGGCAGGGGGACGCTGACACGTGAGAAATCCAACTGGCTGAAAGAATGGTGCATGACACTGTGCAGACCGGAGCGCGTGCAAATGATGCACACAGATGCACACTGCCCACATCGCACCCCTCCATGCCGCCGAGTCGCAAACCCACAGCTCCAGCCCCCGGTGTGCCACACCACAACTCCTGCTCTTCAGGTTCCTCCCCGCCTCCAACCCCTGACCTCCCCAACCCCCTCCCCTCTCAGACCCCTCCATTACCCAAACCCCGCGCCCAGGCCCCTGCCCTCCCCAGGCCCCTCCCACGGGGCCCCCTCCTTCCCCAGACTCCCCAGGCCCCTGTATGTCCCCAACCCCTTGCTGCGATTGCATTTGTCTGTCCCTTGTCTAGTTTGGTTGGTTTGGCTCGGGCTGATATGCACAACCCCACCATTGGGAATTGGAAGAAACTACCCCCTCCCCCCTCCCCCCGGCCCCCACCCGGCCCCCACCTGCTTCTCCGTGTCGCCCAGGCTGCTGGCCACGTAGGTGCACAGCAGGCAGCAGGTGACGGGCAGCGTGGGCAGCCACAGCGCCTCCAGGTGCACTCCGTCCTGTCGGGGCGGCGGGGTCAGGGCATGGCGGCGGGGTGGGGGCGGGGTGGCGGGGGCGCTGAGCGGGGTCAGGGCGTGGGGTCGCTGGGTGGCAGTGCGATGGGGCGAGTCCACGCGCATGCGCACGTGCCAGTTTGTGAACCAGCATGCTGCACCACACTAAACATTGCCCTCCCCTCCACCTTGCTGCCTCCCTCCCCCCTGCGACACCCCGCCCGGCACCGCGCCTGGCCCTGGCCTCCCCGGGCCTCACCTCCCACCCGAACCTCTGCGCCAGCCGCCACATGCCGGCGGCCCAGAACGCGGCGCCCGCGCACCCCACCGCCGCGCCCGTGAGGCCCAGCAGCAGCTGGCGTGAGGCCACCGGCATGCAGCCCACGTCCCGGTGGCCTGCAGGGGGGGGGGGGGCAGCCCGGCAGGGGCGCCGGCAGCAGGGTGCGCATGCGCATGGCGTAGGGTGGTGGTGGTGGTGGGGTGATCATGCGCAGGGGGTGGGGTGGGGTTGGAACACTGTTGGACAAAGTGCTCCCAGCTTCCTGTCAGTTCGGCTGGCAGCCGACCCTCCCCACCATCACTCACCCTTGGGCGGCACGTTGCTGAGCAGCGCCGCCGCCGCCAGCACCATCGCCACCGCCTGGCTCGCCAGCACCGCCACCACCGCCTCCGCGCTGTCCACCACGGGCCTGAACACGCCCGTGTAGCGCTGCATGCAGGTAAGGGGCACAATTGCTGGGTCGGGCTGTCCCTTCTTTGCAATTCCGCATTCATGCAGGTAGTGCACGTGCACGTGGCGGTTTGGGCCATAGCTTTACCTTAGTCCAAAGAGAAAGACGCGGCTGGTTTGCCGCCGCCGTCCACCCAAAACCTCTGGGTGCAAGGCACCCCGCCCCCCTCCCGCAGCGCCCCACTGCTGAGCCGCGCTCGTGTGCGCAAAACCCATGCCGCCCGCGAGGGTCCCCCACACCACCCCTGCACCCCCACCAAAGCTCGGTCGCAGGCACGCACCACGCCCCAGGGCTCCACGTGCTGCCGCCAGGCGCTCCAGCCGTAGAAGGCGGCGCCGCCCAGCGCCACCAGGCCCCACACTAGCTGCCACATGCGGCGGCTGGAGGCGGAGATGGCCTCGAACTCGCGGATGAGCGCGTCCTGCTCCGCCTCGTCCTGGTGGTGGGTGGGTGCGGAGAGGTAGAGGCGGGTCGCCAGGCGGTGAGGGATTGCAGGGGGAGAGGAAGGTGGTGGTGGTCGGGAAGCTGGTGTGGGGAAGGTGCGGGTGTGGCGGTCGCGCGACAGCTCCCCCCACCTCCCGCAGCCCCGGAGTTTTTCCTTAGGCTGGCGGTCTTTTGCGGCACGTAAAAAGCTACCTAATACTTGCGCCAGGCTGGCCTTCGAGCCCGCAAGAAGCAGGTACTCACCATCGGTTGCGGAGGCGCCTCGTTGGGACCTAAGAACTCATCGACCACCGCGAATTTCCCCTTGCGTAGTCTTGAGGTCGTGTAGACATCCATATTGCTACCGTTGTCGTCGAAAAGAAAGCGGCAAAGCTTGTTTCTAGAAGGCTTTAAGAGCTGTCTTAGCGCGCGGTGTAGCAATGTTAATGGAGACGGTGAACATATATCGATTGGTGTGAGAAATTTAATTAATAGCTTACTTTCGCGGTAACAGAGGTGGATCCGGGCCGCTGCCCGCGTTGGGCCCTGGCACGGTTGCATCCCCCGCCCCCCGCTCAGTGCGCGTCGTCACTGAGTCGCAGTCCCCTTCCGAGCTGACGCGGCCCTGGGTATATAGTTCGTCTGCGCATTGCATGCGTCCTGCGTGTCTACAAAAGTCTTGCCTGCCTGCGACCCTGCCATCGCCATTTCCCAGACCGTGCTCATTCTGACAAGTCTGCACATGAACGCTCCAGCGGCCTAGCTGCACACCTGCGCCTTGCTGGTCGCACTGTCCCTTCTGCGCATTCATACCTGAATCTCATTTGCTTTCGTCCCTCCTCAAACCTTGTATAACGCACCAAGCTCATGCACCACAACAACGCCTGCCGCTTCCGCGCCATTGCGCCCGAATCCCTTTGACACGGTACCGTATGCTGCCGGTACCCTGCAATTCCGCAGATCCTATACACACTCCCGTACCGCCTCGGCTACCGCATGCATGTCACCCCCAGAATCCCTGCATTTGCCCAGCATCTACTCCTGCATTGCTGTCGCCTCCTCGCTGCTAACACCCGCCGCGGGCGCCGCTGCCGCTGCTGCCGCCCCGGGCACCGCAGCCGCCGGCGCCGCCGCGTCCGTGGCCGCTGCCTGTGGTGCCGCCGCCGCGGGTGCGGCCGCGGGCGCCGCCGCGGGCGCCTGTGCGGCCTGCGGGCCGCTCCCCGCCGACCGTGGCCGGTAGGGAAGGATGGTGGGCAGACCGGGGATGGTCGACAACCGCGCCACCCGGCGTCAGGTTCGCCGCCGCGGCTGCCGCGGCCGCCGCCCCCGCCGCGCCCTGCTTGCCAGCGTCCGCGCCCTTGCCCGCCGCCGGCGACGCGGCGCCGGCGGCCCCCTTGCCGCCCTTGGCGTCCTTGCCATCCTTGCCGTCCTTGGCGTCGGTCTTGGCGGCGGGGCCCTTGCGGCCTTTCTGTGGCGCCGGCGGCGGAATGAACTTGATCCAGGGCGCGCTCTCCGTCACGCGCTCCTTCTGGTCCTGTGGAGGGTGCCAGGCCAGCGGCAGAAGCGAGGATACGTGCGGGTCAGTTGCGTCTTGCGAGGCAGGCCTTGGAGCCGCCGCGCCCGTGTGCTGTCGAGCAGCTTGCGGCGCAGCGCCGCACGCGCACGCCATGTCGCCAGCACGTGCGTGTGTGCCCGTGAGCTGCTGAGCGTGAACCGCACTTGCCCGACCTCATTTGACTGGGCTCCATCTATACCGGTAGTTAGGTACAGCGTGGGCTGTGGGTTCACCACCCACCATCACCATCACCACCACCACCACCTCCCCAATCCTCCGCACACCCACACCCACACCCCGCACCGCCCCGCACCACTCCCCTCCAACGCCCCACCCACCCACCCACCCACCCACCCACCCACCCACCCACCCACCCACCCACCCACCCCACCCACGCCCCAGCCGCACCTCGATGTAGTCCTCCGCGTCCGGGTACGCGCTGGGCGCCGTCAGGTGGCGCAGCGGGTCCGGCACGCCCGGCCCCACGTTCTTCTTGCGCTTGGGCTTGGCGGGCGCGGCCTTGCCCTCCTCCTTGCCGTCCTTGCCGTCCTTGCCGTCCTTGCCTTCCTTGTCCTTGTCCGCTTTGGCCGCCTCCTCGGCCTCCTTGGCCGCCGCCGCCGCCTCCTTGGCGGCCGCGGCGGCGGCAGGGTCGCGCAGCACGATGCGGCCCAGGTTCTGAGTGAGGTAGCCTGCGGGTGGGTGGGTGGAGGGGTTGCAAAGATGGTACTTAAAAGAGAGGTGGGTGGACGGGCGGTTGGGTAGGAGCGTAGCCGGTTAGCCGGCAGGGTGGCAGCCGTCCATGCGAACGGGCTTGTGTAACATCGCGGCACTGGCGCACGGACACGGCTCGAGTGACACGTCGCAGGTTGTCGTGTAGAGAGGAAAGACAGGGTTTGTGTAACATGGAGGCGAAGTTGTGGAAAGGCGCCCGCCGCTCGCTGCCGCTCACTGCTACATCCCACCAGGTCTGCACCCCCGGGTCCGCACCTGCCAGGCGGGTGAGGCTGTAGTCCGAGTCCATTTGCTTGTCTGCGGGGTGCGCATCACCGAGGCAGAAGCACACCGGGGCAGAAGCACATCCCGGTGGTAAGCAGCGACGTTTTTGGAGCTTGGCGCACCGTTGCCGGCAGCAGCAGCGTCAGGGTGCCGCGCACACACAAAACACACGCGCACACGTGCACATGCAAGCAGACGCCACCCAAGATGCCCACTATGTCCTTCCCCGTCGCCTGCTCCCCAGCGCAACCCAATCAACACAACGCACACTCCCCAGCACCACCAAACTCACGGGCCTTGTTGGGCTCCCATATGGTGTCCAGGCACATGCAGTAGGGCGCGGCGGGCGCGCGCAGCAGCGAGCCCTCCCGCTCCCTGCCGAGTGTGTGCGCGCAGCGAGGGGTAACAGCAGTCAGTCAGGCAGGCGTGCCGGAACACGCGAAATTCTAGTCCGAAGCCCGCAGCACACATCTCTGGTATGCGCAATCCCCCACCCCACCCCCGCCCAAGCCCCGCCGACGCCGCGCCCTTTGCTCAACGGCTCACTTGAGGTAGGGCGGCTCCCCACCCCCTACCCCACGCCCCTCCCCCGCACCCACTTGAAGTAGGACGGCCCCAGGTCCGTGAGGTCCTCCGCCGCCGCCACCGGCTCCGGCATCTGCTCGCTCAGGCTGCGCCCCAGCAGCACTGCCGTCTCCAGCGCCCAGCACCGCGCCACCAGCGGCGGCGTGTACCCGCCGCCGCCCGTGACCAGCAGCGGGATGCGCCAGTCGGGGCCGCCGCGCCCCGCGCCGGGGCCGGAGGCGCAGCCGCCGCCGCGGCACAGGTCCCGCACAAGCTCCACGCACCTGGGCAGGCCCGTGTTGCGGTTGCGGGTAGCGGCACTGGATCAGCTCAACGTATGTGCCGTTGAAACGTGCCCTCCTGCGGTGGAGCGCTCGTACGGTGTGCGGGCAAACAGCGCCCGCCTCCGCTCGCCCCTTTGCCGGTGCTGGCGGGCGCTTGGTCCCAAGCCACCCAGCTACCGGCCTGCCCCGCTGCGCTCGGGCCCCCGCAACCCCCCTCCCACACATTCCTACCGAGGGCTGGCAGTGGTCGGCTAGGGTTGGTGTACGTTTGTGGGAATAAGCTACCCAACCCCCGTCCCCGTCTCCACGCACGCCCACCCACCCACCTGGCGTGCCCGCGTATGGACAGGTTGAAGCGACCCAGCTTATCGCCCGCCACACTGTCGCAGCCGCACTGCAGCACCACCGCCTGCACAGGTCCGCAGGGAAACACCAGAGGGGCGGCGCCGGGGCACGGGTTCAAATAATGGTCACATCCCACCGGCCCACACATCTCTTACCCTCTTTACAACCCCACCCTATCCCACCCCACCCCGGCCCCCGCTCCCCCGGCCCACCTGCGGCTTGAACTTCTCGAAGGCCGCCTTCACCACCGCGCTGTACACCGCAAAGTACGAGTCGTCCTGGACGCGCCAACCAAAGCGGGGGCGAAGAGGCAGACGACCAGTCAGAATGAAGATGATATAAGGCGTTTTGCGCAGGGCGGCTAGACCCCGTCCCCCTGCAAACACACTGTTCGCATGGACGGCCGCTCCCTTCGGTAACGACTTCGAGACACATTCTTCAGTGCACCTGCACCGCTTTTCCAAACATCCTTGCAGCCCCACCGCACCTCCAACAAACCACCCCCCCGGTCGCTTTGGGTTCTGGAATGAACTGCCCCCGCCGCGCACCTGGATGTCGTCCTGCAGCGGCACGTTGACCGTGTAGTACCTGCGGCGGCGGCGGCGGAGTGTGATGGGGGCATGGGGGTGAAATGACAGGCCGCATCAAGGGGCGGCGGTGGACGGCTGCCCTCCTCCCCCAAAGTTCCAATGCCGCACCGCCCTCGTTGCTTCTGGTTTGGCGTCTTCGCTTGGGCTTGGCATGGATCCGCCCCACGCACACAGATACACGGGTCCGTCTGGTTGTCGGTTTTAACACAAGCAGCTCGCCACCCCATCAACCCTCCTCCCTCTCCGACGCGCGCGCGCATCACTCACTTGCCCTGCCCCTCGCCCAGGTCGTTCTTCTTGCCGGTGCCGGGGAAGAACACCGGGCGCTGCGGCTTGCCGTGGTTCAGCGTGTCGATGGAGGCCTGGGGGCGGGGGTGGAAGTTGGTTGGGTTGCCAGGATGGTACATAGAAGTGTAGTGGCGTAGACAGCAGGCATATAGGCGTTCGGGGCGTGTGAAGGCAGCAGGTGAGCAACGCGGACAAGGAAAGCCGGCAGCGCGTGTTGTTCAGCGGTTGCGGCCAGCGTGCGCACCTTGCGAGGCGCCGGGCGCCGGCGCGAGGGCCCGCTTGCCGCTGCCCTGACACCCGCACCCCCTGCTTCCCACGCTCGCCCCTACGCCGGCTGCCTACCCTGCTACACTTCTTTTACCATCTTTGCACCCCCCCCTGCCCCACCCCACCTGCATGCGGCCGTCGTCCCACTTGTGCAGGCTGATGGACAGCACCTTCTCACTGCGCTTGAAGGCCGTCTCCACGCCGTCGCCGTGGTGCACGTCGATGTCTGGCGAGGGGGGCGGGGCGTGCGTGGGCGTGTGGGTGGGCGGGCGGGTGGCGTTGGGATGGTGGGAAGATCGGATTGTGGGCAGATGGGTGGGTTGCGAACGAGTGTGGTCGCTGCTGCTACGCAGCACTGCCGCCGCGTCGCACCGGCATCACCGCCACGGCGCACCGCGTCACGCATACACACGAGCGTCAGCCGCGCGCCACCAGTCTCGCCGCCGTGCCCTGCCCATGCGCTGCTCCCTGCGGCCTGCCCTGCCCCTGCCCCTGCCCTTCCAGTGCCCTGCTCCCTGCGGCCCTGCGCCCTGCCTGCCGGCCTCACCGATGTACAGCACGCGGCCGCAGCCCTGCATCAGCTCCAGGATGGCCAGCACCAGGTCGTTGACGTAGCAGAAGCCGAAGGCGCGGTAGGGCATGCCTGGGGGGGGGGCGGGAGGTGGTGGTGGGGGTTCCATGCTCGAATAATTAAGAGGAGACGACGTAATTGGTGGTGGGGTGGGGAGGGGGGTTGCACGGATGGCTGGACAAGGCGGCACTGAAGACCAGCATGGGGGTTCCATGCATGGCTTATTAAGACGAGATGATGATGACGGGTTGCAGCAGATGGGGGTGGGAGGTTGCGGGCCACGTGTCGGGGGAGTGCCACAGCGGCGGGCGTGTACGGCGATGAGGCGAATGCGCGGCACGAGCGCGACGAAGATGCGCAAGCGGCTGCTGCACGAATGCCGCGCGGGAGCCCGGTGTTGTTGGGGAGGGTTGCGGCCGCCCACCTCCGCCCATCCTTTCACCCCTCCCCCTGCTCTCGTGCGACCCCATGCGCGCCGGCGGCTGTGTGGCTGTCGCGCCGGCGGCGCTCACCGTGGTGCATGCCGCCGCCCCAGTGCACCGCCACGTCGCAGGCGCCGCTGGCCAGGTCGCGAGCCGCCAGGATGGAGCCGGCGGCCTGTGAAGGGGGTGGGGGTTACATTCATCATTAGTCAAGGAAGTGGTACATGGTACACGGGGGTGGGTGGCGGCGCGGTGGAGGACGGGCGGTTGGCGGGGAATGGTTGGCGGTTGGCGGCCCCCGCATGCGGCTCCAAGGACGCGGTTCCCTAGGTGCGCGCTACGCAACTGCTCCATCGTGCCACACGCACGGCTCATTCTGACGCGCAAGCCAATGTCCGTGGCCATGCCAGTCACTCACCCCTGCCGGCGCCCCGTGCCCCCGGCCCCATCACGACCACACGCTCAGTGTTTAGTTGCGTGTCCGGGTTTGTGTCCCAGCCATTCACTCCAAGCCAATCATTCCCAGCCAGCCAGCACCGTCGGCCCCTCACCTGCAGGCCCACGTATCTGAGCAGGCCGGGGAAGATGGGGCAGTCGCCGCCCTCGTCGTCGCTGCCCTCCTCCTCCTCCTCCTCGTCCTCCTCCTCGTCGTCGCTCTCCTCCGCCTCCGTGCGCCTGCAGTCCAGTCGCCGCATTCAGCACGCTGAGCCGTGAGCCCGGCAGCCCTGGATTGGGGCGTGCACCGACACGCAGGCAGCACCCCGCACTCCCGCTGCCGCATGCGGCACGCCCTCACATGGGCGCGTGTTCGCATTCGCGCCCACTTGGCAGGTTCCAACCTAGCCCGCTCCAACCAGCCCCCGCTCTCCTCCTCGCTCTTATGCACATGCACTCGCATTGGTTTGGTTTGGTTTAGTTTGGGCTGGTGTTCACAACCCCACCAAATCCCCCACCCACCTGACGGCGTTCGTCAGCGCCGCCACGGTGCGTGCCGCCTGGCGCGACGGCCGCCGCGCACCCTCCCGCTCCTCGCCCTCGCCGCCCGCCGCCGGCTTGGGCTCGTCATCATCCTCGTCGCTAATCTCCGCCTCCTCCTCCTCCTCGTCATCATCGCTGTAAGAGGAACGCCGCTTCTTCTTGCTCTTGCTCTTCGCCTTGCCGCCGCCTCCTCCGCCTCCGCCACCGCCGCCGCCCTCCGGCTTGCGCTTTTTGGCGCTGCCGCCGCCTCCGCCGCCTCCGCCTCCGCCACCGCCTCCTTTTCCGCCGCCACCCCCTTCGGCGCTCCTGCAAGAAGCGCGTCCGCGTGTCCGGGTGTTCCACGGTCAGGCACTCATCGGGCAGGAACACAAGCTGTGCGCCCGGCCTAACGACAGCACATCAGCCCGTGAATGCGCAACCGTCGCCAGCTCGCCCAACAGGGCCTTCGGAGCCATCCCGTCGTTGCCACCGCGAGCGAGCCCCGCACTCACTTGGCCGGCTTGCCCGCCTGCCCCGGCGGCACCATCTGCCGCCCCGCGAACGCGCCGCCCAGGCTGCGCGCCTGGCCGCTCGCGCCCGCGCCGTTGCCGGCGGCGGCCGGGGCTGAGGTCGGCGCGCCGGTGAGCATGTTGGGGTTACGCTGCAGCGCCTGCGGGTGAGGAGGCAGGGGGCCGGGGCGTCGAAGTCAGCTCGAGGGCGCAATCCTAGTCCTCCCGCCTCCCGCTGTCCACGTCCCGCCTTGCACCTCCCGCCTTGCACCTCCCGCCTGCCGCCTCCCCCCTTGGGATGGCTCCTACAACCAACGCCACCTGCCGCCATCATCACGCCCACCTGGGCAATCTGGCGGCGCATCTTGTCCGCGAGCGCCTCGTCCTGTGCCGGCGTTAGCGACTCGTCGGGACCCAGGCCCAGCACCTGCAGGCGCCACGAGCGAAAGCACCAGCGCGCGGTGGGGTTGTGAACACCAGCCCAAACTAAAGCAAACCAAACCAATGGGGTGTCGCACACGCGTGGTCGTCAGCGCGGTCCAGAGCGGCATGCGGACAGGCCGCCAGGGTGGCGGCGACCGCACGCAGTGCGCCGGTGCGCGGCGGGCGGGCTTGACCCACCCCCATGCCACCAGCACTCTCCAGCCGCTCTCCGCCCTCCCACGCAAACCCGGGCGGTCGCTCATGTGGTACCGACTTCATCTGCTGGCCTTTAGAGTGCCTGCCGTACCGCTTTCCAACACTCTTTGCAGCCCCACCGCCAAACAACCACAAACCCTCGCCACGTCCACACCTTGCGCGCGATGGTGCGCCCCAGGTCCAGGAAGCTGGCGGGCAGCGCGAACCTGGGGATCTCGCCTGTGGTGGCCCCGGGCGTGAGTGTGTGTATCAGAGAGCACAAGGGGAAACGACTACAAGGGACTGTGCGTGCGGTGTGAATATGTGTACGTGTGCGTGCCGTACGATGCGGCCAGAAAGGAGGTCAGCGGCATCCAGCACACCAGCGCGACCGCCCACGCCGGCTCACCCGGCACGAGGTGGTGGGCATCGTTACATCGGCCCACACCGGCCGACACCCCGCCAGCCGCACGCACACCCCGCACCCCGCGGCCCCAACAAACGGGTGCCGGCCCTGCACCGTTTGGACCCGCTGCCCCCAAGCAACTGCCTCCACGCACCCGCGTTCAGTACCGCCGCCGCCTCCGCCCAGCTGACCACGCGCCCCTCCATGGCCCGCTCCTCGGCCTTGGCCAGCTTGGCGGCCTGTGCGTGTGATGATGGGCATAGAATGCATTCATGCGGCTGATGGTCGTTGCCCGACGGAGCTGCTATTCAGCAGGACGTTACTCCTGGCACCAGGCGCGCGAGCAGGCAGCGTGCCCGCTCCGATGCCGCGCCCACGGGGGCTTCCCGGCAGGTCTGCGTCACTTCCGCCCACCCTGACCGCACCCAAACGCACTACGCACGTTCCCAAACGTACCTGCGCCTTTTCCTGCCGCACCCGCTGCCGCTCGCGCTCCTTCTCCCGCTCCGCCTCCCGCTGCCGCTGCGCCGCAGCCACCGCCTCTGCCTTGGCCGCCGCGGCCGAGGCCGCAGCCTGCGGGTCCGCCCGGCCAGCCGCGGCGCCGTCCTTGCCCTCCTCCTTCACGGCCCCCGCAGCTTCCTTCGCAGCTGCGTCCTTCGCCTCCTCATCGTCGCTGCCGCTGCCGCCCGAGCCGGGCGGTCGGCACACCGACAAGCCGAACATCGCGAGGTCATCTCCGAGCTTCTCCTGCTGCTCCTCCGGCGTCATGCTGGTGAGGTCCAGCGTGTCAAGGTATTCAAGGAATGCGATGTACTCATCGGTGTGGAAGCGGCGGAGCTGCGCGGTGGTGGCCGGCGCGTACTCGCGCACGATGGTGACGTTGGGGTCCTCGAAGAGGCCCCACATCTCGGCCAGCCGGTGCGTGAGGTGCAGGCGGTGCGGCACCATGGGGTGGTCCTCTCCCAGGCTGAACTGCGAGAGCTCGGGGTTGTAGTAGATGCGCGTACGAGGCGTGGGGTGCGTCCGGCCAGCCACACCGGGCGCGCAAGGCACCGGCTTGAAGCCATCGGCAGTGGCCGGCGAAGCGGACGTGCCCGGCTCCGCCTTCACGTCCACGTCCATGGCCGTGCTCATGCTGTCGTGCTGCTATAAGATGCTGCCGTGACTGGCTTGAAGTGCCGGGATCGCTTGTCCTCGCGAGTCACTCCGGTTCGGCCCCGATGGCACCTCCTCCCAGGAGAAAGGGAAACCCCGACTCAGGCGAATCAGGCTGGGAGCCGGGGACCTAGGCTCAAGGTCCAGTAGCTCTCCGGCAACAGCGCAAATGCAGTCCGGAGTTGAGCTGCTGCCGGGCAACCTGGTCGCCGCGAGACCGTGTGCGCTCGGGCGCGGGAACCAGCCGCGCTCGGCCCGGCGCTTATGAGGCACGACCACTCCGCATGGGGGCGATGCGCTAGCTGATGCTTACACGGGGTCTGCTGAGCAAAAAAAAATTCAGGTCCGGGGGCTTCGGATGCTGTCGCGGGGGACTCAAGTGGCTATAATGGCCAATCCGTTCGGTCTCCTGAAAAATATAGCGCACACCCGTCCACATACAAAGTTCAATGGTGAACAGGGGAACGGGGGAAGCCAGCATTGAGTTGCTGCGACTCTCATGCAGCCTAGGCCTTGGGCGATCGATTTTCAGTACGCGCGCTCCAAATTTAAATGGCATTAGTTTCTGAGTGTATAGAGTGTATACTGTACTTAGCGGAGCAACGAGTTGTCGGCCGTGGCACTTTTGACTCGCGTCGCTGATACGCTGCAGACACGCTTCACGTTTAAGGCCCGCAGCTGCTATTTTTTTGCTGCAAGTGACAAGAAATGCAAGGCCTGCGCGGCTCAGTGCTCGGCGGGGCACAGCACCAGGCAAGTCTCTCTTCTCTGCGCTCCCGCAAAACGCGCCGAGCCATGACGCCGCGTCTTTGCGTCTCCGCGCGCGCAGGTGCCGGTGCCCGCCTGCTCCAGTTCGACTGCTATGGTCCGGCCGCTGCGATGCCGCGGGGCGCGTATGGCGCCCCGCGTGAGCGCGGTCTCGGAGTCTACAAACGGGAAGGTCAGCATCTCGGGCCCGGGCTGCGGACGGTTGGTGGCTTTGGCGCTTTGGTCTCTCGTTAATCGAAGACTATCTTGGGCTGGTCGGAACTGCTGGAGGCGCTTTACGCGGCTTTGGGCTAATTGTGGCGCTCGCGCGGCTTTGTTCTCTCGCGCAGGTCCGCACAAAACAGCTACGATTCTATTACTTTGACCCGGCCAACCCGGAGGATGTCCGTGAAGTGGTAGCAAAGCAGCACGACGTCACAAGGTGCGCGAGCAGCGATAGCATGCCGCAATCGCAGTCACATGCAGCTTCACTCGGGCGCACGATGGCTCAGCTCGCCGCACTGCCCCTGCGAGCCCCTGCAAATCTTTGCTGAGATGAAAATCTCCGATTGTGGCTTACGCTCTGTGCGTTTCTTTGCTGCAGTGGACACCATCACAACGGGAATGGGCACAGCAACGGATACGCAGCAAACGGCAATGGGAACGGCAACGGCGTGCACAGCAGCAATGGGCACGCGGTAGCACACGCGGCGCCAGCACAGGTGCGTTGGGCGCAGCTGAAAGGCACTGCCGGTGTGGCGGAGGCTAGGGTTAGGCTGCGAGGCGCGCTCCCTGGCAGGCTGTTGAACTCTGCTTTCCCTGCTTCCTGTCGTCCTTCGGCGCAGCTGGTCGTGAAGGAGCCAGGGAAAGACTCGCTGCAGATGCAGCGCCTTTCCACACAGCTAGAGGAGGCGCGCGCTGCAGTCGCCAAGCTGCAGCAGTATGAGGTGCTGTACAAGGAGTCGCGCATGCGGACCAAGCAGATGCAGGCGGAGGTGACCGCGTTGCAGGTGAGAGAGGGCGTCAGGGGCTCACATGGGGACCGCCCACGCACGCACGCACGAGAACTGGCGTGTCTATAGCACTGGTTCCTGAACGGGTGCCGGGCATGGTTGGCACTGTGCCCACACGCCCTTACCTGCGCGCCTCTCCCGTTTAAGCCACTCCGCAACACACACACACACACACACACACACACACACACACACACACACACACACCCTCGCTACACCCGCAGCAACTGCTGGCCGACAAGGATTCGGAGCTGGCGCGGCAGTACAAGCGCATGGAGAACGAGGCCATGGAGCGCAGCGGCCTGCGCAGCCAGTTCACGACCGCCGTGGATGAGGTGAAGAACCTGCGCAACGAGCTGGAGGAGGCGCGGCAGGCAATGCTGGAGCTGCGGGTGAGCGGCAGCGGCGCAGGGTGGGGGAAGGGTGGGGACAAGGGAAGAGTGCGAGCGGGATGCCGGGCTGGGGAGAGGGGAAAGGGGCCGGGGGCAAGCGATTGGAGCCCGGCTTTGCCGGTGGGAGCCGGGTCCCGGGCTTGCGGTTTTGCCTGCGGTCGCATGTGGAGCCACACTCGCAGCATGCGTGTGTGACCGAACTGCTTCCGCTTCTGTATGTTTGCAGGGCGTGATCCCGCCCAACGTCATCACCCGCCGCGGTGCACCGCGCGGCGCGCTTGACGAGGGCGCGACCGTTGGCAGTGTCGGCGGCAGCATCGGCAAGGACGAGATGGGCTCGCCGGATGTGCTGGCGTCGCTGCAGGGGCTCGCCAAGCAGCTGGCAGAGGGCATGGAGCAGGAGGTGGGCAGCCTCTTTGGCGGGTCCGGCAAGCGCGACTGAGCGGGAGCGGCAGGCTGGCATTGCTGCGCCGCGCATTGCGGGCGCACGGGCTTGGCACAGCGTGTTGGTGACGTGGGACTGGGGGGCAGGGGATGGCAGGTATGGGGCGGGGGCGGCCGGTTCGTGTGCCGGGCCCACACTGCGTTGGGATATGGCGGCATTTTGGATTTATAGTTGCCCCCCTGGGCTCCTACATTTGGAGAGGATGTAGGCGGCAGCGATGTGTAGTGTAGGTGTGAAGTCTCGGTAGAGAGAGGTGCATCGGCCATGAAAGTGCGTGTGTTGGTTGGTTACGGTTCATGGGATGCCTTTCGAGACTTGACGCGGTTGTTCTGTTCTCGCAAGCTGAGGACCTGATGCGGAGCTGTGTGGCGTCTGTCGTGCGTGTACAGAGATAAGAACGGCAAACAGCAGAAGCTTTAGCGTTCAGACCGAGCTGAGAGGTGGTGGGTTTTATCTGATGGAGTGCATCAAGTTGGCCGCGGGATGGTGCGGCGCACGTGGACCGTCGCCATCCGTCGCCGCTAGTACACCAGGTCGTTCGTCGGTGTTGCGCAGCGTGGGTGTTGGCAGGAACTACGTGAGTGTCCGCTCGCCGGCATGTATGGCCCAAGTGTGTAGCTCGGTACGTGTGAATTGATTAAAGCGGGCAGTAGTAGGGGAGCTCGTGCGCATGCGCGTTGGTGCACCCGCTGCCCTGGCACCAAGTGTCGGTATTGGCTGGGTGTGACCAGGACCAGCCTGGTCGCCATGAACAACAACATCAACTAACAAAGAACGGTGGGATTGTGTACGGTAGTGACGATTCGCAATCATGATCCACATTCTTATTGCGCAAGTTGGATGAGAGGGTGAAGTTCCTGGTTTGCGAGGTGCCGGTTGAGAGCGAGGCCTCAGTGACGGAGGCGTGGCCATCGGTAATTGCAGCTCTGTAAACGTATGATTTGTCAGTGTCAGTGTCGCCCCTGAATCTGAAGCTTAAAACCGCAGCGGAGCGGTGCAACCGTGCAGGGTTGCACAGTACGCACTACGTACTAGTACGCCGTTCTTGAATGGTAGTACGTGGTTAAGTACGCTGTGCCAGGAACAGGTTGGGACAACCATGGGCATCCCAAGGGATGCTGAGCCGGGATGTTGGACATCAGCACACGCATCCACGCTGGTAAATAGCTGCCTGTCGCGCTCAACGGCCTCGTGATAAACTTAACATGTTGTCTGAGTATCAGCAAGTGCGAGAACGTCCCGGAACTGACTCGACATCCCACGCGCGCATCCCAACATCCCGGAATTTGTGGGTTTGGGCACAGCGTACTATGTCAGCGTACTAGCCTTTGCCCGCCAGCGTATTATAAGCGAACTATGGCGTATCGTACGAAGTGAGGGGCGTACTACGTACTAGTACGCGTATTATAAGCTGGGAGGCTAGTACGGTGCAACCCTGCAACCGTGCAAGTAGATGGCAGTCAGGCGGAGATTGAGGGGTGGAAACCCGCAGAGCCAGGCCGCCCAGCCCAAGCCTCGCCGACATTGTCCGTGGGCGCCTGTCCTAAGCGCAAGTGCGCAACCCAACCTCAGTACCGGAATGCATCGTCGTGATGTGGTGCTTAACACACGAGGAACGACCGTCCACTGGCCCACCTAGGCACCCCTGCACCTAGGGCACCAAAGGGCTGCTGGAGCCTGGCAAGAGCATCCTGCATACTAAAAACTGAAATGCTTGCACAATTACATACCTCAACAGCAATGGCAGTGCCTCAGCAATGCCTCGCTAACTCCTGCTTAGCGCTCAGGTGGGCCGTGGGGCCGTGGGGGCCAAGCTTGGCGCGCAAGGGGCCCCTGCTAGGCCTGCTGAGCGCGGCATTCACGAGGATTCACGGCACTGCACCCTGAGGGTCTAGTAACAGCATGATACACGGAGTTGGCCTTGCGACTGGGCGCGCCGCTCTGTGGCTGAACTGACCTGGGGTTGCGCCGGTCGGCCTGGGGTCAGCCCTGGCTCCGCATTGGACTCATCGTGGGTTCGTGCCGGCCTGTCAAGGCCAGCGCAGCCCCGCAATGCTTTAACAGTTAGCACAGCACTCTGCACAAGCCGAAGCAATATATGACGGCAAGTCCGGACCAAACTGTGACTCGTTGTGCGATTTCTTGCTGCTTCCTCGGTAATATACGGCCCTCGCGAAAACGTTTCCCTGTTTCTTCCGCTTGATACTATTTATCTGCCAAGCCCAGCAATCAATCAGAATAGCCCTGAGCTCGACGACGAAAGAGGGCGCCCTGCGCGGGTTGCCGGTGGAGCCCGGCGCTAGAAAATGTTCGGGGCTTATTCACGTGTAACAAATGACGACTCTGATGAAGAGGGAGGCACAGCAGCACGGCTACTGCGCGAAACTGCAGGTGAGCCCGCTTGCCCCAAACGTGCTGTTCGTTCCTCGCGCATGCAGCCTTTCGCCATCAACTATGGTTATAAGTAGAATGACCGTTCCTCGCAAGCCAGCGGCCCGCTCCTGCAAATTGCAACGGGCGCGGGAAGGGTGCAGAGTCTCGACGACTCTGGCGCAGACGTGCTCGAAGAGTAATGCCTTGGCCTGTGCGGGGAGATCTGCGCATGACGGCTCCCCTGCTGCGTGTGTTTGCTCGTTGCTCGCAGCTGGCCCTCCCCCCGCCATGGCGCCCGCGGTGGTCACCAGCACAGCCTCGCTGCGGGGCCGGACCCAGCAGGCGGTGCAGCAGCGCAAGGGCGGCCCGGCCAGCGGCTCGGGCGGCTGGCTCGACAGCAGCGCAGCACCAGGGACAGGCGCCGCAGGCGCAGCGGGGCCGAGCGCGGCCTCCGCATCGGCGGCGGCCGCCAACCTCATAGACTTTGGGGAGGACGGAGTGCCGGCGCGGCCGGCGGGCGGGCGGCCGGACAGCAAGACGCGCGGCGGTCGGGCGGGCGGCGCGGCGGCGAAGCAGGACGTGGAGCTTGTGAGCATGATGCACCCGGCAGGTGCGTGCGGGCGGGGTGGGGGTTGGGGGCAGTGTGGAGCTGGCGCGGCTGGGCTGCGCGGTGCGGAGCTGGGGCGGTGCGGAGCTGGGGCGGTGAGGTGCTGGCGGCTGCCGGCGGCAGAGTGAGGCCAGGCATATGCTGCTGGCGTCCGGCCGGCGGCGGTCAATGGTGCGCCGCCAGACCCGCTGCGCTGGTGCAAGGCAGCGCCTCCCGCGCCAGACCTGACGCAATGCGCGGCCCCACTGCCAGCGCAACCTTGACCATCCCCGCATCCCGCCGCCATTTACACCCGCCGCAGACCCGTTTGAGTTCCTGGTGCAGCAGAGCGCCGCGCAGCCGCCGCCTCCCACCTACACCGGCTCGCCGGACGCCAGCGTGGCGGCGGCGGCGCGGCCGGCGGCGGCACACCCGCTGGACTTCGGATTCGACGTGCGTGCGGGGTGGGGGGTGAGGAGGACGGGGGTGGGTGGGCGAGCCGTTGTGATGTGAGGGGGTGCGGGAAGGGGCGACCCGTTGGCGCGTGGGGGGCGATGAGCGCGGTGCGTGCGAGCGTGCGGAGGGGCCGCGTGCATGTTGGGTTCATTGAATCGAGCCTGCGCGACGGCCGGCTCACAGCTCGCCGCCTGGCCATCGCGATGTGCTGTTGTTGCTTGCCACAGGACCTGGCGTCAGGAGGGGCGGCGTCCAGCAGCACAGCGGCACCAGCCGCCGCCGGCGGCGGCGGCGGCGGCGGTGGGGTTGCATCGCTGTTCCCGAACTTTGGCAGCTTCTCGGACCTTCTAGGCCCCATCACCGGGTCAGCGCCGGCCGCGGCGGCGTCGACGTCGGGGCAGGGCTCGACAGCGGCGTCCGCAGGCGGCGGCGGCGGCGGGCTGTGGGGATTTGGCGGCACGACAGCGGGGACGGGGACGGGGGCGATAGCGCTCACGAAAGGGCACGTGCACTCGCAGAGCGCCGCCGGCATTGATGACCTGTTGGCGCAGCAGCGCGCGATGCGGGACGCGGCGGACGGCGTTGGCAGCGGCGGCGCCAGCGGCTCGGGGGCGGCGGCGGCGGCGGCGGCGGGCGGCGGCCGCGGCGCACCGCAACACGGGCTGCCGTCGCATGGGCACGGGCAACATCGGGTGCGTGGCGAAAGGGGGGTAGGGGGGTTACAAGATGGAGGGGTTGCAAAGATGGAGGGAAAGGTCGCAGTGGTTTTGGTTTGACACGGAGGCGTCCGCGTGGCTGGTTGATACCCAAGTACCGATGGGTTGGGGGCTAGTGCGGATGGCGGCTGCTGTCCTCCTACTATCCTGCAACCCCTCCCCCGCGTCTTTGGACTGCCTTGCCCCTCCACCCCATCCCCACATGTCCAGGCACCTGCAGTCTTCGACCCATTCGGCGAGTCCAGCGGCCCTGGCGGCGGCGCCAACGGCGCCACCTCGAGCGCCGGCCCCGGGCCAGGGGGGCCGGGGGCCTACTACTCGGCGGGCGGGCGAGGCAGTGCAGCGGGGTCGGGCGACGAGGGCGCCGGCGGCGCGAACGGCCGCGCGGCGGCGCTGGCGCCTGGGGAGGACCCGGCAGAGCCGGGCGGCGGCGGCGGCACGGTAGGCGCGGGGCTGGGCTGCGGTGGGCGGGGCGGGGCTGGGGCGCGCCGCCTGCTCCGCCGTGACAGCAACCACAGCATGCGCCTCCATTCGTCCGAGTTTGCCGCCGTCATAACCATGTACCTGCTTCTTGTGCTACTGTTGCTGCCGTTGTTGCTGAGGCATGCGTCCTGTTGCGTGTGCCTCCGCTGCACCACCGCCGCACCACCGTCCCCCTTCATCAATCATGGGCAGAACTCCCTCTCCCCCTGCCTGCTGTCTACGCCTGCTGTCGACGCCACTACACTTCTATGTACCGTCATTGCAAACCCCCCACTTCAATGTATCCTGTACCGCGTTTTCAAACATCCGTGCACCCCCCCCCGTCGTGCAGGGCTACGCGGTGGGCAGCCGCGAGCTGCTGCTGTACGCGGTGCCGCTGTTCAAGGACCGGCTGGTGTTCCTGCCGGTGGTGACCTGGAAGGACGAGGAGGACACCAGCAGTGAGTGCAGGGGGCGGGGCCTGGGTGTGTGCGTGTGTGCGGTGCAAAGATGGTACATAAAGTGTAGCGGGGTGGGGCGAAGGTGGGCGCCGGAAGGTGGGCTCCAGTGGGAGGGTGGTGCAGCGCAGACAGAAGGGCTAGCTGGTTTAGGTTTCACGTGCTGCCTGCCTGCCTGCCTTGCCTGGCTGCCCGCAGCGGTGCTGGGCAAGATGAACGCGGGCATCAACGGCGTGCAGCAGTCCATCAGCGGCATGTGGCACAGCCTCAAGGACAAGGGCAACATCCCCGCCAAGATCTACAAGTGAGCGCCATGCGACTGGTTGTTTTGGGAGTTGTTGGGAAAGGGTTTGGGCTGAGGTGGAGCGCGGTTTCAGTCGGTGGCGGTGTTGCCAGCTCAGCCAAGGGCGCGCAGCTCCGGTTGTGGCAGTCGGCGCCGCACGCTTGGCTGGCCTGCCAGCCTGCAGCTGCCTCCAGCTGCCTCCAGCTCCACCCAAACTCACCCCAAACCCACCCGAACACACGCCCAAACCCCCTGCAGGGCGGGCCAGGCCATCCTGGAGAACATGAACGCCGAGGAGCGCCTCATGCGCAACATCCCCAAGCGGGCCAACAAGGTGGGCCGCAGGTTGGGGCTTACTGTGAACCAATCCCGTGAGGAAACAGAAGGGGGGTGGGCGTGGCGGTGTGTGTCGTGTGTGCGTGTCGTGTGTGCGTGTCGTGTGTGCGTGTCGTGTGTGCGTGTCGTGTGTGCGTGGCGTGTGTGCGTGTCGTGTGTGCGTGTCGTGTGTGCGTGTCGTGTGTGCGTGTCGTGTGGTGCGTGGTCGTGTGTGCGTGTCGTGTGTGCGTGTCGTGTGTGCGTGTCGTGTGTGCGTGTCGTGTGTGCGTGTCGTGTGTGCGTGTCGTGTGTGCGTGTCGTGTGTGCGTGTCGTGTGTGCGTGTCGTGTGTGCGTGTCGTGTGTGCGTGTCGTGTGTGCGTGTCGTGTGTGCGTGTCGTGTGTGCACACATGCCGTACCCTCATTCCCAAACGATGCCCTGCCACTCCTCCCCGCCCGCGCCCCACCGGCACCTCGCTCCGCCCTCCCGCTCACACACCCCCTTACCTTGTGCTCTCTCACCCGCATGCACTGAAGTGCACGCATGGGGTTTGGTTTTGATTTAGCTTGGGCTGGTATTCACGACCCACACACACGCACACGCACACACGCCCGCTCGCAGCTAGTGGTGCACCACCCCGCCTGCGTGCCGCCGGACGAGATCCAGGACCAGCTCACGGCGCTGACCTCCACCTTCTGCTACAAGTCCGCCGGCAAGGCGGCCGCGGCGGGCGTCATGCTGCCCGTGGCCGTGGGGCTGGAGGTGTGTATGTGTGTGTGTGTGGTGGAGGGGGGTGGGGGATGGGGGGTGGGGGGTGGGGGAGCACGGGGCGGCAGCGGGCGGTTAGTGGGGAGGAGCGTTGGTGTCGGGAGCACGGGGCGGCAGCGGGCGGTTAGTGGGGAGGAGCGTTGGTGTCGGGAGGGAGGGCAAACCCGTGGGGGCAAGCCCGCGTTGCCGAGTACCTGCCCACCTAACCATCTTTGCAACCCCCCCCCCCAGCTGATCGCGGTCCCCGGCATCGGCTGGTACACCGCCTACCAGCTGTTCAAGTCCACCTCGGCGGCGGCGGGCGGCAGCCGCCTCAACAACTACCTCAAGAGCGACAAGCGCGAGGTCCGCATCTGCTACGCGCCCGAGCCCAAGTGAGAGAGGGCCCCGCGTCGTGCGGCGTGCTGTGTGCTTTGCTGTGCGCTGGCAGGCACCGTTTCCAGCATACTGCCCACACAATGCAAGCACCGCCTTCATGTTGCTTTGCACTGCGGCTACCGTATGGCCCGTCCGGTGCCGAGTTAAGTTGGTTGAGCTTGGGCTGGTAATAACGACCCCCCTTGCCTCCCACCCCCCCGCCCTCCCCCCGTCTCCCCCCCCTACCCCCTTCTCCCTACCCCCCCCCCCCCAGGATGGACCTTTACATCCTCAAGGCGCGGCTCAGCCCGGACGGCGTGCTAGGCAGCGAGGACATTGAGGACTTCTGCCACGACCTCAAGGAGCCGCAGCTGCTGCACCCGCTCACCGAGCTGCGCAACAGGCACCTCAAGAAGACGCAGGTGCGCGCGGGGATTGCGCGGGGGGGGGCCGGGTTGACGGGGTATTGCGAATGGGTGGGTATGGCGGGCTGCGGGTAAGGGCGAGGGTGAGGGTAAATGTAAGGGTGCGGATGTGGGCAGGGTGCGGACAGCCCGCGAGCGCGCGAGCATGGTACGGGCGTGTGCATGGCGTAGTGGGCGCAGTGGAGCCCCGGTGTGTGGCGATGAGGGGAGCCGAGGTGGTCAGCTGTCGAGGTCGTGTCTGCCTGTGCCTCATGCACGGTAGCATCCGCCGCAGCGGTTCCCCGCCCTACCCCGCGTTCCCCGCCCTACCCCGCGTGTCGAACCCTGCCCCCAAACCGGCTTTGCAACCGCCCCCACGACGTCACGGACATCGGTAACAACGCACCTGCTGCATGGCTGTTCCTGGCTACGCCTTCACGTCCTAACTAATGATGAATGTAACCCCACCCACCCACCCACCCACGCCTGCTGTCTACGCCACTACCCTTCTATGTACCATTTTGGCAACCCACCCACCCACCCCAGACCATGAACGCCGACTACGCGCTGCTGCCCATGAACGCGCCCGACGGCGAGGACCCCTACAGCAGCAGCGCGGGCGGCGCAGCGGGCGGTGGCAAGAAAAAGGACTAGGAAGGAGTGCAGCAGCAGCAGCACCAGGAGCAGGAGGAGGGTTGGAGGCGGGCCTCCCAGGCGCATTGTCATATGGGGGCGCGCACATGCGCACATGCGCACACGCCGCCGAGGCGCATGCCCACACCTGCAGGAGCGTGGGCATAGCCGGAGCACGCACGCGTTGGCGACACAAAGCAAGCGGGATAGCAGCGGTTCAGGGGGCAGTAGGCAGGAGTGGAGGTGCGCGCAGCGAGGTCCATACGGTCTATATGAGGTGGTGGGCAGTAGCGGCCCATTAGGTGTGTGTGGTGGGGCAGGATTTGAGTCAAGTCGGGCTCTGAAAGTGTCATCACGGAGGTTGGGGTTGGGATTGGAAGCAGGTTCGCAGGAAGCAGGTTAGCCGGCACGGCTGCCGCCGTACAGTAATGCAGAGTCAACTGCAAAAGCAGGACGCGTGTGAACTGGCAGATATGTAGGAGAAGGTGTGCGTTGGTTTCGGGGAATGCCTTGGCGCCGTGGTGGCACGCACCAAACCAGCGCCCGTGTGCTAGGCAGTCAGTCAGTGTTTTGCATTGGTGAATGTGTGATGTGGAGGAACAACATGTAACGCGCTTCCGCGGGCGGGTAAGTGCTGTTGGTGGGCATGGAGGCGCAGGGGAGATGAAGCTGCCGCGGGGGAGCCGGCCGCGCGGGCGAGAGTTGTATGTTGGAAACGGCGGCAGGTCGGGGTGGGGACGCACCCCCTGGGTCGCCGCGCTTGCCTCGAGGACCGGAAGCAGACCACGATCGGGGCTTGAGCTTTGAATCCAAGACGCACAGTACTTATCTTTACTAGAACCGCACCGCATGCAGAAGCGAGGTCGGCAGCACACGCCTTCACTCGAGGCAAAAGCAGCAGCTGCTCTGGCACCAAAATGTCCTTCTACGCGCAGCAGATCATCTCCAACCCCAACTCGCCGCTGCACCTCATATGGCTCGCCTCCCACCTGCCCGTCCCGGGCACCGGCGGCAGCCGCGGCGCGAGCACCGCCACCACCACCGCCGCAGCACCAATTAGCGGCCGGGCGCTGCGCCGAGCCGACATCCTGAAGACCAGCGTGCGCCAGAAGGTCGACGACATCCGCGCGCTGCTGGAGCGCAGCCCGCTGGCGCTGCGACTCAGCGGGCAGCTGCTGCTGGGCGCGGCGCGCGTGCATGCCAGCCAGGTGCGTCCGTGGGTGGCGAAAGGTGTGAATGACGGAATGAAGCGGACGGGCTGCTTCCAGGTAGACAGCCTGGCACGGCTCGGGAGTCTTCGCCCAGGCGCCGCGATTTCCCGCGTGGGTCGCTGCTGCTCGACCCGCGCCCCGCGACCCGCGACCCGCGGCGGGTCCGCCGCAACCCCGGCCTGCATCCTGGTGGTTGCAAATCTCTCCTGCACCACCCGCACCCGCACGCGCGCCCGCCCCCGCGCACCTCGCCGCGCAGGTGTCCTTCCTGCAGCAGGACTGCGAGAGCGTGCTGTACAAGAGCATCCAGGCGCTCAGCCCGCACGCGCATGTGCTGGCGGCGGCGCTGGGGGCCGTGCTGGCCGCCGACGAGGGCGACGAGCTCGGCGCCGGCGCAGCCAGCCGCGCCGCTAGCCGCGGCGGGCGCGGCGGCAGGGGCCGGGGAGGCCGCGGGCGCGGCGGCAGGGGCCGGGGAGGCGCGGGGGGCGTGGATCTGGAACCGGGGTATGACGAGGCGGACCCCGCAGACATCACGCTGCCGTCGCATGGATCCACCAACCTGGGCGATCTGGATTTCATGATGGATCTGGCTGACGACCTGGCGGAGCAGGAGCTGCGCGTGCTGCAGCTCGGCGGCACGGGCGCTGCGGCAGGGGGGTCGGCGGCGGTGGCGGCGGGCGAGGTGGCGGCGGCTGGCAGCGGCGGGCGGCGGCGGCGAGGCAAGGCGCAGCGCGAGCGCGAGGAGCAGGAGGCAGAGCAGCAAGGCGGGCGTGCGGGGCAGGCAGCGGCGGCGGGCAGTGCGGGTGCGGGGGGTGACGCGGACGAGGCCCTGGCGCGGCTGCTGACGGCTGCCGCTGGCACCGGCGGCGCCGCCGGCGCCGCCGGCGCCGGAGCCGGTACGGCATCGGGACCGCTGCCGCTGCGGCCGTACGATCCGTACGATCCGTACAACATGGACGAGGGACTGATCCGGGTTCCGTCCGGCATCTCGCTGGACGAGCTGTTTGCGGCGCAGGACGCGACGGCAGCAGCAGCAGCAGCAGCAGCAGCAGCAGCAGCAGCAGCAGCAGCAGCAGCGGCAGCGGCAGCGGAGCCGCTGGGAGCCGCTCTCGGGGCGGCAGGGCCGGCGGGCATGGAGGTGGAGGGGGCCAGCGGCGCCGGAGGCGCACCCGCGGCCGCGCCGGTTGCGGAGGCGGCGGAGGAGGGGCCTGAGCAGGAGGGAGAGTACAGCCGTGACCTGGTGCCGCCCGGCTTTGGCGCCTCCCAGCCGGAGGAGCTGGGGCCGTTACGGGCGGCTGGTGCTGCTGGTGCTGCTGGCGCGGGTGCGGGTGCGGCGGCGCCTGCGACCCCCGCCAGGCTGGTGGCGCTGCTACCCGCCGCCATGCTCATCTCACCCGGGCGGCCGGCGGGCCTGCCGCCGCCATCAGCAGCAGGGCGGCGTGGCGCACCCTGGACCGCCGCCCCTGTCGGCGGCCTGGGGGCTGAGGCCGAGGCCGAGGCTGCAGCGAGCCTGCTGGCCACGCCGGCTCAGTCCTGGAGTGCGGGCGCGATGGGCGCCGCCGGTGGCGGCGCCGCCAGCGGCAGCGGCCTGCACACCGGCGGGGAGGGAGCAGGCGCTGCTGCAGCAACCGGCGCGCCGCCGGCGCCCGACCGGCAGCAGGTGTCGGCCGGGGCTACAGCAGCTGCAGAGCCCGCGGGACTGCAGCGGTGGCTGTTTGAGGAGGACGGCAGCGGCGCAGCGGCGGCGGCGGCGGAGAAGGACCAGGGGACGGCGGCCGGGACGGCGGGGGTGGCGGTGGCGGCGGGCCTGCAGCTGCTTGGCAGCAGCCTGTTTGGAGGCCTACAGAGGCACCGGGCGGTGCTGGGGAGCCCGCCGGTGGCAGCCGGTGTGGGCTCTGGTACTGGTGCCGGTGGCGCGGGTGGCGCGCAGGTGCCCCAGGCGGCGGCGGTGGAGGCTGAGGATGAGGCTGAGGATGAAGAGGACCAGCGGCTAGAGCGCCGCCAGGAGGCGGCGGCCGCCAAGCGTCGCCGGGTCACCCTAGACCAGAGTGAGTCCGCGGGCGTTGTTTTTGATGGAGGATAGGCGGGTTCGGGTGATGTTATCGTTCACAGCCTGAACGAATCGAAACACAACGCATGGTGCGATATGGCAGGGAAGTAAGGGTTTGATAGGGCGCATCCTTCAGATGCCTAGGATGACCTGGAGCCTTGTGAGCCTTGCCCCTTATCACCGCATGTCAATCTTTGACCGGTGTGGGCCGTCGCGCTCTGGCTGTAGGCACGCCGTGAAATGTCACCCATCCAGGCGTGCAGCCGGCACCTCACTTGCACACATACGCAGCACGCCCACGCTTTTCAGAGTGCTACCGCTGCTCCCCCGTGCCGTGCCAACCCCCGTACCACCGCAGGCCGCTACGCCGACAAGCCGCACACCATCCTGGCGCGTGATGAGATTAAGAGCCTGGTGGACGACCGCAGCCCGTTGCTGCGCCGCCGGCCGCCCGGCGGCGGCGCTGGCGCCGACAGCTACAGCCTGGTCGGTGGCGGCGGCGGCGGCGGCGGTGGCGCTCTGGGGGCTGTAGCAGCGGGCCGCAGCGCGGCGCGGCGGCTGCTGGCGGCGGTGGGCGGCGCTGCAGCGGCGCCCTTCCTGTCTGGTGCGGGAGCCGTGATGGCGGGCATTTTGCACGGGGTGGGCTCTTTCGGAGACGGCGGAGGGCAGAGCCTGATGACGGCTGCAGCCGCGGCGGCTGCGGCCGTGGCCGCGGACCAGAAGCACAAGCGCCATCCGCGGGACTACCGCCTGCTGCACCTGCAGCGGCGGCGGCAGCGCCGTGGCGAGCCGGTTGTGGAGACCACGTGGGCGGTCCTGGCCTCCGAGCCGGCGTTTGTGTTCGGCCTGCGGGCCTCCTCGCCGCTGCGCACGCTCTTCCAGCGCGCAGCGGCGGGCAGCGGCGGCGCCAGCAGCGCGGCTGAGGCGGCGGAGGACGAGGAGGAAGAGGCGGGTCGCGAGCACCGGCGGCGGCGCAAGGGTGCTGCCCGCGGGCAGCAGCAGCAGCAGCAGGAGCAGGCGCAGGCGGGGCCGGAGGGAGGCAGCTGGGGCCCTGTGGCGGCTGGTGGGGCAGCAAAGACCGCTACTGTCGACTCCGCGCACGCCGCAGCTCCCACCCAGTCGCGGGGCACAGCCGCCACTCGCTCAGCGGGCCCCGCTGCAGCTGCCGCCGCCGCCGCCGCGGCGGCCGGTAGCGGCGGCGGGCGCGGTAGCAGCAGCCTGCTGCCGGCGCTGCTTGCGCCCGCGGGGCCCGTGGAGGCTGCCGCCGGCATGGATCTGGAAGGGTACGAGGACATGGGCATAACCGTGGGCATGGACGTGGATGTGGCCGGCCCCATACCCGCCGCCGAGCGGCAGCAGCAGAGCGGCGGGGGCGGCGGGGCCGCCGGCGGGGGCTCCAGGCTCGGGGCTAAAGGACAGGGGGGCCCGCAGCAGCCGCAGCAGCAGGACATGCAGGGCCACGCCGAGGCCGAGGCGGCGGCTGAGGCCGAGGCGGAGGCGGAGGCGGCGGAGCTGGACGAATTCGAGCTGCGGACCACGACCAGCGAGACGACGGCGGGCGTGGGGGGCGTGGCAGCGGCAGCAGGAGAGGAGGAAGATGCAGTGGAGCAGGCACTGGCGGGCGGCAGCGCCCTGCGGCTGGCGGCGTGGCAGGGCGGCGCAGCAGCAGGCGGCCCCTACCGCAGCGGCACGTCAGCGGCCGCCATAAGCGGCGCGGCGGCGACGGGCGCGGCGGCCAGTGATGAGGCCGGAGCGGACGAGGCCGGAGGCGATGGCGGCAGCGGGGGGGACGGGTTCGGCCGCGGAGGTGGCGCCGGCCTGGCGGCGGGGGCCCGGCGGGCCCGGCACCTGCTTCAGGAGCTGCGGGCGGTCTTCAGCGGCGGAGGTGTCGTCGGCGGTGGTGCCGGCGGGTCTGCTGCTGGGGCGATGGCCCCCGCAGCAGCGGGCGGCGGCGCCGCCGCCCATGCTGCTGGTGCCGGCGGGGCGGCTGCAGGGGAGCAAGTGGGTGCAGAGGGCGGCGACGAGACAGCAGTAGCGGCGCCGGCGGCGCAAACGGCGCCGGCGGCGCCGGCGCAGGTGTCGGTGGCAGCGCTGCTGGGTGGGGAGCGGCGGCGGCTGGCGGCGGCCCGGCTGTTTACAGAGCTCCTGGTGCTGCACACCCGTGGCTTTGTGCAGCTCGTGTCGTTTGAGGAGCAGCAGGCACCCGCCGAGCCCGCGGCGGCCAGTTGCGAGGACGGCAGCGGCGCCGATGAGGGCGGCCTGCAGCCGCGTGGTGCCGTGCCGCGCCTGGTGGTGCGGCCGTCATCGAAGCTAATGGGTGTGGCGCAGGCATAGGGTGCTGGTTACGCTTAAAGATCTGGCGACGTGTGTTGTGTGCTGCTGCTGTTGTTACTTTGCATTCCGCATTCCGCATGAATCGTGCAGACAGAGGGCTGTAGTGCATGGGGCCGCCTGCTGCTGCTTGTGTGGATGATACTGCTGAATGACACCAATCCGCCACTGACCACATACAATCAAACGCTTGTCACTCACGTCACTGCAAGGCGGCAGTAGTAGGCAGTACCGGTACGGTATGTTGGTGTATTGAGAAGGTGGGAGTGGCGTTTGCTCACCCCACCATGTTAGGACTGTAGGACCTGCCAGGCGCAGTTGACGTTATGAGTGCCTGCTGAGGGAGCATGCACGCACGTGGCGTAACAGTAGCACGCGCCCAGCCCATAACGAACGTGTGGTGCATGCAGGCTGTGCACATACTTGCCAGGCACGGCCGGCTACGGGCGCGGCTTGCATGCATGGGCATCAAATGCCGATCAACAGCAAAGGAGCCGGCCAGAAGGTGAACATGCCGTGGTTCTGTCTGTAAAAAGCTTGCAAGAAGGACAATCCGAAGCGTAAGAACGCCATGACCACCAAAATCTGATGCTACCAGAAGACCAATCCTTCGCCACCTACCCACCCCTGCATGAGGTTGCTGCAAACCCTCCGTCCACAGCCTAGTCCGCCCGACTCCGCGCGCAGTGAGCCCCCAGCCAAGCTTAAGCCCACAAGATCCCCATCATTTGTATCTCGGTGCAGCCAGCCGGAAAAACTGCGAACCCAAACCGCACCCACAAATCGCCGGCAAGGGCAGGCTTACACGATGCAAACGCAACAGCCAGAATGCAAACATTCAGCCACCAGTGCAAGTAAGTACACACGCAGAGCCCCCACCGCGCTCAGCAGGCCATCCCACGCTTCCACCCCTACTGCGAGGGAGGCGGGGAATCCGCGACATATGTACGGCAGACACGCATGCCAACCGCTGCTAGCGCCCATGCTGCTTCCGCAGCATAGCAAAACCGCCATTCAGCATCAGCTCCACACCCCCGCGCGCGACATCGGTTGGATTCAATAACAATAGTAGAAGCAATAAAGTATGCAGCAGTGCTGGCTATGTTTCTAAGAAAAGGGCGCGTGGACCGCGCGGCCAAGTTCTGTCCCTCTTGCAGCCGGGGCGTGTCTGCGCCAAAGCCTCCGCACCCTCAATGAAGACCCGCATTGTTGAACGCCTCACTGCCACAATTTGACGCAATCCTGCTCACGCCCAGCTAAAACCTCTCATTCAATTCCATCTTCTGCCAGTGTGTCCACTCCGGTGCTCCTAACTTGGGTGCGGAATAACGACAAGAAGAGGCGTCTTTCCAGCGCGGCTGGAAAAGGGGGCCGAGTCCCCGTCATCACGTCTCCCGTCTGAGGCCAGAGGTATGTCGAAGCTGCCTCATCTCCCGGACATAGCCGGAGTCGGTTGGTACAGGCACCGCCAGCCATGTGCCCGGCCGCCGCGTTCAGCTATTCAAGCACAAGCACAGCAACACGACGTCCTGTAGCCGCAACACTCCGCTAGCTGCTGCAGCCTACTGCCGCATACCGTGTGATGCTCGCCAGCCAAGACGGCTGTGGAATAACGAAAACACCGCGTGTGCTTAGCCCCAGCGCACTACCCACCAATCCTAGGCCGGCCAGCCCGGCCTCCCCCTACCTAGCAAAGTAGCCCGCGTAGAGGCTGCGCAGTCGCTCAAAATGTTTGGCATGGTTCTTATGATGGGGTCCGCGCTTTGTGCCACGCGTACGGTCTGCACTTGCTCTAGGGTAGTCACAATAATGGGTGGAATAAAGTAATAACAGCCTGCTGCCCGCTGCGCATTCGTTCCTGCATTCATCTTGATTCGCAACAGTCATCCCATGCCACACGTCATCTCATCGTGCCGGGTGTCATTTCATGGGCCCTGTGCCGTTGCCCCTGTCGCTTTCCTGAACCACCGCAATAATCACATCCTGTGGTGGGTCCACCTCTTGCGGCAGCACCACAGGTATAGACCCCGACAGCGCGTCGACAACAACGTGGCTGCTGGCCGCCGGCGGCGCCGTCGCCCCGCTACCCAAACCCGCGTCAGCATTATCCTGCCTGGCGCGCTTGCGGTGCCGGAGGCCCAGGCACCCAGCATCACGAGGCGTTGCCTGCATGCAGTTGCCCGCACCAGCACCCGCACTAGTACCAACACCAGCATCAGCTGCAGGCGCCGCCCCACCGCCAGCGGGGCTGCCGCCGTCGTCGCCTCCGCGCTGGAGCTTGGGGATAAGCCGCATCAGCTTCTTCTTCAGCTTGGGAACGCTCTTGCGGATGATGAGCACGACGAAGCCCACGAATAGCCCCACATTGATTGCCACGATGATGGCGCCGATGGCGTCCTGTTGATTGTGGGCGGCGGGGTGCCGGACGTGGCTTACTTTAGGGGCCGACGATTGAGGTGCTAGTCAGCAGACCCTGTTGATTGCGGGCCCTTCATTCCCTGGATTGCTCCTGCTGCTGCGTGTTACATACCACGGCGATCGAGGACACTCCCCAGGTACACTCACCGCGGCCGCCACCTTGAGATCCGCACTAACAACAAAGTACAAACTCAGCGTGACGGTTAGGCTGAGCACGCCCAGGCTTATGAATTCCAGCAGGCCCATCAGATGGGTCCGCAGGGGCGCAAACGCCGCGTTCATTACGCCGATCGCCTGCAGCAGCAACATACGGTAAGCAGCGGCGGGGTCGATTGAAAGCGTACGTACGTGTAAGGCTGTTTGGAGCACGCACCCAACGATCCCCGCTGGAGAAGCTGTAAACACGCCGCACTGAAGCTCCTGTTATTACACGACCCACCCCGCCATTCTGTAAGCGGACTCACAATGAACGCCACAAGCATGAGCAGCGCCTGCTGTGACGTTTCGAGGGCGCGCGCGAACACCTCCACCGCCACCAGCGTCAGCTCCTGCAGCTGCAGCACGCCCTCCCACCTGCCGACATGCGTGCACAGGCGCGAGCGTGGAGCATATGCACTTCACGACATTGTTTCAAATTTTTGCAATGTGCGCCAGACTGATCAACAGCCCTGCCTCACCAGTAGCGGTCGGGCCTGTATCGCTTGTAGAGGAAGCCGAAGCGACGCTCCACTGCTGGGTCCGTGAGGCGGTCGCGGTGCAGCAGCGCAATGGTGAAGGACGTGGCGGGCGGGACCAGGCAGAAGACGACGGCGCACACGATGCCGACCGGCACCCACACGGACATGTGGGTACCGGCGTAGCATGCCTGCATGCAGCATCAGGTAAGTCGGGGTGCCAGTGGCAGTGGCAAGCGCACAAGCCATACACTCTAAAATGCGTAAATGTGAAAACGGTTCGTCCGTACTGCTGGCGTCCTTACGTGTATGTAAATTCAAATGCAGCAGCACAGCATCTCATCACGCACCGTGTTCATATCACGGATCCAATATCCCCAGGCAGCGGTGGCCTGCTGGCGGTCCGCGTAGGGCCCGGCGCCGTCGTCCACGCTGTAGCAGGCGAAGATGGACAGCGCCGCGTTGGCCCAGCCGGGGTACTGTTGCGAGCAGCAGCAGGCAGCAGGCAGCCAGCAGCCAGGATTGGGAACGAGATGATACACATGTGCATTTACCGTGCAGGCAGAGATGCGGCACTGCTCTTGCCGAAAATCCCCGGATTGTACGCACACACGTCCCAGGTGTGCGGAGTGTGCCAAAAGTATTTTCAAAGCTCGTGGTTATTTTGAAAGAAATTCTTAATGATCCCGGCAGCCAGAATTACGAAAAGGAGAGGTGGATATAATTTGTTCGGTTTAATACAAACATACTGCCAACAATTAACAGCATTGGACTGTGCAATGGGGCGGAAGCCTGGTCGGCTATAATTCCGATTTATAAAAAACTATAATTGGGACTCCCTTGGCTTGGAACACGAATCCCGTGGCTAGGCCTTTGAAACATATGACCTTGTGCGATGGCTATGCAGCCTTACAGACTCGGGGCTGAGTGCTGGGTATCGCCGGCTTAAGAGGCAGCCGTCGGAGTTTGAGGGCACACAAACGCGTGATTTGGCGTCGCAAGCAGAGGAGAAGAAATTTTCTGGAAGAAGCAGTGCACGGTAAGCTAATTAACATGGTGTGGGGGCAGCACACAGCTGGGGGCGCGAGGCACGAGGGAGCACGTAGGAGCACGTGATGATTGTTTCGGCGCATGCTGTGCTGGTCCAAGGAGGATGGTGATGAACACGCGGATGGCGGCGATTGGACGAACAACACATTGACTGTGCCGGGCGGAGAAGGTGCCTGGGCTCCGGCCCAGATGCGGCCTACCGCAGCCACGTAGTGTGGGTGGAACTCGGAACTCGGAAGAAGCGATCTGGCAGAAAACCCTGTAACATATTGTCTATCAAACCAGGCTCAAAATACCATCGTGCGTACCAGCTTTTTGCTGACTGCGCGTCCCGGCAACCAGTGCGCCCCCCTTTCGTCCATAACCTCGGACCTCGGCTCCGCAGGGTGTGCGCACTGTTTGTGGGTGGACAGCGCACGAATACAACCCTCAGTCCCTGGCCAGACCCGGCTCAAACTTCAAGCTGTTCCTGCTACACCTTGCCACCGCGGTCACGATCCATAATCGGATGCTTAGCTCCGGGGGGAGTGAAGCGACCACCGGGGCTGAGCAGGGTTTAGCATGGGGGCCGTAGAACGGCCGAAGCGGTTTAGGCTCGCTGCTCTCTCCTGTTCGGCATTCTGCCTCTCTGATAGAGCAGCTCACACCGCTTCTGAGCGGTCTTTCAGTCCAAGCCTTCCAAGACTCTACTCTAATCCCCTCCCGCCGCGAGCCTCTCGGCTCGCTCCACCCCAGGCACGATCTGCGGCTGCTGGCGGCGCTTTCCTGGATGGCGGCTGGTGCGCTGGAGCCGTGGCGCTGGGATGGGTTGGGTGTGGGACGAGGGGCAGAGTCCGGCCAGGGCGGCAGACGGGCGTATGCTCCCTGTCGTTGATTTCCTGGCGCGGAGGGTTGGCTCGGTTTGTGGCACCAGGCTGTGGCAGGGTTTTTTTGTCTTGCGCTTGGGTTCCCGTTTTTCCCTGCCGCGTTCTGCCTGGTGCCTTTTCTTTGCTTTTGGGAACCCAGGTCGAGGCCACGGGGTGTTCGGGGGGCGTGTGCTGTATGTTTGCGGCGCCTCATCTGGGCGTGCGCTGTGGCCTCGAGTCGTTGGTGTTTTTTGCCGCGGCTGCTCGGTGTGAGCTTTTAGTCTCAGCGCGCGGCTCGCGCGTGCTGTGTTTCGGCTCTGCGGTCGTGGTGGTTTGGCCCCGCGTGGCCCGCGCTCGCTCGGCGCGCGTGTGTGGGCTCCTCTGCAGTGTAAGTGCCATTTGTCAGGTTCGGTTCCTGTCGGCCCAGCTCAGCCCAGTATTAGCTCCGTTACAGCGAAGGCCGTTGGGCCACCAGGCTAAACTATTTAGGTACTCTGTTCCTGGGCTGGTCAGGACATCCTGTCGGGACCACGCCGCACCGCCCCTCATCATCATCGCACACTCGCATTCAACGCCCAGATTAACCAGAGGTCGGCCGCCCAATTCTTCAACTTCAACATCTTGCAACCCCACCACTGCCAATAACGCTAGCTTAGCCACTACGGAGCGTAGCGGAGTAGGGGCTGAGCGGGGTTTAGCATGGAGGCCGTGCTAGACGGCCGGAGCTGTTAGCGTTTGCGGCTCTCCTCGCTCGGCATTCTGCCTCTCTAGTAGAGCAGCTCACACCGCTCGCTGCGGTTTTTCTTTTGTCCAAGCCTTTGAGAGTCTTTCCTACTTCGACATCAGCTCAACTTTTCTACACTCCTCCTTGTTCAAGATGTCCAGAAAGAAAGGTGATCAGAAAGCAGCAGCAGCAATAGCAGCAGCAGCAGACGCAGAAGCAGCCGCAGCAGCAGCGGACGAGACACAGCCTCTCGACGACTGCGAGAACGAGGAGGATGACGAGGAGGCCTACGACAACGGTGCCGAGATCGAGACCAAGAAGAAGCGGAAGCGCACCAGCGAAGAAGCCGCGGACGAGGAGGCTGATGCCTCGCCCTTTTCGCTGTTCCGCAAGCCGGAGGAGATCGCCCAGCTCTGCGCCATCATTCACCAGACCATGAAGAGTCTGTCAGCAGAGGAGCAGCCGAAGGCCAAGGTCGCCACCGCAGAGAAGGACAAGCCCGTCGACCAGGCCGCAATCAGCCAGCTCACCTCCGCCCTCACGCACGCAGTCGGCTTTCCGCAGATGGCAGAGTTCCATAAGACCAGCCATGAGCTTTGCGGCGCGGTAGCCATGTCCGTGCGCGGTTACCTGACCGCCAACCAACCCCAGCGCGCGCTCGCAGAGATTCGCAAGCTGGAGGCGCTGCACAAGCACGGCCACCAGGTCTACAAGGCCATCGGCAACAACCCGGAGCAGGGCCTGGCCGGCTGCGAGCGCTACATGAAGGACGCGTGGAAGCAGATCTTCGGCCTGGTCGGCGCGGAGTACAGCTTCAGCAAGGAGACCGCAGAGGCGTGCCGCAAGGACGCCGTCGCGGCGGCCCAGTCCTCCCGCCACACCGGTGGCGGCGGGGGCGGCAGCCGCTGTCGCGGCTCCCGCATGGGCCGCGGCGGCGGCGGCGGCGGCGGCAACGCAGAGGGCACCGGCGCAGCGGGCGCCGGCGCGGGTGCCACGGGTGGCAGCGGCAGCGGCGACCGTGCCGCTGGTGGCAGCGGCGGTGGCGGCAGCGGCGGCAACCGCACCCGCAACCAATCCAGCTGACGCGTCGCAAAGATGAGTGACGGGCGGGTAGGGCTGGGTCCGGGGCGGTTTCCCCTCCTCCTTAGCCTCCTCTTCCCCCCAGGTCGTACGGGTAGACCAATCGGGAGCAGTCACGGGCCGCGGCAAGGCCGGGCAGTTTTCTTTTGAAGGGGGGGGAGGAGGGGAGCGTAGGGGGCCGGGCCCAGCCGCCTAGGCGGCTGCCACCGGTCACAGCGGCGGGAGGTGCCGGCGCGTCGCCCCCGGCATCTCTCCTGTTCGCCACGAACGCGCCCGTCGTGTTGGCCACGCGCGCGAGTGCCTGCCGTTGAGCAGGACTAGAGACTAGAGCCGGAGGGGACGGCGAAGCCGCTGCGTAGGCTACCCTGGTGACCAGCTTGTCTCACCATCATCCTGCAACCTTTGGGCATGACTGACCATCCGCTCCCCCAGCAACCAACAGCATCAGCCCAGCGTCAGACAGCCAGCTTCCAGCTTCTCTTTTCCTTGCCAGCACAACACTCACGGTTACCCGCCCATTCATGCAGGATGAACGACGAGGCACTCCAGCAGGTGCTCCGCGCCACCAAGGCCTGCCTGCCGGCCGCCCGGCTCGCAGTTGCAGACGCCCAACGTGCCATCCAAGCCAACAGGGCCCAGTTCGCACGGCAACGCGCAGCACCACTGGCAGCCCGAGTCCCACTACTAACCAAGCGCCCAGCAACAGTAGCAGTCAACACCGCCGTGCCAGCCAAGCGGCCGGCCACAGCGGTCGCGGCCCCCACGGCCCAGGCTAACACGCAGCTCGCCACCGCGACTCGGGATGGCCTTCTGCCGCAGACTGCCCAGGCGCCAACAACAGCTCAGCGCGTGCGCCACCGCAAGCAGGCAGCGCCCCCGCAGCTAGCACCAGAAGGTATGGTCAGAGATGAAGGTTTCATCTTCAACGCCGACAACCCCGGCGAGGCCACCGGCACCAGCCAACCCACTCCACAACCCAAGCTCCCGCCACCGGTAATGCGCGGGCGCCTCAGTGCTTGCTACAGCGAGTGGGAGAAGGTGGTCGACAACGCGCTAGTGCTTTCGTGGGTCCGGGAGGGGTTCCCGCTCGCATGGGAATGCGACCGCCCACCACCTCCCCACTTCGGTCGGAACCACGCCTCTGCCTTCGAGCACGCCGCCTTTGTCGATAACGCCATCGCCGACCTGCTTGCCGCTAAGTCCATTGAGCGCGTGCCCTCCAAGCCACACATGGTATGCCCGCTAGGCGTCGTGCAGCGCGGCGAGAAGCTGCGCCTGATCTACGACGGCCGGCCGCTCAACGACCACCTCCACGCACCCAAGTTCCGGTACGAGGACCTGAAGGCGGTACCCGGCTTTCTGCTGCCGGGCGACTACATGTTCACGCTGGACATGAAGTCCGGATATCACCACGTGGACATCCGCGAGTCCTCCTGGCAGTACCTGGGCTTCCAATGGCGCGGCCAGTTCTACGTCTTCAAGCAGCTGCCCTTTGGCATCTCCTCCGCGTGCTGGGCCTTCACCAAGCTCATGCGCGAGGTGCTGCGCGGCTGGCGACGCCGCGGCTGGCGCTGCGGCGGCCTGCTGGACGACCAGTTCCACGCCGAACAAGACGCGGCAACACTGGTAACACGCAGGGCGGCAATCGTGCAACAGCTAGAGCGCCTGGGGTTCGTGCTCAACCGGGAGAAATCCATGTTGGGCGAGGTCTCGCAACGCATCAAGTACCTAGGCATGATCATCGACACGCAGCGAGGCGTGTTCGAAATTCCAGCCGACAAACGGGAACGTGCACTTGCCGCTATCACCTCCGCCCTCACCGCTCACCGCCTGCCAGTGCGCACCATCGCCTGCATCAAAGGCCAACTGCTGGCCATGTCCTGGGCCTTCGGTCCCTGGTCGCGCTTGCGCACCAGGGGCCTGGGCCAGCTCATTGAAACTCGCCACACCTGGAGTTCCCACCTCGCAGTGTCCGATGCAGCTCGCGACGACCTGACGTTCTGGCACTCCTACTTCGACCACTTCAACGGGCGCCGCAGCCTGTGGTCGCCCTCCCACATCCACACCCTCATCCCGGTTTGACGTGAGTATGTTTGACGCTAATGTTGGGATGATGATTGATGGATGTGCCCGGTTTGATAATGATCAGATTTGAGCGTGCTGGTAGTCAATTATCTGAGGTGGGCGACATGCCGGCGTCTGGTTTCCATGCGTCAGGACATGCTATCAGCTGAGCTGATAACAACTGTAACAACAACAACAACAACAACAACAACAACAACAACAACAACAACAACAACAACAACAACAACAACAACAACAACAACAACAACAACAACAACAACAACAACAACAACAACAACAACAACAACAACAACAACAACAACAACAACAACAACAACAACAACAACAACAACAACAACAACAACAACAACAACAACAACAACAACAACAACAACAACAACAACAACAACAACAACAACAACAACAACAACAACAACAACAACAACAACAACAACAACAACAACAACAACAACAACAACAACAACAACAACAACAACAACAACTACAACAACTACAACAATTACAACTACAACTACAACTACAACTACTACAACTATTACAACTACAACTACAACTACAACTACAACTACAACTACAACTACAACTACAACTACAACTACAACTACAACTACAACAACAACAACAACAACAACAACAACAACAACAACAACAACAACAACAACAACAACAACAACAACAACAACAACAACAACAACAACAACAACAACAACAACAACAACAACAACAACAACAACAACAACAACAACAACAACAACAACAACAACAACAACAACAACAACAACAACAACAACAACAACAACAACAACTACAACAACAACTACAACAACTACAACAACTACAACAACAACAACAACTACAACAACAACAACAACAACAACAACAACAACAACAACAACAACAACAACAACAACAACAACAACAACAACAGGTTTGCGCCAAACTTGTCACGCCACTTTCTTACCGTGTTAAGTGGAAGCGGCGGTGGCGGCAGCCTTGCCCCTGCCCCTGCGCTACGCGGCCAGTTTGATCACGGGGGCTGTGTCACCCTTGGACTTCTGCATAAAGGGAGTTGCATGCACGTGATTAGGTATTGCCCTCCAGGATTGGCACACGGCAACACACGCAAAAGTAGCACGCAAACCCGAAAGCCATCCTACACCCCGACCAGCGCTTACGCCCTGGCCCTGCCTGCCCTGACCCAGTCCGTACCCACCATACCCACCATACCCCACCCACCTCCACCCACCCACCCACCTCCAGCTTGCGCTTCTTCGCTGCCTCCTTCTTCTTCTCCTCCTCGCCCTGTATTATGCACACATGGCATGCTTGCCTCACCAAAATGCATTGCATTACTCGATTTGAACACAACCACTCGCATTGTGGCCAGCGCTAGGTGCGGCCCCGCCCACGCGCACCTCGGCCGTGGCCCGCACCAGAGTCTGGGTCCTCAACTGGTCTCCCCCGAAGTCCCAGGCTTGCCTCCTTAGAGCTGTGCGCCTCCTTGGCCTGATACTTAGCGGCCGCCTTCAGTGCCTCCTCCTGTGTGCAGTCATGGCAAGCGATCCGGGTTGTCATTATTGGAGGACAGGCATGTAGTGCACGCCTCGTCTCCCCGTCAAGTCTCACCGCGCCATTTCCACCCCGGGCAGTCAAATCCGTGCTTAGGTCAAACACTCGACTCACAAACCGGCACCTTATCAGTGTCATCGAAAGCCTGAAAGCTTCCATCCTGAAAGCTTGCGCAAAGCCTGTTGATGTTGTAGGTGAGCATAAACTTGGGTTAAAAAGGATGTAGACTTCAAAACAGCAACAAAAGCGCAGTCAACGCGCCCCCCGCCCGAACGCAGAACCCCCCGACCCCGCGAACGGCTGCGACATGCTGTCAATATCCCCTTGCAAGTGAATTTTGGTGAAGTCACATACCTTATCTCAGCCCCAGTGGCTCACGAAGCGGACTCTGCACAATAGAGTCGTCGTTTGACTCGGCACTTGAACTGCAGAAACAAAATCATCATATGACGAAATCATTGTATATGTACAAGAACTGTATGATGTCTGAAATAATGGTCGGTAGTAGCAGGAGAAGTAGGAGAAGGCAAAGCTCCCAGAAACCCTTTTTCGATTTTGAAAGCGGATTCGTGATTTTCTTGCTGAGCTCTATCTATTTGAAGCATGGGGTCTGTTTCGGAAGATTCTATCCCCCCCTTGAGTCAACCGTGGAAACCATAGTTACACACGCACGCGCACATGATTCGCTCGCTATCAGCAACACGCCAGCACCCCCGCACGTGATCCGCCTGGGCTTCTCATGCATGTCGCGCGCTAGTGCGTGGTCCCTTGTTGGACACTCCCAATGTACGATAGAGGCTTTAAGATTATTGCCACATGACCTGCTGTGCATGTGGCCTAGCTAACTCAGCACATACTGCTTCCACTGACAGAGAGTAATGGCAGCGCATAAAAAATCTGCCCCCTCTGGCCACCCCTCCCTCCCTCCTCCTGGTCCCCTCTGGCCACCCCTTCCTGGCGCGCGGGTCGGATGGTGGCGTGGCGTTGGTTCCGCCGTGGGATGATGCGTCTCCGCCGCCGTCTCCATGAGGTTGGTGTTGTGCGTCTGTGGGAGTGTTTGGGCGTGCCCACCTGTTTCGCAGCCCTAGCTTGCGTCTGCTGGCGCTAGATTCCGCGTTTTCGTGTGGTCTGTCTGCTTGGCTGTTGCTCAGATTTGCGGCGCCTTATGAGCCGCGTGCTTGTGATGCTGCTGTTTGGTGTGGCTTTGGCGGGCTGCGGCTTAGCTTCGATGCACCTACGCAGCTGTGAGTTGGGTTGGCAGCCAAGCGGGGGGGGCGGTTTGCTGCGTTCCTCGGAATGGTGGCTTCCCTCGTAGCCGTGATGGTGTTTACACTGTCCCCTTCTTGTAACCTCGCAATCATAACTTTGCACCCAGAAACCCTTTTTCGATTTTGAAAGCGGATTCGTGATTTTCTTGCTGAGCTCTATCTATTTGAAGCATGGGGTCTGTTTCGGAAGATTCTATCCCCCCCTTGAGTCAACCGTGGAAACCGTAGTTACACACGCACGCGCGCATGATTCGCTCGCTATCAGCAACACGCCAGCACCCCCGCACGTGATCCGCCTGGGCTTCTCATGCATGTCGCGCGCTAGTGCGTGGTCCCTTGTCGGACACTCCCAATGTACGATAGAGGCTTTAAGATTATTGCCACATGACCTGCTGTGCATGTCGCCTAGCTAACTCAGCACATACTGCTTCCACTGACAGAGAGTGTTGAGGTTAGAGCATTCCCGGGCTGAAGAGGAATACGCTAAGGGCTCAGCTAATACGTCGTTACGGCTGACGGCTGCGTCTTCACGTCTGTCTTACGTCGGGAATCACGTCTAAACGGCTTACGTCTCTTGGCTTAGGATACAGATATACGTCAGCCGGCACCACAACGTATACTGGGTTGGTATGGTTAATAACAACAACAACAACGGGTCCCTGCACACTCGAGGCCTATACCTAGCACTGCCTGTACGGCGTGTCACTGCATGGGGTTTGCCATGGGTTTGCCCAGTTGGCTGACCGGACTCTCCGAACATCAACACTCCCACGCGGGCAGACAACTAGCAAACACCTTCCTCGCATGCGCAAGCTACTGCCATCCTTGTAACTTCACTACACGAGCAACTACCCCGCATGTCACTACTCAGTCCTATCACCAGCGCTGCTCAACCGTCGCTAGTTGCACGCAGTTACCTATCAAAGCAACATACTGCACCTGCATCAACATGCGCACACAACTGCACGAACGAGAAACTCGCAAAGTCAGAACTGGAGTCCTCACACACGCACGGTCTGCTCAATTACGCATCTGTCCAAGTTGCACGCTCCTTTCTTCCTTGCAGTCACGCACGGTTGTCTTTGTTCACGCATTGTCTAACCTGAGTGCACCTCAAGTTAATTGTCACATCATCACGTCAGTCTGAAATCCAGCTGCGCCTTCAGCGCATGACTATGCCACGGCATACCACGGCAAAACTCATATCACGTCACACCTCCCAACGCAATCACCGTCCCAATAGGCTGTATTCGCGTCCACGCTTGAAAGAGTCAGGGGTTGCGCACATGCTAGGATCGTCATCCCTGGGCGCTAGAGGGCTGGTCGTCACCAACACTCTCACGCGAGCAGCACTCATAAGCCAGCTCAAATCAAGTCTCGCACGTGTTTGAGCCTTGCACAACACATCATCACGCATCACACGCATGATGCCTCCTTCAAGTTGCGGCTAAGCCGCACTTCCAACCATCATGAGAGTGTCATACCACCCCCATCGAGTCATAGCAGGACCGCCAGGGTCGAACGGATAGATCACCGCACGCCCATATAGCACACACGTGTGCCACTGACGCTCCCACGCCCTGCGCACGCCGATGCATGCACTACCCTCATCCATCACCTTGGCACGCGAGCTCACATCACAGCCTCAATCGACTGTGCATGCCCCACACCGGAATCATACAGCCCAGCTTCCGAATCATCGGAACCAGACTCCCACGCACCACTCGACGCGGCGCTCCCGTACTCCTGCTCACTGCAAGACTCTTCAGCCCCGCACGGCAACGTGACCTCACCATCAAACACAGCATTTGCATGCCACTGCACGCCTGCCGTATACCCTGCCTCAAAGATGGGGTTGGGCTCACTCCAGCTTACTGCAGTTTGTACGCTGCAACGCTCGTTCTCCGCAGCTTCGATGCTGCAACTCACGTCAGCCAAACTGGTTCCGCACGATGAACCCTCGCCATCCGCAGCTGCTGCTCATACTCCCAGCCCACCGGATAGATGCTGTCTGCACCTGCGCGTCTGCGCACGCACTCCGGTTGGCAAAGAGCTGTACGCCCGATAGCCCAATAGCCCTCGTCTCGTGTGCTCCCACGGTCTGCGTGGAACGAGGCGGGCTCCAGGCTGCTGCAGCATACCGCTGCCGCTGCTCAAACTCTGCAATCCTAAACTTCACGCTGATCGACATAGAATTCACACGGCGGGAGCTGCTCGAAGTCCAGCGCTCGATGTCCGCGGCTTGCGTCCAGTCCATGAAGCTCCGTGTGGCCCAGTGTCCAAAGCGATATACGCTTCAGAACAAGGCCGATTCGCCCGTTGCATCAGTCGACACAACAAGCTTGGCTAAACTTGACATGCTCCCACGCGAGAGCAGCTCGCGCGCAAAAGCGCGAAAGCCCAAATGCCATCCAGCATTTCTCTTCTTGCCATACAGAAATACGTCGGAAACTGGTCGCTGGCGGCGCCCCCAAAAAACGTCTTCAGCCCTATCGAGATTTCGCCTTGCGCAGTAGAGCGTCGGGGCTCATAACCTGTTGAGGTTAGAGCATTCCCGGGCTGAAGAGGAATACGCTAAGGGCTCAGCTCAAACGTCGTTACGGCTGACGGCTGCGTCTTCACGTCTGTCTTACGTCGGGAATCACGTCTAAACGTCTTACGTCTCTCGGCTTAGGATACAGATATACGTCAGCCGGCACCACAACGTATACTGGGTTGGTATGGTCAATAACAACAACAACAACGGGTCCCTGCACACTCGAGGCCTATACCTAGCACTGCCTGTACTGCGTGTCACTGCATGGAATTTGCCACGGGTTTGCCCAGTTGGCTGACCGGACTCTCCGAACATCAACAGAGAGTAATGGCAGCGCATAAAAAATCTGCCCCCTCTGGCCACCCCTCCCTCCCTCCCTCCTCCTGGTCCCCTCTGGCCACCCCTTCCTGGCGCGCGGGTCGGGTGGTGGCGTGGCGTTGGTTCCGCCGTGGGATGATGCGTCTCCGCCGCCGTCTCCATGAGGTTGGTGTTGTGCGTCTGTGGGAGTGTTTGGGCGTGCCCACCTGTTTCGCAGCCCTAGCTTGCGTCTGCTGGCGCTAGATTCCGCGTTTTCGGATGGTCTGTCTGCTTGGCTGTTGCTCAGATTTGCGGCGCCTTATGATTGCGAGGTTACAAGAAGGGGACAGTGTAAACACCATCACGGCTACGAGGGAAGCCACCATTCCGAAGAACGCAGCAAACAGCAACCCCCGCCTTATGAGCCGCGTGCTTTGTGATGCTGCTGTTTGGTGTGGCTTTGGCGGGCTGCGGCTTAGCTTCGACGCGCCTACGCAGCTGTGAGTTGGGTTGGCAGCCAAGCGGGGGGTGCGGTTTGCTGCGTTCCTCGGAATGGTGGCTTCCCTCGTAGCCGTGATGGTGTTTACACTGTCCCCTTCTTGTAACCTCGCAATCATAACTTTGCACCCAGAAACCCTTTTTCGATTTTGAAAGCGGATTCGTGATTTTCTTGCTGAGCTCTATCTATTTGAAGCATGGGGTCTGTTTCGGAAGATTCTATCCCCCCCTTGAGTCAACCGTGGAAACCATAGTTACACACACACGCGCACATGATTCGCTCGCTATCAGCAACACGCCAGCACCCCCGCACGTGATCCGCCTGGGCTTCTCATGCATGTCGCGCGCTAGTGCGTGGTCCCTTGTCGGACACTCCCAATGTACGATAGAGGCTTTAAGATTATTGCCACATGACCTGCTGTGCATGTCGCCTAGCTAACTCAGCACATACTGCTTCCACTGACAGAGAGTAATGGCAGCGCATAAAAAATCTGCCCCCTCTGGCCACCCCTCCCTCCCTCCTCCTGGTCCCCTCTGGCCACCCCTTCCTGGCGCGCGGGTCGGGTGGTGGCGTGGCGTTGGTTCCGCCGTGGGATGATGCGTCTCCGCCGCCGTCTCCATGAGGTTGGTGTTGTGCGTCTGTGGGAGTGTTTGGGCGTGCCCACCTGTTTCGCAGCCCTAGCTTGCGTCTGCTGGCGCTAGATTCCGCGTTTTCGGATGGTCTGTCTGCTTGGCTGTTGCTCAGATTTGTGGCGCCTTATGATTGCGAGGTTACAAGAAGGGGACAGTGTAAACACCATCACGGCTACGAGGGAAGCCACCATTCCGAAGAACGCAGCAAACAGCAACCCCCGCCTTATGAGCCGCGTGCTTTGTGATGCTGCTGTTTGGTGTGGCTTTGGCGGGCTGCGGCTTAGCTTCGACGCGCCTACGCAGCTGTGAGTTGGGTTGGCAGCCAAGCGGGGGGTGCGGTTTGCTGCGTTCCTCGGAATGGTGGCTTCCCTCGTAGCCGTGATGGTGTTTACACTGTCCCCTTCTTGTAACCTCGCAATCATAACTTTGCACCCAGAAACCCTTTTTCGATTTTGAAAGCGGATTCGTGATTTTCTTGCTGAGCTCTATCTATTTGAAGCATGGGGTCTGTTTCGGAAGATTCTATCCCCCCCTTGAGTCAACCGTGGAAACCATAGTTACACACACACGCGCACATGATTCGCTCGCTATCAGCAACACGCCAGCACCCCCGCACGTGATCCGCCTGGGCTTCTCATGCATGTCGCGCGCTAGTGCGTGGTCCCTTGTCGGACACTCCCAATGTACGATAGAGGCTTTAAGATTATTGCCACATGACCTGCTGTGCATGTCGCCTAGCTAACTCAGCACATACTGCTTCCACTGACAGAGAGTAATGGCAGCGCATAAAAAATCTGCCCCCTCTGGCCACCCCTCCCTCCCTCCTCCTGGTCCCCTCTGGCCACCCCTTCCTGGCGCGCGGGTCGGGTGGTGGCGTGGCGTTGGTTCCGCCGTGGGATGATGCGTCTCCGCCGCCGTCTCCATGAGGTTGGTGTTGTGCGTCTGTGGGAGTGTTTGGGCGTGCCCACCTGTTTCGCAGCCCTAGCTTGCGTCTGCTGGCGCTAGATTCCGCGTTTTCGGATGGTCTGTCTGCTTGGCTGTTGCTCACATTTGCGGCGCCTTATGATTGCGAGGTTACAAGAAGGGGACAGTGTAAACACCATCACGGCTACGAGGGAAGCCACCATTCCGAAGAACGCAGCAAACAGCAACCCCCGCCTTATGAGCCGCGTGCTTTGTGATGCTGCTGTTTGGTGTGGCTTTGGCGGGCTGCGGCTTAGCTTCGACGCGCCTACGCAGCTGTGAGTTGGGTTGGCAGCCAAGCGGGGGGTGCGGTTTGCTGCGTTCCTCGGAATGGTGGCTTCCCTCGTAGCCGTGATGGTGTTTACACTGTCCCCTTCTTGTAACCTTGCAATCATAACTTTGCACCCAGAAACCCTTTTTCGATTTTGAAAGCGGATTCGTGATTTTCTTGCTGAGCTCTATCTATTTGAAGCATGGGGTCTGTTTCGGAAGATTCTATCCCCCCCTTGAGTCAACCGTGGAAACCATAGTTACACACGCACGCGCGCATGATTCGCTCGCTATCAGCAACACGCCAGCACCCCCGCACGTGATCCGCCTGGGCTTCTCATGCATGTCGCGCGCTAGTGCGTGGTCCCTTGTCGGACACTCCCAATGTACGATAGAGGCTTTAAGATTATTGCCACATGACCTGCTGTGCATGTCGCCTAGCTAACTCAGCACATACTGCTTCCACTGACAGAGAGTAATGGCAGCGCATAAAAAATCTGCCCCCTCTGGCCACCCCTCCCTCCCTCCTCCTGGTCCCCTCTGGCCACCCCTTCCTGGCGCGCGGGTCGGGTGGTGGCGTGGCGTTGGTTCCGCCGTGGGATGATGCGTCTCCGCCGCCGTCTCCATGAGGTTGGTGTTGTGCGTCTGTGGGAGTGTTTGGGCGTGCCCACCTGTTTCGCAGCCCTAGCTTGCGTCTGCTGGCGCTAGATTCCGCGTTTTCGTGTGGTCTGTCTGCTTGGCTGTTGCTCAGATTTGCGGCGCCTTATGAGCCGCGTGCTTGTGATGCTGCTGTTTGGTGTGGCTTTGGCGGGCTGCGGCTTAGCTTCGACGCACCTACGCAGCTGTGAGTTGGGTTGGCAGCCAAGCGGGGGGTGCGGTTTGCTGCGTTCCTCGGAATGGTGGCTTCCCTCGTAGCCGTGATGGTGTTTACACTGTCCCCTTCTTGTAACCTCGCAATCATAACTTTGCACCCAGAAACCCTTTTTCGATTTTGAAAGCGGATTCGTGATTTTCTTGCTGAGCTCTATCTATTTGAAGCATGGGGTCTGTTTCGGAAGATTCTATCCCCCCCTTGAGTCAACCGTGGAAACCGTAGTTACACACGCACGCGCGCATGATTCGCTCGCTATCAGCAACACGCCAGCACCCCCGCACGTGATCCGCCTGGGCTTCTCATGCATGTCGCGCGCTAGTGCGTGGTCCCTTGTCGGACACTCCCAATGTACGATAGAGGCTTTAAGATTATTGCCACATGACCTGCTGTGCATGTCGCCTAGCTAACTCAGCACATACTGCTTCCACTGACAGAGAGTAATGGCAGCGCATAAAAAATCTGCCCCCTCTGGCCACCCCTCCCTCCCTCCCTCCCTCCTCCTGGTCCCCTCTGGCCACCCCTTCCTGGCGCGCGGGTCGGGTGGTGGCGTGGCGTTGGTTCCGCCGTGGGATGATGCGTCTCCGCCGCCGTCTCCATGAGGTTGGTGTTGTGCGTCTGTGGGAGTGTTTGGGCGTGCCCACCTGTTTCGCAGCCCTAGCTTGCGTCTGCTGGCGCTAGATTCCGCGTTTTCGTGTGGTCTGTCTGCTTGGCTGTTGCTCAGATTTGCGGCGCCTTATGAGCCGCGTGCTTTGTGATGCTGCTGTTTGGTGTGGCTTTGGCGGGCTGCGGCTTAGCTTCGACGCACCTACGCAGCTGTGAGTTGGGTTGGCAGCCAAGCGGGGGGTGCGGTTTGCTGCGTTCCTCGGAATGGTGGCTTCCCTCGTAGCCGTGATGGTGTTTACACTGTCCCCTTCTTGTAACCTCGCAATCATAACTTTGCACCCAGAAACCCTTTTTCGATTTTGAAAGCGGATTCGTGATTTTCTTGCTGAGCTCTATCTATTTGAAGCATGGGGTCTGTTTCGGAAGATTCTATCCCCCCCTTGAGTCAACCGTGGAAACCATAGTTACACACGCACGCGCGCATGATTCGCTCGCTATCAGCAACACGCCAGCACCCCCGCACGTGATCCGCCTGGGCTTCTCATGCATGTCGCGCGCTAGTGCGTGGTCCCTTGTCGGACACTCCCAATGTACGATAGAGGCTTTAAGATTATTGCCACATGACCTGCTGTGCATGTCGCCTAGCTAACTCAGCACATACTGCTTCCACTGACAGAGAGTAATGGCAGCGCATAAAAAATCTGCCCCCTCTGGCCACCCCTCCCTCCCTCCCTCCTCCTGGTCCCCTCTGGCCACCCCTTCCTGGCGCGCGGGTCGGGTGGTGGCGTGGCGTTGGTTCCGCCGTGGGATGATGCGTCTCCGCCGCCGTCTCCATGAGGTTGGTGTTGTGCGTCTGTGGGAGTGTTTGGGCGTGCCCACCTGTTTCGCAGCCCTAGCTTGCGTCTGCTGGCGCTAGATTCCGCGTTTTCGTGTGGTCTGTCTGCTTGGCTGTTGCTCAGATTTGCGGCGCCTTATGAGCCGCGTGCTTTGTGATGCTGCTGTTTGGTGTGGCTTTGGCGGGCTGCGGCTTAGCTTCGACGCACCTACGCAGCTGTGAGTTGGGTTGGCAGCCAAGCGGGGGGTGCGGTTTGCTGCGTTCCTCGGAATGGTGGCTTCCCTCGTAGCCGTGATGGTGTTTACACTGTCCCCTTCTTGTAACCTCGCAATCATAACTTTGCACCCAGAAACCCTTTTTCGATTTTGAAAGCGGATTCGTGATTTTCTTGCTGAGCTCTATCTATTTGAAGCATGGGGTCTGTTTCGGAAGATTCTATCCCCCCCTTGAGTCAACCGTGGAAACCGTAGTTACACACGCACGCGCACATGATTCGCTCGCTATCAGCAACACGCCAGCACCCCCGCACGTGATCCGCCTGGGCTTCTCATGCATGTCGCGCGCTAGTGCGTGGTCCCTTGTCGGACACTCCCAATGTACGATAGAGGCTTTAAGATTATTGCCACATGACCTGCTGTGCATGTCGCCTAGCTAACTCAGCACATACTGCTTCCACTGACAGAGAGTAATGGCAGCGCATAAAAAATCTGCCCCCTCTGGCCACCCGTCCCTCCCTCCCTCCCTCCTCCTGGTCCCCTCTGGCCACCCCTTCCTGGCGCGCGGGTCGGGTGGTGGCGTGGCGTTGGTTCCGCCGTGGGATGATGCGTCTCCGCCGCCGTCTCCATGAGGTTGGTGTTGTGCGTCTGTGGGAGTGTTTGGGCGTGCCCACCTGTTTCGCAGCCCTAGCTTGCGTCTGCTGGCGCTAGATTCCGCGTTTTCGTGTGGTCTGTCTGCTTGGCTGTTGCTCAGATTTGCGGCGCCTTATGAGCCGCGTGCTTTGTGATGCTGCTGTTTGGTGTGGCTTTGGCGGGCTGCGGCTTAGCTTCGACGCACCTACGCAGCTGTGAGTTGGGTTGGCAGCCAAGCGGGGGGTGCGGTTTGCTGCGTTCCTCGGAATGGTGGCTTCCCTCGTAGCCGTGATGGTGTTTACACTGTCCCCTTCTTGTAACCTCGCAATCATAACTTTGCACCCAGAAACCCTTTTTCGATTTTGAAAGCGGATTCGTGATTTTCTTGCTGAGCTCTATCTATTTGAAGCATGGGGTCTGTTTCGGAAGATTCTATCCCCCCCTTGAGTCAACCGTGGAAACCGTAGTTACACACGCACGCGCGCATGATTCGCTCGCTATCAGCAACACGCCAGCACCCCCGCACGTGATCCGCCTGGGCTTCTCATGCATGTCGCGCGCTAGTGCGTGGTCCCTTGTCGGACACTCCCAATGTACGATAGAGGCTTTAAGATTATTGCCACATGACCTGCTGTGCATGTCGCCTAGCTAACTCAGCACATACTGCTTCCACTGACAGAGAGTAATGGCAGCGCATAAAAAATCTGCCCCCTCTGGCCACCCCTCCCTCCCTCCCTCCTCCTGGTCCCCTCTGGCCACCCCTTCCTGGCGCGCGGGTCGGGTGGTGGCGTGGCGTTGGTTCCGCCGTGGGATGATGCGTCTCCGCCGCCGTCTCCATGAGGTTGGTGTTGTGCGTCTGTGGGAGTGTTTGGGCGTGCCCACCTGTTTCGCAGCCCTAGCTTGCGTCTGCTGGCGCTAGATTCCGCGTTTTCGTGTGGTCTGTCTGCTTGGCTGTTGCTCAGATTTGCGGCGCCTTATGAGCCGCGTGCTTTGTGATGCTGCTGTTTGGTGTGGCTTTGGCGGGCTGCGGCTTAGCTTCGACGCACCTACGCAGCTGTGAGTTGGGTTGGCAGCCAAGCGGGGGGTGCGGTTTGCTGCGTTCCTCGGAATGGTGGCTTCCCTCGTAGCCGTGATGGTGTTTACACTGTCCCCTTCTTGTAACCTCGCAATCATAAAAAATCTGCAGCCCAACACGCAGCACTCGAGCAGCTCCACCCCATCAATAACATTGTGAAACCCGTGAACTCGACCCCCCATCACAATACACGCCTCAGCCCGCATACGGTATTGTAACCTGCACTGTGCGACTCTCGACGCTTTGCCGTCCACGACATGATCAGTTGCCATCCAAGGGGCAGAAAGCTTTCGCCTGCGCTGCGTGCACCACGCCCATCCACTCTTTTAAGAATCGACACTTGTTTTGCTGGGCGGTTTCAGCAAAACCGCCCAGCACACATACCCGGCCAGCCCAGCAGCGTTCTTCGTAATACGATTTGCACACACGGTAAGCACACTCCACACCAAGAATGTCAGTCCCCACTGCGCGCCCTGCTTTTGACCGTCCTTGAATCCTCTTGGCACTCTCGCTCCATATACCTCTCTCCATGTAGACGTCCAGGAGATTATTTCCGGCCTGGGGAACGGCAGCACGGTATCAACGGTGATCGCATTGCACTTGTCGCTTGCATTGTTGACTTGGCTGGATGCAGGTCGACGCCCCCCCCCGCGTTACTTTATGGAAGCCACCGGTTTCCCTCTTCCTCATCCGCACCTGCGGCCTCCTCCAGATAGCTGATGATTTCCGTGTGGTACTTCGTGCGCGCCAGATCGAGGGCCGTCTTCTTTTCCTACACAGGCGGGCAGGCACGCATGCAGGCACGAATGGAATTAAGACACAGCTAACACTTTGGAAGCCGGGCGCACGCAGTGTACCGTACTGCTACGCTAGGTTGGTGATACCGTATTGGTGAAAATCACCAATTCGGTAGCAGGGAACAATGTCGACTAGGGGTTGGGGGGCCAGAGAGCTGCCTCTCCCATACAAGCCGTCACCAATTCGGTGCTGGGTGCCTAATCCCAGCGCCAAAAAATGGCTGTCACCAATTCCAAAATCACCAATCGAGCGTAGCAGTACGGTGCACAACAACGTTAAGAAGCAGGTGTTTGGGCAGCAGCAGATGCGAGGGCGGCGCTGTGTACTCAACGTAGTGGTACGCCGATACACATCAATCTAAAAGGCGCAGAACCGGCTTTCGCACTTTATTCGTGTGGTTGATGTCTGCGCCGGCCTCAACTAACGCCTTGACGACCTCAACTTGACCATCCCACGCCGCATAGCCCAGTGGCGAGTCCTTGGTCTGCGGGTGGAGGAGGCAGATGAAGAAGGGTAGGGCTTGACGACTCAAACAGGCAAGGGGCACATGGGCAGCACAACTGCGACCCCAAGACCATCCAGCCGGGTGAGCTGCGCCCTGCGGCAGTAAACATCGCCGCGCGTGCCCCCCTCATTATTGTGAAGCACGCGTTTCTGATTGACCACACCATTCACACATCACCCGCATGCAACGCACCTCCTCCTTCCCTGCATTTAGGTCGCCGCCTGCCTTGATTATCGCCAGCGCAATCTCTGTGAGTCCTTTCCATACGGCGAAGTACAGAACAGAGCTTTCCCATGCCTGTCCCATGTGATAGGCGGAGGGACCAATCAAGAGGGGTTAAATGGGGCGCTTAGCGTGGATGGATGGAAAATAAGGGACATGGGCAGATGGGGGCTGGGATGGGTGGGTGGGTGGGTTGTGAATACCAGCCCAAGCTCAAGCAACCTGGGGCGATTGATGGATTCAGACGAACGAGCATGTAATTGATGCATGTGGGGAGCATATCATGCCCGGTGCAAGCAGCTAGAGACAAGGGCTGCGCCTAGCACCGGTCAATGCTTATGATGTGCGAGCGGAGCGGCATGCAGACGGCGCCTCTCGCTCCCATGCATCCTCAATTCGGGGCACGGCATTTGGTACCTGCCTCGAGTCCGCTGTGCAGACGGCAGTGCCACTTGCTTGCGAAAAGCGTCCTTTGATGTGTCGTACCGTATCAGCACAGTAGTGGATGATTGGGCTGAACCCTAAACCCTGATTCTGGGTTGTGGGTTGTGGGACTGTGCACCTTTCCATGCACCTTTCCATGCATCTTTCCTGCTGGCACGCGCCCCCATCCTCACAGGCAGGCGTAGCCCCTAACACTGCAACCCGCAACCTGCACGCGCCCCCAAGGAGGAACCCAGCTGCCGCTTGGGATTGCTTGGATTGCGTGGGGGCGGCTTGCATGGGGGCGACTTGCATGGGGCATCGTCCCACACTTCATGGGCCAGAGTCAAGTTATATATGTCCCACAACCCACAGGCAGAGTCAGGGATCAGGTTTCAGTCGGGGACAAGCATCGGGGTGCGGGTGCGGGTGTTGGGGGTGAGGGTGTTGGGGGTGAGGGTGTTGGGTGCGGGTGGGCTCCATGCAGGGACAAATACGGAGCTAGCACCTGCCCGTTCGCTCCCCCCCCCCGCCTTCTGGCTGCTTCACCACCGCCAACGAACAGCAGCAGCACCGCTTCGCTCGTCGATCGCCCGCTCATCCCTCACCTCGTAGCTGATGTTCGGGTCGGCCCCCGCCTCCAACAGCGCCACGACGGTTGCCAGGGCACCGTTCTCGGTAGCAATGACCAAAGGCGTTTTGCGATTCTGCATGCATGTATATACATGGCAGCAGAGAACATGCACATGGCGCAAGTTTGCGGAGGGAGGGATACGTGCGCGTTTTGGATTACTGCAGGCGTCGTGCAACTGCCCGTGTGTCGAAGTAGTGGTTTGGCTTACATTGGTGTTGATTATGTTGACGTCCGCTCCCGCCTTGACGAGAATGGGGATGCACGCTGGCTTGTTGGACTCCGCCGCGCGCCAGAGGGGACTTGCTCCCTGTATAACAAGTACGAGAAGTCACAGAAACACTCTTTCGGTCCTGCTACAGCCGTCCGCTTCGAAACACGTGTAGTGACTAGCAAGCAAGCCCGATTGCCATGGGGTGAGTGACAGGCGGCGCCACACGGCCGTCGCCCGGCGGTCGCACGTGGGCTATCTATACATACTGCGCTCGCGGCAGCCAAGACGTAAACGTAGAGCCGCCCTGCCTATTATGTTGCTCTGCGACGCACAGCAGATCCCATACAGCTCAACCCCGACCCAACTTACGCCTGTCCTCCGGTCGATGTTGACTCCTAAGCGCACCATCGCCTCAATAACTTCCGTCCGTTCGTTGACAGTTGCGTAACACACCGCGTCGTAGCCGTTCTGCACAGCATTGGAGGTACCAAGCATAGTCAAATAAAGCCAGCATGCAAGGCGCAGCCACCAACACATCAATTGACGTACCACCGTGACAGCCTCAAACTCTAGCTGCAGGCCACAAGCAACTAGGCAACAAGCGCAACGGCACGGTAAGCAGCGGAGGGGGGTCTGGGCGGGACGGAAGAGAACTCGCTCCCCGCGCTCAAGGCCGGAAGTGTGAAGTGGCGCGTGGAGAAGCATGCACGCGTATTCAGCTTGCCCGTTCGAGTAGACAGTAGCAGTAGTAGTGGTGCGTAGGTGCCAGTGCGGTAGTAGTGCGCCTGCCCAATCTGGCTATGCCTGGCCCTTCGCCCCAGCTCGTGTCTGTCGCGTCTTACCCGATCCTCGCCCAGGGGCACGCCGTCTGCCAGCAGCTTGCGCACTTTCGCGAAGTCCCCTGCCTCCGCTGCCCGGTCGAGATCGGCAGTCGTCGGGGTCGCCCGTAGTTCCTGCTGAAAACTATCGGGCAGCGCCGCCTTCAGGCCCAGCTGCCGCGACACCTTGGCAATTAGTTTGGCGCTGCCGCCCGCCACCTGTTGATTTGCGGTGATGGTGGAAGCCAAAGCAGACGTTATGCCCCCTTCTGCTGGTGGATGGAGCCGCAATCCAGCCATCCACGCACCAAACCGCCGCACCAAATACCGCACGTGGTTTCCTGGATTGCGTGGCGAGTCCTGCTGTCAGTCGTTTGTTTTCGTCCCACCACCCCTTACTTCCTGCACGTGCAACGACTACATTTACCCACCTGCGCCAGGTCGATCACCGCCTGCTGCAGCGCGGCCTCATCCGCCTGGTTCAGAGTCTTCCACTGCACGGGAAAAGGATCGGATACATACATTACAATGCATAACCAAGGAAGGCGGGTTGAGTATGTGGGGTTGCAGGATTGGATGGCGAAATGGTTGTGCGGACACGGAGGGAAAGCAGACGGATTCGTTGCCGCGCGCTGCCGTGTAGAGGGGGCTTGTGTGCTCGGCCTATGACAGAGACGCGGCAGACTCTATGCATGCCAGCCACGCCGCTTTCGCACCCCTTAAACTGACCGCCCACCGCGACGCACGCAAAAGCATGAAGTAGGAAGGCGGCCAGCCGCTAATGGGTTCGGTGAACCTAGCCATCTACAAGGTTCGGTCATTCTGTCGCTCACGGCAAGGACTTACGCAGAAGTACGAGTACACCGCCCACACGCGGTCTGCGTTGCTCCAGGCCTGCATGTGCATTTACACGCCCACAGATAGGGCATACTTAGTGGGTAAGCCACATCCGACGGTTTCAACCCCTTACTTCCTGGAGCCATCGTATCCCCTTCGCCCTCGTGCGCGCGCTCACATTGCATTCGCCCCTGCGCCGGGCATCATTTCCAGGCACTGGTGGAGTCCCGACCCAATAACCCTGCCCCTGCGTCCCTGTCCATATCCACGTCGGACACGCACTGGACTGGACACGCACTGCCGCACAACGTACACAACGATGGGCACCGGGGAGACCAAATGCGCGCTGCGCACAGAATGCGCACACACTGCGCGCACCCACACTATGCGCACTGCGCACACAGCAAGCAACTCGCACCGTGTACACGCCTGCATCCACGTCCAGCAGGTAGCTCAGCAGCCAGTCCTCATTGGGCGCCTCCACCAGGCTGTGCGACGAGCTCCACAGCGCCGCGCCCATCTCGAACACGCGGGCCACCTACTCGCGGTATCGCGTGCACCGGTACGCATAACAAATGAGCGTGGCGCGCTTGCGCCCAGAGGTAGAGTGTCTAGAATGTCCTCAGCAGGGCAGGCACAAAGCAGCAGGGCAGGCTAGATAGAGGCACAGGGAGGTCGGCGCGCGCGCACATAACGCAGGGTCCAACGCGGTCAACGGATGGGTGGGGCACGCACGGTATAACATACGTTGTGGCAGCTAGCGCCATGCGCCGCAAGTGAGGCTCGCGCAAAGCACGCATCCTCCCTCGCGCACCTGCTCCTCCAGCCCCTTCGCGCCGCCCAGCATGCTGCCGGTGTTCATGGCAGCTCCGAGGGGCACCGTGATAGCCTCCAGCAGCTGCAGGCGTGGGTGTGGGCGTGCGGGCAGCGCAGCACCACATGCAGACAGAGGCAGCAGCAGGGATCATGCAACACCGGTACCGCAACAGCAAGTACAGCAAGGATGCATGGGCGGGCCCGCGCGCAGAGCACACAACCAAAGTGTGTGCGTGTTTGAACCTGTCTAGCTGCGGCCACCCGTCGCCCGTACCTGTGCCGCCTCCTTGCCCAGGATCTTCTTGTAGATTTGGCTGGCGGCGGGGTTGTCTGTGCTCTTCAGCAGTGCGTCCGCAAGCATGCCCAGCCTGCACACCGCACACAGGTCAAACAGATGCCACCATTTGAGAACACTTCCCACTCATTCAATCACACGCACACGCTACACACGCACGTCGGTATCCAATGTGAGGTTTTAGCCTTGGAACCCTATTGACTGCTGTGCATGAACACGCGGAAACACGCACCACGCCTCCAGGCTCAGCCAATTATTGAGCTGCTCGCTTCGGCCGAAGCGCGCCACCCGCTCCGCCAGCGTCCACACACGGCTGCGGTGCGTGCAACGGGTAAGAGGACACGCGCGAGTTATACAGCAGCAGTCAGTACGCAAGCACACGCGTTCCCAGATACAGCGCAAACTATGCGCAGAAAAACTTAAACCGATATCCTTTCCGGAGCCTGGCCCCGGCCTAGCCCCATTGCCATTCTCCCCCCACATGCCACACCTGAAGTACTCTCGCCCCGCGACAACGCCTTTGTCCATAATGGTCTGCAGCACCTTCGCCGCGGCCGCCGTGTCCTTTGACACCCCGGCCTTGGACGTGAGCTGCCGCAGCGCCTTGAGCAGTAGCAGCTTCACGACGCCGTCTTTGGGCAGTGGCTCGTAGGAAGGGATGATGATCATGGCGTGCGAGCGCGCGTAGAAGACCTGCATGCGGATGGGTGGGTGGGCGGATATGCACGGTACGACCACAACGCAAAACATGTGAAGGGCGCAGTTATGAAAAGGTTGTATGAGCTGCCAGAATTAAAATGCACGGTAGCCGCAGCCCGAACCTGCCTACATCGACACACGCACAGGCCTGAACGGTGGCGCGCTGTGGGGGCGCTGGTGTAACGACTACCTAGCTAGGCGAGCCCGCCCAGCCACAGCGAGCTAGAGTAGCAGCCGGGCGACTGACTGAATGGTAATGCACCTGCTGGCTATACACGCGCGCACCTTGGACCGCAGCACTTCCACCATGCTGTTTGCGCTGTACTGTGGGACGCAGCACCTGGTGCACAGCAGTCACGGGCACACATGGGCATCACACCAGTGCATGCTGTATCACTGCCTTACTGATGGGGCTGGATGGGGTGATGCCCACCTATAGCCGCCCCCGCACCAAACACCCCCGCACCAAACACCCCCGCACCAAGCACCACAACCACGCCCCGCCTCGCCCCCCGCCGGCACCCACCAGTCCAGCCACAGGTATTGCAGCCCGGCGCTCCGCAGGCGGCGCAGCGCTATCTGCAGCTCCTCCAGCTGCGCCGGCAGCATGGGCGTGAAGCCGGGCTGGCGCTCCGCCGGCTTGGATGCACCCCAACGCCAGCTCAGCACCGCGGTCTTCGCCCACACGTCGTCGCTCACCCGGCTGTACGGCATTTCCCAGCAGTCGCCCGGCTGCACGTCCTCATACACTGCAATCGCTTGCCAGCGCAGCACCGCATCGATCTGTCAAGGTAGGCGCACGTGTTGAGTAAAAGCACAAGCAAGGATCCACACGGGAGTGACCAGCAAGCAGTGCCAGCCGTGCATGTCACGTCATCAGTCGGTGCAGTTGGTGCATATACGGACGGCCGCATGCAAAGGCCGCAGCAGGCAGTAAGTTCGAGGCTTCCGATCAACGCACCATGAGGAGACGCATGGGCGCGTCGGCGATCTCGGATGGCATGCCGTCATGCAGGTCTTGGAGGGTCTCGGGCAGCGCGCCAAGCGACATTACCGATGCCACGGCGGAGGGAAAGAAGCTTCCATCTCCCTGCATCTGCTGCCGCAGCAGAGCAGTGGGAGCAAGCACACTGGATCAGGTAGGGCATGTACATGTAGCGCGTGCGACACAGCTGACACACGATTTACTTGGTTGTGCGGGCGCGTGTGCACGGCTGGATGTTAGTACGGTATACTTTACCGCCGGCCGGGCGGCACTCAGGCAGCACTCGTGCTAATCGTGCAATCCCAGACTCCCACATGGCCTGTCTTGCCGTGCCGCATGCCATCATTTTTGCATCAGTGGGGAGGAAAGTCCAACTCTCTCCCCGCACTGCTGGTTCCCGTATCCCGTGCGGATAATAACGAATCGGGCACACACCTGCTGCTGTGGGGGCGCCGGTTGTGTGGCAGGGGGCGCCGGAACTACCGCTGCTGGCTGCACCATTGGTTGCGGCGCGGCGTACACGGGCTGCTGCTGCGGTACTACGGCAGCTGCCAGCTGAGGCTGGACTGCAGGCTGCTGGTGGAGTGGCGACTCGACTGCCACTGCGGGCGCCATATAACCTTGTTGCACATACGGAGGAGCACCCTCTGCCTGCTGCGGTGCGGAAGGGTCTGCCGCGGGGGGCTGCGCTGCATATTGCGGTGCCTACATACAAGCAGCACGCGGCGGGCACATCCCACATCTAAGGCGAAGTTCAAAGGCCACGTCCTGGGAACATCTTAAAGAGCCTGCTGGCTGATACCCAAAAGCCTTTGCGGTATTATCACGGTGGTCGACTTTGCGTGCGCGACCACACGCGTCAGGACATGCGGACCGCAGTCGGAGCGGCTCCGCGCTGTCCTCTCCGTCAAGGCCGCGAGCACCAATAGGTAATTCTGGCTACTGCGAGGCTGCCCTATTTTTTCTGGCCCAACTGCGTGTTCGCAGAACAATATTCAGCAGGAACCACAGCCGCACGCCCGTATCTCGGACAACTTAGCCAGGTCACCTGACTCAGGACTTCATGTTTTGATGCGCCGTCCTGGCCGGCAGGGTTGGGTCCAGGCGGCACCTGGCGCGCATGCACGTTCAGAACCAACAGAACCGGGCGCGCTCTTCGCCAGGGATTCTTACCGGATTCGGACTGGGAACCGACGAGCCACAGCCCATCTCGGCCGGCGACTGATATAAGGCCCGACTGACAACTCGACTGGGAAATGCTCACAACCGTGAAGTACGAGTGCCCCCGGCAATAACAGCGACCTATTAATTAGCGTATGTCACACAGGCCTTGATTATTATTGCACAGGGCCCGATATATGCGACCGGCGGTCTTCGGCGGGGCCCGGCAAGTCAATCTCAGGGTCGAAGTCGCTGCCAGGCCACACGGCAGGCGTCGATACATCAACGTAGGATTTTTTAACAATCTGCTGTTTGAATCATTTTCCCCTGCATGGCTGCTGGCCCGGCAAGCGAGCGGCTGCCCCGCGCGCCGCGTGCGTGTCGATGCCCCAAGCCATTAGTAGAGCCAGAAGCCCCCGCCTAGATTATCCCCGCTGGCACGTTGGGGGGACGTTTGGGGTTATTATCTCCCAATGAAGATTGTCGGTGTAGCCCCCCGGGCCGTGACCGGTGCACTAGTGCAGTACTCAGGGCACCATGCCTCCGCCCTGAACGCCGCGCAGCCGCTACTTGTGCATACCGTACCGCGCAGAACTGCAGCGGCAGTAACACTGGTCCGACCAACGCAGACCAAGATAGGCGGGTCCGCCGACCGCAGGGAGCCTCCCGTCACCCACCTCACAGTCCGAACGGGTTGCCAACGGAGGCCGTGACATTCTGGACCCGCGTGTCGTGGGATTGCGGCCCTGCGAACAGGACCGCCACTGCCTGCTTCGCGGCTGCGGTCGCCACAGGCATGGCTGGCTCCCAACTGGTGGGCCGTACCACCTCGTCTTTCGATGCCGCTTCGTCTATTTCATGCACCATCCATGTCAAGTGAGCGCTGCTGCGCACATTGCGTCCGGCCCCATCCCTCCGCGTGGCCAAATGCGACATCAGCCAACCAACTAGACCCCCTCCCGCCGTCAGCTTCTGCCGTTCACGCGCGTGCTGCGCCTGCGAACGCCACGGGCCCGCCAGCGCCAGCGCCTGCCGGCACAGCCTGCACGCCCTTAGCGCTGAAGTCCAGCCGTGCCAGCAGGAAGCGCACGTCATCCTGGGCCTGTGCATGGGGTGTGACGGTAGAGGACGGCTAAGGACGGTCGGCGCTGGTGACCAACGCATCCTGCTACCCCGGCTTTCCACCGAACCTTGCCTTCCCCATGGGCTTGCGTTGGGTGTGGTTTATTGGGCTTGGGCTGGCAACCACACACACGTGACACACCCCAGCGCCTACCACCCCGCATGCATCGGTTGCCTCCGACGAGCGCGCCGAGGCACACGGTGCACCGCTTCTTCCAACCCCGGGTCTTCTCACCTCCTCTGGCAGGTTCTCGGTGAACTCGCCCACAGCGCGCTGGTGCTGCGCCGCCAGGTCGCTCAGCGTGCGCCGGATGTCCCGCAGCGCGCCCGCGTCGATCACAGGCTCCCCGCCAGTCCCGGCCGCTGGCGCCTGTGGTTGGTTGAGATTGTTGAGGCAGTTGAGAGGCGAGCGCAAGCGCAAACGATTGGACCCGGTTGGGACGCGGCAGCATCACTCGTTGCAGGCTCGCACTGCTTGGTGCCTACGAGGCAAAGAAATACCACCAGCGCGCACCTGCACGCCCCATCCGCCGCGCGCGACGCGCTGCTTCGCCGCGGCGTTGCGGGTCTGCAGCTTGCGCGCGCCGCCCTCCACTGCCTCCTCCAGCCGCGCTGCGACCGCGCGCAGGCCCACCATGTTCGCCAGCGCGTCCTGCAGGCGTTTCGTGGGAAGCAGCACGCCGTGTCAAGGACGGTCCGTATTTCCAGGCTGCTTCAAGGCCTGCCCCACCTACGTCAGAATGGCCGCACGCGGTGCTCCTATCCCCCCGCACACATACAACCGTTTCCATTGACGGTCAACCACCCACCCGCAGTTCATTTGGTTGAGCTTGGGCTGGTTTTCACAACTCCCCCCATGCCCCCACCCAACGCGCACACACCTGCAGTGCACGGCGTAGCGCTGCCGCGCTGGGGCCCGGCTCGCCGCCGCCGCCGCCGCCGCCTGCTGCGCCTCCCTCCAGCAGCGCCTTGCGCAGCAGCTTGGCCAGGTGCTCCTCGTGCGCGGTGATGAGCGAGTCCAGGTCCGCGCAGGAGGCGGCGCGGGTGTAGAACTCCTGGCAACCAGCAAACCAAGAGGGCGGACAGCGGACACATCGAACGCGGCGGACTGCCGGTTGGGACTGGACTGCCACTGGATTGCCACCTTCGGCACACTGCCGCCGCGGCCTCCATCCCCCGATCCGCTGCCGAGCCGTGGTGCAGAACCCCCGGTGAGTGCCCCGTGCATGCCGCGCGCCAAGCCCGCGCCTGGTGGGCTCTGCATGCACCCGCCGGCGGGCCAAAGTACGCCGCATCCTAGACTGCCTTGTAGGATTGGCATAGCTTGGGCTGGTGTTCACGACCCCACCTGCCAGCAGGCCTCCATGACCTCAAACTGGATGTAGTACTGCAGGTTGGTGGCGAAGTGGCTCATCTCGGCCCGCAGCCGCAGCAGCTGCGCCAGGACCGGCTGGGCCAGGGCGCCATCTGCGGTTCAGAGCAGGGCCGGCCCCGCAGCGGCCCGGCGGGTGCAGGCGTGTCACACGCTAGCAAACCATGCGCATCAAGGGACCAGGCGCACACACGGTCCCAGCTGCGAAGCGCTGGGGTCCGCGTTGCCGCCCAAGCAACCCAGCCGGCCCAAATGTATCGCCGCATGCATCCTCCCTCCCGCCCGCCCGCCCGCCCGCCCTCCCGCAAGCCCGGCTCACCCCGGCCCATCTTGTCCACGGTGCGCTGCAGCCCGCACGCCGCCGCGCCCCAGGTCGCCGACAGCGCGTGCTCCGACCTTTTCATGCGCCACAGCAGCTTGGCCAGCCGCCCGTAAGACAGCATGGCCGGCGCCGTGAACAGCGCCGACAGCGGGCCGCCCGAGGTGGGCACGGGCGCGGCCTGCGGGCCGGCGCCGGCACCCAGCATGGCCGCGGGCAGGCCGGCGGCGGGGTTGTAGGTGAGGCTGAACACGTCCCAGCCCACCTCGCCAGCTGCGGGGGGCGGGGGGAGAGGAGGGAGGGGGCGCGGCAGGGAAGGCAGGCTCGGCACCGAGAGACCGAGAGGCTGCGGGCAGCAACGGTGCAGAACCCCTGCGTTGTGTGGCCCAGCAGCAGCAGCAGCAGCAGCTACCGTATGCACGCACAAACGTGGCTGCTCCCGAAATTCCATGCATAGCCGCGGCATTCGCCACGCGTACCTCCTGCCGCGCGCTCCTTCTTCACGCGCAGCTTCTCCGCCAGCATCGTCACCACCGCGCTGTCGTCCTCGCCGTCCTCCTCGACCCCGACGCCCATGCCGGCCAGCGTGGCCAGCGCGCCGCGGCCGGTGCCGCCCACGACCGCGCTGCTGCCGCCGCCCATGACGTTGGTCGCAGTGAACGCCTGCCCGGCAGCGGGTGTTCGGGGCCAACACGCGCGTCGGGAGCATACCGGTAGCGCGACTTGGATGCGAGCAACTACGACGCGCGGATCCTGCCTGTACAACGGCCGTTGCAGGCTTCCGCAAACCACCAGCGGGTTGCGGCCGCTCCTCTAAAAGCAGGGTGCCGGCCCCACCACAAACATTCGCACGGGCTCACCTGGCGCAGGCAGCTGTTCAGCTGCACCTCACTCACGTCGCCCGCGCCCTTGTCCAGCTCGCGTTGGGCCTGCGATCCATTGAGGCTTGTTTAACAGCGGCCGGCATGGCAGTACATTTGGGCTAAAGCCACCGCCGTCCTCGCCGCAAAGGCACCGCAGCCCATCCGCCGTATCACCCCGCCCCGAGCATCATCTCCGCTCCCCTAACAACGACGCGCAACGCTCAGGCATGCAAGCATGCACGCACGCGCGCTGCAAGCGCCTGTCCGGAAGACCCCGCGTCTAGTTACCGCTAGTTTGCTGTAGCTTGGGCTGGGCTTCACAGCCCCCATCACCTCGGCGCCCTTACCAGGTCCATGAAGGCGGTGACCCAGTCGCCCTGCCCCAGCAGCAGGAAGCGGCGAATGGCGGCGAAGTGTGCGCGCAGGCGGTGGCGCCGCCAGATGACGTCCAGCAGCCGCGCGTCCACGGAGCGCACCGCCTCGGACACCAGCGCGTCCAGGCTGGCGAGCTGTGGTTTTGGAGGGAGGCGGGGACGGGGGAGGGGGAACCGGGGGGGAGGCGGCGCGGGCAACGATGTGGGCTGGGTGGCGGTGGCAGCCGAGCTCGTCGAGTGAAACTGAAAGGATACGGTACGTAGAGAGCGTACAACAAGCACGGATGGGATGGATGCGGCGCCAGGTTGCGGGACCCATGCACACGCGCACCTCGCCAGAGCCGGTTGCGTAGGCCGCGGCGGGCGGCGAGCGCGCCCACTCCTCCGCGCGCTGCTGCACCCAGCCCGCGTCGCCGCAGGCCTGCTTCAGGTAGTGGATGGCCTTGCCTGCGCACACAGCGGAACGCAGCATCATGAGGAATGCTCCTTGCAAGCCTGCATTAGGATGCCCGGGCTCCCACATGACCGCCACCAGCTTGCCCACGCCGCACATTGGTTGGTTTCGTTTAGCTCGGGCATTCATGGTATTCATAATCCACCCCACCCCACCCCATTCCAGCGCACACACATACACGCACACGCACACACACACACACACACACACACACACACACACACACACACACACACACACACACTGCGCGCGCGTGATCGGCGGGCTTTGTTGTCCGTCATGCTGTTGCTGTCATTAACACACATTGCTGCGCTCACCCGCGCGCAGGATGCGCTGCGCCAGTGAGGCCCCGATGAAGGGCGGCAGCCGCGTCTCATCCAACCCATAGCTCTGGCGCCACAGGTCCAGCGTGGGCGGCGCCAGCGCCAGCGACAGGGCGCCCGCCGCGCCCGCCGCGCCCGCCGCGCCGCCGCCCGCGCCGGCGCCGGCAGCGGCGCCCACGGCTTCCCGCAGCGCGGCGTTGACGGCGGTGGCGGCGGCGTGCTGCACGATGAAGAACTCGCCGTGCGGGTCCTCCAGGCTGCCCTCCAGCACCCAGCGCCGGATCATGCCGTACAGCGGCACACACACCTGAGCAGGAGCGGGCGGGAGGCGACGGAACGGCAGCTCAGGTTAGGCATGCGAAGGCGCGGCAAGGGAACTTCTCGGCAGGTCGGGCATGCACGAGGCGCAGTCGTAAGACAGCAGCCCACGCTGGCGCACGCGCGCGCATCGTTGCCACACGGCGAGCATGGGAATGAACGATGGGTCGCCGACGCCTCGCCCCGCCGCACGCACTCGTCACGTGGCAAAGCACACACGCCGTACCCCCGTCACTGAGAAGCCCCCCCCCCCGCGCACCTGCTGCTCCGCATCCTTTCCTAGACCAGCCTCATCAGGACCTAGACAGGACCGACAGGCACCTAGACACCCCACCCACCCACCCACCCACCTGCTGCAGCAGCTTGGCGGCGTTTGCGGCCACGAACGGGTCGCCGTGGCGGCTGAACTCGTACACCGCGCCCGCCAGCGCGCCGCCGCCCAGCCCCTCGCCCGCGTCCGCCACGGTGGCCAGCAGCCGCATGCGGCGGGTGGGCTCCGCCAGCCAGCACAGCAGCCGCCGCAGCGTCAAGTACTGGTCCTCGGCGGCGGCGGTGTCGCCTGTGGCGGGGAGGGATGCAAAGGGGCCCGCCTTGGCACGCGCACGCAGAATGGCAGGCAGCGGGTGCGGGCCTGTGGCTCGACAAATCGCGCCATTGCCACCGTAACGGCGGCTGCGCGGGGTCGGCGTGGCTGCTGCCGTCGACGGATCGACCCACCTGGCGTGGGCAGCGGGAGAGCCGCTTGCGCCTCCAGCAGCGCCAGGAGCCGGAAGAAGTCGCCCAGCTGTGATGCGGTATGGCGGCATAATAGGTTGGGTTGAGGCGCAGCTGGATGTCAGTCGCGTAAAGGCATTGGCATCTATCTCGTCGTGCACACGCGCGCTGCTCGCACCACATGAGCGTTTACGCAACGAAACAGCAACCGTCTCGCCAACCGCCAACCGTCAACCGCCGATTCGCGCGCACCTCGTCCGCCAGCGCCGCGCCCAGCGCCTGCCGCACCGCGCCCTCCTCGGCGCTGCTGTCCTCCACGTGGCGCCGCACGTGCCTGCGGGAATGGGCATGCCATGGGCGAGCGCATGGTTGCACGCGACTCCACGCGCCGCGAGCCACCTACCAGGCCATCTACCAATGCACGCAAAAGCCCCCACCTCCACCAAATATTCCAGCTACCCTGTCCCGTGACGCACACCGCATTCTCAGACCCCATGCCCAGACCCCCTATCCCCGATGCTGACAACCCTTTCCCCCACACCGTGCCCCCTCACCTGAACAGCCAGCCCAGCTCGGTGAGCCGCTCCAGCAGCATGGTCCGCGCCGCGCCCAGCCCCTCCGCGATGCCCTGGTCGGGGCGGAAGCCCGACCCCACGTCGTCGCCCCCCGCCTGCACCCAGCCCAGCGCCCGGCCTGACACGCCCTGCGCCGCGTACAGCACGTCCCGCACCAGCGACGGCTCTGACGTGGCCTGTGGGTCGGAGCATGCAGGGTGATCAACATCAGACGGATGGGGAGGAACAGGCACGCATCGAGGCAACCGCGGATGGACTGTGAGACGTGTGGAAAAGGCACGGCGTGTTCCCGCTCACCGGGATGGCGGCGAGCTCGGGGCGGCCTCCCCCAGCGGCATCCCGGGCAAAGTAGAAATCACTGACGAGGTCGCCGGTTGTCGAGTTCTGCGGCGAAGGCACGCGGTAAGGGCGATGGATGCACGTCTAGCTCCGCGACAAGGTGCAACGCAACCGGCAGCCGCTATCTGAGCTCGCTGTGCTGCACCCGCGCCGGGCGCTCCCCCATGCGCTCTGCCCGTTCTCCGCACCAATGCTGTGCGCCCTACTGTGGTCACTTTGGGTCGTGAGTGAACCATCCTCCCATCCCCCGCCCGTGCACACGCACCAGCAGCGACGCGCGGCTCATTTCCGCCGACAGCAGCTGTGATGGGTCGTCACCCAGCTCCGAGGGCGTCAGCACGCTGGTGGGGCGCACCGCGTGCTGCCCGGGCGGCAGCGAGCCCGCATACGACACGGCTGACATGGGCCGTGACACAGATGCCACGGACTGGCGTGAGCCGGGGCGCTGCGGCAGCGCCGGGTAGACCGCGGGCAGCCCGCCCAGCTGCACCGCCTGCATGTGCCGTGCGCGCGTTGGTGGGAGCAGGACAGCAGGGTTGGGTACCGAAATTAGGGAGGGAAAGTGGACAGAGACCATCATTGTGAAGCTTTGGAGTTATGGGGGGCCCACGGCTAGCACGGTTGGGAGTGGGGGAGGGATACCGTCGATGTGTTGGTGATGTGGAGTGGACGCGTTAACACACGCGCCCACCTTAGTAAGGCTGACCGGCGGTGGCGCGCGCGTGCCCACTGAGCCGTACAGCCGACGCAGCAGCACCAGCAGCGCTGTGGCTGTGTGCGGAGAGAGTCCCGGCTTACCCCCGGCCGCTGTCAGCCGGTTGCAGCACTCCTGAACGAGCTTAATCCTACAGAGCGGCAAAAGAGATGCAACGCGGTGCGCAATGCGGGACACGCCCGGTCAGCTCCCGCCCCGCTGCTGACACGCCACGGGACACGACGCAAGAATGCCTTTCACCGCAGATACGCTTGCACCCAGTTCATATGCACGTGCTCTGGGGGCGTCACCTGTCCCGGGCGGCGCCGTTTGCTTCGAGCTCCTTGACAAACCCGGTGGCGAGCGCCATGTAGTCGCCACCGCTCTCCAGCGCACTCCGCGCGTAAGCAGAGCCCCCCATGATGCCAACCATCATTCTACGGGCACACATTTATTAGATGTGCACACAGCCTTAATGCTGAGCGTACCAGAGAAGGCTTGGGAGTCAACTCAGAGCCCCGCGTGCTCCGAACCTGAGCGTGTAGGCCCGGCGAGCAGCAACTTCCGCCTCAGGAATGCCCGCATTCCGAGCGATGGACTCGCCCAGGCGAGAGAGGAGCGTCGGCACGTCCACCTGAGCCATTTCTGCTCAAATTACTGGCTATGGATCCAACAGGGCTTTGGTCTTCTTGCTACTTGATAGACATCATCATGGTTCGCAAGCTAGCCCAGGCATGCTGGGCGGGCTTATAGGTGAAGAGAAAGAAAGAGCGCGAAGTGTCCCGAAATTCAGTGGAAGAACAGCGGCCTTAAGCCCTGACTTATAACTGTATGGCGGTGTACAATTATATATGGCCCGTCAGCGCGCTGTGAGCCTTTTCCTGGTTTGGTGTCCGTTGGGCGATCCAGGCACCGCTCCTCCTTCTTGTGCTTCCGTTTAATAGGGGGATTGCCTCAATGGCTCACGTGGGAGCAGCTTAACTGTTGCAGATAAGCGGAGTCGACTTGGATGAGCGGGGATGAGAGAGGGTTCCCCACGCGGGACAGCGCGGGACATGGCTAACAGGGCAGGGGAGGACATGGGTTCGACACGCCTTTTCGCCCGGCGGCGTCCTTGCTTTCCCCGCATCCTATCAGCGCCGCTGACCCCGACGGCTTCATCCCAGGATCCCGGTCCGCCAATCGTGGCGTGATTTTAGCCGCGTGGAGAACCCCAGTGCACCCGATCTTGCACTCCCTGTCTTCAGCACCAAATCAGGTTCATTGTTTGAATTAACTTCTCAAACAAGAATGGGTTACAGTGCACGCGCAGCTATGTTCTTGGCTCCAAGTTGGCTCTAGAGAACTGTCTTTTTGACCGGTCGTTTGCCCGGCAATGCAGCCCTTCCCTGCAGAATTTGCCCGGAATGCAAAAGAATATGATACAGCTTTTATTGAGCGGCTAGGCCCCCACCGATACAAATGGAAGCTGCATGACTTCGCCTCGCTCAGGCAGCTGCAGAAAGAGGTTTTGGGAGAATGGGACAGCAAATTTCCAGTCAACGGTGGGTGTTTCAGGGCCACAGTTCGCACCATTTCTGGCCGACAGGTGCCCTCAGCTGGCAAACTTAAGCGTAAAGACGCGTGTCATATAGTGCACGGCTCATCTCCTCAAATCGTCTTTTAGTCGTCGGCACCGACAACTATGCACGCGGTCACACCACAGGGTGTGAAGCCGAAGCCCCCGGAGCCGCGCCGGGTGAAGGCGGCGGCGCTGCGCCCCAACCACGGAAGGATGGGGCGCCCGACACAGCCGCAGCACCATCCGCAGCCCCCGAGGACGGCGAGCGGTTGCGATCGCGGCTGTGGGACGTGCAGGACCTTTCTGCCATCCGCAAGGGGCCGCTCGCCAAACTGCCCATCGAGGCGCTGCGGCGGCATCTGCAGGTGGATGCGCTTGGAGGAGTCCTTGTGCGCGAGGCCGACGCCGAGGCGCTGTGCAGGTGGGGAATTATAATGGCGGCCTGGGTCTGGGCTTGGGGCCAGGTGCTAGAGAGGGCCAAGGTGGTGACGCTGCCCGCCTTGGAGCGACCGTCCGTGCGAGCGGCACTTCGACTGCGGCTCCTGTCATCCCTGTGGCTGGGTGGGCATGCGCGGCTTACCTGTAGGGGTGGCCCTGCGCTGCCGCCCAGTCACGTCAACCTTCAAGCAATCGCTCTCCATCCTCGCCTTTTGCAGCTGGCAGCCGGAGCCCTGCTTCCCGCCGTCCCGCGGCGGCCAGCCCGTGCCCGCCAACATGCTGCCGCTGCACGCAGCCACCGCGCGCAGCCGCCGCCTGCTGGGCCCCGACGCGCCCATCAATGCGATCGTGCGGGACGTGCCCGCGCCCATGGCCCCCCTGGGCTCCATGCTGCCCTGGCTCCAGCCTGGGCAGGCAGCAGGCGCGCCGGCGGCGAGGCGGGACACCGCCGCCGTGGGCGCGGGCGTGGGGCCGGATATGGGGCCGCAGCCGCGGTCGTTTATGGTGGTGCGGCTGGAGAGCGAGCAGGCGACGGGCCAGGTGGCGCCAGGCGTGTCCGCCGCTTCGGACACAGCGGGTGCGGGCGCAGGTGCAGGCGGCAGGGGAAGCGGCAGCGGCAGCGAGGGGCAGGGCAAGAGCGCGGGAGTGCCAGGGACAGATGGGCAGGCCGCTGCAGAGAGGCAGGCCGCTTCAGCGCCTGCAGCCTCGGACGCAGCATCTGATCACCCGCAGACACCAGAGGCGCTCGCTGCGAGCGCTGATGCAAGCCCGGCAGAGGGAGCTGCTGCGCCGTCTAAGCCCTCCCTAGCTGGCCAGCCCCAAGATGCCGCACCTGGCGCGCCGCCTGAACCTATGCCCTTCTTCGCGCCGCCACCCTCTGGGGCGGCGCCGCCAGCTTCAGCTGCCGCGGCGGCGCCCGTGCAGCGCAGGAAGGGGTTGGCGCTGCGGCCGCTGCTCACCGGCCCTACTCAGGACCAGGTAGCGGCGCTGTGGCACTACGTGCTGGCCGCGCTCACAGCGCCGCCGCCGCCAGCGCCAGCAGCGCCGGGCAGCGGGGGCCAGGGCGCGGCGCCAGGAGCGGACGGGGGTCAGCCTGGCGGCGGGGCTGCGCCGGGCGGCGGCGATGATTACGACGACGAGAACGACGACGAGGACGACGATGATGACGACCTGGATGACGAGTTCGGTGAGCTGGGCATAACTGGCGGGCGCCGCCGCCGCCGGAACGCTGCGCCGGTGTCACGCGCGCCCGTCCTAACGGCGGCGGCGCGCATGGCGGCGGATGTGGCGGCGGCGGCTCTGGTGCTCGACGTGCTGGGCCGCAACTGGGCGGGGCTGCCGGAAGGCGGGCTGGCGGCGGGCCTGCCGTACCGCCTGGTGGCGGCGGCGGCGGCGGCCGCCGGCGGCGGCGTGGACGGCACCGCCGCCGCGATGGGTCTGGCGGCGATGGCGGCCGAGTGGCCGACCTCGCTGCTGCGCGTGTACCTGGACTGCACGCATGAGGGCGAGGGCGGAGACGCGGGCGGTGGTGGTTGTGGCGGTGCGGCGCCGGGTGCTTCGGGCGGTCTGGCGGCTTCGCGGCAGACGCTTGCGCTGGCGCTGGGCTGGCAGCCGCCGCCCGCGGGGCGGCCGAGCACGCAGCAGCTGCTGACGCATTCGCCGTGGTGGTACGAGAGCGACCTGGATGTGGAGGAGGAAGCCGTTACCAGTAGCTCGGGGGAGCAGCAGCACGCGCCACACGGGCTGGGCAGCTATCCAGTGATCGGGCCTGTCGGGCTGAGCGCGCCCGTGATCGGCACAGTGCCGTCGCCCAGCCCCGCCCTCGCGGCCGGGGCAGTTGCGGCACCAGCCTCACCCGCGCCCGCGGCACCGGGCGCGGCTGCCGCCTCCCCATACGCGTCTCCCTACAAAGCGCCATCGTCCACCGCGCTCCTGTCCGCCGCGGTACCCAGCACCATGATGCCCATGGCTTTCCCATCGCCCCTTGCCGGCATGCCGCCCAGCGCCACCACCGCCGCGGCGGCGCGCCTGGCCGTCGCCCTGGCGCCCGGCCGCGGCCCCGTGGACCCCGCCCTGCTCGCAGCCATGGTGCAGCCGCGCACGCGGCGCGGGCCGGCGCCGCTGTCGCGCCGCTCCGCGCAGCCCTTCCGGCGCCCCGACGACCAGATGGTGCTGCCGCCGGGGCCGCTGAACGTGGCGCGCTGGGAGCTGGTGCAGGCGCCCACGGTGCTGCCCTGGGGCGCGGGCGCCATGTGGCCGCTGGGGCCGGAGGTGGAGCCCGCACCGGCACCGGCAGACCAGCAGCAGGGCGGCGGTGTCGAGTCGCCCGCGGCGGGCGTTGTCGGCAGCGGCGGCGCCTCGTACGTGACGAGCCCCGGCGCGGTGGTGGGTACGGGCGATGCGGACGCGGGCGCGGCCAGTGCGGCTGCGTCGCCGTCGCCGCCGCCGCAGCAGCAGCCAGATGGGCCGGGCGCAGGCGAGGCAGGTAGCCCTGTGGTGGTGGAGGAGGTGCAGGCCTTCGAAAGCCACGGGGAGGAAGGCGGAGAGGCCACGCCACGCGGCGCCTGGCGGAGCAGCGGCGGCGGCGGCGGCGGCGCGACAGCGGCGGTCGTTGTGCCGACGGCAGAGGACTCGGACCCGGAGTTCCCGGGCGCGCTCAGCGCACAGGCGTCGTCGGTGGGGACTGCAGCAACCGCCCCTGCAGGGTTGGCGTCGCGGCCGGCCGCGCGCGCACAGCGACACGGCAGTGCTGGCGGCTCGGCCGCCGGCAGCGCCCTCGTCACGCCGGAGGCAAGCGTGGCATCCATGGGCGCGGCTTCAACCGACGCCGCCTCGGTGGTTGCCGCTTCTGTCGCGACCGGGGCTGTGTCCACGGCGGAGGAGGACGCGCGGGTGCAGCGGGCGCGGATGCGGCGGCGGGCTCAGAGGGATGGTGCGCAGGAGCAGCAGGAGCAGCAGGAGCCTTCGCTGCCAGGCCAGGTTGGGGCGGACGGCTCGCCGCAGCAGCAGGCGCAGCAGCAGGAGCAGCAGCCGGCCGTGTTGGGGATGGAGCGGCTTCCTCCGGACCTGGCGGCTGCCTTCCTCCAGGCGGCGGCGAGCGCCAAGCGCCACGGCCACCTGCGCACCGTGCAGGTATGTGAGTTGGGGGCGCTGGGATGGGACGTGTGAGACGGCCGGGCGTTCGACCGCAAGAGGTGATAGGTAGAAGGGCGTGCGTCCAGGTCCCACGGGTGCTTTGCGGTAATCCACGGGTTTGCTTTGGTCGAGGGAGGCAGGCAAACTACGGCACGATGTGCGGTAGTGGGCACATGTGCCCAGATCCGCAAACGATGTGCATGTCCATGCTAATGCTCTGCTTTGGCACTGACAATCCGCAGGTCGCGGCGCCCCTGACGACGCCTACCTATCCCAACGCGCCAGCAGCGATGGCAGCTATGGCCGCAGCTGCGGCAGCTGCAGCAGCAGCGCCACAGGGCTCACCCGCAGCTGCCGCTGCAGCAAGTCCCACCGCAGGGCCAGCAGGCCAAGCTGCAGTGCCCTCCGGCGGCGGCGCAGCTGCTGCCGGTTCCACTCTCGTGCGAGCAGGCGCACGGGCTCCGGGAACTGCAGAGGTAGCGGGCCCGGGGGGTGGGGCGGACGCGGGGCCTCCTGATAAGGGGGCGCCGCTCGTTGGCGTAGACGCGAACGGCAAGCCGTTCCCGCTGCCGCTTGCGGTAGTTGCCGCAGGCAACTCGGCCGGCGGGGCGGCGGCCGCAGCAGCGTTTATCGCCGCAGCCACAGACCCAAGATATGTGGCACCGACAGCTGGGGTCGCAGCCGCACCGCCGGCTTCATGGGGGCCAGGGCTGATGCCGGTGGTAGCGGCAGCAGGGATGGGCGGCGGCAGCGCGGTGTCGGCGGCGGTCGGCGCTGCGTCGCAGGGGCCAGGGCACAGCCCTGAGGCTGCTGCCGCTGCTGCGGCGACCTTCTCCAACCCGCTCGGTCTCCCTGCCGCTCCGCGTGGCGTGCCGCTGCCGCTGCAGCCCGTGCCCGTGCGCCAGCTGGCGCCGCAAGTGCGTCCACCCTATCCCCACCAGCCGCACCCGCAGCAGCCTGTGACGCTGGCGCAGATGCAGGCGAGCCTCAACCCGCATGCGGCAGCCATCCAGCAATTTCAGCAGCAGCAACAGCAGCAGCAAAAGCAGCAGCAGGAGCAACAACTACAACTGCAACAACAGCAACAGCATCACAGCCCGCAGCAGCAGCAGCAGCAACAGCAGCAGCAGCAGCAGCAGCAACATCCGCAGCCCCATGGCTACCACGCATCACCGTCGCAAGCGGGCGGCACGACGTACATGCAGCAGCAATCGCAGCCGCTGCAGCCGGGGCAGCCGTACTTCTCCCAGACGCAGGCCGATCCGTACTACGGTACGGACGCGCCGTACGGCGGTTACGCGGTCACCACAGGACCCAACCCTCCGGCGCCGCTACAGCGTCGGCCGCCCAACGCAGCCTCCAGGTGGGCTCAGGTGCTCGGGATCGGCGGCCCTGGGCCTGCGGCGGCGGCCATGCGAGCTGAGGATGCGCGTATTGGCGCGTATCAGGACTTTGTGGGCGTCACGGCGCTGGGGCGGCCGGTGCCGCGCGCGGCAGCGGGGTTCGGCGCAGTCAGCGGGTATGGCGGAGTGTTCCCAGGACCCCGATTCACAGGGCAGTACTGATGAGGCTTGGCGTTGCGGACTGAGGACAGTCGATGACTGTTTCAGTGCCCTCCGCGGGTGCGTCGATGACTGCTACGGTGCCCTCCGCGGATGTCTGAGTGTCGGGGGAGTGTCGGGGCGCCACATGTTACATGTACAGGCACTCTATTGATTGTCAATCCATTTGTACCAATTGATTCGTGTTCACATTCGACATTCATTCCTAGATGGGTGTGCTGCAGCTCAAATCGGATGACTGGAAGTGCGTGATGTTGCGACACATGTACGGTACCTTGAAATCATGCTCACATCCAGGTCTCCAACCACACATCGTTCACACCGTGTGATGATGATGCCTTCAACGCACAAGCAGCCTTGCATTGGCAAGTTGTCGGGACCTCGTAGCGTTATTCAGCACCCACGGCCGCGCCCCCGCCCAGTCACAACCAGCATGCCGCAAGCCAGGTTTGGGAGGAGTCCTGGGCCCAGCTACGGCATTCCGTACCATCTTCACTCTCCCCGCTGAGTCTGGTCTCCAACCGCGGCAGTTCATCATCATTACCTCCTGCGCTTGCTGGGCCCCGCCTTCGGCTGCTGCGCGCGACCGCGGGCCCGGCCGCGGCCACCACCGCCCCCACCAAGCGCCGCCTCATTGGGGGCACCCTGTTGCGCATCAGCATCCTCAGCCGCCGCCGCCTCAGCCGCCGCCGCCGCCGCCGCCGCCTCCTCCACTACCGCTGCCGCTGCCGCCGCGTCCAGCCTGCCCGCTACCGAGCCACCGCCGCCACCAGTGCCGCCAGCGGAGAGGCGCTGCACCGCCTGGGGGGCAGCGTGGTCATGGCGTGCACGCATGTGTGCATGTGGAGCCCTTGCACTCACGTCCGCACACACCCCGAGTACTTGCCACGATTCGCCCACAATGCTGCCCAGCACGCGCACTCCTTTCCGCACCTCGAACCAGTTCCCGGGCTGCCGCTGGATCTGCAGCTTGGCCCGCACCAGCTTGATGTGCTTGCAGTCGCGCCGGCGGAAGCGGTGGTCGGGGCAGGTGCAGTTGCTCTTCGCATCGCTGAGCGTCACCGTGTAGATGTTCCCTGCAGACAGGTCATGTCGGTCCGCTTGTGGCGAAAGAAAGCAAGGTCGCCCAACACATGGCGGCATGAGTCCTAAACGTCCGTACTCCCGGAGGGAGCATGAGCACAGCGTGATGCCAGTGCACCACGAGTGAAGCGATATGGCTATTGGGAATTTAACATTGTGCGCACAGGAGCCTCTTACCAGTGGAGCCGCAAACGTTGAAGATGGCACTGTCCTCATCAAACTCCACCAGCCCCTCCACCTCCAGCTCCAGCAGCTTCTTGGCCTGCTTCTGCTGCTGCGCGGCGCGCTTCCGCGCCTCGGCCTCCTCGGCGTCCTTCCCGGCATCCTGCTGGCATTGCCGTGTGCGTGTGCATGCTTAACGGATGGGTCCTGACCGCTTGTGTGTGCCAGCCTGCCAGGGTTCATGATGTCCAGATAGATAGGGACACGGGACAGCGGCAAAGATTGCAGATCCGTGGGGGATGATCGGTGCACTGCGCGGCGCTATGGCTGGCAAGGCCTGTCGCGTACGTTTCAGGCCACGCTGCAACGACCTTGGGTCAGTCACGTGGCCCACCTGCCCGACCTCGCCCTCATCATCATCAGCCTGCAGGGCGCGTTTCGGCCCCCGGCTGGTCCGGGCAGGCCGCCTCTGCTGGGGCGTCTGCACGCTCGGTTCTGCCTCTGCCTCCTCCTCTGCCACACCGCCATCCTGATAAGCGGCCTTCGTGGCATGGCGGGGCTCCAGCCTGTGAGTGCACGCACACACACACACACACATGCAAATAAGCTCACTGTGCAGATGCCAGGCTACCCCGACACATGCAGTGCGTGCGCGCGTTTCAGGTCCACGAATGAGAAGCCCTCTGTGCGTGGCCTCTTGACCTTCGGCCCTTCCTCTACCGGCTTTCAACAAGCCAAGTCCTCTACACACCTGGCCCTAGTCAGGCTTACTTCCGCGTCGGCTCCTCCGGCTCCTTCTTCACGCGTCGGCGCTTTGCTTCATGTCGTGGGTGTGGTTCGGGCCTGCGCGTTTGGAGAAACGGATCGGGCTTGGGTGGCCGCGGCGCGTGTGTAAGTGTGCTTCAGCGGCTGGCTTGGGCCAGCGGCATGTGACGCTGTCTTAGCTGTCGTGGCTTTCAGCATCCCTGCTGGTGACGGTCCCGCTCTGCTACCCGAAACCTGCCACTTCAAGGAGACTCACAGCTGCGGGCCGGCCGCGAGCTGCTGCAGCTCCGCCGGGTCATGCAAAAGCCCCAGCGCCAGCATAGTTTGCAGATTGTGCAGGATCCTGTTCCAGGCGCATGTCAGACGGGATCAATTGAACCGCCGAGCAGCAGCACAGAGGCAGCGCCCTTGTGCCCGGCTGTCGTTGCGGGAACTCGCAGTAAAGGCGCGCATCACCCGCCCTGCTCACTGCTGGCGCCGCTCCTCATCCAGGTTGCTACCAGCCGGCTGCGCCGCGCCCGCCGCGCCCGCAGCAGCGGCAGCGTCGCGGCCCTTCATCGTGTGTTCGCTTTGTTTGCGCTTTGCAGGGGCTGTCACGTTCTAAGCTTTGTGTATGTTATGTGAGGTTGCGTGCATTTTTACATAGCGCGACGAACCGCCGCGGGCCGGATGGCTGCCCTCACATACCCCGCGGGCCCCGCGGATAGCTGCACTATGGCGGTCGTGCACCCCACGTCTTTGCAAGCACGTCTTTTGTCATTCCTACCCGAGCTCTGCGCCTGATTATGAAGCGCATGGCGCTAGTTGCACCGCCGCTGACCACGCACTGCATGTTTGACTCATCTAAACACACAGACACGCATGCACGTGAATCACACTTCGCTCGGCCGCCACATCCAGCGCCGGTGCCAGCCATCATACCGCGGTGCAGCGCTTGTTGATCCGTTCCTCTGAGGAATAGTTGACATGCTCTTGCTCACAACCGCCTGCTAGGCACTTCCATGGCCACCTTCGTGCCCTTGCATACATCCCGTCACCCGTCACCTTCGATCACGGCTCTGGACACAATCGCTGGCACGAACACTGATGCTGCGCGCGAAATGAAATGCGTTCTGCTGGGCGTTTCCCCTGTGTCCCCTCGCCCATACCACGATAAAGTCCGTCACGCACGGCCACCACCCCTGTTATAAATCTTGCTCTCAATACCTGTCCGCATGGGCAGCTCCCACAAGTTTGGGTTCGTACAACCCTCCGCTCACACGTCCTTGCTTGCCACACATGCGCTCCACTTCCATCCACTCCTAGAGTTCATCAGCACTGCCGCCGCTGCTGCTGCTGTTGCTGGGCGAAGAGAAGAAGTCGCTGACGGTCCACATGAGGAGCCCCGTCAGCTGCTCCTCCGACAGCCCGACCGCGTTACCCGCCGGGCCACCGCCCGGTCGCCGCCGCCAGCCACCACCGGGCGACCGCAACGGACTGCCGCCCTCTCCACCACCACCGCTGTAGTGATGCGGCTGGTGATGCGGCCACGGGTGCAACGGCGGTGAGCCCGAGTTGCCGCCGCCACCAGCGGCTGTGAGAGCGGCGGGCTGGTGCTGGTGGTAGTGGGACGGAGCCCCGCGCATTGGAATGGGCGAGGCAGTGCCGCCTCCCGGAGAAATGCTGGCACCCGCAGCACCAGGACTCGTCTGGGCGTCTGGACCAGAATTGGTCCCAGTCGGCGCGGGAACACCGAGGCCGCTGCCAGCCACACCTGAGGCGGCGCGCTGAACCGCAGCCTGCGACTCAGGGATGTCCAGGTGGAGGCCCTGCAGCCCGGAGCTGGGCCGCCGCTGGGCCAGCGGCATGTGGCCCTGCGCGGACTGCTGCAGGTCCTGCTCAGTCGGCGCATGCACGGAATCCGGGTGCGGCCTGCCCGGCGCGCCAGCGCCTTCACCCGCTGGGCCTGATCCCGCCGTCCTGCCGGTGCCTTGCCACAGCCACGGCCCGCCAGCGTCTGGAGCCGAGCGCCGGCCGCCGAGGCTGAGCCCTGGCGGGTCCCAGGCGCCGCGCCATGGCTCACTATCTCGAGGGCTGGACACATCCGCCGCCAGCGCCCCCGTCGGCTGCAGAGACTCATACTGGATAGGCAGCGGGCTCCAGCCCACCCGGTTCGGCGGGGCCTCAGCTGACGCCACTGCGCCTCCACTGCCACTGCCACTGTCCGTGCCGCCGCGGCTGCCTCCACCGCCGCCAGCACCCGCACCCGCGCTGCCTGGCGCTGCCTCCACGCCAGCCGCCCTGCCGGCCTCGGCGCTGCCGGCACCTGCAGGGCCACCCGCGCCATCCGTGGCCTCCTCGGAGGACGAAGGCGAGCCCAGGGGCGAGTGGTGGATGCCGCCGAAGAGCGGGTACGCGGCCAGCGCGTCGGTGAGCGAACTGATGGAGGACACAGTGGTCAGGGAACGGGCGGGGCTGGACTGCTGCGAGTCGGCCGCACCACCACCACCGGCCCCGCGAGCGCCCTCCAGCGCAGAGGCGCCGGCAGCGCCGTCGCCGACCATGGCGCCCGCGCCGCTGCCCACGCCCGTGACCGCGCCCAAGCTGCCCAGGCCGGCGGCGCTGCTAAAGGGGGGAAGGGGGGAGCCGGGCGGGCTGGGCGAGTCGCCGCCAGACTTGACGCTCGAGGGCGTGCGGCCGCGCGTGGCTGAAGCCCGTGGGGGCTGCAGGAAGCTGTAGGCACCGGTGGGTGTCGTAGCAGGCGGCGGCGCGCTGGCAGCCGACAGGAGCCCTGACGCGCCGCCGGCGAGCAGGCTGCTCGACAGCGGCCCGCCAGTGGCCCTGGACTGCGGGGCGGTGCCGCCAAGCCAGGCACCAAGATCGCCATCCCTTGGCGACCGTGGCGAGGGCGGCGAGGGAAGCGAGGGCGAGCGCTGCAGGGTGCCTTCGGCAAAGCCGCGGCTGAAGGTGGGCAGGGACAGCAGCTCCGGCTGCGCGGCCCACCCGCTGCCGCTGCCGCTGGCGGTCCCCGCAGGATCCTCTTGCTGCGCTCGTGCCGTCGGGGAGGGCAGCTGCTGCGGCTGCGGGGCTGTAAAGCTCCGCGGTAGCGGCTCCGCATGGAACTGGTCCAGATCCTCCTCGCTCTCAGTGCGCAGGCCCTCGTCGTCCTGAGGCCCGGCTGCGTCCCCGCTGAGCCCCACGCCGGCGCCTTCCGGCCGCCACGGCTGACCCTGCAGCCCTTGCTCGCCTTGCTCGTCCTGGAGCGAGCCTTCGTTGGCAGGGACCTGTGGCGCTTGCCGCCACGCCGCATCCTCACTCTCCATCTCCTCCTCCGCCTCCACCGGCTCCGCCGTAGCTGCAGCTGTAGCCGCGGTGGCGGACGGCAGCGGCTGCGCCACCGCGGCGCCCATGGCTGCCAGGCCACGCTGAATGTCCTGAAGCAGGCCAGCCATGATGTCACCGAAGTCATCCGAGCCCGCCGAAGCGCTCAGCGACAGCTCGGAGCGTTCCGCGCCGTGAGCACCCGCGGCACCATCCGCACCAGCACCCGCAGCAGTTGGTGCGATCGCGGCGGCCGTCACCGCGCCGGCGGGTGCCAGGGCCCATGCGGCACCATTGGCGGGCGCCGGCTCTGCAGCCGACAGAGGCTCGGCGCTGGGACCCGGAGCATCAGCAGCCTGCGCTAGCTGCGGCGCCGGCTGCGGGAGTGGCGGTGCGGCTGTGGACGGCTCCTGGGAGGGCGGCATGAGCTCTGCCAGGGTGACGGATGCGGACAGGTTGAAGGAGGAGCGGAGCAGGTCATCCAGGGAGGACTCCCCGCTCTCCATCAGCCCCGCCAAGGCCTCCTCCAGCGTTTGGCCGGTCAGGCTGGCCCACACGCCGGCCGGCGGTGATGCGCGGGCGCCGCCGCAGCTAGCGGCCGGGGCGGACGGCGATGCTGGCAGCTCTGCGCTGGTCCCTTGAGCCTGCTGCACACCCGCAGCTTCGGGGGCGGTTACACCGCCAGCTGCGCGGCGGCGGATCAGCTCCGCGATCGCGCCAGCCACGGTTGCGACTGCATCGTTGGCCGGGGTAGCTTGTGACCGCGCGCCGCTGGGGGCTGAAACATCTGCGGCCGTGGAGGCATGAAGGGGCTGGGGCAGATGAGCCGCGGCGGGAGAAGCTCCTAGTGTCGACGTGAGGGAGGAATTGGTGAACGCAGGCGACGGCGGCGTGCCCGGCGTGGGCAAGGATGGACCAGGCGATGCTTGCCCGGCATAAGCGCTGGCGCCTGCGTCAGGTGCTGGCGACCGGGGTGAACGCGTGGCAGCGTTGGCGCCGGCTGCCAACCCGGGTGAGCGGGCAGCGGGAGCCGCACTGGCGGGCGAGGCACCAGTTGCAGGCCGGCCGCGGCCAGCCGGCGAGCGGGCTCCGGCGCTCTCCCTAGCCTGGGTTGGCGGCTCCGCCCAAGCCGTCTTGGATGGTGAGGAGCGGGCGCCTGCGTCTGCTGCTCTCCTGTCGGCGCTGCTCCTGTGGACCGGAACGGCGCTGGGGTTGAGCAGAGACTGCAGGGATGCGCTGGCGGAGGAAGGACTGGATGTGCTGCCGCTTAATGGCGGCGCGGCGGCGGCGCTGCCAACGCCGACAGCTGCACCGGAGACAGCGCCCCTGGCTTGCGCCGTGAGGCCCTGCAAGGCGGCTGTCGCCTGCAGCAGCGACGTGATCGAGGACAGGGTGGTGGCGGTTGGCGAGGCTGGCGCCGCAGCAGGATCGCCGGCCGCTTGCCCGGAACGGTCTCGCGCAGACACTGCACGGCGGCCCTGCTGCTGCGGCGACGCGCTCGGCGAAGGGCGGCCCACGCCCACGCCCAGACCGCCGAGGTTGCGCGTAGGGGACGCCATTGGTGCGCTGCCGGGACGCGCCGCTGTGCGCGTGGGCGTGCTCCTGTTGCTGCCGCCCCCGCCCCCGCCTCCTGCGCCCGCCACAGCGCTGGCGGCCGCAGCTGCCCCCTCCGCCGCGGCTGCTCTGGACGTAGCAGCTGCGAACGAGCGACGGCTGCCGTCCAGAGCGGCAGCCAGCGTCTGGCTGAAAGTGGCGCTGCTTAGGGAGGAGACGCTGGACGGCGTGGTTAGCTCACCCAGCAGCCGGGCTGCATTCGCTGCCACCAAGGCTGCACTAGGCGATGCATGAGCCGAACCGTCGGCGCGCGTACTGCTTTCACCACCGCCGCGCATGCTGCCAACACCCCCTGCGCCAGCGCCTCCAGCGCGCGCTACCGCCTGGGCAGACTGCTGCAGACTAGAGGTGATGCTAGACATTAGCTGGGCCAGCCGCCGTGACTCGTTGTCGTATATCTCGTACGGACTGGACAGCTCGCTCGGCAAATGGTGGCGGGGCCGGGTGCCAGATCCTGTTCGCGCCGCCCCAGCAGTGACCGATGTGGCGGGCGTCGTGAGCAGGCTGGAGGTGGAGCTGCTTGCAGCTGGGCCGGGGGTGTACGCCTCCGCTTGCACCGGCAGCATGGCCGAGGTCGCAGCAGCCGCGGCGCCGCCGGCACTGTGGGCGGGGAGCCCAGTCCCAGCTAGCCCGATCGAAGACAGGCTGGAGCTGGACGGGGTGCCTGGCTGCACGAATGACTGCAGCGCCTGAGGCACAGCACCCGTTGCGCGCTGGTGTCCAGCTGCTGCATCGGCTGCTGGGCGCTGCGCGGCGAACGGCAGCGACAGGGGCGATGAGTTGGATGAGCTGGACATGGTGCCGTGCAGCAGCCCAGGGCGCTGCAGCGGCGCGCCAAGCGGCGGCTGCTCAAAAGCGGTGATGATCATGGGGCCTGGCCGGGCAGGCCGACCCGGCGTCCCCGCGCCGGCCGGCTGCGCGGCCGGCCGTCCAGCCAGCCCCGTCCTTGCCGCGAGCGAGGGAGCACTGCCGCCCGCCGCATTGGCAGCTGCGGCGGCTGCGGCTGCGGTCGCAGCGGCGGCGGCCGCACCAGCTGCTGGACCTGAGCCTGCCTCCAAACGGCCCTTCCACGCAGCTGCCGATGACATCAGCTCACGGTTCAAGTCAGCCAGGGTCAGCCGCACAGGCTGCGCCAGCCCCTGCCCGTATGACGCTGCAGCTGCAGCTGCAGCTGCAGCCGCGCCGCCTGCTGTTGCAGCCCCAGGCAAGGAGATGGTAGACGAGGACGCTGAGCGTGCTGACGCCGCACCTGGCGCCTCTTCAGGGATCGGCGCTAGGCTGGTATGGGCCAACGCTCCAGTGCCCTTGCGGCCTGCGGCGGCGGACGCCGCCGCCAGGCCTGCAGCGTAGGCGGACAGGCTGCTCAGGCTGGAGGTGGCTGAAAGGGAGCCGAGGCTCAGCACTGATGCCGTGTCCGCCGGGTTGCCAGCAGCTGTCGCCGCAGACGGCGCAGCCGCGAGGATGGCAGACAGCCCGGACACGGAGCTGGACAACGCGGAATGCGCATCCGAGGTGGCCGTGATGGTCGAGGTCAGCCCGCCCGGCGACGCCAGCAGAGCACCGATTTCCGGAGGCAGGATGCCTGTAGGAAAGCGGTCGTCGGGGGAGGTCACGACATATGCTAGTCGGGAACATGAGCGACGCGTATTCAAACAGGCAGACAGGCGGTGCGGTTCATGGGCGCACAGCACGCACCTTCCGCTACCAGGCGCTGGATGCTGGACATGTCACTGACAGCGCTGAGGCTGGGGCTGCTGCCCACGCTGGCCGCCACGCCAGGCGCAGCGCCCATGTCGGGCGCTCGCGCAGCTCCTGACGTGGCTGCCCCTCCAGCAGGTGGGCCTGAACGCCGGGCGCCTGTTGGCGCTGGCTCCGGAGCGCCCGTACCGCTGGCTGCGTTGGCACCCGGGCGCAGCCCCGCCATGCCCTCCAGCTCCTCCCAATCCAGGTCCGACAGGAGCAGCACGTCATCCAGATCTGAAGGCAGGGATCCCGGCGACAGGCCTGCGAAGAGGCTGCGAGAGCTGGCGCCAGCTGCCTTGCCTGCGGCGCCGCCGCTAGGGCCGGCGCGAGCTGCGGCGCGGCGGGCCCCAGCAGCAGCCCCGGCGGCAGCACCGGGTGTGTCCGAGATCGAGGAAGGGGTGTTCAGGAGGCGCAGCACCGAGGAGCTGAGCGTGTCGGCAGGACTCGCCGCTGCAATGGCGCCCGTGGCGGCGCCCCTGGGGCCCTGCTTTGCTGCTGCAGTGGGCGTCTCGGCGCCCGGCGCCAGCCTGGCGTCCTCTTCAGCCAAAGCCGCGGCCGCAACCGTCTCTGCAGTTGCCGTGGCCGCGGCTCGCGCCGCCACGTTGGCGGCTGCTCTGGCCCTGGCGGCAGCGGCAGCCGCAGCGGCAGCACCGGCTGAGCCAGCACCGGCAAGGCTCGCGGCCGCTGCAGCTGCCGTGTCAGCGGCCTCACGCAGCAGCTGGCTGGTGGCACGGCGCTCCGCTGCGTCTCCGAGCAGCGCAGGCACGCTGACGCCGCTCGTGAGGCTAGTGGCCGAGGAGCGCAGGTCCGAGTCCTGCGGCATACGGTAACAGCAACTCACGCGTTAGGTCATGCAAAAAGCGCGAGGATACTGAGGAGACCCAGTATGCATGTAGTTCTTAGCGGGTGATTAGGTATGCGCGACAGTCACGCCCCACCTCCAAGCCCAGCTCCTTCCGCATGCGGGCGAGCTCACGATCCACCTCCTCCTCCGCCCACTCGTCCAACTCATCGTCATCCACCAGGGCTGCGCCTGCCGAGTCCATCGCCGCTGCCGTAGCTGCCTGCGTGTCCACGCCAGCATTGTCGGAGGGCTTGGGCACTGGCCCTGCTCCCGTGGCAGCCTGCTCGCCTATGGGCTGCGGATGGCTGCCGTCGAACTGCGGCGCCGGCTCAGGTTCTGGCTGTGCCCGCGGAGGCTCTGAGCTTGCAGCCGCCTCAGCCTCGGCGCCGGGCGGCTCCGGATCCGTCTGGACTGCAATCTCGCCTTTTGCGGGCGGCGCTGGCGCTGTGGGGCCATAGCAAACGTTGCGTCAGTTCACCGCAAGCGAACGTGCGAGCAGGCAGGAGAATGTAAAGCCAAGGTGTGGTGAGCAGAGATCCTCACCGACAGGCAGTGGAGGCGGTGATGGATGCCGGCCGAGCGGCGCGGCACGGCCCTTGCTCCAGCGCGGCATGGCCGCTGCGGGCACTGGCGCCGTGGCCGGAGCATGCACAGGACCTGGCGCGTGTACCGACACAGGCACCTGCCGCGTGTCGGCTGCGGGCCCGGTGCCGTTGGCAGGAGCACGCTGCGCCGCCGGTCGAAGGTGTGCCGGAATACTCCGTGGCGCCAAGTCATCTTCCTGGTTGCCCTGTGAACACGCGCAAAAGGATGAAACGTGAGTACCTGGTGCACCAAATCGCAGTGGCAGAGGTGAAATTGGGCACCAACGCAGCCACGGGTACCCACCTGCTGCAGGAAGTTATCCTCGAACACGCGCAGCAGGTCCTGCTGCTTCCGTTGGTCTTGAAGGCGCCTGCAGCCAGGAGCACGCAGTTAATCAGGTGCCGCCGCATGTTGTTGTTGTTGTGCGCATGTCCGTTCGGTGCTCCTATCCCCGAGCGGTTGTACCGCCGACAACTCCCCAGCTACACCATGTCACATGCCCATCGCCCGGCTGGCCCCCGACCTCCATGAAACACTCACAGCCGGTGCGCCTCCAGGGCCTGCTTCTTGGCCGCGGCCCGCTGCGCGGTTAGCTCTGCCAGCTCCGCCTCGACCTGCTTGCGCTGCGCGTCCGCCCTCAGCTTGGCCTGCGGCGTGCATGCAAAGAGATAAATCACGTCAGCAAGTTTGTAGAAGGCCAAGCTGATTTGAACTGTTCTGCTGTGCGCCGGCTTAGCACACCCATGCTACTGCCCACTCTCACCTGCGCAGCCAGGAAGCGCTCCCGCGCCCTATGCTCAGCCTCAATGGCCGCCATCTCCTTGCGACGACGCTCCAGCTCCGCCCTGCAATCAGGAAGAGCAGCATGCGGGTTGAGTTGTTCCAGCAGTTGACGCCCGCGCCCTTCATGCATCAGGTTGGCAGCCCTTTGCCATCCGGACCCCATGACACCCATACGCACGAACCCACTTGTGCTCTAGCTCCTCTGCGGATAGAATGGGGTCGGGCACTGCCGGTATAGGCGGCGCGGGCACGGCCGGCACCGACATGGGGCCAGGTGCGCCCAACCCCTCGTGAAGGCGTGTGTGCCTGAAGTCCACCGACAGCCCATTGGCCGCGCGGCGCCGGCGCTCCTGCTCCTGCCGAAGCTGGTCCTCCTGCCGGCGTTTGTGCGCGTGTGCACGCTCCGCCTGTTCTGCAGAGAAGGCCTGCGCCTTATCGCGCTCCGCCTTCAATATCTGCGCCCGCCGCTGCTGCTGTTGCTGCGCCTGCAAGCGCGCCGTGCCGTGCTGCGACCTGATGGAGGCGATGGCAGACTGAAAGCGCTGCGCTTGAACCTCGTCCAGCTCCGCCTGACGCTGCTCCTGCGCGGCGCGGGCTTCCCGCTGCTGCTGCATGTACGATGCTGCCTCAAGGTGGGCCTCGCCGAGCTTTCCGAGCCGTCGCTCGTACACGCCTGCCAGGCGCGCCAGCTCCTCCGCTGCGGCCTGCTTTTGCTCTGCGTCCACCAGCATCCGCTGCTGCTGCAAGGCCTGCTCGACCCCTGCCCGGAACACAATACCCTTGAGCATGGCGCGCTCGCGGTCCTGGTCCCGCATGACCTGTTGGCGGACGGCCTTCTTGGCGGACAGCTGCTGCGCCACCGTCTCCGCCTGTCGCCGCTCCTGGTCAGATAGGCCAGGTGACGGCTTCCGCCGTCTGCCCTGGACATCCCTCTGGGTGCTTGTAGAGTCAACAACGATGTCAGGCTCGGCGAGAAGGAAAATGCCCGCGACGGGCGTGAATGGCGTCCTGTCCATGGCAACCGGTCCGGTCTGGAGCTTCTAAGCGCTCCGGACAGTTAGTTCTGCTATTTTAGTCCATATATCCTAGAAGTCATGTTCGTTCAGCTGAGCGATAGTTCAAAACAAGGCGCAAGGTGTTTCACAGCGCAATTGTTGACTTCCCTGCGCACCGACAGCTAGCTGGGCCTCGAGCCATTTTTGGATAGGCACAGGCAACTTTAATGTTGAGCTGACTAGATTCTGGTGAAACATCCACGGCAAGCGAATGGCGGACGGCATGGCCAATTTCGACAGCTTCGCTTGGAACCGGCAGGGAATGCTGAAAAACTACACCCCAAATCAAACAGCATACCTTAATGCGCTTACCGCTAAGCTCGGTCGCCTTCTCGCGATAAGCAGGGTCTTTCGTTCGGCGCCTCAGGATTTAACAATTTTGCATATCTCATAAGCCCTAAAAATATAAGCGTATTCGTCGAGCTATGCTGCAGCGCCTGCGGTTGAGTCGGCTGGCTGGTCGCGTTGCCGCCAGCCGCTGCACCCCGGCGCTTGTGGCGACCGTTCATGGAGGCAAACAGCGGTCAACAGCACCCGTTCCATGCGCCAGCGTATCTCCAGCGGGGCAGGGGTGCAAGTCGACGGCGGAGCGGCGAGGGTCGGCCCCTCGGCGGGCACGTACCGTGCCCGCTAGTGCGCTAGCCGCGGAGGCGCCAGAGGCCAGCAACGAGCCCAGCACCTCAGCCCCCAGCACCATCTACACTCGACCCGATCTGTACGAGCTCGCCTTCAGCTACCGCGACTTCAAGGCGGAGGTGAAGTTCCTGCAGGAAGTGTACAAGCAGCACAACAAGCACGCGCTGTCCTCAGTCCTGGAGCTGGGCTGCGGGCCCGCACGCCACCTGGCTGGCCTGGCTCGCGGCGGCGTTGCCAAGGTAGTGGGACTGGACCTGTCTCCGGATATGCTGGGCCATGCGCGGAAGTCAGTTGCCAAGCAGGGCGGCAAGGCGGCCGAGGTGGTGGAGCTTGTGCAGGGCGACATGTCGGATTTCGACCTGCCGCACAAGTCGTTCGACATGGTCATGTGCCTGCTGGGCACCTTTTCACACCTCCTTGATACCGACCAAGCAATCTCCGCCTTCCGTTCCGCCGCGGCGCACCTGCGGCCGGGCGGGATTCTGCTGCTGGAGATGGCGCACCCCGGGGATCTGTTCGATGGCACGCTCATCATCGGCGAGAGCGGCAAGGAGGTTTGGGAGCTGCCGCAGGAGAACGGCGATAAGGTTTTTGTGGAGTGGGGCGCCGAGTTTGACAACTTTGACCCCGTGACCCAGATCATTTTCCGCACCGTCACCATCAACGTGCTGCGCGGCGACGACGTGATCGATTCTGTGGAGGAGGTCGTGCCGTACAGGTGCGCAGCGGTTGGCAGGGGTGTACTCAATTGCGGAAGCACTAGATCCAGGGCTGGTAGGACGTTAGGGCAACATAGTGGCGGACTGTCTTGGGTATCACGCATGCACGCGGGCTACACTTCGTGCACTGCAAGTAGGTCGGTGTGACGCGGACCAGCAGCACACCGGCGGAGCATGTGACGTATCAGCCACGCAGTGCGCACCTGCGGAAGCAAACGCGGTATCCATGTTATCCCCGAATCTACCAACTAATCGCTTTGCATTCCGTGCATGCAACTTCATGCCGCATGCACAGGCAGTACACGGTGCGCGAGCTGGAGCTGCTGGCCAAGCTGGCAGGTCTGGAGCAGATTGCGCTGTACGGCGAGATGCGTATGGGCGTGGACCTGGAGCACGAGGATGCCTACCGTATGCTGGCGCTTTACCGCAAGCCCTGAGCCTGTAGGGTGTGGGAATTGAGCAGGGGCAAGTAGACACGAGCACCCAAGCAGGGGGGACGCCGTGTGACTGCACGAAGCCTGTGGGGCGCATGCGGAACTGAGGATTGTTGCCAACAGGCCTGGCTTTACAGGCCGTTGTTCATGACGCATGACAGTACGAACACTTGCGTGGTCCAGTGGAGACATCTGGAAGGGAAAAGCTGTCGAGTGGCATGTTGTAGGAGTGCCAGCAACGGGCAGCAATGCACGGGTGGGTGCGGAGGCTGAGTCACTTGACATGGCTTGTTCAGTTGGGAGCCGGGCCGGCGCGAGGTGAGGCTAGGGGCTATGGACGACACCGGCCGGGGAACATTCAGGCCAAGTTTTATGGTGATGAGCATGCAGTGCTGCATGGTGGTGGACATGCCCTTTAGGCTCTGAATAATTATGACGAGTAGGCATGCAGGCAGCACACATGGACGGTGCGCGGCTTGAGCAGATGTTTCTGCATGCCATCGTGTCATTTCGCGTGTGTGGCAGAGTCATATGACCGTTTGACCAACGCCGCCTTGTAGTAGAGTGGAGGCGGTGTGTTGTACGTACTCGCTGCTGGATACAGACTACGTGGGCTTGGTCGGGATTCTGTCTGTGGATTCGATGGAACAGCGCAAGCGGGGCATATGGCGAAGTCCCGTAGTGTGCAGAACCCTCCCAGACCCAACAGCCCAGAAGCAAATTGCGACAGCAGACAGGAGCGCACGGCTGGTTTTAACGCCGGAGTTACTGTACCGATGCGGTGCTGATTAGCTGCCAGACTGGTAGTTTGCTGATGCGCATTCCTCACGCTCCGGGCGCCCGGCCAGGCGATAGCACCAGACACACACTCCGCAGCGCCACACTCGCGAACGCGTCGCAGCGCACCTGCAGGCAGGCGACCGGCGTCCACGGATGAGCGGCGAAGGCGACTGAGAGAAAATGCGAACAGCGTGCAGCAGAGCAGTGGCCGGGCGACAGTGTGACAAGCAGGGGCAAAAACAGGGCGCGCCAAGGCAGAAGAGGGAGCCCGAAATGTACGACGTGGCGGGCGAGGCGAATGCGAGTGTGAGACAAACACAACCGGATTGTGAGGATTCTGTCTGTGGAGTGTGGAATGGCGACAGCTGCATTGCTGCATGCGGTCATGAGCAGACCGCACACGCATGTTACGAATGTCATCCAACCCCACCCCCCACCCCCTGTAGAGTCTACATCAGGAGCGCATTCGGCAAGCAGTTTACTCTATTAAGGGTATCGTGTGTTCACATTGATCACGCACACAGCAGCTCCGCAAATCCTCTGAAGGGTAGCATTGTAGCAAGCGCCTCACCTCACAACCCCTACCGCTGCGCAGTACCCCGGCTTGCCCCTCCCCCCTGAGGGGGGTTCCCTCAGGGGGTGGATTGCATTTACCAGCCCAAGCCGGGGGGGTTTGCACCGCCATTTCGTAGGAAGACCAACGCATTGACACGCAGATCCATGATCTCGTATTCAGTAGTTCTGGTTGGCGGGTTGAATTAGCAGGGGGCGCCTATTGCGGGGGCTGGGGCTGGGGGTGGGAGGGGCGCGAGAGGTCGGGGGCACCACAGCCACGGGGGTGCAGCCGGCTGCGGGCACTCGCGGGACTCAGCAACTGGCTGACTGGCTGCGAGCCGCGATCCAACACATTTTACTGGCCATTATCGCGCATGAAGCATGAAGAGCGCTTATCTGATCAGAGGGGCGCTGTAATTCGTGCGACCACTTAATGTCGGAGCCTCGGGATCCTCCGACGCCTCCGATTCCTTCGCCGATCGCCGGGCGCCTGCTCCCTAAATTTTATAAACAACGTAACATACACTGCATTAGAATCTAGCGCCGAATCGGTTTTCTAGCGCTGAAACGGGTTTCTCTTTATTTTACTCGTTTTCGCAAATTCAAGCGTCGCCACATTCATTTTTATACACCGCACGTGTGAGGTTATGGGCTAAATTCTCGCGGAAGCCGACCTCAGCGTGCTCGGAGGTCCTTCAGGTTTCACAGGAGTTTTTCATTTTTGGGGGTACGTTTCACCATGTTTTATTTCCTCATTTCCATGGGCGTGCTAGGTGCACTTTACAACCATCTGGTATAACCGTCAGGGCCCCCCCCCCCCCCCCGCGAGCTCGATGCGACCGCAATGGCTCTCGCCCCTCCCCCTTCGGGGGAAGGGGCAAGCCAACCTGCAGTAAGCAAGCAGAACACCAGAGCACTGCCGCACCAGCCACCGAAACCGTAGGGCATGCACCCCTTCTGAGCAAAGCAAGGCATACCGGGGCCCCACATAAACAGGCGAAGTCACCACCATAGAACCGAGCAAGAAACAGACGCAGGGGACAGAGCAGGAAAGCGTAAAGCAAGGCGACAAACGGTAACCAACGCCCATACCCAAAACCCAAAACGCCGCGAGCACGGGAAGCACCGCATGCGCACGTACAACAAAAGCCGGCACAATCGCATGGGCACGCTGCTGACGGGGTCCCGGGCCCCAGGCCGGCCAGGGCCCCCAGGCAGCTGCTTATCGACCGCCACCAAAACGGCGGCGCGCACTGACAAAACATAAAGCAGACCAGCTACCGCGGGTAACCACCGCAGGCGAACAAACAAACGCGCGGCTCACATGCACCAACACGCCGGGCCCCACGCAGTCGGGGGCACAAGCGAGTTGACCAGCCAGATCCCGTCCAAGCAGTTACGCACTTGCGTATGCATGTTTTGTCCGCATGCCGCTACAAGCTCCGTACTTCACACCATTCCGGCCCCACCCTACGTCATCACTTTGGCACCCCAACACTTGAGTGGGCGCGCTACAGACGGGCAGAACCACTTCAAGCTAGCTTGGCCTTCGCCACCTCAGCAGCCGGGTCGTAGCCCCACATCCAGCCCGACGGCAGCGTGCCGCACACGGCCACAATGGTGCGCAGCAGTGTGTTGCGTGCGGCAATGGCGAGCGTTGAGTCCAGGTTTGACACGACGCCGCCGGTCTGCGAGTCCTTGAGGATGGCTGCGGAGCGCGGGATGCGCAGTTGCTGGTACAGAGCCAGCGCAGGGGCGATGTCGCCTTTGAATCTGGAGGGGCAGGTGGTACGGCAGGGACACCGGATTTGGGGGATACTACTCAGTGGCGCTTGAGTTACGACAGGCCGGTGGCGGCCTGATTGCACGCCCTGGGCCTTACTTACTGAATGCCGATCCACGCCGGCCCCCGTCATACACGTTTTCCGCAACCACTCACCGCGTAAGACAGGCCACCAACGTCACCGCGTCCTCCAGCGCCTTGTTGCCACCCTTTGAGCAGCACCGCGTGCGCAGCAGGTCACAAGACCAACCATACCGTGCCGAATCCCGTATACGCTCACCCCGCAGCAGTGGCCCCACCCCAGCGGCCGCCTCAGAACACAACCCATTCCTTGCAACCTCTCCTTGAGTCGCACCTGTCCCAAGTTCGGCGGAATGGGGCTAGCCGCGTCCCCGGCCAGCGTCACAACGCCACGCGCCCAGTTGGCCACCGGCTCCCGGTCGTAGATCCCCACCTAATGTATGTGCCGTACGCACCGTGCGTCCGCGGGAGGAGGGCGGACTTCAGAAGGGAGGCGGCGAAGCGCTGCCTGCCCACGCAGCACACAGCGCAGTCTGGCACGCGCATGCACCCCGGAAACGAGCCCCACCTTGATTGTGACCGCCTGCTCCTGCGACACCAGCGCCTCCACCATGCGCCAGTCCCTGCATGCCCCGCACGTGCATGCGATATATCGAAAGCTATATATCGAAAGCTAGCGAGCATATACGTGTGCGGCACAGACGCACGGAGCGCAGCCCAGGCTTGCCCACCCAGCTGTCATTGCATACGCATGCCGTGTATGAGCCTTCAACCCAAGAGCCAACTTCCCGGACCCAAGGTCGAGCCTGTCCCCACCTGTACTCTTCAAGCAGCTCACGCTGCACGGCCTCGAGCTCTGCGCTGCCCGGCCGCAGCACGCCCCATGCATCGCGACTCTCGGGGCGGCGGTGCGATGCAAACCACAGCAACTGCGCGGCGAAGGCCCGCCGAGCACCAAAATTGGCGTCAGCACGAGGCGGCGGCCTTCCGATAGGCACGCATGTGGAAAAGCAAGTGCCCTGCCTGCGGCCAGCATGCTCGCCTTGCGTGCCTCCTTCCCCCCCCATGAGAGCGGCCCAGGTCATGTACACACGCAGCGCCGCACCTCCGGCCCGACGCCGTAGCCGCCAAAGTGGTGGTCGCCCGGTCAGTACGTCATGCGAACGGTCCCATGCGGCACCACGTCCTCCTGTCGCGCCGCAGCCACCGAGAACACCACCTCGCATCCCGTGTACCTGCGGCACACGACACACAGCAGCACGTGCCTCTTCGAAATGCCTAGTAGGCTGCCAGCTAACTTCATTGCATCCTAATTCTTAAGCCCCCCGCACCAACCTGGGAGGCGGCTCGTCCACACCGCGCACTGCCGCCCGCACACGCGAGCGCAGCCCGTCACACCCCACCACCAGGTCTGCCTCCAGCGCCGAGCCATCGCTGAAGCGCAGGAACGCCGGCGCCCCAGCAGCGCCAGCTACACTGCTACTGCCGGATGAGGAGGCCGCCGCGACCGGCACTTCACCGCAGTCCAGCGACTCTGCAGCGACACGAGTACGGTAGCCGAGAACGTATGTGACCGGATGCAAAGCACGGGTACAGAAGCAGGCGGCGCAGCCAGCATGACGGCATGCGGTGATTAACAACGAAGCCCTCCACCACACGCCTACGCTTCGTGACACGCACCCAGCCGCTTTCCCGTGTGCACGGTGACGCCAAGCGACGCGGCCGCGACCTCCATGAGCGCCGCACGCAGGCGGAAGCGCCGAAAGCCCACCATGGGGTGCCCGTATGACTCCATCGCCCTACAAACGGAACCCACGACCATGTGAGCGCGCGGCGTCAGGGTTGCACAGATAGTGGTGCGCAGGGTGCCATGCCATGGCATAGCCAACGTTCACGTGTTCAACACCTGTTCGAGAAGTCCACGATGCATGGTGGCCCCAGCCGGGTCTGTGGCCCACAGCCGTGTTAGGCGCTCGCCCTCACGGCCTGTCAGGCGCGACACGAAATCGGAACCCAAGCGGCCGAGCACACGCATGCCGTTGGGTGCCAGGCTGATTCCGGCGCCAGCCTTGATTCAAGGTGGGGTTAAGGGTGGGGAAGGTGGAAGGCACGAACAGTTGGTGGCCCAACACGTGCGGTTCGACGCCGGTTCGAATAACGTCTTCAGGACCCCCCGCTCACCTCATCCACAACCTCCGCTTGCTCAAACACGTGCACCTCGAGCGGCCTGGGCAACTCGCCGCGGAGCTCGCGAGATAACAGCGCCGCGAGCGCTGGCCCAGCAATTCCGCCGCCGACAATTGCGACACTTAATGGTTTTTGTTGTGTTGCTGTTGTTATTATGCTCAAAGCCCTGCAAAAGAGTCCAAGCGATTTTGACTTGTTTCCGAGCAGTCCCACGCGCAGCATTGCTCCTGTGCAGCATGTGATGCGTAAAGCCAAAGACATTTTCTGCAGCTGAGCAAAGTTTGCAGCGCGCGCCAGCGAAAAAAACCAAACTGCACGGGGAGCCATGCCGGCGGTTGGTTCCAGGCGTGCCCCAGGTTGGTTTTTGCACCCCTGCTTGCGCCTGCTTGCAGGTCATTTTTCGGCTGCCCCGCCGCATCCTCAGCATCCGCATGCATTGGCAGCACGACATCCATGGGCAAAAAAATTTGGCGCTCCATTAGTTTCACGCGCCATCCGCGGGAGGCGCCTAGCAAGCGGTTAGTGGTTCAGTTGGTGTGAGCATGGGAGTTCCACAGTCCCACAAGCTCCCACTGAGGCGGGCCCGCCACACGGTCAGCGTATGCATGTGCACACGTCGGACTTTCCCCTCATGTTAGCCCGCACTCGTTTGCGTAGGTAGCCAGCCTGAGGTAGCACGCCATTACATCATGTTACCCTGTGGCGATGAACCGTATCGAACCCATTGAAACGCCATACCCCGCGCTCAGACCACCTAAAGACTGTGGGCACATTACACGAGGTCGTGGACCCGGCCGCTACATACAAACTGGTAATACTTATAATTCTAGTGCTACTAGGGGGGGGGGTAAGGCTCAGCGTCGTGCTTCATCCGCGCGCCCTGCCGGTTCCGCACGCACGCACGCATCTATCAGTGAGCGCTGTTCCAGCATATCGATGCGGTTCTAGTCACTGCACAGCACAAAACAATCATCAAAGGTGACAAAAGCAACATTGCAAATTAACGGCAGCCCCTGCCATGCAACACCTCCGTCCTGCTAGCTGATGCCCACTGCTCTCATGCATGTATGCCACTCTCCTTTCCGTGGATTGGACCCCCTGCCCTAGTTCTCCACTCGAAGACGCGACCGCGCACACAACAGCCCATGGTTATTTCGGATTATTCGTTCTGCTGCACACCCTGCGTTCTTCATTGCTGCCCAGGTGGCGGGGAGCCCACCCGGGTGCTACTAAGCATTTCGTCTCACGAGGCCACGAGCGAACAGCGCACGACGACGCATTGCAGGCACCAAATCGTCTGCGGGCCACACCCCGAGAACCCTTTGCATTCACATGCCTTTCATGGTTACACACACAGTGATGGTACACAACCCCGACTCGCGCAATGGTTGCAATGCAGGGCGACGCTGCTGTGAAACGGCAGATCATCAGGGGAAGCCTTCACACAATATCGCGCAAGGCCAAACACCAGAACTCTTGATACTGCTGACCAGCAGTCCAGTCCCAGCTACTCCAGCTTCACCGCGACTTCCGCTGAGTCCCCCCCAGCAGCCGGCGCCCGACCTGTATTATTAGCATCAACATCCTGGACCGCTGCCGCTGCCGTGCCGCCGCCAACAGAAGGATCGCCGGCGCTGCTCCAGGTCACGGCCCGCATACTGCGCATGCTGCGGACGCTGCGGACGCCGCTTCCTAGGCCCAAAGGCTCGCCAGGCTGCGGCGCCGTGGCGGCGCCGTCGCCCACGCCGTCACCGCTGCTGCGCCCTGCGTCATTGCGGCCCCACGCGCACAGCTCCACCGCAAAGCTGCCCGCGGACCGAAGCCGGGTCCGCAGGTTGCCCCACGAGTGCCGAATCATCAGGGCCGTGAACACAAGCATCAGACCCACATTGAGGACGATGATGATCACGCCCACGAAGCCCTGCGTGCGGTGGTGCGAAGCAAAGCCACGTGGGAAAGAGACAGACAGAGGGCCGCCGGGCGTGCGTGCGTGGGGCGCATGCATGGGTGGCAGTATGCCGCTAATGCCGCCATGCGGTAGTGCGTGATGTTGCAAGTCCACCTCGCATGCCATGTTCCGAATCCCACCCATAGTCCCGGTCTCTTCCAAGGATGGCTGACCGCATGTATGGCCATCACTGCCTGTAAGTAGTTGGATGTGCTCACCGCCGGCACGGCGCCCAGGTAGGAGCTGTCGGTCTCCCCATCGATGAAGAACAGGGACAGGGTGATGGTCATGCACAGCGTCATCTGACTGATGAACTCCAGGACTAGCAGCATTTGACTCCGCATCGGGCTGCACACCATGTTGACGGACGCGATGATGATCAGGGCTGCAAGCAGCAGCAGCGCCCGGTACAGTGTGGGCACACTGCGGCTGACCACGTCCACGGCGACCAGGGCCAGCGTCTGCGGGCGGGTGGTACGGGTAGCGGGAGGCATCCAGGCAGTGGTGAAGCGTGTTGAGGTGAACAGGCAGGTAGCGGCTGGTGGTCAAGCGGCGCCGTGCGTACGAGCGGGAAGCGGCTTAGGCGCACCTGCAGCAGCAGGATGCTCTCCCAGAAGTACCAGCGGGGCCTGCAGATACAGCAACAAGACGTACGGTCAGTGAAGGCGATGCCAGCGTAGCGTTGAGTTAAATGCTTACATGCCGACACGCACGCACCCACCCACCTGTACCGCTTGTAGAGGAAACCATATACGGCTTTGGTGTGGAAAGTGGCCAGCCTTTGGCGCACACGGTACATGATGGCGAGGGAGATGAGCGGCGGCGCGAAACAGAACACCAGCACCGACACGATGCCAATCGGCACGTACATTGCCATGTGCATTCCCGTGTAGCACTGCATGTTCATGTCGCGAGCCCCTGCACGTGAGGGAGGTGGGGCAGGCGGGGTGGGAGTCATTCAGACGCGAAACGAGTAGTGTGGGAGGGAGATGGTGTGACAAAGAATGCTCCTGAGAGACTGTGTGCAAAAGGCGTCAAGCAAGCTCTCTACGGTTGCATGCGCTCTCAGTCCTCCTGCACTACCACTGTGGCATGACTCACAGTAGCCCCACTGCCAGGTGGCGCGTTGGTTCTCCGCGAGCGGCCCCTTGCCGTCGTCGATGATGATGCAGGAGAACACGCTTAGCGCCGCCTGGGGAGGGCAGAAGGTAGGGAGGAGCCGTTAATGAAGAGGAGAGGACACGGCGGGGTGATGGCATCACGAAGAGTAAAGCAGTGGTGGGCGCGCGCACCTGGGCCAGCGCCGGGTAAAGCACGAACACTGCCACCTGCGACCATGCATCAGTGCGTGGGAAGATGGGGTGAGACACGCAGGCACGGGATGGACATAAGTTGGTCATGCGCATGACCGGACAGCGGCAGGCCACGTGGGTAGTGACATACGGGTTTGGGGCTGTACTGCTGGCGGCTGCAGCCTATCCTGACTCGCACACACCCACCAATCCATCCCTGCGCCCGCAAAAAGATTGCATCATCCACCCGCCCACGCACCATGAGCACGATGCCCAGCTGGTTGGGCAGCCCCAGCGCCTGGTCCACATGCACCAGCGCCAGGCTGGCGTTCGTCACGCTGCCACGCGCGGTGCTGCCGCGCGTCAGCAGCCCCGTGTGCACGCTGCCCATGACCGTGGTCAGCGCGTGCCGCAGCGCCCGGCTGGGTCTGCTGGTGCGGGAGCGGCGGCTCTCGCCGGAGAGGCCGCTGTTGGCGCTGCTGCGCGCGCCGGGGTACTGCGCGCGGGGCCGGTTCGGGCTGCACAGCAGGTCATCCGCGAGGGTGGCTGGGCCCGCCCCGTCCGAGGCTCCGTAACCATCACCAGCAGGGCTGGCGATGAGGCCGCCCGGAGGTGTCTCGCCGCCACCGCCGAGGCTGCTGCGTGTGCTCCGCCGCGATGGCAGGCGCGTGAGCGCATTCACGTACATGACTGACGCAGCCGATGGCTTGCGCTTGCCGCCGATAGCCTTGCGGAAAACCGAGACGGCTGTGTCCGGCGAGCCCGCGAACTCCAACCTTGATGATGCAGGTGGAGTGCCTACCATCACCGTGAGAGGCGAGAACCTATCCGACTCCTGTGAGTCCTCTCTCTCCACTCCGGCTTCTGCTGCCGCATTGCGCGACTGGGACGTTCCAGCCATCGCCGCCTCCATTTCGTGCGGCTGCTGCTGCTGCTGCTGCTGCTGCTGCTGCTGCTGCTGCTGCTGCTGCTGCTGCTGCTGCTGCTGCTGCCGCTGCTGTGGCAGGTATGCTGTGTCTACCGCGGCGTCATCAGACATAGGTGGGCTGGAGCACAGGTCATGCGGCGGCGGCGGCGGCGGCGGCGGCGGCGGCGGCGGCGGCGGCGGCGGCGGCGGCGGCGGAGCAGCTGCGACATCTGGTCGCCTCCCACCAGTGTGCTGCCGCCGCATGGAGGTCAGCAAGCCCATGGCACCGGGTGCAGACACGCGTTGGGGCGGTGGTTGCACGTTACCAGCGGCCGATAGACGCAAGGGATGCTGCGGTGGTGCCTCCGACGCGAGCTGCGGTCGGCGTCCCACCGCCGCCGCTGCCGCCGCTGGGTACGAACCCCCAGCTGGCACACCCAGAGCCGGGTTGGGGTCAGGTGGTGGCGCACCGCTCGCCTCCCGCCACAGTACGGCTGTGGGTTGCTGCATAATCTGAGGGTATTGCTGTTGCTGCAGCGCTGCCGGCTGTTGCCGTGCAGACGGCGGCGAGCCCCACTCCCCACCGCCCGGACTGCCCGCCCTGTCGCCGGACTCATAATACGCATGCCTTGCATCACTGTCGAGGGCTGCAACAACGTTGTCATTTGCGTGGTGCCAAAGGCCCGCTGGCACCGAGTCATCATGTGCGTCGCCGTCGAGCGCAGCCTCCTGCATCTGCATCCCGTCGAGCCCGCCGCCTGCTGCCGCTGCTGGCGTAAAGCGATCGCTGCCATTGGCGCTAGGCGGGTCCTCCAGCACCTCCAATCCTGCCAGCTCCTCCAACATCTGCTTGCGGCTGCTGTCGTGCGTGCGCGGCATAGCGCGCGCCTTGATTAGCAGCGCGCGGTGCAGGAACTTGTACCTGTGGGTTTAGATACGGACAAATGCGCACACAGTGCAATGGCTGGCGTCAGCGTCGCATTCAAGCAGTAAGAGAAGGGATGTCAAAAAAACGCACTAACACGTACGAGATTCGTGAGGGAGCAGCTGCAAGACCACATGTCACGCGCAGTGGGAGACGCCTGCGAACACCCACCCGCCCGCGCGCCGTCACGTCCGCCCCCCGGCCCGCCCACCCGCCCTCACGCCCGTCCGCCGCGCGCCACCCATACCTTAACGCCCAGAATAAGAGGCTCACTACCGTGACGGCACAGGGGCTGGCCAGGTTGCCTAACAGCTGGGCCTGCGATGCAGGAAATCAAGCAGGGTAGACGATTAGCACATGCTAATGTGTTGCATGCGGCCGCCCACGCGGTCCTCGTACGTGCGCCTTTCCTTTCATTCCTCACCTTGGCACGCACGGCGCTGCTCTCGTACGCCACCACACACCCGTAGTTGAAAGCTATAAAGGCCTCAGCTCCAGTAAGGGTGCTAATGGCGCCTTTGAAGAAGTCAATGGTGGCTGGGTAGTTGACGTTGAGGCGGGTCAGGATCACAAAATGCTGCAGGTGCACAATGATCACCTGTGCGGCAGACACGGGCTCGCTGTGAGCTCCAGGCATCCAAAGCTGGGCCACCGGGACGCTAAACGTGCAAGCCATGGGATCCAGGTATCGGCGTGGGCATGCACAAACAAACAGCCGTAGCGGGTGATGCGTGCATTCGCGTGTGCGACCCCACCTTGAGGATATCACCGGCGCTCGAGTGAGTGGAGTCCTCCGAAAGGTCCATGTTCGTGAACACCGTGTAGAGGATCAGGCTGAGGTTGACAGCTGCATGCGGATGGATGGGGCAAGCAACATGCAGGTTAAAAGAAGATGTTGACGACGAGCACACTGGCAACGAGGTTGTCACAGGATGCCTGGCGGGCGCCACAAGTAAGCTCCGCAGCCGCCCGAAGCAGCATGGGCGCAGACCGCGCCAACACAGACTAACGTTCGGCCGCTGACAACTCACCAAAGGCCACCACGCCCAGACCAATGGTCCGGTCAAGAGACGGACAGCTGTTGCAGTCGAAGTCGGAGTTTACAATGTAGCCGGGCTGGCAAGCTGCGCACAGGTTGCCCTCGTAGCCATCCGCGCACAGCTGGCCCATGTACGTGTCCACTGCTGCTTTGCTACCCGCCGCCGATGCCAAAGCTGTGGCACCCGCGCCCCCGGCTGCGCTGCCCGGATGGTACATGGTATCGACCCACAGGAGACACAGCCGCGCCTCAGCCTGCTGCACAGCTGTAGCGTTGCTACTGCTGCCGCCGCTGCTATTGCTGCTGCTTCTGCTTCTGCTGCTGCTGGCGACGCTGCTGCGCCACTGCGCCAGCACGGCGGCTCCAGGTAGGGCGGTGGCGTACCAGGCGCGCTGGCAGTTCACCAGGGCTTTGGTGCGACTGTCAGCGTAGGTCAGATCTGAGCCGACAAAGGTGACGGCGGCGCGGGATGTGCCGCCGTTGTTGGCGCCTCCACCGCGGCTGCACGCGCGAGGGCTGGGGCACCGGTGCATGCGCGTGGAGTTTGCGGCGGCATGCCAGAAGCCGGGCATTGGCACCATCACGGACCCGCCGGGGCTGCGGAGAACAGCACAACAAGCAGCCAGTGATGCGGAACGTGCGTGAGTCAGCAGAGCAGAATTACCGTGGCATGTACGGTAGCCGTTCCCTTACCCCCCACACAAGGTGTACACCATTGGTGCCTGCTCACTCACCAGAAGGCGTTGTTGGGGCAGTTCATGCATGACGACCCCACGTCCGCCACCACACGTGCCGCTGCGGCCGTCAGGTTGGCTGCGCCTGCCGCTGTGCCCTCGTCAAAGCCCGGCAGGCTGTGGTACGGTGCTCGGCGATCCAGCAGCAGCCCGACCTGGCCCGAATCGCAGGAGCGGCATGATGTCCAGGTGGCCACCTCGCTCACCACCGTCAGGCGAGTGTCTAGGACCTGGCCAAGATGACACGGCTGGATCTGCAGACCCAGCGCCAGCTCCTGAATCTGTTGGGTGTCAAGATGTGTGGTCGTGGATTAAGCGTGCCATTATTACCGTACGTAGCGCGCGGATGCGCATAGTCATATCACGCACGAAGCTGGATCTGCCACACATCAACCTTACCGGGTACTCCACGCCAGTCACGTTCACGAAGAGCACGTACGCCCCAGGCCAGCCGCGTAGGATGACCCGGTTCCACGAAGCCGCCCCACGATCCAGCTTCAGCGCAAGGCCCTGGCTGGCTTCTGAGCCGTCCGCGCCCGCCTCCACGTTGACAAACAGGGGATCACACCAGGGCACCATTGCACTGCCGCCCCGGCCTGTGGAGGTGCTCCCGGCACTACCGGCACAGAGGGCATCGAGGCCACCGAGCGTGAGGTTGCCAACGTGGCGACCCAAAGGCAGCGCGCGGACCGACAGGCTGGCAGAGTAGGGATAGGCGGCTGCAGGGAACGGAAGACGGGGCATCAGCTCGTAAGTAGAAGCTTCAAAGGCAGCATGGGTTGCGTACCACACAACAAAACACTTGTTGCTGTTGCCCACATGATTGCGTCGCCCAACGCTCACCTGAAGTGACATCCATGCCGTTCACATCCACAAGTTGCACAGCCAGCTCAAAGGGCTCTTCCACGGGCACACTCAGCCCTGCACTTGCGTCGCAAAGCCCCGTCGCTGTGCCGCCAACAATATTATTGTCAGAGGCAGCTACCAGGCCGCAAGGCGCAAACAGCTGCAGACGCACTGGCGGCAGCTCCAGGAACGCAGCTAAGCCAGCAGAGGTTGCGTCAACGCCGTCACTAGCCTGTGGAGTGCGGATGCACTGCGTTAACGCCGCCAACTTTGATGGTGCTCCTTTCTGTGAAATCTGCGCTGCCACGGAGTTGCCGGATGATGAGCCTCCGCTGTCCAATGCGTTTGAATCACCGCCAGCAGAGCCGCACACAACCGATAGTGCGGACATGTCCGGATCAGCCAGCCAGACGGGCGGCGTGTAAACCTGTGCATGTGCAAGTGAAGGAAGACAGTGTCACTGCGGGTGTTGCATGTGTGTTTACGTACTCCAGCCAGCAGTGGTGACATCACACCATCAGCCGGCCCCGCAGCAGTAGTGTGAAGCCAGCCGGCCCGCTTAATACGCTTACCTTGCTGTCGTCAGCCTTTGGCACGGGCAGTGCCGAGTCCCGGATGAGCAGTGGCGAGCATGGCGCGTCAGATGCTGCGCCCGCGAAACTGCTGCCACTGCTGCTGAGCGCCGTCAAGAGGGCACCAGTGTTATCGGCCGCACTGTTGTCAGGGCTTCCGGAATCCGCTGGGCGCGCTGCTGACAATGCGCCAGCCAGCGCCTGCGGTTCCGCTAGCCAGGGCGCCTCCGCTCCCGCCGTGCTATCTGCTGTTCCACCCCTGTTTACCGGTTGCGACCTGCTGGCTTCTGGACAGGTTTGGGTCGACGCCAGTGCTGAGCCCGACAGCGCCCGATTGCCCGGACCGAAGCTGCTGCCAACCACCGCCAGTGCCACGCCACCACCCACGAACAACGCACCACCTCGCCCCACGCTGCTAGCCTGTGCCACACCCAAAAGGCCCCCGCTGCTGGCAGTAGCCACGGCTCCGTATTCTAGCTGCGCCTGCTGATCGCGGCTCAGCATCGCGCTGTTGTTGTCAAAGGATGTCCGCAGTATGAGCGCAGGCATAGCAGGCATAGCACTTCCTGATGCCTGCTGCGTATTGAGCAGGTACCGACCACCGCTGGCGCTGGTGGTGTCCTTGCTGGCACCAGCGCTGCCGCCAGTGTTGTTGACAGGTACCGCTGCAAGGTAAAGGCCAGCTCCCACCAGTGCCTCATTGCCCTTCAGCTCGCAGCCCTCCAACACTGCCACCTCACACCCCAGCAGCGCGGCACCGCCGCCAAGTGTGGCAGCGCGCCCGCCCAGCAGCTGGCTGCTGCGTAGTCGAACAAACCGGCACCCAACCGCCGACACCGCGCCGCCGGCACCCGATAGCACTGCATTGTAATGGAACGTGCAGGCGCTGACCATCGCGGCACCTTGCTCGCTGATGTGCAGCGCGCCGCCCTGTGCCCCGGCCTGATTGGCATTGAACCTGGACTCCGTGACCACCATCAGCCCACTGCTAACAGCAGAAGCCGCCATCGCCGGATCGCAGCCGCTGCTGCTGCTGCCGTTGATCGCCGTGAGCTGCACGTAGCTGACTGCCCCGCCATCCTGATTCGCTGTGCTGCCTGCAAAGCTGCTGTTGAGCACCTCAACGCGTGTGCCAGGTGCTAGCTGCAGCCGCGCCGCACCCCCAGAGGCAGCCGCGCCACAGCCATTGAAGGAGCTGTTAACAAGCGTCGCCCAGCCATTGCGGGTCAGCAGGTCTAGCAGGACTGCGCCGCCGTCTCCGCCAGTGCTGCGTGAGCTGCTGAAGCTGGTGCGGCTGAGAGTCACGCCGCTGGCTGCCGCTCGCACCATCACTGCGCCGCCGGCCGCGGCCGCAGTGTCAGAAAAGCTCGAGTCCAGCACAGACAAGAGCGTTGGTGCAGCGAGGGCGGCGGCAGCAAGGCTACGCACAGACGCTGCCGCTGTCGCCGGACCTGTTCACATGTGGGATGAGACAAGTGAAAGCATGTGGACGAGCGGTCAGTGCGCTTGCGTACAGCAGGAAAGATGGCTGCGCAGGGCAGGAATGATAGCACGGGAGCCGAGGTGCGGTACTAGGTGGATGGGTTCTGATCACTCACATGACGTGTTTCGGAATCCGCTGGCCGAGCCTCCTTCCATTGCACCGGACAACCTCATGCCGTTGCTCCCTGTCATCATGTGCAGTGCGACAACGTCAGTGCCGGCATGCAACTCAAGCGAGAGCATACAAGTTTCCGGTGTGAGCACGACGGCTTACCATCGAAGGTGCCCCACACCGCCAGCGCGCCGCCTTCTGCCGTTGCCCAGCTGCCCCGAAAACTCGATCGGACCACGCGCACCGCACAAAGGAAAGCCGCGACGTCACCGCCGCTGCCTCCCAAGCCGGCATTCTCACGGAACACGGCGTCAGAGATGTCGACCAGGCAGTCTTGAGCCCCAGCGGCGGCGCTGCTAGCGCTGCTGCTGCTGCCGCTGCTGCTACTGCCCGCCAGCACGCCATCCTGGCGCTGCTGCCAGACGAACACGGCCCCGCCATAACCCAGGAAGCTGCTCACAGCTGATTGCTGCTGCTTGAGTTGAGACACATCCTGCTGGCGGCCTGCGCGGTTGGACTTGAATACCGTGCCGCCCCTGATCCGCAGCGTGATGCTGCCCGGCGCAGGCTTGCCAGTACTGACGCTGCCGTTGGCCGCCGCCGCCTGGTTGTTAATGAAGTAGAGCGCCGCGCCTGCCCCACCCGCATTGTTGCTGTCAAAGGCCACGCTGTCAGCAACAGCCACTGCACGGCCACAGGCGCTGTTACTGCCGCCGCGGCTGTCCCTAGCACTGCTGCTACTGCCATCCGAAATGTGCACATAGATGACACCCCCGTCCATCTGAGCCCCGTTTCCCCGCGCCGTCGCATTGGTTAGCAGCAGCTGGCTCACGCCGATTTGGTCATCGCTGCAAGCTGTATTGCTGCTCATGCCTCCCTCAGCGGAGCTGCTGGAAAGCAGCAGCACGTTAGACTCCTGCAAGGTAACATGAACACGCGTGTGAGCGGTCCAGCAAGGACGTTTCTGGGACATCGTCAACCAGCAACGAGTAACTTCCCGTCCCGCAGGAATTACAGAAAGACAGGACGCACCTTTGACACGTACACGACTCCTCCCGAGCCGCTGAGTGCCTTGTTCTCCACCATCTCCACATCCGCCATTAGCAGCTGACCTGGCAGGCGGTCAAGCCACGCCACCCCTCCGTGCACCTGCGCCGTGTTGCGGCTCACACGCGAGCTGCGCAGCACCAGCGAGGTCGGGCCCACTGCAGGCGTAGTGGTGCTCTGCGCTGGAGCGACTGAACCAGCAGAGCCTGTGGCACCGCCACCAGGACTAGCTGCAGTGACAGCCGGGGCTGCCAGCACGCCACCATTGCCGATGAGGGCTCGATTGCTCTCCACGTTGCAGGTTGTCAGCTCAATGCTGCCAAACAACGCTCCCCCAACGTAGAACACCCCGCCCTCTCCGGCGCTGTTGCTGAGGAGGGCGCTGTAATGCAGCCGGCCGCTGGTGATGCTGGAAAGCGTGGTGAGCACTCCGCCCCGCAAAGCTGCGCTGTTGCCCTGAAGCGTGCTGTTTGTGACAGTCAGGGACTGAATGGCCCCGGCGGCGTGCACCGCGCCGCCAGAGGCACCTGCGCCGTTGTTCTGGACTTCTGATCCTGAGGCAACATCCAAGACGCCCACTGCTACCACTGCTGCGCCGAGGTAAAATGCCCCACCCGACCCAGATGCTGCCGTGTTGTTTCGAACGCCCACGCCGCCTGATAGGCGCATGCTGCCAACGACATCGGCAAACCAGAGCCCGCCGCCATCACCAACAGCGGAGTTCCCACAGACGCAGCTGCGGTTGGCTAAAACCACGGCGTCGGCAGTGCCGCCCACCCGAATCGCGCCACCATCAGCACCAGCGCGGTTGGCTTCCAGGCGCGCCGAATCGGAGATGTTGATGCTGCCCATGTTTTGCTCCACGCAGACGGCCTATAATGAGGAGCGAGAAACGGAGTGAAGCATATGGACACAGTTTGGGTGCAGCAGTCAGGGCAGTTGTTGAGGCACATTAACATGACAGGCATGACGTCCGTGAGGTGTGGTCGTTTCGTCTCCTAGCGGCCGTCGCGCACTTCCCGTCCCAGCTTACCCCGCCGTGCAGGCCCGCGGTGTTTTCCGTGATTGCACCGCCATCAGTGAGCGTGAGCGAGCCGAGGTCCTGACGAATAAATACGGCACCACCGGAGCGCGACCCCGCATGGTTGTTGTGCATGGCAGAGCCTCCGGTCACGACCAGCGTCTTCAGCGAGCCCTCCGTGTTAAAGACTGCATAAAGAAAAAAGACACATCTAGATGACACAACCTGCATAACAAGTGCCTCTAGGGCTCAACCCCTAGCCCGCGAGCCTTGGCTCGCGTGGGGGCGCACAACTTTTTAGTTGTCGACCTTGGCTTTCGTTGCAAAATTGTTTCAGCCTGTTACGGGCTCCAGACTTGGTTCAGACGTGGTTCCAGACTTGGTTCAGACTGGTTGGGTGTCAGAGCGTCGCTCCGCGCCCAGGCTTCGCCTCGAAGTTTCATGGCGGTCGGGTCCGCGTGGGCGGCCGGTCGCGCGGGTTCTTCTTTGTAGTGCTTTCTGCGGCTTCTGTGTGCGCAGGTTGCGGATGGCCCTGGTGGTCGCTCGTGGCCCGGCACAAGTGGTGATGGCAGTTCCGGTGTGCTTCTCGGCGTCTTTCCTCGTGGCGCTTGGCCCGCCGTCGTCTCTGCCTGCGGCCTTACGGTTCTGCAGTCTCTAGCCCCGGCCGTTTCGTCAGCATGCTGGTCCTTAGCGGACCGGAAGGCGCGTCGGCTATCGGCAGTAGGGTGTCCCGGGTGTCGTTTTGAGGGCTCGGGCCGTTGCCCGGGGGCCCGGGTTGCTGTCGGGTTTGTCCGCCTCCGAGCGCGGGCGGGGTTAGCTGTGAGGTCGGCTTGGGTCGTTGGGGGGGCGGGTGGAGGGCGGGGTGCCCGTCGAGTGGCGTGGTGGTGTGCTGGTGGGTGGGTGGCTGCCTCAGTGTGATGTGGGGCGCTGCCCCGTGTTGGGCCTTCGGGCCCGGACCAGTCTGTGCCATTGGCACTTGCAGTTGGGGCGCTGCCCCGTTGACGGGCCTTCGTGGCTGGTTTCCAATGTTGCGGTGCCTTTCATTTGGTTCGGCGCGCTCGTGCCTGGACGCTTGCGCCCTGGCTGTTAACGCTTGGCCCGGTGTTGGGTGCTGCGGGCGGGGCTCCTGGCCCCGGTTGGACTGGTTGCCGGTGTTGCCTGCTTGTTCGGGGCGCTTCCCTGTGCTGCGTTATCAGACAGCGGTTTGGGGCGCTGCCCCGTGTTGAGCCTTCGGGCTAGGCCCAGACCGTGCCCCAGGCACACAGACCTGCAGTTTGGGGCGCTGCCCCGTGTTGAGCCTTCGGGCTGGGGCCAGATCGTGCCACAGGCACACCAGTTTGCTTGCTTTTTGGGGCGCTGCCCTGTGTTGCGCCTTCGGGCTTGGTGGAAGACTTTGCGGTGCCTTATGAGCCGCGTGCTTTGTGATGCTGCTGTTTGGTGTGGCTTTGGCGGGCTGCGGCTTAGCTTCGACGCGCCTACGCAGCTGTGAGTTGGGTTGGCAGCCAAGCGGGGGTTGCGGTTTGCTGCGTTCCTCGGAATGGTGGCTTCCCTCGTAGCCGTGATGGTGTTTACACTGTCCCCTTCTTGTAACCTCGCATTCATAAAGAAGTGACGCACAAGAAGCAGGCTTTATGATTGGGCTGCTTGCCTGCTTTGGTAACACCCCATGCAACACGATATCCTGGTGATTTGGGCATGCGCCGACCCGCTGCTGCCACCACACTCGCAGCCGGTGCAGGCTGCAGCCCCAGCTAGCACCAGGAGAGGTACCGTCGATCTCGGCTTACCGCCTCCATCAAAGGTCGCATTGTTGGAGTGCGCCACGCTGCCCTCATCCAGCGTGACAATCTTGATGAGCTGACCCACGTAAATGGCCTGCAAATGCATGCAGAGCAAGCCATCGCAATCAGCGATGCGTGTGGTGGCTTTCAACGCCTGAACTAAACAGAGAATTGAAGGAAGCACGGTGTGGACCAACGCGCAAGTAAGCCCGGCAGCCGCCCGCCACACAACAAGCACGCGCACTCACCCGCCCACGCAGCCACCCACCCAGCAGTCAGCCCGCCAGCTCACAAGGCATGATAATTGATGAGTGAGACGTAACGCCTTGCTTACCCCGCCGTACATCGCCGTGTTGCTCGCAATCACGGCCTGCGATGCCATCGTTACCCGCTCCAACGCGAAGTACACGTAGAAGGCCCCACCTGCGCACAAGCAAGCGATGATCGGTGCTTATGTAAGTAAGCGGCAGCATGCGGCCGGACATCATGCAGGTCTATTGCGTCCCACCATACCATTCCTCGCTAGTGGCAGCCAGGGCAGTCCTCGCCGCAGCGCGCCATGCGGTGCTGCTCAAAGGCATCCCAGCCCAGCAGGTGATCACAGAAGCGGCGCTGGCCCATGGATGCTACTGTGGACACGTGGCATTCCGCTTACCGTAGCGTGCTGCCCGGTTTCCGGTCACAGTTGACCCCTCCGAGATGGTGAGCTTGTAGATCTGATAGAACAGTACGGCACCCCTGAGGCGGCAGCACATGACCAATGCACACAAAGGGTTGCGAACATGCAGGAGCGGGTCATCAGCTTTTGCAGGCAGGGCAGCGTGCTTGGATGCGGGTATGCATTTTGGGTGTCATCTTCTGCTGTTGTCACTGATTGAGGAGTACCGTAGTGTGGGCAGGTCTCCGCCCGCGCCCAAACGTCAGCATCCGAGCATACTCACCCGTTCTTGGTGGCGGTGTTGTTGGCGAGTGTGGAGCCCCCCGAGACCATAAAATGAAGCACGGAGTAGGAGCCAGCCAGGAACCCACCTTCACCTGTGCAGTGGTGCGAATTTGGTGTTGGCTGCGTGTGCATTCTATATATGCACTCCGCCGTATTACGCACACACCTGCTGAGTTCTGCGCCGCCACGGAGCCTTCGGCAATAGTTAAAGCGCCCACGCCCCGATCGATGTACAAGCAGCCGCCCGACTCCTTGGCCCTATTGCGTCGCATCTCGCTGCCACCTGAATGAACAATTTGAAGTGTAGAGCTTTAGAGCGTCACGAGTGGCGCACACCCTGGCTTGGTTGGACGCAATGCTGTGTGGCACAGCACACACACAACCGCATGCACGCAGTACCAAATAAACCGCCCGCCGCGTCACGGCATAACCCACCTATGAGCGTCACTGTGCTTGTGTAGCGCTTGGAGTACACCGCTCCACCGCTGCCGTTTGCGCGATTCCGGGACATGCTGCTGGAATTCATCACCACGAGGTTCAGCAGGCTGCTTGCGCTGACATAGAAACCACCGCCTGCAGGCATGCAGGGGACAGCAACGGCTTAGTACGTGTTTGTGCCCCAGATGATCCCCACGCAGTAACAACTGAATTTGACGGAAGCAGCCTTACCCAGTACGGCGTTGTTTCGGTCCACGGAACTGCCATCGCGTACCATCACCGTGTCGATACCATTCGAACAGCTGACACCTCCCCCATTCCCAGATGCCAAGTTCCCGCTGATCGAGCTGCCACTTGACACGGTAACTTTCGCGATGGAGCCTGTGACGTAGACCCCGGCCCCCGAGCCCCCCGCCGCATTGCCGTCTATCCTGCTGCCACCCGTCACGACAAGTGCGCCTGAGTCCGTGTCCACAAACAACCCTCCGCCATCCCCGCCAGCCCGGTTAAGGCTGAGGGAGCTGCCGGCAGAAAGGGTGAGTCCGGCCAGGCGTGTGGCCCACACGCCGGCACCAGTGACTGCTGTGTTGCTCTCAATGGAGCTTCTGCCGGAAAGGGTCAGGTTGAGCGGCAGAGCGCCAGCGGCGAATACGGCGCCGCCCACTTTGCCAGCAGCGTTCTGCCGCAGGCGGGTCCGGCCGGTCAACTGCAGCTGTGTGGGAGCCGGTGGGGCGCCGGCAGCAGGCGGTGCGAGATACAGCACTCCGCCTGAGTCTGAAGCGGAGTTGCCCTCTGCCGTGACTGCAGAAAGCACAACAGACGCCTGCACGGCATGCGCGACAGGATATGCCAGATGTGCGTTAGCATGCGAAAGTTAGATCCACGCAAGCCAGCACCCCACGTTTGAATAGTTTGAATTTCGCTTGCTCCCTTGCTTGGGTCACTTGCAGCTCCATCTGATGCACGCCTCTTCCGCACAGTTTCTTCACTGTACTCACCTGCACGCCAATCACGGCCACACCCGATCCACAGCCTCCCGTGTTGCCGCGCACATCCACATCCTCCATCCATAGCGCAACGCGTCTGCTGGTCCTGCTGCTGTCTGCCGTTATTGCCACCGCCCCAAGCCCCGCTGTTTTCGCCGCGCTGCCGCCGCCGGAAGGGCATTGCAAGCCATGGCCTGCTGACGCCACCTGGTTGCCCTCAAACACGCTTCTGCCAACCAGTATCGTTGGCGCCGCCGGAACGAGCGCGGCGGAGCCCGATGCAGCTGCCTCCACAGCTGCCACTGCCGCGGCAGGGTCGCGGCCCACGTCCATACGCAGACAGGCCCAACCGTGCGCTCCCTGGACGCCCGAGCAGCGCAACCCCTCCACCCGCACGCTGTGCACGCCCTCAAGATGCACTGCGCCATGCACGGCTTTAGGCAAGGTACTGCCGGCCGTGCTGCTGCTGTCGCCGTTCAAGTTAAGCAGGGTGACATTCTCAAACGTGGCAAAGGCGCAGTCCGCGCAATGCAGCAGCGCACCCACACTGCTGAGCGGCATGCCCACCACCTCGGAGTCCACGATGCGCAGATGGGGCGTGCCCATCACCGTGATGCCCCAGTCCTGCTCGGCTGCATCACCGCCTGTTGCTGCTCCTGCGCTGGACTCACGGGCCAGCGCCACGACCTCCGCGCCGCGAATCGAGGCGACAGACGCCTGCAGCAGCGCTGCAAGGGAGGCGCCAAGCTGCAGTTTGAGCGCCGGCATCGCTGCACTAGCTGGGCTGCTGCTGCCATTGCTACTGCCGCCGCCGCCAACACTGCTGCTACTGCCGCCGTCTCTGCCCGCTGCCCAGCAGCCAATCGTGGCAGTAGCAAGACCATCTAATGAGGCTCCTCGGATGGCAATGCGACAGCTGTGCGACCAGGGTGGCAGCTGCAGCTGCAACGTCCGGACGAAAGGTGGCGCGGGCGGCTCCGGCGGCCCAGATGGTGGCAGTGACGGCTCTAGCGGTGCGTCCGGAGGGGGCGCTGGTGACGGTGGCGGCGCCGGACCTGGATGGAAACAAAGGCGGGCTAAAAGAAGGATGCGCACCGGTTCAAACACAGGTGCCTTGCGTGTACGGTTGCATCCATGCGCACTGCACCCCCGCGCTCCTCACCATCTTCGGGGCACGCGGGCCGCGGCACACCGGCATCAATCCAGAGGAAGCTGCGCCGGTCCGTGAAGTTCAGCCGGAGCGCGTCCGACCAGTGGTTGGGGTCGGCACAAATGTTGTCGCGCTGCTGCACAATGAGAGCCTGCCCCGCGCTCAGCTGCACGGGCGGATCCAGTTCTATGTAGAGCTGCGGGTCGATGTAGATTGCAGTGCTCTGCAAGCAGTTGATGCACTTCTGCTTGCACGCGAGCTGCATTGCGTTGCGGCCGCTGGAACGGCTGCCATCCTGCGGATGCATTGCACATGGCCAGCATCGCCAACAGGACTTCGTTTGGTTGTGTTGGTTGTGCGCACGTGCTGTCGCCATACATGCCCCCGCAGCAGGCGCTTAACTGCTGCCTGCCAAGCTGCCTGCTTCGGTTAGTACTCAGCGCCTCCTGTGCCACCTTCCATGCTCACTGGCAGCTCATAAACCACGCGGTACACGACGTCCAGACCTTGACTTCCATCGCCCATCATCACCTCCTTGGTGTACCTGCATCACGACAGCTCGTCAGTCATAGCTAACCGAAATCATCATCACGCACACGACTATTACGTAAAAGGTTTCCAGGACGGGATTGCCGTGAGAGTGTGACACCCACCAGGGGCACGATGCGGAGGAGAGCTGCGCTTCCGCTGTGCACACGCCGTTTGCGACCATTTGTGACACAATACCACTTCGGTTGCAGGGGCCTAGCATCCCGACCACAGGGGGGTCTCGATCAGATGCCTGCGGTTACGAGGCGCACGCGCGTGTTAGGTGAAAACGTACAGCAACAAATGACTATGACCCACCCACCCACCCACCCACCCACCCACCCACCCACCCACGCACCCACGCACCACGCACCACGCACCCACGCACCCACGCACCCACGCACCCACGCACCCACGCACCCACGCACCCACGCACCCACGCACCCACGCACCCACGCACCCACGCACCCACGCACCCACGCACTCACGCACCCACGCACTCACGCACCCACGCACCCACGCACCCACGCACCCACGCACCCACGCACCCACGCACCCACGCACCCACCCACCCGGTACGTACCCAACCGCCAGCAGGGGAATGCTCTGGTAACCCCATCACCGTTCATTTCGTGGCCTTACCCATGGGGCACCATCATCACAGGGTGCTTGCTGCAGCTGGTTCTGTGATGATGCACTGCTATAACTGCTATCATTTGGCCGCAGGGCTGAAGATGCCATGGGTGGCGGTGGCTGAAGGGAGCCTGCATACGGCAGTGTTGAAACTCCCAGACATGACTTGCTTGGATGCCGTACTCCGAACGCTATACCATACGGCGGTGCCTTCAAGCCCACGTCACAACATAGCGGCATGTAGAATTTCGGCGGGCCAGCAACTGGTTTGCGAGCTCACCTTGGATCAGCGGAGGCGCGGAGCCCGCACTGCTGGGCGCGTCCTCGCCACCAGCACCATCATAGCCCGGCGGCGGCTCTCGGTACAGGAAGTCACTGACTATGTTCACAATAGCGCGCAAGGGGCCGTCCAGGGGATCGGCGATGAATAAGTCTACGCCCAGCACCTCCACGGTGTTGTAGGGGCCCTGCATTGTGTCACCGAGACATACAGTGACAGAATGCATGGCTAGTCAGCAAATTTGCGAGGTTGAAAGGGTTGGGTTGCTAGTTGGCGTCGATCGGCTTTACGTGGTTGATTGGGCCGGGTACGAGATAGTATGCATGGATAGACAGCAGGTTCCAGGTGACAGATTTTAAACACGCACCTGGATCGTGACAGCCCCAGTCGCGTTGTCTACGTGCATGATGCAGTTGAATGCGAGCTGGATTTCTGGGGAGTTGGTGCCGGTGCGCAACCGCCGCCCCTCCGCAAAGTCAGTGCTGGAAACCAGCTGGTCCAACGCAATGTGCGCCACGGTGTCCATCGCCAACTCAAGCGGGGTGGCCGCCAGCTTGTCGGCCCGCGCCATCACAGCCCTGGATTCGCCGAAAGCAGAGGCACGCAGGGTGCGGCGGGCGGGGTGCAGGTAGGGGCGCAGGGCGGGAGAGGTTAGCTGTGGGCTCTCTGTCAGTTGTGCCGGAGGGTGTAGAATAGATTCGGAGCAGCGGGACCCCATTGACTTTGGAGCCTTCTGGCGCCTGCACTTACTCATTAGAAGGCGCAAAGATTGTGTACCGAATCTCGCCTGGAACCACGCCGATCAGTGACGAGCCCGTGGCCGCCTTGATGGCACGCTCGATTGTCAGGACGCCCTCTAGCTCGGGCACTACTTGAACCGCCTGCATTGGGGCAGGACATCGCATCGCATGCAATCAGAAGGTGCACGGGCGGGGACATGCAGTCTGCGCACGCGTGTCAACTGCACGCGTCTCGTGTGCAGCTGAACGGCGCGTGCGCGTCCATTCCGCTTGTTGGTAAAGGTGGTCCTCGTTACTCACCTCGTAAAAACTCTTGAAGCGTTGGCCAGTGGCGCTGAAAGTAAGGTTCTTCCTCACGATCGCCGTTGGTGGTCGAGGCGGCAGCATGGCTGCAGGCGGTGGAAGCTGCCTGTCTGAGCTAGGAGTTGGGAAGGCCACCTGAGGCCCGAACGGAGGTATGGGAGCTACCGGCGGCCGAAGTGATGGTGCCGCCACCGGTAGAGGTGATGGTGATACGCGTGGGAGGGCAGCCTGGATGGGGCGTACATACGTGGGTTGCACAAACAAGCCGCCTTCATTTATTTTGAAGCGCACTGCTGTTGGTACTGCTGTGCAGTACCAACCAACACCTGCGCGACGTACGAGGGTGTGACGGAGGGGGCCAGCTATTGCAGGCCTCACCTCTGGAAGCCCGCTCGGGGGTGGGCTCCATGGACGCACCTGCAACGGCGGCGGCCGCGGCGGGCTCGGCGGCCGACGGGGCGGCGCGGGTGGTACCGGCGGCAACGGTGGGGCTGGCGGCGGCATGATGACCCCGTCCAGCGTCCACACGCCCGACTGCGGAGAAGAGCGGTGCAAAGCAATGTTCACGGCAAGCAAGTGGCGAAGGTGCTGAATTCGGTGCCCAACCCTTGACTCCTCACGTGCGCGGCCAGCATCGGCGTGTGCGCGGCGAAGCCATTGACCAGCGGCAGCGGCACCCTGTGCGAGAAGATTGAAGAGACATGGCGACATGTGATGGCATTACGGCGATTGGTAGCGCTGCACACATGTGCATAACATGTGAACCAAATTCCCTTGTCACAGCAGCAGGATAGATGGACGAATGACAGGCCCCGGCAGGACTCACGTGGAATTGTGCCGGATGCGGATGGTCTCGTTGGCCCAGGTGACGAGCTGCAGGCCATCTTGCAGGTCCTGGAAGTTGGTGAGCGCCACGCCCCACACCAGGTGCCGCTGCGGGAAAGGTGGCGGGGTGTTCAAGTTAAGAGCAGCAGGGCTAAGCTGGTGCGCAGGCCATGCATCGTAATCAGCTCTCGCTTCTTAAACGGAAGTTCATACTGAAACTTCAGTCATTCCACTCACCAGCCACAGGCGCCGTATAGCGGGCCCATTGGCCGCTGGGCTCAGCACGAGAGGTAGGAGCGCAGGGTTGGACAACACCGCCTGCGCGCCCACACACAGCAATGCGGCACGCGGGAGCGAGTAAGCCACAGGCGCTTGCATCGGCAAGAGAGCATTACCACTCGCTTCGTCCGGCAAAATGCAACGCCTGTGCACGAGTTCAGAGGCACTCGATCGCGTGTGTAGCGCATGCACCCACCTGCGCGCTCGGGATGAACGCTGTCGTGCGCGTGTCAGGGTCCTGCAGCCGCGCAATGTCATCCGCCGTCATCGCGTTGCGCATCACGCCCCAGAGCGTCGCATCCAGGGTGGAAGAGAAGTAGTCGAAGAGGCTGGTGGCGTTGGCTGTCGGGGACCGCAGGCAAGGAACGGGACGTGAGGAGTGGCACCGGGAGGTCACACCATGCACCAACATGCATGTAATGTGCTACAGGGTGAACAACTCAGCTGCACTCACAACTTGTGTTGGTGGTGGGCACTAGCGTGACGCCACCTGGAAGCAAAAGTCCGTCCGCCACCCACACGACCGCCTGTGGCGATTCGGTGAAAGGTGGTGCGTGAGTAATCCACATGTGCGGGCCGTGCACATGCACAAACGCCAGTGACCAACGGCCATCCTAGTCGTCTACATAGTCGTGCCCGCTCCCAGCTAGCTGACCTGGCCCACCGACACAGGCCGTTGGACCCGTACAGGCTGGTCGCCAGTTGGCCTTGCCCGTGACTTCAAGGCCAGCCACGTGTCAACGGCGCCAGGCATGGAAGGTCCTGCTGGCGCTGCCGTCGATATCCCTGTAGCCACTACCTCCACACTCTCGCCGTCGGCGGCTGTGCGCAGCACACTCCCAGTGAACGCATCTGCGGTGCCACCCGCTCCTGTTCCATTCCCCGGCGACATCAGCACCACGTCCGGCAGCAGGTGGTTGGCTAGGATGAGCCTCACAGCTGCCAGTGCCGTTTCGTTTGCCGGCCCGGAGCCATTGGCAGTGAGGAGCGCCCACAGCGTACGTTCCGTGTTGAAGACCGAATACCTGCAGGGATGCCGTTGGAAGGCAGGACGCGTCACGGCAAATAATAAACGAGAGCAGCCCCTGTCTTGTATGTTGGGCCATGGTATCCAGTCCCCAGCAGGGACCCGGGGCCCTGAACAGCCCCCCTCCCTCGCTCGTATGCCTTTGGGTTCGGGTTGGGCGCCCATGCCCCTTGTGCGTTTTGAAGGCCCCAACCTGCTCACCGAGCTACAGCGTGCCTCACCTGGGCCAAAGCACCGTTCCCGTCCATTGCGGATCTGACAACTGCGCCCGGAGCGGCTCCAGGCCCGGTGCCACCAGCCGTTCCCACACCGTACGGTTGGGGAAGGAGGCGGCCATGTAGGCATACACGTCAGCTGCCGCGGCGCCGGACAAGGGGCTCCCACTGGCCACCAGAACACCTGCTGGGGACGCACAGCGGCCCCACGGGAGGTTTCGGCACAGCATGCATAGCACAGAAACATCGGACATGACCGATGCAAGAATGTGCATGATAGCTGCACCACGCGTGATAGGTAGGTCCCGTCGTCCTCGGCCAAAACGCAGTTTGGTCCTCCACATACCGTAGGCTGCGGCGATGCAACGTGCACAGGGCACGGCACAGGGTATGCCAGTACTACGGTCTGCTTGTGTCTGATTGACGTTACCCGCTTTTGCTGGGCTGGCAGCTGTGCTACGTCCAGGGAACCTCCCTGGTCACGTCTACTTCCTGCCACGCCACCCGACACCATCGTTGTCTTTCCCCGTGCCCTAGCCCCGTGCCCTTTCTCGTTTGAGACTGACAACATACCTCCAGGCTGACCATCTCCAACCGTGGCTGCGAAGGCACAACACACATCGCTGTCAGCAGCATGCCCAAGCACAACCTGAATGAAATCCTGGAGGGTTGGCCTCCCAGCCCCCGCCGCAGCGACCAGGGCGGGAGGGCCCCCCAGGCCCGCCGCAGCGACCAGGCAGCGACTGTGAAGGGCCGCCGACACGCACGCCACCAACGCCGTGTCCAGCTCACCGCAGCCCAAGAGAAGCAACAACAATATCACTCGCGCCGCTGTAGGGCTCCTGGAACACCATAGCGAGCTCGAAATCGAGGTCGCTTGACGCATGGCCTACTCCAGCTAAGATGCGCCGGCCCTTCACTGATGACGGCATAAACAACCAAAAATCAACAAGATGAACAGTTTAGCGTGATTCTCGAGCGCCACTGTGCGTGTGGCCAAGGAACTGGGTAGAGCATTCTCGAGTCAGTCGCCTCTCATTCATATTTAAAGAAATTATCCCAGGTATATGGCATTGGCTTCAGACCAAGTTCACTCCGCCGACTGACTCTAGACTCGAATGGCGCAGCAGCCTGAACTTGCCAGGGTAGAGGCAGGGACAGATACACCTAATCCTTGAACACCGCCTCCTAAAACTCCGGCTTGAGTGAACAGTCTGCAGGCTGCGGATTGCGAAAAGGCGGACTCGCCCTATGGTCACAACAATGCGCTAAGTACACATATTCCAGTTTACATCCGTGATAATTTCGGAAAATATATATTGGTTAGTGGGGTCTCAGCGTCTACGGGAAACCGCCGTTCACGCGCCACTCGCTGCGCATTTTCGCATTTTCATTATAATGGCATAATAATTCGGTGTTGCTTGGGAATTGGAGTACTGAAGGCGTGCACGAGCTCGCAACAACCGCCGTCGGCACGGGGATGTTCCGCACGCGGTAGCTGTGACTTATCGCCTCCTGTTGGCAGCCAAGCTGGCAGCCCTGCCCTGTAGCACTTTCGGCCGCTCGTGCAAGCTCTCAACACTGGCGGCGGGGGGAATGTCGGGGCCGGGTGCAGCGGGCATTCTTGGTCAGGTTCGGTAGCTGCGCGGCGATTGACGGAACCGGGCAAGGTTGGCTTTCCCCGGTGAGGCCCGCTGTGCGACCAAACCTCTTGTTCCAAGGCCACCTGGGGCAGTGAGGGGGCAGCTGCCATCTTGCTGAGGGGCTGAAGGCGGTGGGGCTGCGGCCGTGGCGGAATGTACGGCTGGCCACTTGGTTAGGCGCCGTCAGGCAGGGCCCTCCCGTCGCCGCAGCCGCCCCAGCTGCAGCAGCTGCCCCAGACGCAGCAGACGCCCCAGCCGCAGCAGCCGCAGCAGACGCAGCCCTGTCGGGGCCAATGCCGCCGCTGCCCTCGTGCGTGTCGCCTGCTGGGGCTGCTGGAGGCGGCGGGCCCGCGCCCGGCGGCCCAGTGGTGCCTTTGGTGAGGGGTAGCTACTTCTTCCAGTGTCGGCCTGGGCAGTCGGCTGGGTTCGTGCAGCCGTTTGAGGTGCGCCGTGCCGCGGTCTGGCGTGCCGCGTGCGGGCGTGGCCCTGGTGGCACCCAACGGACGGCATGAATGGGGGCAAATCGTCAGTACCCGCTGCCTGCCTCGCGATTTGGTATGCTGGACGCCGGAAGAGCAGTGCTGCGAGCCTGTGACGGTGGTGTGTCGCAAAGCCGACAACACGACTTTGCGACGGCACTGCTCTAGTGTGCGCAGCTGTCTGTTGCCTGCTCGTCGCGCGCCTGCCCGTGCTCGTGTGGCGCAGTCGCGCAGAAGATAGCGGTCTGACTACACGCGGTGTCGCGGTCCGGCACTCCATGGCCTTTGGCGCGGCGCCGGCGGCCTGGGTTGCTTGGCCAGATGACATGGATGAGGAGCCGGCACACGCAACAGGCCGCCTAGCGGCCGCCGCCATCCCGCCGGCTGTCGTCGTCCGACCGGTCATCGATGGCGGCGCAGCGGCCTCCAGGCACCCGCGTCCGCACCGGCGGCGCTGCCGCTGATAGGGCGTCCGTCTTCGCCTCTCACCCCGCGCACTCCGGCAAGGCTCGGATAGGTTGGCGGCAGGTGGGGAGTGCTTTCTAGACGTGAATGCGCATACATGCGATGCCAGAAGAACTTGTCGTGGCCGTGGCGCCGGCACTGCCAGAGCAGCTGCCGGCGGCGGCCATGTTGCCTTTGGTCCCACCGCCGCCATCGCTCCCGGCGCCACCGCGGCTCTCAGGCGGTCGACGGCGTCGATGGGGCCCCTGCCGCCAAGCTCGCGGACACCCGCGCCGTCGGGGTTGCGGGCAGTGGCGTGCGGTTGAAGCCTTGAGCGGCTGGTGGAGCGGCAGGCGGCGCTGCTGGGCGTGCAAGCAGCTCTCAGGATGCAGGCAGCTTGTTTGACGGGCCCCAACCCTGTTCTGCTCATCCAACGGCACCGGGGTGGGAAGTTGAGGCGTCGGCCCGCGCTTCAGTATGCATCACCGCGCAACAGCCAGACAGCAATGCAAGTGTGAGCACCAGTGAGCCGAGTGAGAAGTAACGCAACAGCACGTCCGCTAACCGCACTCTCACACGTCCACAGCACACGTCACGGTGCGCGCTGCAGGCACCGCATCAATGCCTGACCGTGAAATGCACAAGCCCACAATAGGGTCCGACATGTTTGTCTGTGGTGGCGGCGAGCGCAGTGGTGGCGTTTTGGCGGCTGGGGTGGGCTCGGACCCTGCTGGTGTGGGTGGGGCGCCCGCAGATGCCTGGCTGCATTCAAGTGCACCCGGGCGAGCGCGACAACGGAACCATCATGTCCGCAGCGGACGTCACGGCCTCCTGGCTAACCGCGATGCGGCCCCCCGGCGTTACCTTCGAGGCGGTCCTGCAGCAGGTCCTGTGGGATGCGAGTGATCCGTACGCGGTGTGCTGTCGTGGCACTGGGCGCGCTCTGATCGCGCGCGGAAGTGGACTTTTGCGGGCACTCTGTGAGCGGCCCTTCTGATGTGCTGACCAGGTTTGCTGCGTGTTGGTGCTGTGCGTTGCAACCTTTCACCTGCCTTTGCTGCGTGTTGGTGCTGTGCGTTGCAACCTTTCACCTGCCATGTCTTTCCTCTCGCCCTCATATGTACTGCTGGGGCGCCCGCAGATGCGTGGTTGCATTCCAGGTTGGTTCACGTCTGGGGTTCGCTTATGTACTGCTGGGGCGCGGCCGCTGGGTTAGGTGGGCATGGCGGTCGGTTTGCAACTGTGCGTGTGTGCCATGGGGGCGTGCCGTGCTCCGGGGGGCAGTCATCCGTTGCTTGCATTAGTTCGCGAGGCACTGAAGGGCTGAGGAACTGCAGTCAGAAGGCATGTACCGTACGCGGAGTCTCATCAGCAGCTTGCCTTCCCTACATGGAGATGACGAGACGTCCCGTCTGCTCAGTCAGCTGTTGAATCCAGCCCGGCCCTCGGCATTAGTGCTGGTGTCCCAGTCTCTCAGTCTATGCGCTATGGGCTTCAGTCTATTAGCTAACCGGGTAGCAGATGTGAACAGCGCAGGTAAGACCGTCACCAGATCCCTACGAGCGGGCGCGACATCGCTCCTGCAATGCCTTTCACTGAGTCGGGGCTAATGTGGGCCACTGCGCAACTGATGCGACGATGCCAGCCCCGATACGCAGGTCACAAGGAGCGAGATGAGGCTTGAGCAGGCAGACCAAGCATGGTTACGTATTACAGGCACTCCTTGACCTCCACGATTGGTCTCTCCAAACCGCTCACGTCAGGGAGCGTGCCCAGCGTGCGACTCCCTTGCTTGTATGTATGTACATCCGCAAAGCCGGCCAAGCTGTCTAGTGTCCCACCGTAATGCATTTCGGCATCACCATCCCTTGCCCTCGCGGGCCGGCGTCCATTAGCCTTTTACTTGCTTCTACCCGGTGCCTCTGATTCTCAGGCCGGATTCATGTCTTATCCACCACACTTTTGCAACCAGCAATCATTGCGCTCACAATCACCGAGCAGCCGCTGCTGTGTTCAAGCCGCTTGCCGTGCGCGTTGCCACGATCACCGCCCAGCGGTGGCCATCGCCAGAAGCTTGCCCAGCGTCTCGTCGTTCCGCAGGATCTGGCCCTTCATTCCGATGATCCGGTCGCGCGCCTGTAAGCACACGGTAAGCATTGCAGCGGGGGCCACATCGTCGCAAGCGAAACATTACCGAGGTGAAGCTGAGTCGCAGGGGCATGCCGCGCTTCAGCACGCGCAGTACGCCAGGCACGCTCAGATAAGCTCCCAAGGCCTGCACCCTGTTCCTGCACGAGTTTCCTACCTAACAACATGGGGCCGCCCGTGCGCTGAAGCCTGTCCACTGCCCGCCGGGGCAACGGGCCCAACCCATGTCCCGCACACCCCAAAGCCGTGCATGCCCAGCATCCATGCAGCCCCTTCCCCCCCTTGCCCTGTTCCCACCTGCTTGATCTGGCCGTCCAGGTCTGCCAGCTGCGCGTCCACGTTGGCCGCCTCGCCCTGCAGCCGCAGCTCGCGCGCCAGCTCGTCCTGGTACATGCGCTTCTCCGTCAGCCAGAACCTGAGGTGAAGGAGTGCCAGGAAAGAGGTGCATGTGCCTTTTGTAATGTCGCGTTCATGGGAGGCAGACGGGGATGCGGACGAGGCGCTACAGAATTGCGTCAGCAGGAGCGGGCGCTGCGGCTTTCCTTGTTCCTGCACGTGCTCGTGCAACTCACTTGTACTCCTTGCGCATGTTCTCGATGTCCTCCTGCAGGTAGTCCATCGACTTGGCCAGCGGCGTGCTGCTCTGGCACAGCTTCTGCACCAGATCGCGCACGCTGGATGGGTCGTGCGCACGCGACCCGGCAGCGGCAGCGCCCGCGCCGGCCGCCTTGCCACCGAGGCGCTTGAGGATGATCCCAGTGCTGCCCTGGTCAGACGTGTCCGCATTGTCCGCGGTGGCATCCGCTCCCGCTTTCTGAGGGCGCATTGATACGGTCACGGGTAAACAAAATGTTGGTGAAACGCTGGGATGTCGATGTGCTTCAATGTCCCCAGGCCGTGCAGCACTTCCTCCTCGCCCTCCACCCACCCGCCGGGCTGCCGACCCCGAGTACGCCCAATCCAACAAGCACCCCCACACGCCAGCCTGAATCACAAGTGGAAAGCACGGTCGCCACCCGCTGACCGCACCTTGAGGCCCTTCTCCGCCGCCAGAATGTCCTTAACTAGGACACCCTGCTCGCCCGTCAGGTTGTTGCCGCCCGACAGCACCGGCGTCTGCTCGTGCACCACCTCCACCTCGTCGTCGCTGTTGTCCTTGGCGTTGTCCGTGAACACCGCCACGGGCTTGGACACCTGCGCAACGAGAGGGAATGATGCCCACGGCGCCGTCAAGGCCTGCGCGCCAGATGCTTCAACGGGCTCCGGCGCCGGTCGGCCGGTTGAGTGTGCGGCATGGGCGGCTGGGCGCGATCAGCATTGGCGCCATGCACCGCTCCCTAACGTCTGCATGCAACCGTACTCGCCTTGCTGTCCGTGGGCTTGGGCTCGTTGGGCCGCCGTGTCGCGGTGCCCGGGCGAATTCCAGTGCCCGCCAGCATGGTCGGCCTACGGCGAAAGGCGTTTTCCGGACGCATGCTGACATGCTCGATAGGTGCTTCATGCACACTCTCCGCCTATGCATTTTGCTTCACATACCCTGCTTCCCATATGCTCGTAAATCCGTGGCGGTACGTGAACCCGGCCAAACTCACTGCTGCGGCTGGGGCACGCGAGGCGGCGCCTTCCTAGCGGAAGTGGGCCGCTGGAACTTGGGCGCGGCGCTGCCGCTCTTGTTGAGCGGGTCCTCGCCGCCAGGAGAAGCGGAGCGAGCGGGGGGATCCGCGGCAGGCGGCGGCGGCGGCGGCGCCTCCTCGGCTGTAGCGAGATACAAGTGCACAGCGGTGTTAGAGTCATGGGCCCCCTCAAGCCAGTATTACCACCAGACCCAGCACCTACACGCTCTCCAACCCGCCCCGCATGCCCCCAACCATCCGTTAAGCCAGACCCAGGGCACCCGCTCGCCACAACCACACGCCCGCACCTGCGGGCGCGGCCTTGGACTTGGACGGCTTCTCCGGCGGGGGCTCCTCCTTCTTCTTCGCCGGCGCCTTAGCCGGGGGCTCCTCCTTCGTCCTCGACGAGCTCTTTGAGCTCGAGGACTTCTTTTCCGCCTCCGGCTCCGCGGCCTTTTTCCGTGCCGGCGACGCCTCTGCCCGGCTCTTCTCCGCCGGCTTCTCCGCCGGCTTCTCCTTCTTCTCGGGCTTCTTCTCTGGAGGCGGGGCCTCCTCCTTGGCCGCTGCCGGCTCGGCGCCCCCGCCACCTAGTACTTTCTGCGGCCATCAAGCAATGCAGACGTGAGGGAGATGCTGCAGGTGCGCTCATATTTTCCACCCCTACAGCCAGAACCACCAGTGCGGCTCATGCACAGCGTGCAGCGCGCTGGTGTTTGGTGGCTGCTGCAAAGCCAGCTATGGTTTCGGGTGCTGCAGCGTTAGCCCTTCATACACATGTTACTTGTTTGCAAAAGCGCTCCCCTGCCCTTGCAACCCACCTGGACTGCTTTGGCGCCGTTACCCTTCTGGCACGCCCGCCCCAGCATCTGCAGGAAGATGTTCGTGTTCTCCGGCTCCAGGCCAGCCACGATCTGCGCGTTTACAGCACATGATCACATGCTATCAAATGATGGTGCACACGCAGCGGAAAGAAGGCCCGTCACGCAAGTCCTGGCACGCCGCACCTTGTTGGGTCGGGCGGGGCACTGCTCCCCCAGCACCATGCTGACCACCTCGATGGCTTTCTTCAGGTACGCAACTTTGGCATCCTTCTCCTGTGTAATGGGGAGGAAGGCCCCAGTGAGCAGGGCACTCCGCGATAGCACTAGACGCGGTTGGTATCATAGTGCACGGACCTGAATGGCCTTGCCGTCCAGCTCATCTCCCTGGTACAGCCCTGGCGCGAAGCCAGTTGCTTGTTGCACCTGAATGGCAATCGAATGCATGCAGACAGGGTCGCCACACGACCTCGCGGCATGCGAGTCCCAGAACTTGTTCGCCGCGCCCTTGCTTCAACCATTCCCTTACGTCCACGAATAGAAGCAGGGAGCCACGTACTATGTTACACTCTAAAGTCCACGCGGTCTCACCGCGGTGACCACATCGTGAAGGAAGCGGAAGGGAGGCTTCTCGAGCAGTTTCTGGGACAGCTTAGGCTTATCAAAGATAGGGCTTGCACCCTGCAGGGTGTCAATGGTTGCTTGCCAGTTATCGCACATGGCTTCAACGCGGCATATAAGGCCCCGTCAGGGGAGGGCTTTTCAATTAACGGGGCCCAATAGTATTGTTTGAAGCAGCTTATGTTGCCAACGTCTATTGTCTCAGGCCTAAGTGGGCGCTGCGTGCAGAAGGCAAGTCGCACCGAAGACCGGGCCCCCGCATGGAATTCTTGGGCGCCCACGATTTGCGCTGCACAACATACGTGCACAGCAAACGGCTTCATGCACAAGCAGCGCCAGAGCACTCGCGAGGTACAAACCAAACCGCTCGGCACGCACACACGTTCAGGTGTCCCGCAAGCCACCATCCTCGCACAGCACACGAGCACACGACCTTAATGCCTTCCCTACATCATTGCCTCTCCATAATTCTTCATCACACCTATTGCTGCAGAAGTCTTACTCCTGCCGTCGGACCCTGCGATGGCCATCAAAGCTCGCCTCGTCCAACGCCCGGCCACGCCGGGCAGCACCCAACGTTCCAGGCACTCCACTGTCTTGGTCCAAACCATGCCAACAATCACATCCTGCGCTTAGTAACCGTCGTCCACTTGGTAATTCTCACAACGTGCAGCACTCTGCCGCACTTTCGCAGTACGTCATACGGAGAACATTTCAGTCTGACGCCCTGCCACACCCTTCCTCTCATGAAATCGATCATCTTTGCTCACGCACACAAACTCGCACTCCGTTCAGCACAACATGCCCGTTCAGCTCAGAGCCACGCCCTCACGGCTTGTGTTCCCCTCGACGGCCTTGATTCGGCTGCTGTTGCTGCTGGACCTGCACCACCTGCTCGGGTATTGTGGCGGCCTGGGCGGCGCCGGCATTGAAGGCGCTCAGCATTGCGTTCCAGATGAGGCCAGCGCCATTGACGTACAGGACACGAGAGGTGGGCGGCACGAACATGAAGTTTATGACGTTCGCGACAGGCCAGAACAATGTGCCTGCATCACCGGAAGCGCAGGCACGGTCAGTACAATCGCAGGTCACTGCAGGCTTGCTCCCTCCCTGCTGTCGCTTGCGTGCAGCAGCGTTTCCACGCATGCACCATGCGCGACTCACCGACAGCGTACGCCTGTGCAAAGCCATTTCGGAGCTTGTCTGTTGCAGCCGCGACGTCCCCACCAGTCTCCAGCATGGTGATGTAGGTGAAGAAGGCGGCCAGGTAGCAGGGGAACAACGTGACCTGCCCGAACGCGGTCTTCCTGATGGCCTGTGTGCAGGGAGGAGTAGAGCCCGCATTGAAAGACAGCCTCTTTGGTGCGGTTGGCGCCTATCCCATTTACAGCACGTAGGCTTTGGAGGGCGCATCAATCACTCGGCGCCACACGATGCTAACCCCTTGCCGCAATCACAACGTTTCCGTACCCACCGTGCCCAGATTCTTGGCGGGCCCAAAGCGCTCGTCAATCATGCGGAAGCCCCAGAGGAAGTATGGCCCATGCAGCGTCAGGCCAATCAGCCCGAACCGTGCGGTGCGGCTCCAGTCGTACGGCGTATTCCTGCGAACAGGTTTCGGCAGGAGCAGGCAGGCAGGAAAGGCAGTTGACTTCGTGACGTTGTCAACCAAACCGCCGTGCCCAAAAGCATGGGCGCTCCGCTCCAGGCTCGTAGGACTTCAAAGCCCTGGTTGCGGCCCTGGTCCGCTGCGCGGCGCCCACACCGCGGTGTGCCACGACCCAGTTTCACGCCGCTCACTTTCCACGCCGCTGAAGGCTTTGGCAGATGACGTCACCCGCGCTCATGACCACACAGCTAGTGAGCCCAGCGCGCGCCACAGGCGCTAGCTTGCCTAGCCGCGCAGAGAGAGCGGCCATGCTTGCAGTGTGTCTCCGTATCGATGCTTAAAGCGAGGACTTTAATCGAGTTTGAATAGGCCAACCAACATGCTTTTTTGTAGGCTGGTCAACAACGACGGGCCTGCGTGGCCAGCTCCATTCGGCGCGATTCAGCCAATTTGTGCAATAGCGCAATTGATTGGTTATATAATATGGATTGGAAGAGTCTGTTAAAATCAACACTGTTCTGAAACTCATTCCGATTCAGCTGTCATTGGCGAAGCCTCCGCGTCATTTGCCACTGTTGTTATCCCTGAGCATATATTCATGAAAACATGACGTGCACGATTTGTTCTGTCAGCTTGGCAAGTCGGTGAACGGATTGTGACGGTCAACCTCGGCCGTGCCCAGCGCGCGTTCCTTGCATCGATGGCGCAAGCGGGCGATGCGGTGGACCGCGTTGTCAGCAGAATCATGTCCTCCGGAAGCAGGGGCAGGGGCGTCGGTGCCAAGTCGCCGACAAGGTGCGTGACCGCGGACTCCTGCGTGGGAAAGGCACCTGCCGGGCGCACGTTTGACCCTGGGATTGGCCGCAGGAGCGCTGGTAATGTTCCCCAGCGGGATGTGAGCTCAGGTCGTGACAAGCGCCCGTCAGGCGCACAGAAGCAACCGACTCGTGGCAAGTACCCGCATCCGCAAGGGGCTGAGGGGGAAGCTGCGATGGAAGGAGCTCAGTGCAGGGGGTGCAATTACGCCAGAACCTGTGCATCTGGGACCGTGCGTACCGTCACGCGGATGTGCTCTACCTGCAGGCATCTTGGGACCGGCCACAACACGCGATGCCAGTCTGGCAGGCACGACGGTGAGTTCCGGCGCGTCGTGTTCGGCCCGGCTAGTTGCCCGTTGCTTGCCTGGGTAGGATAACATTTGTGACCCGTGCGCATCCTTTTCACAGGTCGTTCCGTCTCTTGTATTTCCGAAGGGCCTGCTCAAGCCCGGATCACTGCAGCTGCCGCTGTCAGCTAACAAGCCAGCAACGTCGTCCAGCGCGGTAGGGGGCGCAAACCAGCCTGACATCGAAACAGCCGCCACCGTAGCTTTAGGAGCAGCAGGAGCAGGAGCATCAACATCAGAAAGTGCAGCTGCATCACGGCCTGCATCAGGCGCAATGGTGGCGCCCAGTGCTGTGGCTGGCGCCCCATCACCGGCGGCTTCGCCACCATATGCTATCCTCCGCCAGCGCGGAGCCAGCCCGCCGCCCCTGCAGCCGGTGCGGCAGGGTGGCAGCGCCGATGACGGTGCTGTCCGCCTGGCGTTGATGCGCGGGGCAGCAGCTGGAGCAGGTGTCGTGGCTGGCTCGAGTGGCCCGGCGCACAGCGGAAGCAGGAGCAGCAGCCCAGGTCCGCAGCAGGGTGGTGGCGAGGCCCGGGCTGGCGTGTCGAAGCTGATCCTGAGCGCTGCGGCGTTTGCGACCGCCAACGACAGTGGCATTGGAGACGGGAGCAACGCTGCGGGAAGCCCGGGTCGAGGGTGCGCTCGTATCAGCAGCCCGGGGCGAGGAGGGCCTGCAGCGTCCAGTGCGGGCAGTCCGAAAGCGGCACCGCGCGGGAGCCCCCGGGGCAGCCCCCGGAGTCCACGCGGGTCGACGCAGCGGTGGGGAAGTGGCAGCGGGCAGGCGGCAGGCGGGCCGTCAAGTCGCAGTGGCAGCGCCGGAGGCGCCAGCAGCCATACCATCACGCGCGCCGCTGCACTCCGGGCGCTTAAGCAGCAACGCTCCACCACTCCCGATCGCACTACCGGCACCGTCAGCGCGACTGCCACGCACGCTGGTGCGGGTGCGGTAGCAGACGCAGCCGGCACGGGCGCCTGCAGCTCGGCTACGGCGAGCGGCTCGGTGCTCACCACCGCTGCCACGCCTTGCTCGAAGCCGGTGGCAGCCGTCGCCGGGGACGTCATGTCTGACCTGGCTGCTGCTGTACCGCGCTCCCTGAACGACGGCAGCACGGGCGCGAAGCGCACTGCCGTCACAGTCGAAGCGGCGACCGGAGCAACCGCGTCGAAGCCGGATGCGATCGTCGGTTCGGGGCCGCAGGATAGCAAGGAGGTATCGACGGTAGTGCAGGCGCCAGCTCCGGATGCTGCGAAGGCCCCTGGTGACACCACATTGAATGGAAGCAGCACCGCAGCTGGGGCCTCAGCAGGCTACGCTGCAGCACGGCTCGCCGCTGCCCGCTCACCTTCCCCGGGGGCCCGCGGCGCCAGTCAGGGGCAGGTTGGGGCAGAATCCGCCCTTGCGCCTGCTGCAGACACGGCTGTGGGGCTGACGGAGCGGCAACAGCGGGCCATGAGGCAGCACGTGCAGCGGCAAAGCAGCCCCTCGCCGCACAAGGGCGCACGCCCGGGCCTGGCCCCCGCAGCGGGTGGCAGCTCGCCAGCAGCTGCGCAGCGCGCCGCCGGCACGCCAGGGGCGCTGGCCAACGGCGGCGGGGGCTTGCCGGCATCGGGTCAGGTGCAGGGGTGGCAGAGCGACGTGGTCGTGGCGGCCAAGTCACGGATCAAGCGGTTGGAGGACCAGGTGAGGGGAAGGTCAGGCCGTCACGAACCCGCCCGGTACAGAGTCATGCAGAGCGTCGGCGAACGCCCAGCAGCATTGCAGCTGTCGGACGCGCGCACCGCCGCGGCTTGAACTCGAAGCATTGCGCTGCCCTCCCGCAGGTGGCGGACCTGACAACGCAGCTATCCGGCGCCAAGGCCGCTCGTGGCGACATGCAGCGGCAGCTGGAGGACCTGCAGCGCCGCAACGCCACCACCGGCCCCGAGGTAGGATACACAATGCCGCCAGCCGTGGCGCAATCAACCCGGCGAAGCCGGAACCATGCAGTAGCGCAACTCTCCAGTGCACGGCGCAAGCAATCTTTGTTTATGGCGCGGGCCAACATGGGTGGCCCCACGCACCTGTGGTGCAGGCGCTGGCGCGGGAGCTGCGCGAGGCGCGCGAGCAGCTGAAGGCGTCGGCGGGCCGGGAGGCGGAGCTGACGGCGGCGCTGGGCCGAGCCAAGTCCGCGAATGAGGGCCTGGCGGCGCAGAACAAGGCGCTGTACGGCACGTTGGACGAGACGCTGGCGGCGGCGGAGCATGTGGGTGGGCGGCAGTACTGAGAGTGTTGCTGGTTGGCGGATATGGATGGATTGTGGGGAGCATGGGTGTTTGGGTGGGGCTGCCCGAGTGGCAACGCGGCGAGGGTCGTTACGTCTTCGCGCAATGTGCTCACCTGTAGCGCCCGGAAATGGACTGCGCAGGCCGCGGTCGAGTTGAGGCAGCTGCGGGCTGCATGCACGGAGCTTCAGGTGCGTGTATTGGGCTTGGCGCGTTATCTGCATTGTTTTGCGCTGTATTCGAGCTTATCCGCGGCCTGAAATATGAGGCTACTCCTTGCCATTCGACTGAGTAATCCAGCCCCCTCACCTTGTGCTGCAGTCGGCGCACTCGGCGCTGCAATCTGACGACAGGGAGCTGCAGGAGGAGCTGACGCTGCGGGAGCGAGCACTGGCGTCGGTAAGGACCCGTGCACGGCCGCGCTAATGTTTCCACCGTCTGCATGTCCGTGCTGGCATGTTAGTGTTCCGCACACAACCGCACCAAGTGGCTTGCTTGGACCTTCGTCACGCGCTGTCAACAACTTCACTAGCCCTTCGCCGGTTGTCGTGCCTGTCATTAACAGGTCCAGGCCGAGTACGCGGCGCTCAAGCGGCGCCACGATGACGCCGTGGCGGCTGCGGAGGCGGCGCGTCGCGACGGCGCGCTGCGCGAAGGTCGCCTGCGGCGCGAGATTGAGGCGGCGCAGTCGCAGACGGCTTCAATGCAGCAGCAGCTGACCAAGCTGCAGGTGTGTGGGATGTGTGGGGTGTGGGGGCCGCAGGCCCATGTCTGCCCCGGGTTTGTGTGCATTGGCGGCCTCCTGGTGTGGGGCAGCGCCGATGGGTGACCATGCAGCCTCACACGACCGCTGAGCGCGGCTTGCTTGCTTTCCCGCACCTTGCAGCGCGAGCACCAGCAGCTGCATGGACGCAAGGCGGAAAAGGACAAGCAGCTGGCGGCGACGGCGAAACGGGCAGATGCGGCGGTGGAGCAGCTGGCGGCCGCAGAGCGGCTGGCCCAGGAGCAGGCCGGTGCGTGCAGGCGAATTTAGAACCGTGGCCTGCGCCGTGCACCTGTGGTGTCGCATGAGCATGCCTACGTGCGTGACTAACGCGCCTTGTGCCGCGCTATGTTGCAGGTCTGGTCCGAGAGCTGGAGTCGCGCTCGGCGCTGCTGCGCAACCGCAACTCGGTCCTTGACAAGGCCGTGGCAACCGAGAAGGAGGCGCGGCAGGCGGCGGAGGAGCAGGTGAGCAGGCGTGGCAACCGCCAGATCCGTTTCCATCCTGTTGGGCTGACAGCTGCTGTCGCGCCCTTGCCAAAAAACATAAGTTCGTTGTGTTCAAGCAATCGACACAACGTTTTCAGGTCCGCAAGCTGGAGGAGGAGATCACCGTGCTGGTGGCAGTGGTGCGCCAGAGCGACCCCAACCTGGAGTCCCTCAGCGGCCGGCTGCAGCTGCACGGCGGCCGGGCCTCCGGCGCGTCCGCCGCGACGCTGCGGTCCGCGGCCGCCGCCTCGGTCGCAGCGGCGGCCGCGGCCGCGGCTGGCACACCCAGGACCGTGGCGCACCATGCGGGCCCTGCAGACGCAGCTGCTGCGACTGCCGCGGAAGCTGCGGCGCGCGAAGAGGCGGAGCTGCAGGAGTTCGAAGCCGTGGAGGCAAGAGTCGCCGCTGGCCGGCCCGCGAGTGCAGAGCCGGTGGCGGAAGGACCGATGGCTGAAGCGCAGGCTGGGCCGGTGCACTCGCTGGTCACCGTGACCGCTTTGGCGGCCGATGCTTCTCCAGGCAAGCGCCTGGGTACAGCAACGCAGCCTTCCGCCGCGATTGTGAAGCATGCAAGTCTTCAAATGCTATTATGCTAGGCGTGTCAATCCACCACGCCACAACGTCTGCTCGTCCGCTCAACCGTGCCTTCCGCTGCACGTGCATCACAAACCGCAGGACCGCCTGGGCTCACGGTGCGTGCCCCACCACCGCAGCAGCCGCAGCCGCGCGCGGCCTCAGCGTCGGGGGCGGGCGCAAGCCGGGCACGCAGCCCAAGCCCCGTGCCCAGCCCTCCTGCGGGCGTGGGATACCCAGCCAAGCACAGCATGACCGGCGGCGTGTTTCTGCCGTGTGGCTCACCGACAGCCCAGCTGCAGTACAGCCCCACGTCCGCAACCCGCGCACGATCGCCGGCGGGCCTGCTGCCGCCCGCGCATTCGCTCTCTCCCCAGCCGAAGGGTGGCGCGAGGGCACGGTCGGCGGGCGCGCGGGGCGGGGGTAGCGATCTGGCTGGCGCCCGGCAGCGCCAGCGCGCCGCCAGCCCTAGTTGGGCCAACGGCGCTGTGATGTTGGACGACGAGGCCGCCGGCGGTGGAGCAGGCCGTGGTATCGTTGGCATGCGGCGCGCGAGCACGCCGCCGGGGCGCATCAGCGCCGGGGCCCGCGCCAGGCCGCAGCAGTCAGGCGCGGGGTCCACGACGGGCGCTCCCCGCGCGCCCTCTCCGGCCTGGGTGGGTACCGGCCGTGGCGTGGCGCGTCGCGCCAGCACGCCGCCTGCCGGCCGTGGCCCGGCGGCCGCGCGACGGGAATCCTCAGGCCACGGTGGTGTCCACGTCGGAGGCAGCAGCAGCGGGGGTGCCAAGCTCCGGGACGCGCTGTCTCCAGCGTCGACGGCCCTGAGCCAGGCGGCTTCTGGCTGGGGCGCTGTCGCTCCCGGGAGCAACGGCGGAGCGACCCTCATGAACCCGGGCGACATGGGCGGCGTGTTCTGGGGCAGTAAGCGGCGCACCAACAGCGGTGGCGGCGGCAGTGGAAGTGGCGGCGGCGCGCCCCGCGTCGCCAGGCAAGATTCAGCAGGCGGCATTCTGGGCAAAAAGGACGAGGCGGGCGGCGGCGGGTACGCGGCGCTTTCCGCGCGGCGAGCCATGGCTACGTCTTGGCTCACCACCGGCTCCGGCGTGTCCGGCGATAGCAGCGGACAGCGGTACAGTGGAGGCGGCGCGGGTGAGCCCGCCGCTTGGCACGGTTATGAGCGCTCCGTCTCCCCAGCAGCGGTGCCCAGCGTCCGCCGCGCCAAGTGAGTTTGTGTGCTGTGCAGCATGTCCGTTTCCGCTTGCTGCGCGTTGTTGTGACTAGCGTGATTTTTCGCATGCGTAGTCAGCATATGCTTAGTCAGTAACTGCCTTGCTCTCGGCACGCGGCCGCGCATCTGACGCACCCAATGAACCTCACGACCCCCGTACATGCAGGACGCCGGAGCCCATGACGGCAGCGGCCTGGGCGAAGGCGGCGGGCCCGCGCAGGCGCGCCGCCACCCCGGACGCCATCCGCCTCAGCAGCACTGGCCGCGGCTGCTACAAGCCGCACCCGTCGGCTGCCTCTGGTGCCACGGGCAGCAGCGGCGGCGCCGCCACCAGCGCAGCCAGCAACGAGCTGGCTGCGATTCTCAAGCCGTCGGCGGCGTTGTTTGCCTCCGCACACGAGCCGGTGCCGTCCGAGTCGCCCCACATGCAGCGCGAGCCGACGTTTGACGAGCTGGCTGCGCCCAGCGGGGAGCACGGGGCAGCAGGAGCGGCGTCCACTGGGGCGCACGGCATCGGGGAAGGCGCGCGGCGCAGCGGTGGCACTGCAGCCAGCGGCGGCGATGGCGCGGATGCGCCCGGCGGCGGTATCAAGCTCGCTCGCGCTTACTACGAGCAGCAGTCGCCGCCAAGCCGTGCAGACACAGGCGACGGAGCAGGCGCTGGCGGTGGCGGCAGCGGCAGTGTCGGCAGGGCGGGGGCGGGAGAGATGTTCCGCGCCAGCTACGCATTCGACACCTCGCCGCCGGGTTCAAAACCTTCTGCCTCGGCGGCGGCTGGCGGTCCGCGTGCCGTGTCATTCGGCGGCACCACTCACGTGGGCGGCGGCGCGGGGTCGCTGCAGGGCCAGCAGATGTCAGCTGCAGGTGCTGCTGATGGCAATGGGCGCAGCGCGTCGGCCTCCCTCGGCGGCGCTGCACACGCTGGTACCGGCGGCAGCGCCAGTGATCCAGGCGACATAGATGCCAAGTCGCTCAGCGCCGCGCTCCGCGCGCTGCAGGAGCGGCAGGCACGGCTGCTGCAAGCGCTGACCTCGACCCCGACCACGGCCACCACACCTACTGCCGCTGCTAGCCAGCCACAGAGCAGTCCGCTACTGCCGCAACCACCTCCGCCGCAGCCGCACCAGCCCTCGGCATCGGGCCCAGTGGCAGTCACACAGGGCGTGGGCGTCTCGACAAACTCGACAGGAGGCACGCCTGGCTCCTTCAGTTTCCCAGCCCCGCAGCCGCAGTCTCCCCTAAGCGAATCGCCGGCCTCGCTGCCGCCGTCCCAGCACTCGTCATCCCCGCCCAGCTCCAGCTCCCGGTCACCGCTGCTGCCAGTGCCGGAAGCGCCGCATGAGGGCGGGTACGCCGAAGCCAGCGAGACGCGGTGGCGCCAGCACGACGGCGGGCATGACCACCCCGTTCCCGGTCGCTCCCATGGCGGTGGCGTGGCTGGCGGCGGCATCAGCAAGAAGCGGCCTGCGTCTCAACAGCGTGCGGCACCCTACCTGCTTCACGACGACGAGGAGGCTGCGGCGGCCGGTGCATCAGGTGCGACGGCTCAGGAGGCCAGCAGCCAGCCGCTGGGCGCAGGCACGGTGCAGCCGTCCCAGAATGGCCAGTGGTGGCCGGGCCAGGACGGGCCGCGTGCGCCAACTGCCGCGGCCGCCGCTGGCGCCAGCACCGGAGGAGCCCTCCAGAGCCCGGCGCGCACGAGCCGGCGGCCCAGCGTCACGGAGGCAGCGGAGGCGGCCGTCGCCGCGGGGGCCGGCGTGGGAGGCCCGCTGACCGCTTTGCTAGGACAGCTGCAGGCGGACAATGCGGGTGGCGGCGGTGCCAGCGCAGCAGCGAACGCGGGGGCCCCCGCTGCGCCGCCCATTGTCGTGACGCACTTCAGCCTGGCCTCGGCGCTGTCGGCAGTCGCACAGGCGCAGCCGCAGCCGCACACCGAGGCCCTGGGAGCACCAGCTGCGCAGGGCGGTGCGGCCGCTGGTGGCGCTTGGGGCTACGCGGCCGCTGACGACGAGGAGGTAGAGGACATGGCCGAAGCGGAGGAACAGGGCTGGCGTGGGGCGGCGGCGCAGCCGTGGCGCTCGCAGCCCCTTTCGCAGCACACAAGCGTGCCGCACGCCGCCATACCGCCCAGCGTGCACGCCAAGCAGCAGCAGCAGCAGCTGCAGCATTCCGGCCTGCCGGGCTCACAACCGCCCTCAGCCACAGCTGCGGCGGAGGGGTCGTTCTTCGGTGACGAGTCCATCGCCGATGCGGCGGGTGTGCCGTACAGCAACGTCGTGAGCCCGCGGCTCGGCGTGACCCTGTACGACAACCACGTGTACGGCGACAACTCGTACTCGTACGGCCCAGGTACGACTGCGGCCATTGACAGCACCGGTGGTGGCGGTGCAGCGGTTGGTGTGGACCGCGTGCCGCCGGAGATGCACGTGGCTGCGGTCCGTGAGATGTACGGCGTGGGTGGCAGCAGTGGCGGCGGCGGCGGCGGCGCAGCAGCGGCGCACACTCGCGGGTCGGCGGCTGACGGCCCCGGCGTGCCGGGGGTGGTGGTCGGGCCCGTGCGCATCCCGACCTCGATCGGCCACCCGGCACAACCGCACCTGCCGCGCAGCCGCCTGGGCGAGACTATGGCTGCGATGGATGATGCCCACGAGGCGTCCTCACCGCCGGCTGCATGGGTGCCGCTGCGCATGCGCCACAGCAACGGCGCCAGCTCCCCTGCCATTTATTCCAGCAGCGGTGGCGGCCAGCCCACCCACAGCGATAGCATGGGGGCATCTGCGCCGTCCGCCCGCGGTGCTGGAGCACATGCGTCAGGCTCAGCGGCGGCTACCGGCGCCGCCGCATCGATGGCGATGGCGCAGGCTGTGTTTGCAGCTCGCATGCGCGAGGCCGCCATGGCAGGTCTGTCCGACGACGACGAGCAGTCGACAGAGGAGTATGGCGACGATGACTTTGTCGACGAGCAGTCAGGTCCGCCGGGCATTCAGCAGGGTGGGCATGGGGCAGCGCAGGCTGCACCACAGGCTGCACCACACGCGGCTCCGTCGGCCGCTGTTGGCGCGGCCACCGCAGATGGGATGAACAAGCGGCAGCGGATGGGCTCTGCCACGGGCTCTGCAGGATCTGCAGAAAGTGGAGCCCCAGCGGTCGGAACCTCGCTTGCCGCTTCCATCGCTGCGGCCCTGGCCGGCGCGGCGGCGGGGGCGGATGGAGGCTCGCCGCCTCGGCAAATGCAGCAGCACGTGCCGCACCCGGCTATGCAGGCTGTGGCGGTCCCCAGCGGCACCATCGCAACTGCTGCTCGCGGCTCCACATCCAGTGCTGGTGCGGGCGATAGCGCGTCAGGCTGGGGTTCGAGCCTCCTGACGAGCAGCGGCGGCGGCGGGCCTGCCAGCAGCACGATTGCTGCCACAGCCCATGCATCGGCCTCGAGCACGTCCTCAGCGGCGCTGCTCGCTGGCGGCTCGGCGTCAGCTGTTCGGCGCAGCTTCCAGCAGGGCAGCGGCGGGTCATTGCTCCTGGGAGCTTACGCTACTGCTGTCGCGCCGACGGCTGTTGACGCTGGCGGGGCCCGGAGCCGCAGCCTTGGCACCGTGAGCGGCAGCAGCGCTGTTGCGCTTGGGAGCGTTGGTGCTGCTGCGGCGAGTACTAGTGCCGTTGGTGCAGGAGCCGCGTACGGGAGGCCGTCGTCGCCTGGCGTCAAACCGCTGAGCCTGGCTGACGTGCTGCGGCGCTCACCCAGCGGAGGACAGTGAGATACTTCGGCATATTGACTATGTGGGTTTTGGGGCGTCTGTTGGTATTATGACGCAAAGCGCCGAGCACACCCTGTGCGAGCAGTGTATTATGGCAAGTGATGCCCGGTTCGTGGTGCCAACTGCACTATACATTACCGATAGAGAGGCCCAGGTTAAATGCCATTGTTGGTTGCCGTATGTGTGGGGGGTTTGGCGGGGGGGTGGGGTGAATACCGTCCCCAGCAAAACCAAACTAACCAGACGGGGGAAATGTCGTAGCGGCAATGCAAAGCAGTATAATACTCGCGAGGTGGGGTAGCCGCCCTGTCGAAAGGTTGGTGTAATTTAAACCCCACGTTTAAAGCCCAAAACGGGGTGAGCCGTCCATGTGGGTTTGTTGTGAGGGCGTGCCGTGAGGGCGGCCAGCCGGCTTACCGTAGTACAGACCCAGGCATGTAAAGGCAAGCACGGTACTCGTCACCGGCACCAGTCGCCGCGCCCGCCCCCTGGCCCCGTTACCCCGGCTATCAGCTCGCCTCCTTATTAGTGTTGTGAACTAGAGCCGCAAAGCCGCTGAGCCCCAAATCACGACACTTGGCATCAGGGCCCCTACATGCGTGGGACACGAGTATGCAACGGCCCTGCGGATCAGGCGGCGGTCTCAGTCTCCCAGGGTGAGGAGATGCCCAGTGCGGACGGTGCGGTGCGGCTGGCAGGATTTACACACAGTGCCGCCACTCGGGAGAAACCTAAAGGGAACTCAGCGCATGATTCAATGGTGGCGCCGCCACGCACACGCGTCATGCACGTACACGCGGATGCGCCTGCAAAACCGCCGACAACACTGTCGACCACTCTGCCCGACCTTGACCTCAAGTCTGGCACCCGCACCATGGACAAGAAACGGTGGCCAAGACCGCACCGCCAGCATGGACTACGGTACCTGTATGGAGAGCCACTTACACGGCACGGCTAGCAGCATCAGGGGGGGAGCATCATCGCCACCACGCTAGGCTGGCGCCCGGTATCCAATAAACTGCCCTCACATCCATGAGCCCCTGAACGAGACAGCTGCCGCGTGCCCAGCCGGCATCAGACGGAAGCCAGACCGCAGGCTCAGGGGCATGCCAGACCCCTGCGCAGACCAAAGCCTGCACTCCGGCAGGCCCGGGGGCGCGGGGGTGCACAAGCTGGGCGGCAGGGGCCTCGGTGATACCCGTCGCTCATGGCACTCCTGCGGGCTCCGCCGCCCTCAGGTTAACTGCGGATTCCACGAGCATCATGGCGAGACCCTCGGGCGAAGGCGTGCTGCCGGATGCTGTTGATGTCGGCGGTCAAAGCACCCGCAGGCAAGGGCGGGCCGGGGTGCCGGCAGCACTAGCACCAGCACCGCCACCACTACCAGCACCACCACCGCCACAGCGGCCGCAGATTCCATAGTGCGCGTGAAGGTCCAGCTCTCAGCTTAGCTCCTACCGGCTCCTCGGAAGCCGGCCTGTCTTGCCTAGGGGAGTGGACAGTGGGGAGGGGTACCTGGCCCCAGATGTCGCTGTGTTCGGGGGGTTCTGCCCTCAAAGCCCTAGTGTTGTGATACGTATGCATAAGTGGCCACTGCGCCGTTTAGATCGGTAGGCAAGATTAGGGTCGCTCGATCGGAACTTGACATCCGTGCCTGTGAACATGTCCCCAGCCGGTGCCAGCCGGCCTGTCGCTGACCCCCGGGCAACCGCCGCCCCTCACCCATCCTCCTACAGGGATCAGCCAGACCTTTCCGCTGCGGCATTCTTTGCCCATACCTATGCTCACATATCTGTGCTCAACATCGTCTGCGCGCGAGTGCTGTGGCCGCCGTTGGACTCCGCCACCGCTGTGTACGGTGCTGCAATACCAGACTCAATGTCACAAGATAAGCCGTATGCATGGGATTGTTTCAGCCCAGGAGGACGTCCACAAAGCCGACGAAGTTAACTTGCGCGTACTGCGGCGCTTCGCACAGAAAGAGGCTGAGCCATTCATCAATGAATATCTCAGTTTAAATACGCAGTATCTATTGATGTATATGATTCGTGGCGTGAAACTGGGCGGCTCGGGCCACTAGACCATCAAACTCGCTGAGCTCAGAGACAGCCTTGCATGCGCTTTTCTCCTCCGCATCGGCAAATGAAATAGCCAGGTTAATCAATGGATTAATTTCACGCTAAAATCGCTTGATGCACGAGCAATCAACTTCTTCTTTTAGGAGCTCCTGGCCGGGCCGTGCGCAACCTTTGCTCGACTGCATGTGTCTTCATGCAACTGGTTATAAGAAGTCCTTGAACATGATGGGTTTCGACTCTCTTGGCAGTTAAGGGGGACAATACCTCCGTCTCTGCTTGCGCACTACCATGCCTCTTTGCATGCACCGGCTACTTTTTAAAACAACATCATTGCTCGCGCTTATACTTCTCGGCCAAGGTGATTTCGCCAGGGCTGGTGCCACGCTGAGGACAGCGCCACTGTTTTGCAAAGTGGCGAAGCACTTGCAATAATGCTGTATGCTGGTGCTGGGACCATTAGGGTTCATTCGGCGGCGGAGCTCGACTGGGGTTCGCCGGCTGTCACCACCCCTGGCTGTCACCGGCTGTCACCCCGTGACGTGCATGTACCGTAGGCTAATTCACGATGTTGTCGGGATGCCATGTACCACAGGGACGGCTTACGGCAGCTCATTGTCGGGCGCCGCGGAAGCTGACGTGTATTCCCACCTGGCCGCCTCCTTCCCCAACCGTACGGTGTGGGAACGGCTGGTGGCACCGGGCCTGGAGCCGCTCCGGGCGCAGTTGTCAGATCCGCAATGGACGGGAACGGTGCTTTGGCCCAGGTGAGGCACGCTGTAGCTCGGTGAGCAGGTTGGGGCCTAAGAAACGCACAACGGGCATGGGCGCCCAACCCAAACCCAAAGGCATACGAGCGAGGGAGGGGGGCTGTTCAGGGCCCCCGGTCCCTGCTGGGGACTGGATACCATGGCCCAACAAGACAGGGGCTGCTCTCGTTTATTATTTGCCGTGACGCGTCCTGCTGCCTTCCAACGGCATCCCTGCAGGTATTCGGTCTTCAACACGGACCGCACGTTGCGGGCGCTCCTCACTGCCAATGGCTCCGGGCCGGCAAACGAAACGGCACTGGCAGCTGTGAGGGTCATCCTAGCCAACCACCTGCTGCCGGACGTGGTGCTGATGTCGCCGGGGAATGGAACAGGAGCGGGTGGCACCGCAGATGCGTTCACTGGGAGTTTGCTGCGCACAGCTGCCGACGGCGAGAGTGTGGAGGTAGTGGCCACCGGGATATCGGCGGCAGCGGCAGCAGGGCCTTCCACATCTGGCGCCGCTGACACGTGGCTTGACTTGAAGTCACGGTCAAGACCAACGGGCGACCAGCCTGTACGGGTCCAACGGCCTGTGTCGGTGGGCCAGGTAAGCTGGGAGCAGAGCTAAGGAAAAAACTAAGATGATTGCGCAGATGATTTCGGTCCGGCCGTTGGTCACTGGCGTTTGTGCAAGTGCACGGCCCGCACATGTGGATTACTCGCGCATCGCCTTTCACCGAATCGCCACAGGCGGTCGTGTGGGTGGCGGACGGACTTTTGCTTCCAGATGGCGTTACGCTAGTGCCCACCACCAACACAAGTTGTGAGTGCAGCTGAGTTGTTCACCCTGTAGCACATTACATGCATGTTGGTGCATGGTGTGACCTCCCGGTGCCACTCCTCACGTCCCGTTCCTTGCCTGCGGTCCCCGACAGCCAACGCCACCAGCCTCTTCGACTACTTCTCTTCCACCCTGGATGCGACGCTCTGGGGCGTGATGCGCAACGCGATGACGGCGGATGACATTGCGCGGCTGCAGGACCCTGACACGCGCACGACAGCGTTCATCCCGAGCGCGCAGGTGGGTGCATGCGCTACACATGCGATCGAGTGCCTCTGAACTCGTGCACAGGCGTTGCGTTTTGCCGGACAAGATGAGTGGTAATGCTCTCTTGTCGATGCAAGCGCCTGTGGCTTACTCGCTCCCGCGTGCCGCATTGCTGTGTGTGGGCGCGCAGGCGGTGTTGTCCAACCCTGCGCTCCTACCTCTCGTGCTGAGCCCAGCGGCCAATGGGCCCGCTATACGGCGCCTGTGGCTGGTGAGTGGAATGACTGAAGTTTCAGTATGAACTTCCGTTTAAGAAGCGAGAGCTGATTACGATGCATGGCCTGCGCACCAAATTAGTCCTGCTGCTCTAAACTTAAATACCTGACTAACCCGACCACCTTCCCCGCAGCGGCACCTGGTGTGGGGTGTGGCGCTCACCAGCTTCCAGGACCTGCAAGACGGCCTGCAGCTCGTCACCTGGGCCAACGAGACCATCCGCGTCCGGCACAATGCCACGTGAGTCTTGCCGGGGCATGTCATGTCGTCCATCTATCCTGCTGCTGTGACAAACAAGACAATTTGGTTCACATGTTATGCACATGTGTGCAGCGCTGCCAATCACCGTCCTGCCATCACATGCCGCCCCGTCTCCTCAATCGTCTCGCACAGGGTGCCGCTGCCGCTGGTCAATGGCTTTGCCGCGCACACGCCGATGCTGGCCGCGCACGTGAGGAGTCAAGGGTTGGGCACCGAATTCAGCGCCTTTGCCACTTGCTTGCCGTGAAAATTGCTTTGCACCGCTCTTCTCCGCAGTCCGGCGTGTGGACACTGAACGGGGTCATCATGCCGCCGCCAGCCCCCCCGTCGCCGCCGGTCCCACCCGCGCCCCCCCGTCGCCCGCCGAGCCCGCCGCGACCACCACCACCGCTCCCATCACAGAGCGCGCACCCTTCGAGCCCCCCGCCGCTGACTCAGCCGGTGAGTGTCAGTCACCTTGCTGTGGCCTAGCAGGCAACGCGTCCCCGTACAACTTGGAGATGCGCGCTCGCACTGGTCTTGAGAACACTACTGATGCTGGAAATTATTGTACGCGTGCGTGCGTACGTACGCCTTGCTCCCTGTGTGCAGGTACCCTTACTAGGACCGCCGCCACCCTCTGAACCTGTGCCGCAGCTGCCACCATCACCTATGCTGCCAGTGGCAGCTCCATCGTTTCCAATAGCCGCGGGGCCTAGGGGGCCGCCAATCGCTCCCTTGTACCCGCCATCATCTGCGGGTGCCGCTGGCGAACACAGCAGACAACTCCCGCCGGGCGTGACGTTTTCCTTGCCGCCACCTCAGCCACCGCCGCCCCCAGCTGCAGCCAGCAGGGTGGACCTGAACTTCAGCAGCTCTGGCAAGCGCTTCAGGAGCCTGTACGAGGTAGGCGGCGGGCTCTATCTGCATGCATGGGCTATCTAGCTAGGCATGGCCTCCCTGGCTTGGCGCAGGCACGCACGTAACACCTCACACACGTGCGATCGACTTTCTTGCTTTTTGGGCACAGGCAGTGGACGAAGTGCCCGAGTTGGCGGGCATTCTTCAGCTTGAGGTCACAATCAAAGCTGCTACGGGTTCGTCCCTCATCGGCCTTGTGCCCACGGAAATCGGATACACACTATTTGCTCCCAGTGCATTGTGAGTGCGGGTAGTGCGGGGGTAGTGCTAATAGAACGCTGACCTGCATTTCGAAACCTTGCAACCGCATTGATTACTTGATTTGTGATCAATGCCGTGTCCTTACTATATAGGGCTGTTCAGGGCCGGGCGGATAAACTGGAGGCAGCACCATTAGATGTGGCGCTGGACATGGTGCCACAAATTGCTGTGAGCCACCTGCTGCCAAGTTCGGACTTCTCGGAAGGCCTTCTCGTACGCACCGGCACAAACACCCCGCAGTTGGACCTCGCGTTCGACTGCGTGCTGCATGTGGACAACATAACAGGGGCCGTCACAGTCCAGGTGTGGTGGGCGGTGCGGGGGCGGTGGGGGATCCAGGCAGGCAGCTGGGAATCAGGTGCCACGGTGCATGCCTGATGATGCATGCCGGCGCATTGATTGATGATCGACGGATGGCGCGGCGCAGCACGTGGCACGGATGGAACGATCTGCTGCATGCACGCTTCTCCACCACTACTACAGGGCCGCTATAATACCGTGGAGGTGCTTGGCACCGACGTGTTTATTGCTGACCCCCTGGACGGCCCCTTGCGCGCCGTGGTGCACATAGTCAGTGACTTCCTGTACCGGGAGCCGCCGCCGGGCATCCCTGTTCACCAGCCGAGCGTAAGCGGGCTGCCAGAAGCCCCTGCCGTCATCGCGGCAGTGCCGCCGCTACCGCTAGGTAGGAGAGCAGGGCTTGGAGGGTGGGACAAAGGCGGCCCAGGCGTACTATAGTAGCTATCTAGGCGTACGTCCTTGCCTGCCTTGCTTGCCACGCTATCAACCATACGTAAGCGCGTTGCCATGGGACTGGTGAATACGTAACATGGACTTGTTATGTCGTTACATGACATAATTCATGCATCGTCCGTACCGTAGACGCGAACACGCCGCCCCCTCGGGGTGCGACTACAACCTGCGGGGAGGACGCGACGCAGCAAGAACAGGGATCCACCAGCAGCGATGGTGTTAAATCGGTAAGCCGCTGTAAAGCTTTGAAATCAGCTGCATGCAGTCATGGTCCTTCCTGAACGAAACCTCAGCATGTCCTGCACCGGTTCCGTGGCGTGGCGGCTGCAGGCTGACGACCGAGACCCACCTGTTGTCGGGATGCTGGGCCCCTGCAACCGCAATGGCACTGTGTCACGAATGGTCGCAAATGGCGTGTGCGCCGCCAACGCGGAATTCTCGACCCTCACGTGTCCATGGTGGGTGGAAGAGCATGCATGTGTGCGTGTCTGCATGGGCGGATGCATGCATGAGCGGCGGTCTGCTGGGCTTGTGTGGCAGTTGAACTGGCAGTTGAATGACGCGCCATCCTGAAGCAAGGGGCCGCTTGACCGTAGCGATGTCTTTCACACTGGCTGGTTTGTTTGCACGAACAGGTACACCAAAGAGCTCATTGTGGGCGCATCTCAGAGGGCGCTGGACGTCGTTTACCGCCTTGTGTACGAGCTGCCGGTGAGTGGCTGCAGGGTTCAGCGAGCTGCGGGAGCTGGGTGATAGCACGTACGCACAACCAACATGTGGTGGCCTGTTGCTTTGCCACGTGCAATGCACTCGCAGGACGGCAGCCGCTCCAGCGGCCGCAACGCGATGCAGCTTGCGTGCAAGCAACTGTGCAAGGATTGCGAAGCCATCGCGCGCTACCAAAGCCCACAGCTATACATAGAACTGGATCCGCCCGTCCAGCTAAGCGCAGGGCAGGCACTCATCCTGCAGCTGCGCGACAACAATTGTGATGACCCTAACCACTGGTCGGACGCGCTCCGGCTGAACTTCACGGACCGGCGCAGCTTCCTCTGGATTGAGCGTGGAGTGCCGCAGCCCGCGTGCCCCGAAGACAGTAAGTCGCACTCGCACCGCACCGCACCGCACCGCACCGCACCGCACCGCACCGCACCGCACCGCACCGCACCGCACCCATGTTATCAACCCAGGGCGACAACAAGTGTTTTGCATGTACCCTCTCGCAGGTCCTTCACCGCCGCCTGCGCCACCGTCAGGCTCGCTGAGCAGGCCAGCAATTGATATGTTGCTTACTCCACCACCTAGCCCGCCGGAGCCGCCCGCGCCACCATTCGTCCGGACGTTACAGCTGCAACTGCCACCCTGGTCGCACAGCTGTCGCATTGCCATCCGAGGAGCCTCAGTGGATGGCCGTGCTACGGCCAAGATTGACTGCTGGGCAGCGGGCAGTGAAGGCAGTAGCAGTGTTCGCGGCAGTAGCAATGGCAGCAGCAGCCAAGCTAGTGCAGCGGTGTCGGCGCTGAAACTGCAGCTTGGCGCCTCCCTTGCGGCGCTGCTGCAGGCATCTGTCGCCTCGATTCGCGGAGCGGAGGTCGTGGCGCTGGCTCGTGCCTTTAGCGCAGGAGCAGCAACAGCAGGCGATGACGCAGCCGAGCAGGACTGGGGCATCACGGTGATGGGCACGCCCCACCTGCGCATCGTCGACGCCGAGGTGGTGGGCGTGCCGCTCAGCAGTGTGGGCGCGCTGCTGCATTGCGCGGACTGCGCCTTCGCCACGTTTGAGAACGTCACCCTGCTTAACTTGGACGGCGACAGCAGCAGCACGGGCGGCAGTAGCTTGCCCAAAGCCGTGCATGGCGCAGTGCATCTTGAGGGCGTGCACAGCGCGAGGGTGGAGGGGGTGCGCTGCTCGGGCGTCCAGGGAGCGCACGGTTGGGCCTGTCTGCGTGTGGACGTGGGCCGCGACCCTGCCGCGGCCGCGGCAGCTGTGGAGGCAGCTGCGCCTGGCTCCGCCACGCTCGTTCCAGCGGCGCCAACGATACTGGTCGGCAGAAGCGTGTTTGAGGGCAACCAGGTGGCGTCAGCAGGCCATGGCTTGCAATGCCCTTCCGGCGGCGGCAGCGCGGCGAAAGCAGCGGGGCTTGGAGCGGTGGCAATAACGGCAGGCACCAATACCAGCAGCAAACGCGTTGCGCTATGGATGGAGGATGTGGATGTGCGCGGCAACACGGGAGGCTGTGGATCGGGCGTGGCCGTGATTGGCGTGCAGGTGAGTACAGTGAAGAAACTGTGCGGAAGAGACGTGCATCAGATGGAGCTGCAAGTGACCCATGCAAGGGAGCAAGCGAAATTCAAACATGGCTGGGTTGCTGGCTTGCGTGGATCTAAGTTTCGCATGCTAACGCGCACTGGCATATCCTGTCACGCATGCCGTGCAGGCGTCTGTTGTGCTTTCTGCAGTCACAGCTGAGGGCAACTCCGCTTCAGACTCAGGCGGAGTGCTGTACCTCGCACCGCCTGCTGCCGGCGCCCCACCCGCTCCCACGCAGCTGCAGTTGACCGGCCGGACCCGCCTGCGGCAGAACGCTGCTGGCAAACTGGGCGGCGCCGTATTTGCCGCCAGCGCTCCGCCGCTCAACTTGACCCTTACCGGCAGAAGCTCCATTGAGGGCAACACAGCAGTCACTGGTGGCGGTGTGTGGGCCACGCGCCTGGCCGGGCTCATCCTTTCTGCCGGCAGCTCCCTCAGCCTCAACCGGGCTGCTGAGGGGCATGGCGGAGGGTTGTTTGTGGACACGGACTCAGGCGCACTTGTCGTGACGGGTGGCAGCAGAATAGACGGCAATGCGGCCGGGGGCTCGGGGGCCGGGGTCTACGTTGCAGACTTCATTGTGCGAGTGACCGTGTCAAGTGGCAGCTCGATCAGTGGGAACATGGCATCTGGAAATGGTGGAGCTGTCAGCTGTTCGAAAGTAAACGACACATTTGCTGTCCGTGACGAAAGCTCAATGGACCGGAACTATGCCGTACTGGGTAAGACCCGCCTCCATGCATGCGGCTTGGCACTATGCTCGCATCCCCAACCGCACACGCCTCAAGTCCTACATACATGGAGGACAATCAAACCAACTCGAGGCCTCATATCAGATGTTGCTCTCACTTGACTGTGTGCGCAGGTGGCGGGCTCTTTGCGAACAACACCGTCAACAACCTCCTGGTCGTGAACCGAAGCTCTGTGTCATGGAACAGTGCAACCAGTGGGGGCGCCGTCTACGTCCGGGTTTACCTCTCCAACTTGCTGTTGGCAGGTGCGCGCCGTGTGGGTCTGCAGTGTATTTTGTTTGTTTGGACTGGGTTTGCATATGCATGCATGGGAACCATACCAGTGCATCAAACCGGGCGCTTCACACTCATCATACTTTGCCCCGTCCTTATACTTTTAGGTGGCAGCAAAATGCTGGGGAACAGGGCCCAGGAGTCGGGCGGATGCCTGTATATCGACCGTGGCATGGGTGCACTCACCATTTCCGACCGCTCACTGGCAGCGGAGAACTCAGCAGGTTGGTGTTGGGTGCTGGGTCTTCACGTATGTGTGCTCGCCCCGCCGCCTCCTTCACAGAGCTCCAAATGCCGATGCTAGTACACAAGATGGGCTAGACAGCCACTGACTGGCAGCTTCATGCTGCCCTCGCGTGTGCTTGCCATGCACAGGAAGTGGTGGCTTTTTGTACGGAACGTACACCGTCCTCCACTTCCTTGTGACTGGTGGATCTCAGCTGTCAAATAACTCTGCGCAATTCTCAGGGTGCGTGGTGTGCGGCTAGCCCCGCAAGGGCCGTCCCGGGGGCGGCCCTGGGGCCTACCTGGGGCCCCCATGGTGGCCATGGAGGGGGCACACACGTCAGTTCAGGTGGCCCTCACAGGGTCCTGTACGCCCTTCCTCCATGTATTCAACTTCAGATAATTTACCTAGATTTTCATGATAACATACATTTACTACCGTAGCTTATCCCGATCACCAGTAATTATTAGTTTCCCGAAATACCATACAGGGGTGGCGGGGTTCTTCACGAATTGTTTTGGAAGGGGTGCGGGGGTTCCACAGAATTACCCATCTGGGGCACGCTAGGCGCGCCGTGCCGCAAAAAATGACCAAAATGTCTATTTACCAGAGCCATTGCTACATGTATGACGATGATGATGTTATCAGCCACCTGGGGCCTGGGGCTGCGGGATTGGAGGCCGTGGTTGTCGTCATTGTTACAGAACGGCACGTTGACACTGGCTAGCAACGCTTGCCACACACTTCATTCTCCACACACACGCGCAATTGGGGCCACAAACCAATAATGCATGATGGGGTGCGGGGTGTAAAATATTTACCATTTTAGGGGTGTGGGGTGCAAAAGTAATTGATCGGGTGCGTGGTAGTCGGATAAATGTGCGGTACGACGTCACCAACACATTTGCGGCACGACCGCTCACGAACTGCCAGGAGGTTTTTTATTTCCAGCCCTTGATTTTTCCAAATGCGGCGCCGGCGTGCTCTGCCGCATGCCCATGCAGCCCCAACAGGCAGTGTGCACCGTGCATTGCCGTGTTGCCGCCCAATCAGCTTCTTTCCAACACCATGTATTGCCGTGTTGCCTCCCAATCAGCTTCCTTCCGCTGCTTAGCTTAGAGATTGGCTCAAATGCATGCGTGTGAAACATGGGCTCCGCGTGCATACCGCCGGCACGCACACGCATGCCCAAACCCGCCCGTCCCCGCACAACCCCGCCGCCGATTTTCCCGCAGCTGCTATCTAAGGTCGGTTTTTCAACCCTAAAACCCTAAAAGAATTGACACAACCTGGGATACGGTACAGCGGTGTGAGCTCCAGGTCCCATTTTTTGGAGCTAGGCCATGGTGTGCAGACACGATGTGGAGGGCGGCGCAGGGGGGGGGGGGTAGAAAACAAAGTGCCGCACCCCATGCCCCGAAATCCCCCGGGACCCCCCTTGAGGGGACGACCGACCCCCCCACGGACAAAACCGTGTCGTTTAGGGGTTAAAACCCCTACATTAAATACCAAATTGGTGCCATTCGACTCCTCTTGACGAGCGCTATCACGCCATGTCATTGGCGGCATGTTCTGAGACTTCGGCACCCACAGGATTCTATCTATGGAAATCCCCCCGGCCCAGCGCACCACTCAAAAGTGCTCCATTCTACATTATGCCATTTGGCACCCTTGTTAGACATGAATTCATGCGCACCAGCGCTTGAGAGCCCCGCCGTGTCGGTGCGCATGTGTCGACATGTGGGGACATGTGCCGACATGTCCACGCCAGGGCATGCAAATGGGCCTTCCACGCTGTGTCTTGTGCTTATTACGGCATATCATGCATATTCCAGCCTCGTGGTGCTGCGTTTGGCCCCTGGTGCTGTCCGTGGGGCGCTTCCCGAAATCCGCCAGGATGGGCTCCCGAAACCCGCCGGACCCCCAGGGACGACGACAGACCCCCCAACTTTGGCGCCCCAGAACTTCCTCACCAGACACCCCCTGAGAAAACTAAAAACACGTGCGTAATGCTCTTGTTAAGCTCTTTAATTTTGAGCATGGGGTATGATCCTGAGCTTCTCACTCCTCAATGGTTACAAGCAACAGCAAGCAAGGCAGTCCGTGGCCCACCAAACGACAAGTCCCAAAGCCCCGAGTTCACTTTGACCTAGTGGCCGTCAGGCGTCTCTCAGTGCCTCAATCCGGCAGACCTAGTGGCCGTCAGGCGTCTCTCAGTGCCTCAATCCGGCACCTAGTGGCCGTCAGGCGTCTCTCAGTGCCTCAATCCGGCAGAGCCCCAGCGAGGCGGTCTCCAAACTGCAAAAGCCACCCCGGCCACGGACCCACATACAGGGCGGGCGGGCGGGAGTATTCTACCAGGTGCTCTGACAATAGCAAACAGTACAGTAAGAGAGACAAATACAAAACGGCAGATGCTGCGACAAGCAGCAGCTGCGATAATAAGGCGTCTCCGACGCCGTGTACGGCACTCCGTGCCGAATACACCATCATCGTCGTGAGAACCTGCCTTCTCCGACGCTCATACTTCGCTCCGAAGAAGTCAACATTTTCTACCCCCCCCCCCCTGGGCGGCGGGCGTGTTTTGCAGGCAGAAACACCCCGCCGCCATTTTAGGACATGATTCCTCTGAAAAAATAAACTATCAGTTTAGACGCCCCTCAGTCACCAACTGAGGGGTTGACGGCCAACCCACGCTGCTAAATCAATTTGAACTATGTGAAGGAGATCGACTTATTTCGGAGTGACACGCTTGCCACCTGGTGATGACGCATCCCACAGTCAAGCGAAGAATGAGCACACTGAGGTCGCAAGTCATTCCGCACAGGACATGGGGATTGGTGACAGACTAACAGTACAGGCGGTAGGGAGGCAGGCAACCACAGGCGGGTAGGCAATGACAGGGAACGTGCCTTCCCTTACCCTTAAGCCACCCTTACCCAAGCCGCTTGCCTAGCCATCACGTGAGGGTGCCATGCAGTCCCACACCGCCCCGGCGGCTGGGTGCAGCCCTCGGACCCCCGGCCCCGCAGCATGATTCGGGCACACTCGTCAACACATGGCAGCGACGCAACCCTCACTCCGCACTGCTGCCCGTTGATAAAGCATAACAAATGAACATGGGTGCTCCTTAGAAATAAAAACCCAATCGTACAATTCTGCCGCCTTTGAAAAGCCAACGCAGTATAAAGTATAGCAGCCCGGAGGTGGTGGGGCCAGAGAGTATGGGTGGTACGGGGTTGTCATAGGGTAGGTCATCACTCTGCTCCTGGCGTACCCTGCATCGCCCAAACCTCCTGCAGTTTCATCCGACTCAATGCCGAACTGCCCCCTTCGCACATACAGGGGTGCCGTATTGTACTACCAATTCTACAAACTCTCCATTTCAGACGGGGCGGTTGTAAGCGGCAACCGGGCGGCCCGGTATGGTAAGCATGTGCAGCCCACTCGCGTCACCCGCGCGGAACGCGTCCAAACCCCATAAATTTTTGCGTTTCCAGCGTCAGATGAGCGGCCCAAGGATCGTATGAGAGCTTGCTGCACACGTTTGTATGGGGACAGAGCGTGCGCTGTACGTCAGAAAGTCTGGCTCGATACCGTAGATGGGAATGCGCTGGATACTGAAAGGGTGCGGAAGCGTGTCAACTAACTAAATCGAGATGCGTCTTACAGCGGAAGTATTCCGTGAACGGGCTGAACTGCGTGGTAAGAGAAGGCCACGCCAGAGGAAAGGGGGACAGGGAAAAAGGTGGTGCCGAATCGGGGCACACACACACACAGCCAGCGGGGGCACTTGGCTCGCTCACTGCTGTCTTCGCTCGCCGTGCTGGGAGCGGGCACTAGATGGCAGCTGACGTGGTTGCAGCTGCAGGGGCGCGGACTGCTCTTGGTCCGGTGGGCTGGTTCCTGCAGGGTCTTAGGCTCAAGAGCTGCCCTGTTGCAGACGGCTGTCCAGCTGCCGTGGGGGCGCACACAGCGCAGGAAAGGGGGGCCCAACTAGAACGGGCAAGGGAGTGCAGGCAGGTTCATCAACACATAGATTACAAGGGCCAGAGGCCCGTCAGGCCGATTTCGGGCAGCCAAGTGCAAGCAATACGAGTTGGAAAGTATTGGAATGTTCACCAGTCAACCAAGTGTTCGCCGTCGTGCAGGCGCGGCGTGGCTCTGGGTCTGCTAACCGCCGGAAAGGGTCGGCCTTTTATACTGACGGTAGGCCCGCCCCGTACACTGCTTCGAAAGTTCTACGGCAACGCCGCCCGCCAGGGGCTGCTGCTACGAAACTTTCGACCACTGACTTCGACACGGCGCCGTGCAACGCAGCAACGCTAGCAACGCTTGCACGCGGCAAGCGCACCCACAAGCGCGCCCAATTTTCACAAGCATAAACAATACATGTGTAGCACAGTATAATTATCGAATTCTTTGTGGCCTCGCGCGGGCCAACCGCCGTGATCGCTGAGGCACGCGCGCCGCTCGCCGACACCCACCATCCACTCGCCACGGGCACACCCCGCGCCCTCATACCCCCAGTTTGGTCGGCTCGCGAGCACGGCCTGATCTTTTGCGGTCTTTTGGGAATGCCTTATTACTGTTGTGCGGTGGGAACAATTTGCATCCAAACACGTTTCGGGTGGTGACCTGATCCTCCTGGACAAGCAGACTGTCATTACACTACTGCCTGCATTTTCGTGCCGCCATGTGTGCATTGATGTGTGCAACCGTTGCTATGATGTCCTGTGCGATGCAATATTATTGCATGCACCAAAAATCAGACGTTTGTGCATGTGCAAAAACACAGGTGGAGCCTTCTATATCTTCAACCTGCTTGAGAGCGTTGTGATGACTTCACAGGCCGTGCTCGCGGGGAATACAGCGATGTACGGAGGGGTAAGCAGGCCACGTGCACTTGTTATGCTCGCTCATGGCTGTTGGCTGCTGGGGGAGTAGCTACTAGTACTAGGGCTAATACGGCGGGTCAGTATGTAGTTAGTGGTCCTAGGTGCGGTCAGCAGCGGTCTGCCGCCGTGAGTCCTCACATTAATCACATGCGCACTACTGCCATCGTCCGTGTCTCCGCTTACTTCACAGGCTGTGTTTGTAGGTCAGCTGATCAAGGTCATCTCGCTGACTGAAGGCAGCATGGCGCACTCAAACAACGCCTCGTTCGATGGAGGAGGTCCGTGATCAAATGATTTTATCCGACAGGCGGGTTTAGACTATAGATAGCACGACACTTGTGATGACTTAGAAAGGATGATGCCGTACGAAACGAGTGCCTGCGGTGTCCCTGCATGCCCTCCCACCAGTTTTCAACTCGGAGGGCTCACTGGAGACGATGGTGCTGGCTGGAGGCGCAGCACTGCACCACAACCATGCTGGGTCGGGATCAGGTGGCGCAATTTTCATACGTCAGGACCTCGGCTCATTCCTACTGACGGATGGAGCCTCAATCAACGCGAATGCTGCCGGGTTGCACGGCGGGGTAAGTCGCTGCACGAGGAATTGCGGGGCTGTGATTTGGTAGCGGTATGCAGCGCCAGGGAGACAAAGAGACCAGCAGATAAGCGTCCTCAGCCTTACGACTGCCCGCCGGCTGTGCGCACCTATCAGATTAGCCAGATTGCCTGCTATTGCTCATACGTATCATAGGCCGTCTGCGTGGAGCAAAACATGGGCAGCATCAACATCTCCGATTCGGCACGCCTAGAAGCCAACCGCGCTGGTGCTGATGGTGGCGCGATTCGGGTGGGCGGCACTGCCGACGCCGTGGTTTTAGGCAACCACAGCTGCGTCTGTGGGAACTCCGCTGTTGGTGATGGCGGCGGGTTCTGGTTTGCCGACGCCGTTGGCAGCATGCGCCTGTCGGACGGCGTGGGCGTTCGAAACAACACGGCAGCGTCTGGGTCGGGTGGGGCATTTTACCTCGGCGCAGCAGTGGGCGTCTTGGACGTTGCCTCAGGATCAGAAGTCCAGAACAACGGCGCAGGTGCCTCTGGCGGCGCGGTGCACGCCGCCGGGGCCATTCAGTCCTTGACTGTCACAAACAGCACGCTTCAGGGCAACAGCGCAGCTTCGCGGGGCGGAGTGCTCACCACGCTTTCCAGCATCACCAGCGGCCGGCTGCATTACAGCGCCCTCCTCAGCAACAGCGCCGGAGAGGGCGGGGTGTTCTTCGTTGGGGGAGCGTTCTTCGGCAGCATTGAGCTGACAACCTGCAACGTGGAGGGCAATCGAGCCCTCATCGGCAATGGTGGCGTGCTGGCAGCCCCGGCTGTCGCTGCAGCTAGTCCTGGTGGCGGTGCCACAGGCTCTGCTGGTTCATCAGTCGCTCCAGCGCAGAGCACCACTACGCCTGCAGTGGGCCCGACCTCGCTGGTGCTGCGCAGCTCGCGTGTGAGCCGCAACACGGCGCAGGTGCACGGAGGGGTGGCGTGGCTTGACCGCCTGCCAGGTCAGCTGCTAATGGCGGATGTGGAGATGGTGGAGAACAAGGCACTCAGCGGCTCGGGAGGAGTCGTGTACGTGTCAAAGGTGCGTCCTGTCTTCCTGTAATTCCTGCGGGACGGGAGTTACTCCGTGCTGGTTGACGATGTCCCAAACATGTCCTTGCTGGACCGAGCACACGCGTGTGCATGTTACCTTGCAGGAGTCTAACGTGCTGCTGCTTTCCAGCAGCTCCGCTGAGGACAGCATGAGCAGCAGCAACACAGCCTGCAGCGATGACCAAATGGGCGTGAGCCAGTTGCTGCTGACCAACGCAACAGTGCACGGAAACGGGGCTCAGATGGATGGGGGCGTCATCTATGTGCGAACATCGGGTGCAAGAAGCACTGGCAGCGATGGCACGGCGGGTGACAGAATCAGAGCAGCCGCCTGCAGCCGGTACGAAATCGACATGCGCAATGTGACGGTCAGTAGCAACTCAGCATCTGGAGCTGGCGGCGTACTGTACATCAGCAATGCACAGGCAACGCCAGCAACCTTGGGCGGCGGTAATAACAATGTGTCATCGCCCGGCAGCATCCTTCTTCGCATCCGCAGCGGCACACTATTAGCATCTAATCGGGCGGGACAGCAGCAAGACGAATCACAGGAGGAACGTTCTGCTGTCAGCAGCTTCCTGGGCTATGGGGGGGCTGTCTTTATACGGCAGCAGCGCCAGGATGATGGGCTGGCGGGCAGCCCTAGCAACGGCAGCGACAGCAGCAGCAGCGGCAGCAGCGGCAGCAGCGGCAGCAGCGGCAGCAGCGGCAGCAGCGGCAGCAGCGGCAGCAGCGCCCTTGGGGCTCAAGACTGCCTCGTTGACATTGAGGACGCCGCGTTCTATGAGAATGCCGGCTTGGGTGGCAGCGGCGGTGACATTGCGGCTTTCCTCTGTGTGGTACGCGTGGTGCGATCGAGCTTCCAGGGCAGCAGGGCAACAGCAGAAGGCGGCGCGCTGGCGATATGGGGCACTCGCACCAAAGGTGAGTCACGGAAGTCGAGGCGCTCTTTGAAAGCGAAACTGCGTGCCGGAGCCGGAGCAATATTCATGCTTGCTGATGTTGCCGCCGCGGGGACAGGGAGCACTGCCGGCGTGTCATCACGGACCATCGACAGAAGTCGAGAATGTAAGTGGCAGTGCCCGCATATGTGGCCCTGCAGCTGACACCCAGTTGATGGATTGTTGCATCATCAACATATGCTGGCGGCTAGCTAGTGCCGTAGGCTGCCACAGACACAGTTATTACGCCCATGTATGGCTGGCATCGACGCGCGACAAGTGTCAATTGCTCATTACTGTTATTATCTGATGCGCGCGCGCAGGTTTACTCGACCCAGCAAAGATGGCAGCATCTGTGGGTAGCCTTGCTGCCGCCGCCCTCGCTGCACCCACGCTCTTGTCTGTGCTGGACTCAAGCTTTTCTGACACTGTGGCCGCGGCCGGCGGCGCAGTGATGGTGCGAGCGGCAGCCAGCGGCGTGACTCTCAGCCGCACCAGCTTCAGCAGTGCACGCAGTGCTGGGGGAGACGGCGGTGCAGTCCTGCTAGACCTGCTGACCCGCAATGGCTGGGCGACGCTTGTTAACAGCTCCTTCAATGGCTGTGGCGCGGCTGCCTCTGGCGGTGCGGCGCGGCTGCAGCTAGCTCCTGGCACACGCGTTGAGGTCCTCAACAGCAGCTTTGCAGGCAGCACTGCGAATCAGGATGGCGGGGCAGTCAGCTACGTGCAGCTCACGGCGATCAACGGCAGCAGCAGCAGCGGCTGCGATCCGGCGATGGCGGCTTCTGCTGTTAGCAGTGGGCTGATGGTGGTCACGGAGTCCAGGTTCAATGCCAATCAGGCCGGGGCGCACGGCGGCGCGCTGCACATCAGCGAGCAAGGTGCCGCGATGGTCAGCGCCTGCACGTTCCATGACAATGCAGTGCTATCGGGTGCCGGCGGCGCCGTGTCTGCGGTTGGCTGCCGGTTTGTTCGACTACGCAGCAGCCAGCTGCTGGGCGGGCGCGCTGCCACACTTGGCGGCGGTGCCGCGCTGCTGGGGTGTGATGTGGCGGTGTTGGAGGGGTGCGAGCTGAAGGGCAATGAGGCACTGGTGGGAGCTGGCCTTTACTTGGCAGCGGCACCTGACTGGCCTGCAGCAAATGCTGCTGCGGCGGCGGCTGGCGGCAGCCTCAGCTCCAGCAGCAGCACTGGCCGGCGACAGCTGCTGGCTTCTATAGGGTTGTCATCTGCGCCTGCTGCCACCACACCTACCGCTGCGCTCATACTGCGCTGCAACTTTGACAACAACAGCGTCGTTCCAAGCCGCGCTCAACTGGCGCAGCTCGACTATGGCGTGTTGGCCACATCAGACGGCGAGAGTCTCTTGGGCGTGGCACAGGCAAACACTGTGGGGCGAGGCGGCGCATTGTTCGTTGGCCACAGTGTTGCGCTTGCTGTAGTCAGCAGCAGCTTCGGTTCAGGCAATCGGGCGCTGTCGGGCTCAGCACTGGCGTCGACCCAAACCTGTCCAGCCAGGTCGCAACCGGTGTACAGGGGTGGAACAGCAGATAGCACGGCGGGAGCGGAGGCTCCATGGCTAGCGGAGCCGCAGGCGCTTGCTGGCGCATTGTCAGCAGCGCGCCCAGCGGATTCCGGAAGCCCTGACAACAGTGCAGCCGATAACACTGCTGCCCTCTTGACGGCGCTCAGCAGCAGTGGCAGCAGTTTCGCGGGAGCAACATCTGACGCGCCATGCTCGCCACTGCTTATCCGGGACTCGGCACTGCCCCTGCCAAAGGCTGACGACAGCAAGGTTAGCGTATTACCGCAAGCGGGCCGGCTGTCTCCGCAGTACACGCAGTACTGCTGCGGGGCCTGCTGATGGCGTTTTACCACCACGGCTTGAGTGAGCATCTCTTCCGTCTTCCTTCATTTGCTTCCGTGCATGCGCAGGTCTATACGCCGCCCGTCTGGCTGGCTGATCCGGACATGTCCGCACTATCGGTTGTGTGCGGCTCTGCTGGCGGTGATTTGAACGCATCGGACAGTGGAGGCTCATCATCCGGCAACTCCGTGGCGGCGCGCACCGCACCACACAAGAAAGGAGCGGTAACCACGTTGGCGGCGCTCATGCAGTGCGTCAGCACTCCACAGGCCAGTGACGGCGTTGACGCAACCTCTGCTGGCTTAGCTGCGTTCCTGGAGCTACCGCCAGTGCGTCTGCAGCTGTTTGCGCCTTGCGGGCTGGTAGCTGCCTCTGAGAATACTGTTGGCGGCACAGCGACGGGGCTTTGCGACGCAAGTGCAGGGCTGAGTGTGCCCGTGGAAGAGCCCTTTGTGCTGGCTGTGCAACTTGTGGATGTAAACGGCATGGATGTCACTTCGGGTGAGCCTTGGGTGACGCAATAATGTGGGCAACCGCAACACGCTTGTATGATGCGGTACGCAACCCATGCCTGTGAAACCTCTACTTACGTAGCTGATGCCCCGTTTTCCGTACCCTGCAGCCGCCTATCCATACTCTGCCAGCCTGTCAGTCCGCGCGCTGCCTCCGGGTCGCCACGTTGGCAACCTCACGCTCGGCGGCCTCAACGCCCTCTGTGCCGGTAGTGCCTTGAGCACCTCGACAGGCCGCGGGGACAGTGCGGTGGTGCCCTGGTGTGATCCCCTGTTTGTCAACGTGGAGGCGGGCGCGGACGGCTCAGAAGCCAGCCAGGGCCTCACGCTGAAGCTGGATCGCGGGGCGGCCTCGTGGAACCGGGTCATCCTACGCGGCTGGCCTGGGGCCTACGTGCTCTTCGTGAACGTGACTGGCGTGGAGTACCCGGTAAGGTTGATGTGTGGCAGATCCAGCTTCGTGCGTGATATGACTATGCGCATCCGCGCGCTACGTACGGTAATAATGGCACGCTTAATCCACGACCACACATCTTGACACCCAACAGATTCAGGAGCTGGCGCTGAGTCTGCAGGTCCAGCCGTGTCACCTTGGCCAGGTCCTAGACACTCGCCTGACGGTGGTGAGCGAGGTGGCCACCTGGACATCATGCCGCTCCTGCGATTCGGGCCAGGTCGGGCTGCTGCTGGATCGCCGCGCACCGTACCACAGCCTGCCGGGCTTTGACGAGGGCACAGCGGCAGGCGCAGCCAACCTGACGGCCGCAGCGGCACGTGTGGTGGCGGACGTGGGGTCGTCATGCATGAACTGCCCCAACAACGCCTTCTGGTAAGTGAGCACTAGCAAGCATATGCGGTGGCGTGGGCCGTGGGCGTGGGCCGTGGGCCGTGGGCCGTGGGCCGTGGGCCGTGGGCCGTGGGCCGTGGGCCGTGGGCCGTGGGCCGTGGGCCGTGGGCCGTGGGCCGTGGGCCGTGGGCCGTGGGCCGTGGGCCGTGGGCCGTGGGCCGTGGGCCGTGGGCCGTGGGCGGTGGGCGGTGGGCGGTGGGCGGTGGGCGGCGGTGGGCCGTGGGCCGGGGGCCGGGGGAGGTGGGCTGGGGGCCGCGGGCCATGGGCCGTGGGCCGTGGGCCGTGGGGGGCGCGGGGGGAATGTACGTGGGTGCGTGGGGAGCGTGGGCAGCGTGAGGCGTGGAGCGTGGGGCGTGGGGCCGGTGGACGGGGGCCGAGGGGCGTGGGCCATGGGGCATGGGGCTGGGGGCCGGAGGCCGGGGGGCGTGGGAATTGGGGTAATTGGGGCAGTGCGAAAGTCTTCAGATCGTGATTGTCACTGGTCAAAACCTTGTATTGCCCCACATTTTGCGCAGCCCCGGCGGCGCCGTGGTGGTTCCGTTACCAGGCTTCTGGCACGCTGCTGCCAACTCCACTCGCATCCACCGGTGCCCAAACCGGCGAGCCTGCAGCCCTGGGGGTTCGTACATTAGCGGCAGTCCCTCCCGGGCCACTGCTGCATCTGCTACTGGCTCTGATCTGGCATATGCCGATGAACGAACCAAGGGCCTGGTCAAGTGTCAGCGCGCCTGGTACGTGACCGCTTTCCCCGGAGCTGCAGTGTTGGCGAAGTGGCGAAGCAGTGGTGCCAGCAGCAATAGCAGCAGTAGCAGTGGCAGTAGCAGTGGCAGTAGCAGCAGCAACTCCTCGGCTGCCGCACCCGTGCAGCAAGATGAGCCGCGGCTATGTTTCCTGTGGGATTTGCTAGCCATGGATGCGGGCGTCACCGGACACGGGTTATCAGCAGCCCTGGCACCAGCAGAGGGCGGCAAGCAACCAGCAGTGGACACCTATATGGGTCAGCAGTGCGCACAGGGCTTTGAAGGCAACCTCTGCGCGTCGTGCCAGCCCGGCTACGTAATCAATTCAGACTTCGATTGCAACGACTGTCCCGCCTTGGATCGCACAATCGGCCTAGGGTTTGCGGCTTTTGGTGAGTGCTGGGCGATTGTTTATTTGACGTGTGCATGCATACTTTGGGGACGCATGTGGACAGTATGGGTAGTGTGCGCTGGTGTTGCATGTGTCCACCCCCGCCCTGCGGTTGACCGTACGTCCATGCATGCCATGCAGTGGTCAACCTCCTCCTCATTCTCTACACGGTCTTCACGAACATGGATCTTTCAGAGGATTCGAGCGAGTCCAGCGCCGGCGACATTCTCAAGGTTGGTAAATATTACAAATCAGATCTGCGCGTGCAGACCCCGCCTGCGTGCACGAATACTGAGATGTAAAAGTGTATACACTACTCGAGTGGTGCAGCAGGTGCAGTAGCTACAGGTATCCGGCCATATTACACATGTGACCTATCTACAGTGCGACCCCAGCGTGCAGTTTACACAGGCCCCATACATGTGACCTTTCATTGCTCCCACACAGGTGATCATCGTGCATCTGCAGCACTTTGTGATCCTGACCCGCCTCAATGTCAACTACCCAGCCACCATTGACTTCTTCAAAGGCGCCATTAGCACCCTAACTGGAGCTGAGGCTTACATAGCTTTCAACTACGGGTGTGTGGTGGCGTACGAGAGCAGCGCCGTGCGTGCCAAGGTGAGGAATGAATGAAAGGAAAGGCGCACGTACGAGGACCGCATGGGCCACATGCAATACTTCGTTTGCTCTCGTTGCAGTCACTTATCCTGTATTGTTTGCACTCGCAGGCCCAGTTGCTGGGCAACCTCGCTAGCCCCTGCGCTGTCACTGTTGCAAGCCTCATCTTATGGGCCTTGAGGTGTGTGCTGCATGAGTGAGCGTGCCGGACGCCCACCTCCATGTGTTACGTATGATATACAGTCAATGTGGGGTGCAGTCCACGATGATTAAATGCAAGGCCATCACATGCACGTATGGGCATTTTCTCCACTCACAGGTACAAGTTCCTGCACCGCGCGCTGCTAATCAAAGCACGAGCCATGCCTCGGATGCATGACAAAAGCCGCAAGCAGATGTTGCAGGAGCTGGAGGCTATGGAAATGGCAGAGGATCCGCCGAGCGCTTACGGTACTTCAGCGCCGCCAGCGGGTGGCGTCGTCAGTGACCTGGCTGCCGGAGATGCAGATGCGGCTGCTGCCCAGCAGGAGACGCAACAGCAAGCCTCATTTACGCACCGCAGCACCCAGCAGCGTGCAGCAGCACATGGAGCCGAGGGAGCCGCAGCAGGCAGCACACGTGGCGAGGCACGCGTTTCGGAGAGTGGCTGGCCGAGGAGCATCGCGCCCTATGCACGTCGCGAGACTTGTGACGCCGGGTCCCATGAAGCGATTATGACAGTGGACCGGCCCGGCATCGTGGCAGCGAGAGAAATGGAAGCGGTGAGACCACATCCATCTGGGCAACAGCAGCAGCAGCAGCCTCCGAACCAGCCCGTGCCGCAGTTTCAGCCACAGCTGTCTCAGTCATCATCTTCTGTAGCAGCGCACCAGCCAGATCCCCAGTCGCACCAGCCAGATCCCCAGCAGTTGGCGTTGGAAATCCCTTCCCACGATACAGCCACGGGTCTGCGCCGTGTCTCGGCGCCCGAGGGCCTTCTGGGCTTGCAAGGCGATCTGCAGCGGCAGCGCACCACCAGAAGGCAGCAGCAGCAGCAGCTGGATGCACAAGCACAGCAGGCGTCATGTCTACCACAGCAACATCAGCAGCAGCAGGAGCGGGGCGCCGAGGCAGTCGATGCCCCAGCAGGGTGGGACGATGGTGGTGATGTGGCCGAGGACGAGGCAGCTACCTCGTTGGGTAGGCGCACCTCTCTGCCCGCGCAGCAGGATGTTGCACTGGCCGGCGGCCTTCGAGCTCCTGCTGGTCACAGCAGTAGCCACCGCCATCGGAATCTCCTGTTGCGCAAATCATCTGGAGCCGCCATGATGTTTGTGAACGCGCTCACACGGATTCCGTCACGCAGCGCGCGGAGCAGCCTCGGGGGTGGAGGAGATATGTCTTCAGGTTTGCTTCACCCCAGTCACGGCGCTGGCGGCGGAGTCCACGGCGCGTCCGACCGGTACACGCCTGACCGAAACCGAAATTCGGCGCTGCGCAGCAGTTCAACCAGCGCAATGTCAAGCTCTCTCATGAGCCGTCGCTCACGGCCAAGCAAAGCACTGCGACATGCGCTGACCACGGTGATGGGAACAATGCCCGGTGGCCTGCTTTCAACGAGCAGCACCGCGCGCGGCAGCGTGACGAACGCCAGCCTGGCCCTGGTGCATGTGGACCAGGCGCTGGGGCTGCCCAACCAGCTGGGCATCGTGCTCATGGTGCGTGGGCGGCTGATATGATGCGATATTTTTGCGGGCGCAGGGATGGAATGGTGTGTGCGAGATAGAGTCGGGGTAGGCTGCAGCAGCCAGCCCAGCCAGCCCCGAGCCCGTATATCACTACCTACCCACGTGGCCCGCCGCTGCCCGGTCATGTGCATGACAAACTGATGCCAATCCCGTGCCTGCGTGTTTCACCCCATCTTCCCACGCACTGATGCACGGTCGCAGGTGGCTGTGTTCGTGCTCTACCCGGCGCTGGCCCAGGTGCGCGCGCCCACCACTTCCACCACTATTCTGTGTGCCGGGATCACTCTAGCATGCCCGGATCGTATTTCACTCTTCGTGGTGCAACCGCCCACCGCATCCGCTCCTCTTCTGTAACGGCTCCTCCATACCTGTGACCATGCATCCCCAGGCGGCGCTAAGCGTGTTCTCCTGCATCATCATCGACGACGGCCAGGGGCCGCTCGCGGAGAACCAACGCGCCACCTGGCCTTGGGGCTACTGTGAGTCATGCCATAGTGGTAGTGCAGGACTGAGAGCGCATGCAACCGTAGAGAGCTGGCTTGACGCCTTTTGCACACAGTCTCTCAGGAGCATTCTTTGTCACCCCATCTCCCCACACTACTCGTCTCGCGTCTGAATGACTCCCACCCCACCTCCCCCACCTCCCCACACTTGCAGGGGCTCGCGACATGAACATGCAGTGCTACACGGGGATGCATATGGCGCTGTACGTGCCGATTGGCATCGTGTCGGTGCTGGTGTTCTGTTTCGCGCCGCCGTTCATCTCCCTCGCTATCATGTACCGTGTGCGCCAAAGGCTGGCCACCTTCCACACCAAAGCCGTCTATGGCTTCCTCTACAAGCGGTACAGGTGGGTGGGTGCGTGCCAGCGTGCAAGCATTTAACTCAACTCTACGCTGGCATCGCCTTCACTGACCGTACGTGTCTTGTTGCTGTATCTGCAGGCCCCGCTGGTACTTCTGGGAGAGCATCCTGCTGCTGCAGGTGCGCCTAAGCCGCTTCCCGCTCGTATGGCGCCGCTTGACCACCAGCCGCTGCATGCATGCCCATCCCAACACGCTTTACCCCTGCCTGAATGCCTCCCGCTACCCGCACCACCGCACAGACGCTGGCCCTGGTCGCCGTGGACGTGGTCAGCCGCAGTGTGCCCACGCTCTACCGGGCGCTGCTGCTGCTTGCGGCGCTGATCATCATCTCGTCCGTCAACATGGTGTGCAGCCCGATGCGGAGCCAAATGCTGCTGGTCCTGGAGTTCATCAGTCAGATGACGCTGTGCATGACCATCACCCTGTCCCTGTTCTTCATTGATGGGGAGACCGACACCTCCTACCTGGGCGCCGTGCCGGCGGTGAGCACATCCAACTTGCCGGCAGTGACGCCATACATGCGGGCAGCCATCCTTGGAAGAGACCGGGAGTATGGGTGGGATTCGGAAACCCGGCATGTGAGGTGGACTTGCAACAGCACGCACTACCGCGGCGTACTGCCACCCAGGCATGCGCCCCACACACGCACGCCCGGCGCCGCACGGTCTCGCCTGACACCTTCCTCACCTGACTTTCCCTTGCATCAATGCACGCAGGGCGTAGTGGGAGTGATCATCATCGTACTGAATTTGGGTCTGATGCTTGTGTTCACGGCCCTGATGATTCGGCACTCGTGGGGCAATCTGCGTACCCGGCTTCGGTCCGCGGGTAGCTTTGCGGTGGAATTGTGCAGCTGGGGGAAAAGTTCTAGTGAAGGACCCAACACTGGCTACGACGGTGGCATGGGCAGCCTTGGATCGGCTGCAGATCCCAGGCGCTCCAGCCGGTTGAGCAGAGCTGGCATCAGTAACCTGGGGACCCACACAGGCGCGGCAGCAGTGCGAAACAATGTCGAAGCGCCTGCAGCAGCCGCGGCAGCTGATGTGGACTTCGTGGACTCAGAGGCAGTGGTTGCTGTTCATGTGGTGTAGCAAAGCTCCACGCGCTATTGTTGCTGTTGATGCCGGCGTGCCTTTTACGCTGGTGCAAGGGCTGGTGAAGCGTGGCTCATGAAGCGTGGCTCATGAGTCATGACACGCCACAGCATCAATTGGGGAACAACGCACGCAGCAGACGGGAGAGAGATCTGGGGTTGTCCAAATCAACCATTGCCGACTGGTGGGGGGGGGGGTTGTGAATACCATCCCAAGCTAAACCAAGCTGAACTAGACAAGGGACAGGCAGGTGCAGTTTGCGACAATACAGGGTAACGGTATACGGGGGGTGCTTTTAGGAAGATGATTGATTTTTTTTGCACTCTGACAATCTTGAAATGGTCAGTGAGTCGTGTCAACCTAGATTGCTTGGGATCATCAAGCCCATGAAGAAGTACGTGGGGTTGGGGTTGGGGGGTAGTTCATTCCAGAACCCAAAGCAACCGACGGGGGGTGCATACCAGCCCGTGCTAAACCAACCGAACTAGACAGGGGGATGTCCGTGCTGGCGTCTTGCCCCAAATCTGCCGAAGGCGGAGAAATGTTTTGGGGTTTGGGGCCGCACATCGACGGAGCGTAGACGGTTTGGGCGGATTTGGCGGCAATTTAGGGAACGTAGATGGAATGGGGGTATTGGGGGCGTGCCCCTAGGAATGTTTCCTGGGCGTAGATGCTGCGGGAGGGGTCATCTACGCTGTGTAGGCACCGGGGGCCTAAAGCCATCTACATGATACAGGCACTGACTGGCATGTGCGTTGTAGGCAGCACTGAAATGTGCTGTAGCGATGCTGGACAATCGAAAGCTGACATTGGTGGACGTGGCACGGCGTTCCACATACAGTAACGTGTCACAGCTGTTATGGTCGGTGTTGACGTGGCTTAGGGTGCGGCAGTGTGGAGAGGCTGGTGGCTGTGGCTACGCAGTCCACAACCGCAAAGACATGGTGATGACGATTGAATGATATACCGAGCTCAAGGAGGCGCAGCGATTTGAATGCGGTCCCCACACGTGACCTTGCACGTGACACTTGACACGCACAACTTGCACACAGCCAATAACGCGGGCGGTGTCATAGTTTGTGCGCGTCTTCTACCTACACATGGCATTGATGTCAGTTACACGGAGTTCAGGGAAGCCAAGGTGTAACATCCGGGCTGCAACCAACCGACACGCACATCCTCACACATCCCGACAATCCCGAGACGCACATCCCTCCTCCACAAGTGCCCCCTCCTCTCCTTAGGCAACCTATTTCTGGCACGCGCCACCTCCAAACCTAGCATAGCCACACGCAATGTGCGTACTGCGCATTTGTCGGCGATAAGCTCAGCCCGCCGATGAATGTCGATGCGAGACGAGCCCTGCGGGCGGCAAGCCAGACGACAATTAATAGATTGTTGCTTACTGCACAGCACATGCATGTCTTAAACCACTCACATTATTTGCAAAGACAACTGTTTCGGCAGCCCGCGAACTTGCAGCATCTCCAGTTCTAAAGGTGCACAGCTTTGAGGTATAGAGAATTTATAAGAACAGCATGTCGTCCTCCAGCGACAAATCATGGTCGGTCAGCGACCTCGAGGTCATTGGCGCTGGTTGGGCCCGAACCGGGACGACCAGCCTGTGGACTGCGCTCAACAAGCTCGGATATAAGACGCACCATATGCGCGAGGTGAGAAACGGCCCAAAAGAAGGCGAAAACGTGTCGGAGCGCGATGCATGCCCGACCAACCAGCTCTTACAGGCACGAGTCATGCACACTCGCTCACTATGCTTGACGCGCAGAACCGCTTGCGGCTCCTGGTACAAACGGGTTGTCGAAACGGGTTGGGAGGCACACGTTCGAACCAGGGGGCCCGAAAGTCCCGGTGTGCCTGGTGTGTTGTCCATGACGCCCTGGAGAGGGTTGAACTGGGTGGAGAGACTTGGCCGGGGGGAGAGATGCGCTCATATTCGGGCTGAGCCAATCGAGTTCAGACGGTTCAGGAGGGGGAGTCTTCGGTGCATCGAGCGCGGGGTTGCCAGGTGGGCTAGTCAGACCCTGTCCAGGCTTGTGTTCCCGTCCTGGGCAGTGCCCGTCCCCGGCTGTTGATGGAACAGCCCACCACCAACCTTCACCATCCACTGAATCCACGACTCCCCCCGGCTCAATCCGGACATCCATCGAACAAGCCCCCTCTGCCTGATGTGCGCACTCTCAGGTAATGCAGCACAAGGATACGCAGCCGGCGGCCTGGCTGCAGGCGGCCGCGGACAAGGCCGCCGGCCGGCCCATCGACTGCGCCGCGGTGTTGGGAGGATACACAGCGTGTGTGGACTGGCCGTCCTCAATCATCTACAAGGAGCTGCTCGCCGCGAACCCCAAGGTGCATTCGCCTTGCGAGGATAGCACTCTCAGCATGGGCCCCCATGAAGCGCACGGCCGCCTGCTGTAGATGTCATGGACAGCATGACTCACCCTCGCACCCGTGTACGCCAAGGCGTGATTCGTGGCGCGCGGCGCATGCGAGTGCGTAGACCCTGTGTCCGCCCGCGCCCTTGCACCCCATCTCACCTGCAGGCCAAGGTGATCCTGTCGGTGCGGGACAGCTTTGACGCCTGGTACGGCAGCTGCATGGAGACCGTGTACCCCGTCGTGGAGGTGAATGAGCCGGGGTGGGAGAGGGGGAGGGGGAGTTTATTCCAGAAACCGAAGCGAATCGACCAAGAGAACCCAAACCAGCCAGCCCAGCCCAGAGCGCGGAGGTGGTGTGGCCGGGGGGGAGGAGGAGGCCGGGCGCGCATGCAAGCGCCGGGCCGGTGGGGCCAGGTGGCATGGGCAAGGCTTGATGGCAAACAGCAAGACAGTTGCCGGCCCATTCCTGGTCATTCAAAAGGCTTCAGGGAATGGTGCGCAAGCTGTTGAATTGGTGAGGCGGGGGTCTGCTCAGGCATGTGGCATTCGATCACATGGTGGCTTCCCTTACACTACCGTGAATGCAATGTAATGTGCACTTTGTCACAGATTGGGCTTGGCGTCAAGCCGCCGGCGCTGCTGAAGCCCGTGTTCGGAGGACTCACCAAGTTCTTCACCATGCAGGCGAGTACACACGCGAGCTGTAGCAGTCCGCCTTGCACAATCCTCAAGCTCGGCTCAAAGCAGTCTGTCATGATTGCGGCGCGCAAGGCGGGGGACGGCCGGAAAGTGGAGGGAAAGGGTGAAGACGGGGCCCAGGATCAGAAGGGCGTGTTTGTAGAGGTAAAACGCGTGCATGTGTGCCTTGCTTTGCACGCAGCTGGCCATGGTGTATGACCCCATTTTCGGCGGGTACGATCGCTTCAAGGACAAGGAGCACGTGCGCAAGGTGCGCCTGGGGGGTGCTTGCTCGTGTGCAAGGGGCAACAAAGGGGGTACTGTAGTAGGCAGCGCTGGCTAAGTCACTGTTTGGTGTCGCAGCAACACGCCTGCAACTAGCCTATGCGGAACGCCCGACGCGATTCCCAGCGCTGTACCTCGCCTGTGACTCCTTGTCATTGAACACTCGGTCACGCACAGCGCCCGTGTCCTCCTCCACCCCCGTGCTTCCTCAGATCTACGAGGCGCACCTGGCGGAGGTGAAGCGGGTGGTGCCGCCCGGCCAGCTGCTGATCTTCAACCCCAAGGACGGCTGGGGTCCACTCTGCGCCTTCCTGGGCAAGCAACCGCCCGCAGACGGGCAGCCGTTCCCGTACGTGAATGAAACGCCCGAGTTCAAGGAGCGTATGCAGGGGCTGGAGAAGCTTAAGGCGGTGATGGAGATGGCGACGTGGGTGCAGTGGGGCCTGGTGGCGGCGGCAGCAGGCGTTGCGGTGGCTGTGGCGGCGCGGGCGATGGCGGGCCGCGGAGGCAAGTGATGGGTCACGGACTTGACGTAAGCAGGCATGCCGTGTGGATACGATACCAATGCTCTGCTGCAGGTTGCATGCCCTGGGCGCTTTTGATACAAGCATGCAGGAACACCTGGAAGTGTGCATGCGTTCTGTTACGCATTGATGGGACTGTCTTGAGCTGCTGAGCATGAGCATGTTACATGGCTTGAAGTCCATGCGGCCCCACTAACTCCTTTGAGTCCGGAGGCGCGATGATAACTAAACAAAGGGGAATCAGCTAGCGGTTGCGCAATTCACTAGACCGAAGCGTTGTCACCGCGTGCAAGTAAGCAGCTAGCTTTTGAACGTCCGTGCCAAGCATAGCTCTTTTCATATCACTACCTGTAATACCCACTGCTTCCCTCAAGCTCGCGTACTTCGTGCATTCCAGCAAGACGTGCTTTTCGTCTTCCACGCCTCCATTCCCGCACAGCCTACACACCCGTTGCGCCCTAGCCCGGTACTGTCCCCCCGCCTGGGGGCGGTTCACTTCCAGGTCCCAGCAGCCCAAACGAAAGCGCATTAGGGCTATCAAATGCTTATGCGCCACGTACTGCCTCATATGGGCTAGTCTGCCTTGCTCAATCGATGCATCTTTTAGTGGCACTCCCATCCACTGCAGATACCTGCACATTTTCACCCCTGGCGCGCCGCCCACAGAGCGCCGCCCCCCACTTTCAGCAAACAATCGCGGGTCAGTGTGAAGACTAGCAGCGTCCCATTCGTGCATAAGTTTGCTGGAAAGCTCAGCTAGGAGCGTCCCAACCGGCAGCTCAGTTCGAAGCAACCATGCACCCAGCGCAGCCTGGCCTTGCGGTCCTTTTTCGGACCAGTCGTAACCTAGCTTCCTACATACCTTATACAGCTTGCTTACCCAGCACATCCCCTGGAAAGCACTTGCTACTGCCGTGTTCACAGCATCCTCCAAGAACGTGTGCGCGAGTGACTTTTCTTGCTTGACTATGCGGTTCCAAAAACCAAAGACTAGACGCGCCCAATGCAGATGCATTGGGTACGCCGCGAATTCAGCATAAAGCAGCCTGTGTGTTGGCTTACGCACCCCAGCCGCTCTCGCAAGGAAAGACGTCTGCAGCGCAACCATTGGGTCAACCAAGGCCTTCTCGAACAGCGTGCTGGCCTTCCGCCATTTGCCACGTATGGCCCCTTCCTGTGCGCGATCATAGCCACCGTAGCTGACCCCCTCGAAGAGAGAGTACAACGCGTCCGGCCCCCATATCTCTACACCATAGGACAATACCGATCTCACTTGCACATCGAAACAGGTGTGCATAACGTCAGGTGCCAAACAGCCCCTCTTGTCTAGCGCAGCTATCAAACCGAGAGCAGCTCTTTTACCCGCGGCAATCAGCTCCTGGTAGCAGGAATCGAACGTCGTGGCTGGCCCGTAGTAAAGGCCTAGGTACCGCGCGCGCCCCTTCACAGGGATTCGCACGCCTCCGTACCTAAGGGCAGTAGCTCGCACCGCAGACAGTTGCCTCTCTACTGAGGTGCCAGCAAAAACCATGATCTCACACTTGCCTATATTCACACGCATCCCGAAGGCCTCACAGAACTCATGCAACCTGTTTAGCAGGAACTGCATGCGATGGATGGACAGCGCACAGAACGTCAGATCGTCAGCGTACAGCAGGCAGGCCACAAGCTTGCCGCCAATCTCAGGTGCCTCATTACTCCACGTGCGACTGGGTAGTTCGTGCCTATCCCATGCATCTATGTAATCGGCCAGGGCTTCAATGAAGATCCCAAACAGGTCCGTGCTTTTAGGGCATCCTTGCTTAACCCCCTGCAGTGATGCAAACAGGCTGCTTAACTTGCCGTTCACTTTCACCCGTAGGCAGACCTTCTGATAGCATCTCTCTAGCACCGTCAACATGTGCCCGCTCACCCCTCGCTCAGCCAGTCGTTGCCAAAGCACCCATCTAGGCACTTTGTCGAACGCCTTCTCAAAATCAATCTGACAAACAAACAGCGGTTTTGCCCCGATAGCACTGTGCTTATGCGTAATGTGCCGCAGCGCGAACAGATGGTGGGCTGTGCTGTACCCAGCCCTGAAAGCCGCCTGACAGCGATGCCTTCCCTCCGTAACGTCGCCAAACTGTGCGAGCCGTGCCTGGTTGAGGGCGGCGTAGCACTTAGCCAGCGTGCCTCCGCTGCTTGAGCTGCTGGTTATTCCTAGATTGATAAATGCTATTGCACCATTTCGACGCTGCCACACTTCGATAAACGTGTGCTGGTGGGTTTCCATGTGCACGGCCTAGCCTAAACTCCTGGGGCACACTCAGACTTATCCATGAGCACAGGGTACCACACAGTTGCATTGTTTGTTCTTCTACCTTGTCCCATTCCCACGTCATGCGAAATGAGAAATGCGGATAGACGATGCATTGGAGGCGGAGAGGGCGCACTAAAGAGGTCGGGTGAAGCTACCTGCTTTGCCGCGGGCTAAATGTGCCGCGGCTTCTGTAAATTCCCCACTCGGATGCAGGTTTCTTACCCGCACTCGTCTTGATCCCCAAGCTGCTGGCACTCACCGGACCTATGCCTGGCTGGCTGCAGATAACACCACTCTGGCGCTCTCGATGATGTGCAGGGGAGGATGGTGTGGTCCATCAAGGCCACTGTATTTTGTACTTCTTAGACGGGACAGACCTGGAATTGAGTTTGAAGCCGTTTGATTTGCCATTCCCGGTGCGCGGTGCCGAGCAGGAGGGGCCGGTGCACTCCTGGGTGCCGAGTGCCCTGCGCGTGTTCAGCGCCCAATCGCCATGCCGTGGGGGTCGCAGTTCGGGCACCGGGCATGGTGTTCCAGTATACATGGTACATTTGATATGGAGCTTTCATGACCCTTACAATTTGTCGGGCACAGTGCATGCAAATTCAGACATTTCTGGATCCACGCAGCTTCCACACCCAATTTTTTCACGATTGTCTCACTACTCATTTTATACACGTACATTTGAAATATGTCAACATGGCTTAACACCAGAGCCGCTCTCTTCCGTCGCTTTGATTCGTCGCTCGCGTAGTTTCGTAGACAGGCTCGCAGAAAATGGCTACGGGACAGGATCGTGCGAATGTAGTGGCGTCGGGCTTCCTGACGCTTCTGGGTGAGTGCGTGGTGGCAGCACGTCGATTCTGCCAGAGCGGCGACCGACCCCGCACCTTGCCAGGCCCCTCACCACCACCTGCACACTCCTTTCTCCTCTGCATGTGCAGCGTCGCAGATCGGGACCCGGCTGGTGACGTTCATCATCAACCTGCTGATTGCACGGCACCTGTCGCCCGAGGCTTACGGGGTGAGCGCAGGCGGCAGCGCTTGTGGGGCACGTGGCTCGACTCGGGTCGATTCCTGTAGCCCCACGCCGCCCCGGTAACTTTGTCGCCCCAGGCCGTGTCGGCTCGGCCAACCTCACGTGAACCATCAAACGCTCGATCGTGTTCCTTGTTTTCGTGCAGCTCTCGTCCGTGCAGTTCCACCTACTCACCACCACAGCCCTCTTCATCAGCCGAGAGGGCTTCCGGCGCGGCTGCCTGCGATTTGGCGGCGCCGATGCCGACGGCGCCGACAAGGATCACAGCTCGGATGCAGACAGCAGCAGGGCTAAGGACGCAAAGAAGGGCGCAGCTGGGACGGGCAGCAAGGATAGCAGCAGCAAGCACGGCAGCGGAATAGACAACCGGGCCGTGCTGCGAGTGGCATGGCTGGTTGTGCCGCTGGGCGTGGTCGTGACCGCGGCCGTGTGCGGCCTGGCCATCTGGCGGCATGACGTGGCTGTAGCAGCTGCTGGTGCTGGCGGGTACACAGCTACTGCCGGCAGCGCGGGCGGCGATGCTGGGCACGTGGCGGTGCCGTACTACAGGGAGGCGGTGCTGCTCCACGGTGGGTGGGTGAGCCGTGGTGGGGTTGCTCTTTATTAGAGATCACAAGGAGAGAAAAGCCTGTGTATGCGATGCAGCGCGACGGCATCCGGGTTTACTATGTGTGATGGCGTGTGGTCCGATGCTGTAGTCCAGGGCGGGGTTATGTACTCCCATGCCCAGCAAACATAGTCCACTACGACACGAAGCCGGCGGGACGTGGAATGTGGTTGGCGCACAAAGCGACTAAGCCAGCATAAACACAGCTGCCAGTCGCAGCTGGATACATGCGCGGCACGTGGGGCTGTGCCCGTCGCCCTTTGCCCTTCCCGCCGGAAACCGCCACTCCGCGCCATGACCCACACCAGGCCTGGCGGCGCTTGTGGAGCTGGCGGCCGAGCCCTTTTACATCCTGGCCTCCGTACATCTCATGTTTGGGTGAGGGCGGTGTGGCGTGGCGTGGCGTGGCGTGGCGTGGCGTGGCGTGGCGTGGCGTGGCGTGGCGTGGCGTGGCGTGGCGTGGCATGACGTGGCGTGGCGCGGCGTGGCGTGCCGTGGCGTGCCGTATGCGCGCAGACGTTGGGCGCGGCTCCAGGAAGGGGCTTCTTCACCTGCTGCATTCTGCTGCATTGACCAGCGCGGTCGATCATGCACGTTGGCTGGGCTGCGGTTCGTCTCAGTGAGCCTGACTGCCGCGACGTTCGACAGGGCGCGCGTGGGCGTGGAGTTTGCGTCCACACTCGTGAAGAGCCTGGTCACGCTGGGCCTGCTGTCGCTCCCCTCCCTGGCGCCCGCGCTCCTCCGTCGCCTGGGACTCGCGCTTGAAGGCGCGGCAGCGCCTGCCGGCTCCGCCGCCACCGCCGCAGGCCTGCCGCCGGCACTGGTGTTCAGTGCGGCCCAGCTGGCGCTGGCGGCGGTGGCGCTGGTCGGCTACGGCGTGGTTGGGTGGCGGCTGCTGCGGGCGGACAAGAGGACCGGGGTGAGCGCCTGGCTGTGGAAGGAGGGGCAGCCCTAAATGTGTCGAGGCCTGCCGGCCGGCGGCCCGGCAGGCCTGGGCTCCCTGGGTAGCCCCACTGTGAGTCTGTGATGCAGGTGGCTTGGACACAGAGCACGTGTGCCCCGCCTGCTCGCGACCCGCAGGCCCGCAGCTGGCTGTCGCGCTGGACGCCCCAGGAGCTGCGCGTGTTGGGCACCAGCGCCGTGTTCACCCTGCAGGCGGTGCGTGGGCTGTGTGTGTTAAAAACAACAAACAGACGGACAACAAGCCCGCCAAACACGTGGGCTGTGTGTGGGGGGGAGGCTTGTGTGGTGTGTGTGAGGCTACGGGGCAGGGCGGTGTAGGGCCTTATGCGAGGTGTGTGGCAGGGCGTGGCGGGGGACGCGGAGCGGGGACCATGGCGCGCGGCTGGTCCGGTGGGCCTGGCAAGGGGGCCCGTTCCGTTCCGGAGTTCCGGTCTGTCCAGCACCCGCACGCGCAACCTCTGCTTGGTCATGGGCTCATGGCTGGTAGGTGTGGGTCTGGCGAATAACCTGCCACGGCCAGCAACGGAATGCAGCGTATCCTCACGTGTCCCTCACCCTGTCGCGTCAACCACATCACGGCCGGCAGGTTGAGAAGCTGGCGCTGGCCGAGGGCAGCAAGGTGGTGCTGGCGACCATGCAGTCCGCCGTCAACCAGGTGGGTGCGCGCGCGGGGGCGCGGCGGTGCAGGGGCGCAGTGCACAGCGCCTGAAGCAACACGTGTCGTGAGCCTGTGCAGCTTTTGCCCATGCCCGATCCATCGCAGCACGTGCTTCGCCAACCTGCCCTTCTCGCCTGCTCACCAGCGTCCTTATGGATGACCTCCTAGTTCCCACCCGCGTATCGTACTTACGGGTAACGCCTCTTCCGTTGCCGGCAGGGCGTGTACGGCCTTGTGTCCAACCTGGGCAGCCTGGTGGTGCGCACGCTGTTCCAACCGCTGGAGGAGGCGGCCTTTGCGGCCTTCAGTGCCTGGGGCGCGGAGGCCTCGCCGGCGACTGCAACGGCGGCGGCACCAGCAGCGGGGACAGGGGTACAAGGGAGCGCGGGCGGTGTAGCAGCAGCAGCGGGAGGCAAGGAGGAGCAGGCGCGGGCCAAGGCCGTGGAGGCGGAGGCGGCGCAGCGGCGGCTGGCGCCGCTGGCGGCGGCGCTTGGCCCGATGGTGAAGGCGGTGTGCGTGCTGGGGCTGGCGGCGGCGGCGTTCGGCCCCGCCTACGCCTACACCCTGTTGCGGCTGGTGTACGGCACGCGCTGGAGCGAGACGGAGGCGCCGGCGGTTCTGGCGGCGTATAGCGTGTATGTGCTGCTGCTGTCGCTAAACGGTGGGCCCGGTTGGGATTCGTCTAGGTGTTGGATGTGGGTCCGGCCTGGTGGTTCGCTCGGGGCGCCGGGGCGCGCCGGCGTGCGGGGGGGCGCATCGGGCTGTGCTGCCTGGCCCTGGGTAACGTATGCAGCACGCGCACATCTGGAGCACCTGTTTGCGTTGAATTCAGCTGGTTTCGGGGAAAATCCCCCTCCTCCCTCTGGCTTGTCAAACATCCTGGAAATGCCCCTCGCGCAGGCATCGGTGAGGCCTTTGTGCACGCTGTGCTGGACGCCCGCGGGCTGCAGGTGAGCGGGGTGGGGCGGACCGCAGGGCCCTCTGAACAACGGCTTTTCCTGGTGCCTAGCAAGAGTCAGGGTAGCCGTAACCCGGAGCACAAGGCTCGCGCCGTCATCTGCCGCTAACTCCCACCCCTCCCTTGTGCCGCGCCCCCAGGCCTCCAACGCGCTGCTGCTGCTGTTCACGGCGGTGCACCTGGCCGCCTGCGTGGGCCTGGTGGGGCGCCTGGGCGCGCTGGGGCTGGTGGCGGCCGACGGCGCCAACATGGTGCTGCGAATAGCCTACTCGGCTTGGTGGGTGCTGCGGCAGGGCCTGAGTGGCGTGAGGGGCCCAGGGGCGTGTGGGCTCGTGGCGCATGGGGGTTTGACGCCGTGGCGGCGTGTACGGCGTGTGCGGTGTGCCTGGTAGGGATGGATGCCGGGGATGGAGTGCCCGGTCGTCTGTGGGCGGCTGGACTTCGGGGCTGTATTTGGGGGCCCTTGTGGCGCAGGGAGGGTTCCGCTTTGCCCCGTTGCCGGTTCCATCCAGATGCAACGCCCGTCAGCGCCACTTCTTACCTGACTCGTGGCGACCCCGCAGGTGCATACGCCGCTTTTTCCGGCCGCTGCCCAGCTTCTCCCTGCGCCGCGACCTGCTGCCGTCAGCCACCACCCTCGCCGCCTTCGCAATCGCGGCGTGCGCTTCCGGCGTCTCAAACTACGTCTTCCTGGTGGCTCCGGGCACGGACGGCTCCACGCCCCAGCGGCTCTTCCTGCGCCGCGTGGCCCCGCACGTGGCGGTGGCGTTCGGCCTGCTGGCGGTGGTGAGTGGCGTCATGCTGCGGGCAGAGCGCGCCACGCTGCGTCAGGTGGTGGAGATGCGGCGGCGCCGGGGGCGTGAGGGCGAGCCGGGCGTGGCAACGACGACGAGCAAGAAGGAGGACTGAAGGGTGTGGCGTTGCGGGGGCTAGCGCTGGCACGGTTACACCCTCATCGGGGCGTGTCCGGCAAACTTCTTGAAGCGATAGAGACCAGCGCAGCTCTTATTTGTGACAAGCAATCACCCTGTAATACATCGCGCTCATCGGGACGCTGTCGCGAACCCCCGAATCATCGGACCCGCCTCTCGCGAAGTCACCCGTCGAGGCACATTCAGTATTCTTGCCTGCATATGTATAATAGTATGTTATAACTACAGCACCATTCTTCCTCAGCATCAGATTCCTGTTGTGTGACACGCCCGAACGATGACGCCAACGTTCGCAAAACTGCTCCTCCTCGCGGGCCTTGCGGCAGTAGCTAGTGCAAACACTATCAACGTGACACAGTGCGCTTGGGATGGACTCGACTGCGTGCTAACGAGCGGCTTTATTGCATCGCTGCCTGGGCGACTGGGCCAGCCGACCACAAACAGCGCAAAGTAAGCAGCTTGTTAGGAGCTTGACGCTGCGCTTGCAGTGACGGCTGGGTTTATCTGGGAGCAGTCGCTTCCTCGCACACAGCGTGCCACACGCCGAGGCCACACGCGCCGCCCGCCTGTCAGACTGCTCCTTGCGCAAGCGCATGCCTCCTCCCCCGCCTGCCATGCTGCTCCAAACTCTCTCACACTGCGCGCATCGCACGGCACGGTGCTGCAACGGACAGGGTGCTTGCGCGGGCTGCGTACCGCGCAACGGTGTGCGCCAACTACACCGCTTCCCGCGTGGACTGCGTGGCCGCGGCCAGCGCGTATGGCTGCGAGTGGGACGCGGTGGCGCAGAGCTGCGGCATTCAGGACCTGCTAGACCCGGAGGTGGGGCCGTGCAGCTGTAGCGGCGGGGCCCCGGGGAGCGTAGCTGGAGGGCTGGCACGCACTGCGGGCACTGGCATGGGGGGCCAAGGACCGCGGCGCATGCCCTCTCCCATCTTGCCCTCTCCAGCGCCCCTGTAAAGCCCGCTTTCCTGTCCACCTCTCGCCCGCGCACAGCTGCTACGCCGCTCGGCCTTCTGCCCCGGCAGCCGCCTGGATGCGGCGGTCAGCTGCGCCTCCCTCACCGGCGGCGCCGCGAATGGCGCCAGCGGCAGCGGCTGGCAGGCCACGTGCGCGGCCGCGTCGTACGGCGGTTACGGCTGCCGTGTGGTCAACGGCTCCAGCCTGCTGACCAGTCAACCCGTGCAGTCGCTGGGCGACCTGGTCATGGGCGTGGTCAGCGGCGTGGCGGCGCAGGCGGTGCAGGCGATCAAGGACGCGGCGGGTGGGTCTGCGGACGGCGGTGCTGTGCTGCGGAGCGCAGGCGCGCATGGGTGGTGCGGGGGTTAACTGTGAACCAATCCCGTAAGCAAACATCATGGTGGTGTGGGGGCAGAGGGGGCAGCTGGGGGAGGGTTCAGGTGCTGGCTGAATGAAGGCTCTGGGCGGGGCCTTCGTGGGGACTTGGCGCTTGGGGGCCAGCCCCGGGCTTTGGGGTCTTGGCGCATGGGAGCCACCCCCATGATAACGGGGCTGGAGGCGGACCCACGTGGGTCCGGCGCGGGTGTGGTGGGTCAGGGTCCGCACGCACTTCCCGGACCGACCCACTTGAACACACCACCACCACCTCAATGTCGCTCTGGGACACGTGCCGCACCACAGGCCAGCTCAACGTCACGGTGTCCAACACGACCATCTCGCTGTTGGTGAACAACGCCACGTCAGCAGCCAACAGCAGCCAGGTGGGGGCGCGGGCGAAGGCCCCCCTGCATGCGGGTGCGGGGGCGAGGGCGGTGTAACGGCGTAACGCGGAGGCGAGGTTGTGTCCGCGGGCGGCCCTTTTGCTGACGGCAACTGTCTAGAATACGGTAGGGCGGGGGATAGCAGTCCACGCTAAATGGCGAACGGCTTATGGAAGAGTGGGTAGTTGTTGCTGCCATGGAACTGCGAGCTGGGGAGCGGGGCTGTTGCGCATGCTGCTTGATTTGCCAGGCATGCGCCGTGGCCACCACCGCCACCGCACCTGACTCTTCCTCGCGCTCCCTACCCGCACGCCAGGCCTGCGTAGCGGCCTGGACCACCGACGGCGCCTATCTCAAGTCTCTGGCTGACTCGGTGATCAGCGGCCTGGGGGTGAGTGCAGGCGCGGGCACAGGGGGCGGGCACAGGAGGCGAGCAGCAGGGCGGACACGGTTTGAGTGTACGTGGGTGCGGGGTAGCTCAGTCCACCCCTAAGTTAGCCATTGGAAACTCGAAGTCGACATATCGCGGAGGACAGGGATGCGCGTGAAGGGGTGGGCGGACGTGAGTGCACAAGCAGTCGACGTGTGTCAACGTGGGGCATCATCTTCTGTCGCTGCTGATCAACACCGCACCGCATCAATCAGTCCTGCCTTTTTTTGCAAACGCACCCAAACGCACCCGCAGTCTGGCAAGGATGCGCTGTCGACGATCATGACGCCGGAGCTGTTCGGCGACTGCAACACCAGCAGCAAGCTGATGGTGGGTGCCGTACTGGCTCGGGATGGTGGGCACGTGCGTCACATGGATCCTTTGCACGGCCGTTTGCGACATGTGCACATTCCTCGCCGCCTCGCCCCATTGCTTTCTGCAGTCCACCGTCAAGACCTGCCCCATCAAGCTTAACAAGGTAGGGAGGGGCACGCCTGGCGGGCTCACCTATCGGGGCTCACCTGCCGGCTGGCTCATGCGGGAAGGGCACTGGCTCTGAGCGCATCACCCGGCCGTGTCCTGTTCCTCCCTCGGCTCTGTACAATGGCTGTTCCTGCGCCCCATGACCCGAGCCCGTAGCGCCCATTATGATACGCCAGCCCTCCTAGGGCGCGCATTCCTGCCATGTCGGGCCGCCGCCTCCACCCCCTGATGCTCCTCCACGTCCTCCTCCTGCTCCCGCTGTGCTCATCTCCCCGCAATCCCACCCACCCACCCACCGGCCCTCCTTGCCCAGGCTGACTGCAGCGCGGTGTCGGGCTGCAGCTGGCTGGACCTGGCTCAGGCCTGCACGGTGGCCATGGACGCGGTGGAGAGGATCATGCTGGACCCCAAGGACATGTGAGTGGCCGCGGCGTTGGCGGCGTGGCGGCGTGGCTGGGGATGGGGGCGGGGTGGATGGGGATGGTGTTGGTGTTGCACCTGCATGGTTCGGAGCATTTCCTGCGCGTGTTGGGTGGATCGGGACGCCCCCGAAGGGGCCACGGAGCGCTCAGCCGCAGGCTCGGACGCAACTGCCGCCCGCCGTGCTTGTCCGACTGCCCTGACCCGCGTGCCCTGACCCGCCGCACCCTCACCGCTCGTGCCCGCCCGACCAACGCAGCTGGGTGGCCGTGTATAACAACGCGAGCGCGCTGTGCGACTCCCTGGCGACGGAGTCGACGTGCAACGTCACCACGCCCCGCCTCAGCCTCAACCTCACCGTCGACCCCGCCATCCTCAAGAACCTCACCAGCCTGCTGCCGTCCTTCGCGATTGATGTCGTGAACAACATCACCAACGGCGCGGGCGTGAGCGTGGGCGGGTCGACCATCCTGGGGGGTGCCGGCGGCGGCGGCGCGGCAGGCATGGCGGCGGTGTCGTGGTGGATGGTAGCGCTGGCCGCGGTGGCGGCAATGGTGATGGGTCACGGGGTTCAGCAGCAGCAGCGGCTCTGGCTCTAGTGGCGTCATTGTTATTTGTTCGGCCATAGGAATACCGTATATGGTATGCGTTTTTTTTGCCAAGGGAGACCGTTTCACATGGGCGATGTCGTGACACGTGACTAAGATGCCCGCCGTCTGCGAAGACTTGGTTTGGGGCTTGTGAGTTTGATGCTTGTGTGGTGTTGGTGATCAACCAGGTGGGATAGTTCCATTGGGGACCATCGTGCATCTGCATACCCTCACAAAACTTCCCACGCGTGCCCTTGTGGACGCCGGGTCTCGTGACCAACTTCCAGGTAGCCATGCTTGTGCTTGGCTGTGAACAAAGCGTGCGATGAGGGGTGTGAGCTGATGACGTACATATGTAGTAGCACATGACTGGCGTTTTACGAGGGCGGAAACTCAATCTGATGTTGTGCAGGTCAGCGGGTGCTGGGAAACGGGTGTTGGCAAGGCGGGCAAGCAAGGGTGTGAGGAGGTGCAGTGGGGCAGTAAAGATGACACCGTTTCTCGGCGATCTTATTCGAAGTGGCCGGCGTGTAATCTCACTACCGTCCATTTGGCGAACCAAGCATGGCCTGACGAACCCTGACTCTGAACCCCGACTCTGAACTTGACGAACCCTGACTCTGAACTTGACTCTGAACCTGAACCTGACTCTGACTCTGAACCTGAACCTGACGAACCCTGACTCTCAACCCTGACTCTGAACCCGAACCTGACTCTGACTCTGAACCTGAACCTGACGAACTCTGAACCTGAACCCTGACTCTGAACCCTAAACCTGAACCCTGAACCTGAACCCTGAACCTGACTCTGAACCTGAACCTGACGAACCCTGACCCTTGTTGATGGAACCCGGCGCGGAACCCAACCGGACTTACACAGTGAACCCTGCGCCTTGGGCCCAAACCCTGCAGGAGGCCGGAACCCTGCGCCTACTACCACGCCGGCCAGACCCTGCGCCTCCTCAAAGACCGATAAACTGCTGTGAGATTACACTGGCAGTGGCTGTCCTCGGCTGTGTCCCCGTCCAGGCCCGAGCCCCGAGGGCCCAAAACAGGGCAGCGTTCCAACCCGACGGCGAGTCACTGTGTCAGTATTCAGTAATCAGGCCGGGCTCCGGGGCCAATGTCTGCAAGCGAATGTCGATACCTGGGCAGAATGGCGTGCCATGTGGCATGGGCTCCGTTACACACAACTCAGCCGCCACGCAAGCGACCGTGTCCCCACGCCACCCCTCAGCTAGCCCTAGTCGGCAAGGCCCGAGACCACCTTTCCCGACTGCTCCCCAGCTTTGTCCCAAACCCCGGCTGTCCCAGTCCCCATTCTAGCCCAAGGGGCCAACAAGGGCCGCCGGGCAGCGCCCCGAATGAATGCAATGGTGTGATGGGGGCCGTGGCATGCGCCGCATGACAGCCGCCTGGTAACCACAAAATGAAAGAATCAAAACGTTCTTCCACACAAGGCATATGCTTCATCTCCGGTCCCGTAACGCACAAGACCCGCCACCCCAATACGGCAGTATAGACCCGCCGTCAACCCAAGTTCTAGGATGAACAATTCGCTCTTCCCCGCTTCATGACACATGCCTTTGCACAAATGCACGCACGCATGCCCACAACCTCGCACGCGCTCGCCCCATGGAGCTGCAGTCTCTTGCCTCGCATGGCTCTCCGAGCACTCCTGTATTGAGCTCACCCATGAATGTCTGTGCTTCCAAAGTCTCAACCACAACCATTGTAAGCATCTCGTCCCTCTCGTAAGCACGTGGCAAGCCATGGCGAATTTCCAGCGCCATGCCTTCCATGTGCCTCCCCGGACGCCTGTCTGCATCACCCTACTGTACGAGCCATGAAGTGATTGCGGGTGAGAATGCAAATGGAAGGCGCCGCCGATTGCTCCGCCCATTGCAACGAGCAGCACCGTGCCGCCCCAATAATCGGCAAGGCCAACATGCGCCTCAGGCGGCGCAGCAGTAGTTGACGGTTTTGCCGCAACCGCACCACCCGTTGCTGTTGGTGAGGCAGCGGCAGCAGCCTGCACTCCCATGGCACACAGCAGCAGCACAGCACGCACCAGTGCACATTGGCATGTTGTCGGGGCCCGGCGTTGCAATAGAGGCGTTTGGCTGTGCGCGGGATCATTTGCCCTGTGTGAACGCGCGACCGCAGCAGCAGCAGCAGCAACCGATCTGGTGAGGGCTATCCAATGCAGCGCACCTGTGGGATTCTTATCCGCAAAGCTCGAGAGGGACGCAAGGTTGAAGCGGCAGCCCACGGTACAGGCGTTGACACAGTCCTGTTCCGAAAGCGTTCATCAATTAGGACCATGCGTGTGTTAGAATGACAGGCGTGAATGGCTCCCCAAGGCCCCAAGACATTCATCCCACACCAGCTCCAGCAAGGCCTGGGGGTGACGATTCAAATCCCAGATGATCAAGACGCTAGGCCTCATTTCAATGCAGGCCACTCACCGCGTTGGCGACGGATCCCACGCAGGTGGAGTAGGCGCTGCTGGTGGTGCAGCGGTTGGCGGTGGGGTCGCTACTCACGTCGCAGTGCTCCCGTTGCACGGTGAAGCCCGCCCCGCATTCCTCGGTGCAGCAGGCCTGGTCCGCGCTAACCAGTGCGTACCGCAACGTCACCTGGCCTCGCGGCAACGTGTGGGGGTTTGGGGAGTGGGGGCTTGCGGTTACCAGCCCAATTCAATCCAATCCAATCCAAATGCGTGTGCGTCAGGGCAGGGGATGAACGCCAGCCCATTCGGAACCGGGGGGCATCAAGAGGAGCGTGGCGGCGGCGCCCTCGGGTGGGCAGAGGTCCACAGCAGCCAAAGAGCGGCGAGAGGAAAGGGGCAGCACTTGTCTTGCGTATCAATGTACCGCATGCGTCAGCGCAACTTTCAAAAGTGCGGTACGGTATGCGCGCACCTCATACTGAGTCAAGTACACGCCCGTTGCCGGCGAGGATGTGTCGCGCTGGGTGCCAACCCCGGCCATGTAGTACGGCAGGTCCACGACGAAGCCTTGCATGTTGGTGGCCGGGTAGGCGGTGGTGCTGAGGCACACCGTCGCGTGCTCGGCGGCGATGTCGGCCGCGGTGAGGCTCGCCAGGCTGATGATGATGGTGCTGCTGCCGCTGTAGGGGTGCGTGATGGGGACGGCGGCGCCGTTGACCGTCGCGGACGTGGGAGCCGCTGCACCGGAGGCCGCTGCGAGGGCAGCAGGGGGCCGGCAAAGGAACACACAGCCGTGGGATGGGCGGTCGGGTTGCGAGTGGATGGGTTGGGGTTTTGGCGGAGCGCTGCCGGCGCCGCCGCAGCAGCCGCAGCGCCGCCCCTGCCACTGTACCAACAGCTGTGCGCCTACACCTGTGCTGCCACGCCCGCCCGCTCACATGGTTGGAGGCGGACCTCGGCCAGTCCATTCAGCATGCCCATGCAGGTGGCCGTGGGGCACCAACCCAGGTCAGAGCGCGCGATGCTCTGTGACGGCCAGTCGAGGACAGCGGCAATGTTTTAGAGCAAGCCCGCGACCGAAGCCCTGCCCCGACGGGCTGCGAAGCCCCGACGGGCACGAACAGCCAACGCACGGGCAAGTACGGACCCCGGCGCAACTGCAAAAATGCCCAGCAAGCAACGGCCGTGGCATTACTCACGCGCAGGCGCACGTCGACACACAGGCTGTAGCTGCTGGCGCTGCGGACCACCAGCTCCAGAGGCGAGTCGGAGCAGGAGACGCGGTGACCGCAGGTGGTCAGGAACGGGAACTCAGAAGTACTGCGGGCGGGCGCGGCAGCGCGCGTGAGGGGGGATGGCCGGATGGGGATGGAGTGCAGTCGGCGTTGCCGGTGGCACGGGCAGTGGCCGAAGCGAAGGCCCAAGCGTGAGGTATGCTGGCCCTGGCTGGCCTGGGCATTGGTAGGCGCTATAGCTCCCCAGAGGCCCGATTCAAGTACAAGTTGCAGGTCGCTGTTCAGCTCGCTAGCTAGTTGACCCCTGTAATCAAGCATGCATGGCTTTGGTCCGGTGAGTTCCCCCATCATGCCACGCCACGCAGGTGGCGTTTGCAGGTGCCATGGGTCATGGCTGGGTTATGGCTGGGCGCAGGGCTCACCTGCCGGCGGTTGTCAAGTAGTTCGTGGCGCTCGCAGGGCAGGGCGGCATGGGCGAGGGCGGCGCCGGGCTGGGAGGCGCGGGGCTAGGCGGCGCCGGGCTGGGTGGCCTCGGGCTGGGCAGCGCGGGGCTAGGAGGCGCGGGGCTGGGCGGCCTCGGACTGGGCGGCGCGGGGCTAGGCGGCGCGGGGCTAGGCGGCGCGGGGCTGGGCGGCCTCGGACTGGGCGGCGCGGGGCTGGGCGGCCTCGGGCTGGGCGGCGAAGGGGAGGGTGGCTGGGGGCTGGGCGGCGAGGGGGAGGGTGGCTGGGGGCTGGGCGGCGAGGGGGAAGGTGGCTGGGGGCTGGGCGGTGAAGGTGGTGCGGGGCTGGGGGGGCTTGGCGAAGGCGGCGCAGGGGACGGCGGTGCTGGCGCGTGTTTCTCCCACTCACAAGCCTCGCTCTTGCCGTTGCCCTTCCCGTTGCCGTTGTTGCACTGCACAGCCTGACCAGTCTTCTTGCCGTCAGCAGCGGGTCCGGCGGAGGGCGTCGCGCCCTTTAGGCTGCGACCATGTGTGTCGTTGTCGCCCAGTGGGAGTCCTGTTATCAGGGAGGTATTGCGCACGCACATGTCACGGATATGTGAGATGCGCGATAAAACGCGCACGCCGAGCACGACGAGAGCTTAGGGCCGTCCCGATGCCGGTGTTGCGACATGCCGCAGCGTATTCCTTACCGATATCGTTACGCGCCACGGCGATACCAGCTCCCACGACCATAGACAGCAGCGCGGCCAGATACAGGCGCCGCGCGGTCATTCGCAACAACATTATGTTTGAACGGCGCCCGGCAACGTGTCGTGAGCGCGGCTCCGGAAGTCCCGTAACACTCAAATGTACAGAAGTGAGAGCTGCAGTCTGTGTCTGTAATATCTATACTTGCCTGAACTGGCCCAGGCGTTGGGCCGTATACCCGGGACTCGGGATCCAAGCCGCACTTGAACCGCTGGCTGCAGCACCGCCCCTGCTGGTTTCGCGTCAATCTATTATACATACGGCCTTCGTCTTGTATCCGCTAACACAGCTTCTAGTATTGCGAACCGGTCACTCGTCAAGGATTGATCCATCGACGGCAGTCCAGATGCACAAGGCTTGGCTTGTCCTGCATCATAGATGATGAGGCTTTGGAGGGCTTTTGCTAAGCTGTGACTCATTATGCGCAGCGTGGCGCAGCCGAAGAAGGAGGGAGCCAGGGCGGTCGCCGTGCCCATAGGTGGGCGGTGGCATAGTGCGCGTCCACGACTCCACGTGGTTCTAGCAGACGCTCCACCGGAAACATCATGCGTACGACGATGACGCGCGGGGCGTGCAAGGCGGCAATGCGGCGATTTGGGGTTGGGGATGGACTTCGCGACTCAGCCGATCCGGACTGGGCGCCGATGGGTTCGTGTCAAGAAATCGGGCCCTCGCAAGCCCCCGGCACCAAAGTCGATTGTGCCGCACATAATAGGAACTAGAAATACGCTTGATACGGAATACATTCGTTTTCTACAGCGACTGAACTATGGCGATGCTTTCCACGTCCCGCTGCTGCGGGTTTGCTGGCCAACAAGCTCAGCGGTATGTATATGTGCAAATACAGTTGCTGGTGGTATCCGATGGCGAACGCAGCAGAGGTTTTACGGTCGATTTGGGCCAAATTTCTCCCACGCGTTTGATGACAGGCTTCAACGGGTTTATGTGTTAGGCCCGAGGACAATTTGCAGACGCATCAATGCGCTACCGGATCAGGGCGAAGGTATGCATTGTGTGTGAGCAGTGCAAGTATAAACGTTCGTCGCTGATTCTACGTGCCTTGTCGCACGAGTCGACAAGCAGTGACCTGGTGTAGCACTGCACATACGTGCATACATAGAGGCCCTGCTGCTCAGCCCGATGGTGGCGACGCGGCGCTGGGGCCCCGTGTGCTGCGACACGCCCTCGCGCTCTCAGGAGGCGTTGTCCTGCTGCCCGCGAATACACAGTTCGCACAACTACCACGACCCAATTCACCCCCCAGAAATCTCGGAGGCCATGAAGGCGGACCTCGAGCGCCTGCGTGCGAAGTCGGGTGCAAGCTCCTCGGCGGGACCCAGCAGCCAATCCCAGGTAAGCACCGAGGTGGACTGTCGAGCAGGCGCTGCATTGGGCCGTCCAGCTCCGCAGGTTTGGCCAGCGTGCCCCATGTTGGGGCACGGTTGGACCTGGTGCGACCGCCGTACGCTTGGCCGTAGTGGTGCGGTTTGCTGTGTGGGGCCCGAACAACGGGTGCGGGGTCCTCACCAAAGGGCACACGGGTGCAAACGGCTTCGCCGCTGGTCACAAGCAGTGGCATGCTGTTTGCCCAAATGCGCGCGGGTGTCTACACACATACACATGCACACGCAAACACATATTCCGTCTAATGCATGCACACTCTTGCAGGCGTCGCAATCCGAGTCAGGCGGTCCCTTCACCGGCGCCAAGGACGCTCTTGACAAGGTACGGGACGGCTGCTAGGGGTGTAGCAGCTGGCGCTGGGGCACCACGCCCTGCTGTGGCCCCTGGCTCACTCCCAGCTGGGCACCTGCTGGCATCACGGCCCACAGCTCTCCCGCACCTCCGCCGCGCTACCGCCGCTCATGCCCACGCCACCGCCGCTGGCATCCCGCTCCTCTCTCCCTTTGCCCTACCTCCCCCCTTCCCCCCACCCCACCACCACCCCATCCACACGGACCGCTAACCCCGCCCCCGCCCCCCGGCCCCCAACCCCGCTCCTCTCCCCACCCCACCCCACCCCACCGCGCAGCTGCTCATCGGCGACTTCTTCCTGGTCCTGTTCATTCTGGCCTGGCTGGCGGCGGGCGTGGCGCAGAACGCCGTGTCCGGCTCCAGCCCGCTGCTGGATGCCTGGTACCCGCTGTGGCCGCTGCTGTGGCAGCCGGCGCTGGGGGTGCTCATGGCGGGAGCGCTGGTGAGCGGCGGCATCGGCTGGCTGAACGAGCAGGCCGCCAAGCGGGAGCAGCAGTGAGAGGCGGGGTGGAGGTGGACGTGGGGGAGGACGGTGGAGGGGGCGGAAGGGGTGGCGGCGGGGAGGGGGCAGAGCAAGGAATGGGGGAAGGGGAGGGTTGTGAATACCAGCCCAAGCTAAACCAGAAGTAGGGGTGAGAGGGGGGCCGTGCGTAGTGCAAGAGGCATGAATGGCGTCAATGGGTGGATGAGACGGACGCCCACACAACGCCTGACCGCGCGGGGGCCGCTATGGGACGGCGGACCGACTCACGGGTCTCAGTGGGGAGAGTCGGTAGCAGGGCGTTGTGGCCTGGATTCGTGAAATCCACAGCCGGTGTGTGCGATTGTGAGTTAACCAGATGGCGTTTTGCGGGGACACGGCCTCTACGCGCATCGACGCACACGCGTCGACGCGGCCGATCTCGCACGGCTCAACACACGGCTTCACGGCTTCAGCCAGTGCCGTATTAGGGAGCAGCGCGAGGGGCGCAATGGCGCGGCAAGAAGCGGATGCGACGGCGGATGCCTCTCATGCCCGGAGGACGCCGCCCGAGGATACAGGGCGTGTGGTGGCAGGGTGTGGTGGAGGGGCTGTTGAGCCTGAATGAGTAGGCGCCGGACTGCATGGACATGTCGCATGTGAGGGTTGGGAATCAAGTTCATTCATGGCCAGCTGCAAGGTGTGAGCTGCAGTGGTGCCTGACACTTGTCCTTCGATGCTGCCGAGAGCCCCGAGCGAGCAGGGATTTGATGAGGAATCTCCAACGGGGACGAAGGAGACGGCTTCCGGGATTTTTGAGCTACATAGCCTATGGCAGCCAGCGGCATGTGGAGCGCGCAGAGCGCACGCACACCACCATCGCTGCAGCAATCCGGTGCATCCCCACACGCTCAGACCGCCCGTTGCACCTGTCCAGGTCCGCCCACCCTGAATCCGGTCGTCCTCTGCGCCACCTCCGGCGTCCCACCATCACCGCCCCTCAGCCCCGCAGAAACCACAGGTTCCGAGTCACAAGTCATGATGTCACACACACATTGATGTCAAACGTCCACGCATGTCACAGAACTCGATCTTCTCGCGAAGGCGGTGGTCCGGGGCCCCGGGTATCCCTGTCACTGGCTACGCCACACTTGAGGCCCGCCCACATTCCGCTTCGCATGCTGCGGAAACGGAACGGGCCCCGGTCGCACACCGCCCCCGTACGTCATATCCTCACCGCCGCACCGAGCGCGGCGCGTCGGTTGCAATAGCCTCCCGCGCCGCGCCTCCGTGCGGCAGCCGCATTCCCCAAATCCGTCGGTCCGGTGCCCCCAGGTTTCTCAGCAAGCCCCAGGCACCGAAACATTCGCGGCTCTCCGTTATCCGCTAGTTTACTCCACGAAGGGCGCGAAGGCGACCACCGAGTTATGGCCGCCGAAGCCGAACGAGTTCGAGATGGCGGCGGTGATCTGCACGGCGGCGCAGGCGAGGGCGCAGCAGCGGGCGGGAGTGAGTGAGGGGAGCAGGCTGACGTCAGGTGGGGCCAGGTGGTGCAGGGCAGGCAGGTGGGCTGCTGCCAGAGGGGGGGGTCGCTGCCGGTGCAGCGCATGTTGGACCTAGTGCGTTTTGGACCCATAGATAACGAGCACCCCCAACCGATCGCGCGGCATGCGCTGCGCCCATACGGCCTTGCTGGGCGGTGAACGCACCTTGTGCTGCTTCTTCTCGTTGGGCACGGTGTCAATGCCCGCCACCTCCTCAATCAGGTTGTGCTGGTTGAGGGTGGGGTGCAGCCAGCCGGTCTCGATGGCCTGCGCGTGTGTGTGTGCAGTTAGTGGGATCGGGGGGTGGGGTTGCAAGATAAATAACTTGTCGCGGATTTTGAAAACGCGGGCGGGCTGCGGGCTGCGGGACCGGAAGTTGTGCAGGGCTCACAGGGCTCACATATCGGTTCGTCTTTTCTCCTCCATCAGCTCCCACACGCCCCCGCCCCCGCCCACATTTCCCGATCCCACCCCCGCACCTTGAGGGTGGCGATGGCCTCCACACCGGCGGCGGCGCCCAGGCAGTGGCCAATCATGGACTTTGTCCCGTTGACCTTGAGGTTCTTGGTGTCCGTGAACACCTTCTTGATGGCCTTGACCTCGGCAATGTCGCCCACCAGCGTGCTGTCAGGAGCAGCAGGCGGTGCAGGCGCGGCGGCAAGGAACGTCAGAGACATGCTTGAGCAGCGGCCAAGGTGCTGAGGCGGGTGCACCCCTCTGAAAGCTGCCGACCCCCTGTTCCACGACTCTCACTTCGCTGCGGGCGCTGCGGGCCGCCGTGCGGCGGTGCCCACGCCCAAACCTAGTAGCGCCCAAACAATTGCAGCCGCCCACCGCGCACCTGGTGGCGTGGCAGTTGATGTAGTTGACCTGGTCCTTGGAGATGCGCGAGTCCTTCAGCGCCAGCTCGATGCAGGTGGACACGCCCAGGCCGTCGGCGCGGGGGTCGGTCATGTGGTGCGCGTCGCAGCTGCGGGCGGAGGAGGGGGCCGGGGAGGTAGGGACAGGGGCAGGGAGACACTCACGTCAATGACGCGAGCAACGAAGAAAGCAGCCCCGCACACTCGGCCACCGACGCTGTCCCTGTTGGCTCCTCCTCAGTTTGCCCCATCCTCACGCGACATCAAAAACGCAAACGCCCAACATGCACACACGGCCCCGCTCACGTGACGGCGCCGCCCAGGTACTCGGCGTAGATCTTGGCGCCGCGCTTCATGGCGTGCTCCAGCGACTCCATCACCAGCACGCCCGCGCCCTCGCCCATGACGAAGCCGTCGCGGTCGCAGTCCCAAGGGCTGAAAAGGGCGGCGAGGGGCAGAGGCCAGGGCAGTTGCAAGGTAAAGAGGTTGCAGAATACCGTATGTAGGTCAAGGGAGGGTTTCGTTTATTGCTAAGGAGGTGAGGGGGGGGGGCCAATGGCCGTGATCGGCTGGCGCTACATGCCGACACCGCGCGTTTTCAAGTGCTGCCTGTTGCAGGCTGATGCTCCGCGGCCTTTGGTTGGCGCAAATGGCTCTGCGCTTTTGAGACTTCCGAGCGAGCTGCCCTGCCCGCCCGGCCTCAGCTTCCGCACATGGTCCCCAAAGCACGTGGTGGTTCCCTCGATCCCCCCGTCACCGTCTCATGGACGGCTACCCCCCTGGTCGACTCGCTTCGGTTTCTGGAATGAACTACCCCCCTCCCCCAAGCCCTCAGCTGCACCCCCGCACCCCGCACCCCGACCCCGCACGCCGCACGCCGCACCCACCGCGAGGCCTTGACGGGGTCGTCGTTGCGGGTGGACAGCGCGCGGCACGCCACGAAGCCGCCCAGACCCACCTGGAGGCGGGCGCGGGCAGGAGCAGGTGTGAAGAGGTGGTATGGGAGCAGGCGGGGCAGGGAGGGCAGTGCATTCCCACCCACCCCCGAAAGTCAAACTATTGCCTACGGGGCGGCGGGCGCGATCCGGGGATGACCCCGCCCTGCACCAACCCTACGCTGGTTCCAGACGACGGCCTCACATGCGCCCGAGCGGCCCCCCAACGATCCCGCCAACCACCCCTGCCACTGCCCGGCTCAACCGCGCCAACCCCGCCGCAACTGCCCCCGACCCCCCGAGCAGCCCCCCGGTAGCCGCCCGCCCCCCGCCCCGCCCCCCGCCCCCAGCCGCCCGCCACCCGCCCCCCCCCAGCCGCCACCGCCGCCGCCACCGCCGCCGCCACTCACGGGGATGATGGGCGCCTCGGAGCCGCCCGCCACCATGACGTCGGCGTCGCCGTTGCGGATGTGGTTGGCTGCGGCCACGAAGGCGTAGTTGGCGGTGGCGCAGGCGGTGGAGATGGAGTAGTTGGGGCCCATGAAGCCCTGCAGCAGGGGGGAGGGGGGAGGAGGAGGGCAGGGGGAATGTGTGAAGCGCCGATGTCTCCAGTGGGTGGGGGCAACACGAGGGGGCGCGGTTTGGACCGTCCCGGGTCACCTGGGCTGGGCGTCACCTTCGCACCCCCCCTGGGCCCAACCCAACGACGCCATCCCCAATCTCCGAAGGACCTCGCACTCACACCCACACCCACACCACCCCCTCGCGCTTGGCCACACCCACATCATGGTGCCGCCCCTCCCCTTTGCCCCCTCCCTTCCACTCCCCTTCCCGCCCCCTCCCCCTCCTCCTCTCCTCCTCTCCTCCTCTCCTCCTCTCCCTCGCCCCTCCACCCCCCTCCCGCCTCGCGCGCACCTGGTCAATGGCCAGCAGCGCGCCGCCCATGTTGGTGATGGCGTAGGGGATGAAGAAGGGCGAGATCTTCTTGTAGCCCTTCTGGACCAGGTTGGTCACACCTGCGCGGAGGCGCGAGGGAAAACGGCGGCAGCAGGAGTGTGACGAGTGGCGAGTGAGCGCGCGCGTCAGCAGCTGTCTGGCTAGCGCGCGTGGGTGAGGGTGCCTGACTGCGCGGAGACTGGTGGGCCCTCGATGGTGAGTGGGCAAAGCGCAGCACCAAGTTCCTGTTGCCACGGCGGAAGCTACAACCAACGCCTCACGCCCCCCTCATCCCCTTCACCGCACATCGCCACCTCCCCCTTGCTCCTCCCCCACGCCGTGCGCCGCCTCCACGCAGCCTCCTGGTCTTCTCCGTGCGCGCCTAAAGCGGTGGTGCACGGCCCTTGTCTCTACGCCGCTCCTCCACCGCAGCGCCAGCCCCAGCCTTGTCATCGCAACCCGCCGCTGTACGCCACCAGTCGGTCCCCTAACACAGCGCCCGCCCGCCAAGCCCCTGCCCAGCAAGCCCCTGTCCGATCGGAATCCACCGCTGGTCCGGGTTTCGCAGCAGGCCAGTAGCTGATGTTGGAAGCAGAATGGACTACCGCCCCTCCCACTCCTCCCGGCCTGCCGCCCGCATCGCTGCTCGCCCCCCTATTATGTTGAACCTCCACATATGGTACACAGCAACTGCCCTCCTCTCTTCCGCTCCCCTCAGCCTTTCAGAGCACCAATGCCGTGCCGACACTGCCGCCATACACACACCTCCTTAACACCCCGCCGTACACACATACACACACCCGCCGCCTCATGCCGCCCCAGCCCCCTCCCCCCACTCACCGTCCTGGAACACGGTCAGGCCGCCCATACCGGTGCCCACCAGCACACCCACACGGGTGGGGTCCACCTGCGAGGCGGCGCGCAAACGAGTGTGAGCCGACCGCGAGCAGAGGCGAGCGCTCTCGTGCACAGGACATCGCCGGGCGCGGAGGCAAGCCTGCCCTGGCACCCGTGCAGCCTGCTTTCGCCGCGCAATCAGTCCACCACCCAGTCTACCGCAACTAGGCACTGTGGCTCGCGGCCCTGCGCTGCGCTTCACACAGCACTGCGCTTCACACGGCACTGCGGGGGGTTGCAAGGATGGCTGGAAAGCGGGATGCACTGAAGACCCACGAAGATGCAAAGGGCATGGGCCGCCGCGCGCACCCACCTTCTTGTAGCCCTCGGAGCAGCGCTCCTTCTCCAGGCCGGCCATGATGAGCGCCTTCTTGCCCGACACCTGCGGGGTTGCAAAGGTGGCACATCGCAGTGTAGCGGCGATGGTGGGGGGGGGATAGTGGGTGACGGTGATAGTGCTGGCGGCGGTAGTGGTGGCGGTGAGGTGGGTGCCGGGCGTCGTGTTGGGAAGTAGACAGGTAGAGCTATCAGGCCAAGGGGCAGGCAGCGGACCCAGGGGGGTCAAGGTTCGGGATCGCTCGACGGCGGCTGGCAAAGCTGACCCCGCGGTGCCAGGCAACCAGCTGTCAATGACACGCCCGACACCGCCGGCCGCCATTCTACCGCAGTCCCACCGGTGCCGATGCAATCACTTAACGGAACGAGCAAGCGTGCCCTCGCCATCAGAACCAGCACCCGCCCAACAGCTGAAACAAGTGCACGCACTGCCAACCGCATGCCGCGCACGGCCACACACAGGTGTGCCCACACGCACCATGGTGTACTTAAGGCAGTCATCGTAGCGGCGGGCGTTCTTCTTGTCGATCAGGCTGCAGGCCGACGGGGCGGGGGTGGCACACGGCCCGAAAGAGTTGGTAATGTGTAATGATGGACTGGTTGTGGTGGGGTGGTGGGACGTGTGAATGCCGACGCCGGAAGGTTGTCAGGAGCTGGGGCAAACGTTGCTCGATGTGCACCGTGACCAGTTCAGGCTGAGCGCGGCAGAGCTGATGGTGCCTCGAGCGCTTGTCCAGGTTGCACTGTCTGCTCATGAACCTATTGGCTCACGAGCTGGCGTGGCAGGCGCACAATACAACAGGCCGCGGCCGACACGCAGGGTAACGCTTGCGCCCGGCACCGCCAACCCCGTCCGACACCGGCTTACTTCTCGTCGTCGAAGTTCCTGATCTGGGCGGCAAAGCGAGTGGGGAACTCCGAGGCATCGAAGCGGTCGATCAGGCCAACGCCGCTCTCGCCGTTCAGCAGCCTGCACACAACGTTGCGCGGGCGCATGCCAGGTCCAACTCCACGTCAGAGGAGGCGGTTCACGCAAGCTCCATAGCGCGAGACCCGTTCAACTCATGTCCCTCGCCTTTTGCAGATGCATGCTGGTAGGAGCGAGGCCTGCAACCCCGTCATCGCGCGCCGAATGCTCACTTCTGGTAGAAGGTATCAGGGTCGTTGCCGTGGACACTGCAAATGCCGATACCGGTGATGACAATGCGCTGCTTGGGGTCGCGCTTCGCAGCGGACGCGCGCACAGAGACGCCTGCGTGCAAGCGTTTCCAGGTCAGCTTTAACGCCTGCCCGCCACTCCGAACAACGAATGGGCCCCGATCAGAGCCCCGGTTGGCCATGGATCACTATGTACGCAAACTCACTAGCGCGGGCGGGCTTGCGGGCCGCCGAGGCGCCGCTGAAGGGGCGAACGCGCTGGCCGAGCTGCATTTTTGCGCTAGTGACCTCAATTACGGCGGCAAGGTATGCCGCTGACCACCAGCTATGCTATGTATGTGCAATATTGCCCGCGGGCGTTGCTGTCAGAGTTGCGAGCTCGATCTACTTGCCGATGTCACCCCATGTCAACCTGACCAAGGCCCAATTTTCCTGAATGATAGCACTTCAACGTATGGCATATATTATTAATCATTCCGTGACATGAAACAGGCGCCTTCCGTGTGGAAATTTCGGCTCCGGCGTGTCGCGTGCGAGTAGTGCCCTATAAATGCGTGCGTAACAGAAGTGATGGCAGTTTGTGAGGGGAATGGTTAGGAGCAGTGAGTCCGGGTGAGCAAGGTGCATGGCAGGCGTGCGTGGGGGGGGGGGGGCGGGGAGGGGGGAGCGGCGGGGGGCAGGACAGGGCAGGAGCGCATGGCAGCTGCGCGCCTGACATCTGGCCTGACATGGCACATTGAAGCAATTGACGCAGCGTTGACGGGCTGCTCCCACAGATAACGGAAGCAATCTTGTAACCGAGTCGGAGGCCCCGGCACTTGCGCCGCACATTGGCCGCCCGGGTTAGTGCCATGGCCATGGCGAGCTCAGCCTCGACCTTGGGACGCCCATACGCATATACAAGTGGACATATCTGTAGGAGCCGCATGACGAAGACATCGGGCCAAAGCTCTCACAGAGACTCAGAATCAACGCCAATTGACACGCTCCAGTTTTAAAGCTCAACCCCTCAAGAATCAAATTTACCAGAGGTTCATTATAGATCTAGCAGATAGCGGGGGAGACCGGCGTCTATCAAAACACAGGGCGCGATGGACCAGCAACAAAGCGCCTATTCGCGGCGCATCATCCGCGTAAATCGAATGATTGCGGGGACTATCATCGCCGGCTGCGTGGCGGTGATGACTGGCTTTGTGGATGTCAAGTTCTACCAGAACGAGGTGGAGTATGCGAAGGAGACGCCCGACCGCAACCGCTTCAAGTCACACCGGTGCAATGACCGGTTAGCAGACGCGCTTGAGGTGATCGAGGCGGAGGACGGGAGTATCTGGCGCGACCTGCGGCCAGCCTTTCGGAATTGGTGGGCGTGCATGCGGTCGGCTGAGGGCTCGGAGCCGGCGATGCCTTACATCATGCTCACGCCAAAGTATAAGCAGTACATTGACCCGTTGAAGCGCAGCGATGCGGCGCGGCGGGCAGCACAGGCGCAGGCAGAGCAGCAGCTGCAGGGATGAGCGGCGGCTTGCAGCGGCGCTTGGGTTTGGCACGCGTTGTGCAGTGTGACGGGCGGGTTATGACACAAGGTTGCTTGTGAGGTGACTGTTGCAAGCAAGGCTCGCCACCCCTGCAGATCCGAGTAAGGATGTTTGAGTGAACCCGACCACGGCCTGAATGCTGCATGGATTCTGTGAAGGGCTGCAGCGTCGACTGTGGGTTACCGGTACATCATGCTCCGTGAGGCATTGCCACGTGATGTCGAAGCCATGCCAACGTTCAGCACGGTGCACGTACACGCCTCTCATGCACTACTTATATGGAAGGACGATACCGGTGTCAGGGCCGCAAGGATCACGATGCCGCGACTGGTAGCGCGCGCCGTCTTGACAGGGTGGTGGCCGAGGCAACAGGCGCTATAGGAATGGGCGAGAGGAAGGGCGTTGGAGGAAGGACGGCGTCTGGCCCGGCACAGACCGAAGCCACCTGGGCAGGTAGCACCTCGCGGGTTCATGCAGTTGGGCAGGTAGGAACATCGTCTCAGGTGCAGGTACATGGCCTGTGCACATACGCTGAGTGTAGTGTAATAGTGTTGACGGCCAGGGGCACTGCCTCGTTGCCTCACCGGCTAGATCATTCCTGGAGATGAATGAGTATGGTAGGGCCGGCTAATAGGAAGGATTTGACAGTTGCACAGGCGCATATCCGCTCGTGCAGCATGCTCTGGTCTGTTGTGCCGGCGTCTGCATCTACCGAGTGCGCGATTGGGGTGTGGACAGACGCGGGTGAGAATGCCGTGAATCGGACCGGTCCGGGATGTTGCGGAGTGGTGAGTGAGTGCAGCGCACCTCGCCACCTGATGCGGCTGTGCAACGGCATCACTGCCTGATGGTGCTGAGTCCGGTGGACTGGCTGAAGTAGGGGCCGCCACTCAGCTCGAGATGTGCGTTAATCAGTTAGCGAAGTGCTTTCGAAGTTGCCCGCCAGGACGTGCATTAGCGCTTATGTGTGTTGGTAGGACCAGGACAAGGGATGAGGGAGCGACGGAGCGTTTATGTGCGTTGGATGGCTGGTGGAGTGGTGGTGAGGTAAATCGGTTGCATCGCTGGTCGATTGGCAAGGCATACGGCATAGTGAACGCTGTCGAACTGAACTCTGAAGCCTGAATGCCCCGGATCCATCAGTTGCGAGTTGCGACACGCATCTTTACACCAGCGCCGCGCGCCTTGTCAGTGGTCGCAGCAACCACTAGCAACCACGCTCTGTTCTGTTCCCTGATGTGCTGAACGGTAAGCACAGGCCGGGTACGCAACACACCAACACGCACAGGTAGCTAGCCTGCACTCAGATTCTCAGAATGCATACACGGACCTCAGTCACGCTTATTACAGTCCCCTCCGCGGGTGCGTCATGCCCCCACGGTGATGAGTGCATGAATCGGCTACCTGGCCCCTGGCTCTTCTCTTCACGTGTGGCCCGCCGGTGCGACCACAAGGCTGTGGGATGTGGCCATGTGGGTATGCCCTATGTACGATTCCAATGTGTCTGTATGATGACGTGTGAGTCGCTAGGTCCGACCAGGCGCCGCCGCCCCAGTAACATTGTCGCTAACCCTTGCCCCAATGGGCCGTCATAAGTAAAATGCGTGACCAATCACGTATCCCCGCCCAGCCTTATCAACCGCATCATGCATCAGCCGCGACTTGGCTTCACCTATAGCTTCCCAGCCGTGCCTCCTTGCCTGCCGCCGCACACACGGGCGGGCTTCCTCCCCCTCCTTTAACACTTCAAGCGCCGGTCAAAGATACGGTACACAGTTTAAGGTCGCACGCGGACACGTGGCACACGAAAAACACGAGCGCGCACACAGTGGGGTGCGCCCCTCTGTCCTTTACAGCAGGAAGAACAGCGCGAACAGGCCGCCCGCCATGAGGCTGACCAGCGAGGTCACGCTGGCCATGCCCGCCGCGCCGCCGCCGCCGGTGCCGCTGGCCACGTACGAGGGCTGCGCCGCCGACACGTAGCTGGAGCTGGAGTAGAGCGCGGTGTCCACGGAAATGGTCCCGGCGCCGGTGCAGGCGAGCGAGGTGGTCTTCGAGTCGCAGGTGGCGGTGGCGTTGTTGTAGGCTTTGACCCAAGGGTCCGTGGGGTCCAGCAGCAGGCCCGTGCCGAAGCTGGTCTCGCCCAGGTCGCAGCTGCCGAAGGAGCCGGAGCCGCTCCAGGCGCAACCCATGGCGGCGTTACAGGAGGTGGCGTTCTTGTAGTTGGGGCAGGTCAGCAGCATGGTCTTGAAGCTGGAAATGCCGGAGCAGCTGCCAAACAGGTCATCAAAGATGGGGCCCAGGAAGTTGAGGGCGCCCTGAACATGTGACAAGGGGGGCCGGCATGGACGTGTGCCGAGTGAGGGTTAGTCACAGACACCGACAGGCCACAAAGGTTACACCTGCCTGCTGCATGTTGGCATCGACAGCAGGAACTCAACCAGCCAAGCGCGGCATGAAGTGCAGCATGCGTGCGTGCAGGTGTGCCAGCGCGTGGACTTACAGAGCTGCTGGTGGCGGAGGTAGAGGTAGTGGCGATGGCATCAGTAACCTTCTTGATAAGGTTGGTCACGAAGTTTTGGTCGTTGATCCAGCCAGGCATGCAACTGCGCAGTCGTACGCGCACAGGAAGGACAGAAGCGACGCGTCAGTTGGCATGGCTGGACAGGAAACCTGACGTGGGCATTGCCAAGCAAGGGGGAAGGGCCGCCCAAAACCCTCCGCACTTTGTACAGACATCTCCCGACTTGCCCCGCCCGCTCACGGTCTCACGTGCCAGTGGCGTTGACGGTGACGCTGCTGCTGCCGCCAAAGCCGCTGAACAGCTCGGTGAAGGAGGAGGCGAAGGCCGCGGTGGCGCTGGCGGTCGAGGCCGACGACGCCGACTGCCAGGTGCAGCTGCCGGTGCAGGACGACTGCGCGGTGATCTGGCCGCACGTGACGGCCGTGTCCATGGGCGATCCCGCGCAGTAGGCCTTGCCACGCAGCCACTGTGAGTGGAGCGAGGCGCGGACGCGGGGTATGAGTGTGGGAAACTCCTTGCCGCGGTTGGAGTTGATGTTGCGAGTAGTTGCCTGCGTGGACGCACCGCGTAGGCACACCGGGTGCTTTGCGCTAGGAACCTACCGTCAAGGAGAAGAAGGTGTCACTGATGATGCACATGCCGGTGGAGCTGCCGGTCGAAATCCACTGGCAAGTGTTGTTGCACGAGGCCTTCGTCGTGACCTGTGCGGGAGGCACAGGCAGGGCGGCAGGGGCAGGGTATGAAGTGAGGTCGGCCTGTCAGTTGGGGAAGACACTCGACTGACTCTGGGACAGTCAATCTCCGCATCATGCATCACCCACCAATGAGCAATTGTATGACAGGACTGAAGTGTAAGCGAGCAGCCTGCGGGCGGGCGGGGGTTTACCAGGGAACTTTGAGCCAGGAATGCGGGGGGACTCTGAGCCAACAGAGCAAATGCAGCCAGACTTCACTGCCGCTGCTTGAAGCGTCTTAACCATCCAATGCTAAGGCGTTGAACGTCCGGTCAATGGACGCGAGCGGACGCGACTGTCGGAGTCCGATAACGCCCAGGTAAGCACATGTCTGCCGGCGGTCCGCGGCTTTGCACCCGCTATTCAAGTGCCACAAGCTCTGACTATAGACTCGGTGTTTAGGAATTGGGCTTACTTCTGGCTGTCCGAAGTCGGCGTGCCCAAGCTCGTGATAAAGTTTGCGTTTAGGTCGCAGCCAGTCAGGGACGAATATGTGCACAGGCTGGACGAAGTCGTCGCCAGAAGCGCGCGAGAGCCGGCGTTCTGTGCGCTCTCGGTGTGCATAGACGCCAGCGCCTTCAATGCCTCGGAACTGGGAAGGACGCGCTGTAGCGCCTGCGTCAGGCCATCAACAGCAGGGCTTGCGGAAGCCACTACAAGGAAGGCACAACATAGCGCTGCGAGCGCAGTTGCGTAGCCGCGAGACATGGCTGCTCCGCTTCTAGTATGTGTCGACTTTTAAAGAGTGTCCAGTCACAGTGTCAGCTATGCAGGAGTGTGTGCAATGTGCGCCTAATTACAGATAAGGGGAGTACTTCAGGTCCACATCAACAGGACTCTAGCATGGCCCTCTGTTGTTTGAAGCTGCTTAGATCTGTTGCATCCGGCGAACCAGTTGCACAACTCGAACTCTGCATCAATGTAAAGGGCCTGTAAATCTCTGTTATTTCCTCGCCTCAGCCTGGCGCCCGGCACGGCAGCAGGCGCGGACTCGCGACCTTCACGCTGCCACGACCCAGCCAACCGCCGTTGCACCTGCCGTGCCGGCGCACCGTGAAGGCACGAGGTCTCGCCAATCCGCCAGCCCGCCACCAGCCCTTCGACGGTAGATGGCAATGTGAGCGATGTAGGGCTACGCTGCCAGCAGCCCTCAGCAGGGTTTCCCTGGTCCTGAGCAGCGCCGTGGTCAAGGCAACGGTGAACGGTGCGCCCCCACGGCGCGCACCCACGGTGCCTCCCGGAGGCCGTGGGCCTGTACTCGCCCAGGCCGCCGGGTCAGCCATGCGCTGCAAACTATTGCTTATACGGGTCCCTCGGCACCCGATCAAGGCGGAAGCCCGTCGCGCCATCCAACCGTCAAGACTTATGAGAGTGCTGGCCTGATGGTCGGATCGGCTGCCCGGCGGGCGGTCTTGGCCTTCCAGGGCGGCGGCGGCTGAGCGGCTGCCCGGCGGGCGGTCCTGGCCTTCCAGGGCGGCGGCGGCTGAGCGGCGAGGGACACCCTTGGGGGTTGTAGGGGTTGCTGCGTGGGATCGACCGACTGAGACACATTGAAGATTCGAACCACGACGAGATTTCACAACTCACGCGAGCAGCCTGTCGTACTCGCGGGCCCCCTTATCTGCCTTGCTGCGTCTTGTTGTTGCCCCTGCTTGTCACTCTGCGCCCGGCCATTGCTTTGTTGCACACTGTTCGCATTACGACCGGTCTCCGTCTACGGCGCTCATCCGTGGACGCTGGTCGCCTGCTTGCAGTGGTAGGACCAGGATAAGGGATAAGAATTGGCATGCCCCAGTTGTGGCAGATGATAGCCCGTACCCAGCAGGCCTGTGCGCGAGAACAGAGACAGAAGCTGCGGCGGAATCGACGCGAGTACTGTACCGAATTGAAGCGCGCTGGAGGCTGTATCATTTGCTGACGCGCAGTCCTCACGCTCCGGGCGCCCGGCCAGGCGATAGCACCACACAGACAGAGCACGACGCCACAAAACGCGTGAAGCTTCCCACCTGCAAGCATGCGACCAGCGTCCACGGATGAGCGCCGTAGACGGAGACCGGTCGTAATGCGAACAGTGTGCAACAAAGCAATGGCCGGGCGCTGAGTGACAAGCAGGGGCCACAACAAGACGCGGCAAGGCAGATAAGGGAGCCCGCGAGTACGACAGTGATGGGCGAAGCGAATGCGGTGCAAACACGCCAACAACACAACACAACCGGAGGCGAGGACGCGCGGCTGACGGGAGAGGAGGCCGGAGCTGAAGTTCGGAGGAAGACTGAACGCGCGCCCTAAAACGGAGGCGATGGTTGCGACATGTTTTCGGTGGAGGTTTGCTGCGGCTGCGAAAACGGTAGCAAGAAGTCATCGGCGCTGACGTCAGGTGGAGAAGGCGATGCGAGTTCGACGCAGTCTGCAACTGACGTGGGAGTTGACCCCCGGCTGTGGACGCCAGACGCGGCGTAGCTGCCCATCCGTGTAGCTGCCTTGGGTACTTGTGGTGATGCATCTGAGGAACCCGCCGGGCTCACAAGGAGCTCCCCGGAGGCACAAGGCACGACTGGTTAAACCGAAGGCAACGGCGCAGACACGTCCCCACACGCCCCCACCCCCGGCCGAGAGGCCAGGCACCGAAGACCGCAGAGGCAGCAACCCGGATCCCTACTGCCGTCCCGCGAGCTGACACACCCGGACCGCCGCAGACCCTCGACACAGACCCACACCCACATCCCCAGCCCGTGCTGCCACACGGCCGTCCCAGCGCCGACAGGCTGGCGGTACCCAGAACCACCTCACCGGCGAACTCCAGCAGTCGGAACACCGGCACGACCACCACCGGTCCGCAGAGCGGCGCGGGGCAGCCGTACCGGCGCCCCACCCCCCAAACTTACGAAGCCACGGATCGCTCGGTACCGCCGCTGCCCCCCAGTCCAGAGCTCCGAGATCGCCAGCGCCAGATGCTGTGTGTGGCTTGGCTGCGGCAAGCAGACTGGCACGGCACGGGCCGGCTGGCGCGCTATGGTGTGAGAGCCGGCGCCGAGGCAGGCGCCGGCGCGGCCGCGGCTGCTGCGGACTGGCAGGAGGATGGGATAGGCCGGCCGGCCGGCGGGCTGGTGCAGACCGGTAGCTGCGGCCACTGCGCTGGCGGCTGCGGCCGCTGCGGGCCGGCCGCGGGCTGCTGCGGACCAGCAGGAGGAGGGAGATGCTGGCCGAGAAGGCGAAGGTCGCGTGCGGGGGCGGCAAGCGGCGGTCGGCAGCGACTCCGGGCCGGGGGTGGGGTCTGCACCAAATTATAAATAGGGATCAAAGACAAAGCTGAGGGATGGGTAGCCGCGGCGAGGACAAAGTCGCCTGCTTGCAGGTGGGAAGCTTCACGCGTTTTGTGGCGTCGTGCTCTGTCTGTGTGGTGCTATCGCCTGGCCGGGCGCCCGGAGCGTGAGGACTGCGCGTCAGCAAATGATACAGCCTCCAGCGCGCTTCAATTCGGTACAGTACTCGCGTCGCTTCCGCCGCAGCTTCTGTCTTTGTTCTCGCGCACGGGCTTGCCGGGTACGGGCTATCATCTGCCACAACTGGGGCATGCCAATTCTTATCCTGGTCCTACCAACTCACGCGAGCAGCCTAGGCGCGCTGCAGTCTGGCGAGACTGCTGTGTAAGCCCGCGGAAGCGTGCTACAGACAGAATGCCTGTCTCAAATCAACCCAAACACACGCCCTACCAAAGAAACCTCAACGTATACCAGCGTGTCGTTATGTACGGCCGTGTGCCCATCGCTGCGTCCAGTCCTCCGTCCTGACAACCGCCAGAGTATATATCTTTCTTCCATTCCAGCCACCCGACCATCGCGGCCGATGTCGCCTGGTCAGGTGCATCGCTCGCTGCCGCCTCTCCTCTCCTGCCACCAGCTCACACCTGTGCGTCACGGACACACCCACACCCATTGCCTTCGATAGACGATTGCCATACACGTGGTGGCTGCGGCTCTTCCACGTGTGGCAAGGTACTTTCCAATACGCCAGCACCTACAGCTCCCGCGCCCCGCCCAGCCTGGCCACGGCCCTGGGCGACCGCACCACGCGGTCCTGGTTCATCATTCGCAAGATGACAATTGCGTGGGAAGTTGCGTGGTGTTGTTCCGGGATGCGAACGGTGTCGAATACCCGAAACCTTCACGCCGCAACGCCCTAGGCATACTTGTCAAGCGCGCCCCCCTCAAACACTACAGCGAAATAACAAATTACGGCAACTACCATGTGACCATGAAGTTTTGCAAAGCAGTGCGTTCAGTCACGGAGTATGCACGGAACGTGTTCGGAGTGCCTGCACAAAGGCGGTTTACGCCTGGCATGCCTTCGCTGTCCCGTGCTGCGAGTCCGATCCGTCCTGCTGTTCTGAATGAGTCCTCGTCCAAATGCAGCAGCAATAAGCAATGGGCAACTAAAATTGTGGCCGCCAACAAACAACCTCGTACGACAAGTGCCACACATGGTCGGCACATGCATGCGCGCACGCGTCGGCAGTGACCCAAGCGAGCTCATTATGTCATGTTATCAATCGCACGGTGACCTTCACGAGGCGATGCAGCATCAGCAGGATGCGTCGAGGCTCGAGGCAACTGTCAGCTCTGGAGGCACGAGATCCAGCTAGCGATGGGCGCCCAGCGGGGGAAGGGATGCGCGCTGCACGTGTGCGTGCAAAAGTGCAAGTGCGTGCTGGCAAAAAAGGGAAAGAGACAACCTGCACGCTGACCACGCTGACGCGCAGAACGCGCTACTCGTGCGACCAATGCCTTATTAGACCCGTGCATCTACGTGCGTCAGCGTGCCTGCGTCCCTGGAGGGCGCCGCCGATGTATTCTCTCCGTTGCAGTTCCTAATCGGTCTCAAAATCACACACACCAAGCCAACGTCACGCGCGCCCCCGGCATAAATTGTATCAAGCCAAAGCTACTAAGCTGCCACTTCCACATCCGCTGCCGCCGAGCCCACACTTGGACATGGACAGCGATGTGCCCACAGACTAGTCCAACCGTGTCGACTCAGCCGCCCCCGCAGCGGCAGCGACAGACGCGCCGCCTGAAGGCACCGAGGCCCGCGCTGCCGCCGCCATCGCCGCCGCCATCGCCACACCCGGTAAGGGCAGCTCACCCTGCACACTGACGGTGCGCGGCGTGGACAGCGGCAGCCTGCGCCGCTATCTGCCGCCGCCACCCGGGCTGCCGCTGCCGTTGGCGCTGACGTGCCTGCTGGTGGATAGCACGCGGTGCAGCTCGCGGCTGAAGGCCTCACGAATGAGCGGCGCGCTCGCGCGGCGCTGCACCGCAGCGGCGGCGGCGGTCGCGGACACGTACGGCGAGTCTGCAGCGGCAGCGCTGCCGCCGCCAGCACTGCGCCGGCCGTCAAGGGCGGCCGCTGGCGGCTGTGGCAGGCACGGCGACCCGCCTGCATCCATCGCGAGCAAAGCCGCCGCAGGCGGCGCGCCCGCGGTGTGCGGCGGAGCCCCCGCGATCTCAAAGGGCGAGAGGGTCACGACGCCGCGGGACATGGCCCGTGGAAGCGCGCCGCTGCCGGTGCCCGTGCCCGCGGTTCCGGTGCCGGGAGCGGTGCCGGTGCCGGTCAGGGCGCCGCCATGCCCGGTGGAAGCGGCGGACGCGTGCGAGGCGGTGGTGACTTGAGAGCCGACGCGGATGAGGGAGCCCGCTCGCGAGAAGCCGGCCTGTAGAATTTTGGTTTTTAGGGGGATGGGCTGATTCAGGAGTTGGACCTGAGAGAGGGTGCAGCCGTGGTGTGAGCTCCGTGCCGCCGCCGCGCCGCGCTGCTGACGTTGCACCTAGGCCATCCCCCCCCGCCCCGCCCTGCACCACAACACCCACCCACCCACCCACCCACCCACCCACCCACCCACCCACCCACCCACCCACCCACCCACCCACCCACCCACCCACCCACCCACCCACCCACCCACCCACGACCTGCGCCTGCTTGGGGGACCCACGCCTGCACACGCGCCCCTCCCGACGGACACCGCACCTGCAGGTTGGTGGAGGCGGAGCGCAGGCTGGAGGCGAAGGAGCCGAAGAAGGAGCCGTGGCGAGAGGGCCGCCCGCTGCCGGGGCTCTGCAGCTGCGACGGCGGCACGCTGCGGCTGCCCGCGCTCGGCGCCAGGTCGCCCGCAAGGGACAGGGCCGACTGCGGCGCGGCGGCGGAGCCGCTGGCGGCTCCGCTGACGGCGTGCTCGTCGCCGTCGGCGGCGAACGCCGCGGCGTCGACGACGCCCTTGCTGCCGGGCGCGACGGCGCTGGCGCTGCGGCCGAGGCCGTTGCGGCGCCCGCGCTCGGATGGCCCAGACGGAGCCGCGCGGCCAAAGACGCGCAGGAGCAGCGAGGACGACTTGCCGTCGCCGGTGGCGCCGGCGGCGGCAGCGGCGGCGCCGCCGCCGCGGCGGTGCGAGCCGGCGGGGCTCTGGGAGCGCCGCTTGAATGAGTCGCTGTCGTGGCCCTTGCCCGCGGCCGCGCCGGCGCCAGGTGCGGCGCGCAGCTGCCGGGGCGCGTAGCCGTCGTGGCTCGCGCTGGCGGCGCCGCCAGGACCCGCGCCTGCCGGCGACGGCGGCGCCGCCGCCGCAATGGCGGCTGCCTCCATGACAGCGAGGTTCAACCGCACGGGCGTGGCGTCCGCCGCGGCTGCGGCCGCCGCCGCCGCCGCCGCCTCCTGCGCCAGCTCCAGCCGGATGACGGCGGAGCGCCGCCGGCCGTCGGCAGGTGCTAGCGCGGAGGCGGATGTGGACGTGTCGATCCCGGTCAGGGCCTTGCAGGCGCTGTCCACACCGGCGCTGCCGACGTCGGCGCCGGCGGACTCACCCAGCGGGCCGCCCAGGTCCTCCTGGGCGCAGGCCTGCAGCGCGGCACACACACATACAAACACAAGTGGGCAAAGGCAAAGCAGGCAAAGCATCCAGCTCGCTTGCTCGCTACCCAGGCCTGGACGCCTTGCGCACAAACAGCCAGGCACCGCCACGCGCCCCATGCCAGCGCACGCCACCCACCGTGTCCAGTCGCGTGACGCCCTCCGCCGAGTCCTGCACCCGCAGCCGGCCGCGCACTCCGCTGCCGGCGCCGCTGACGCCGCTGGTGCTGGCGTCGCAGCCCGTCGCGCCCACCGACACCGAGGCGGAGCCGGTGGCGCCGCAGCCGGTGTCAGTGCTGCCGCCGGTGGGGCACCGCACCAGCGACGGCGGGATGCCGTGCGGCATGTCCTGACGGATGGCGACGTCCGAATCCAGCGGCAGGCGGCTGGCGGCGCCGCCGCCGCCACGGCCGCCGCCGCTGGCAGCCGCCGTGGCAGCCGCCGCCACCACCGTGGCCATCGGCGCGGCCGCCGCGGCCGGCGGCGGCGCCATACGGCTGGGGCGGCGGTTGCTGCTGCTGCGCGTGATGCCGCCGCTGGTCCGGTCAAACGCGATCGCCGCGCTGCCCACCGGCGCCGGCGCCGCGGCCACCACCGCCGCGGCCGGCACAGGGCTGCTGCCGCCAAGCGACGCCGCCGCCGACGACGCGGCGGCCGCCGTCGCCGAGGGCGGCGAGCTGGCGCCCAGCGTCTGTGAGTGCGACTCCGCCTCGTCGCCCTCCTCCAGCCTCGGCAGGCCCAACAGGCCCAGCGGGCCGCCCACGCTCAGCCCGGCCGGCGGCAAGACGACGGCGCCCACGGCAGCGGCGGCGCCGCCGCCGCCGCCGGGGCTGAGCGCGCCGGCGCCTGACGGCGCGGCGGCGGCGGCGGCGCCGATGACGACGCCGATGCCGGGCATGCCGTTCATGCCGCTGAAGCCGCTGCCGCCGGCGGCCGGCCCGATGGGGCTGTACAAGTACGAGTGCTGCAGGTGGCGGGCGAGGGCAAAAAGAGGGGCTGAAGGTGGGAAAGGGAAAACCAACAGGCGGAAACGTACCGCAGGCACAAACGCTGCCGGCAGCCGCCCCTGCACACAAGCAAGATCCTGTGGTGTTCCCTTGCTGGCCAACCCCTCCTCCTCCGCTCGCCCCCACGCGCTCTCCCCCAAATGTGGTTCAGAGTTAACCCCAAATTGTGCGCCCCACCGCCGCAGCCGCCAAGCCTGGCCTCACCAGCGGGATGCTGCTGCTTCCGGCCGAGCCGCGGCTGCCCGCGGAGGCGCGCTCGGTGGAGAGGCGGTCCGACAGGTTGGAGTCGCGCTCGGTGGCGGGGCCCGTGCCTGCAGCGTCAGAAAGTGTGGATGCACAGGCACACATGCGCGGCCGAGCGCGTCAGCGAGCGTGCGTGCGAGCGAGCCTTGCGGACGGAACGCGACACCTCCCCCTGCCTTGCGTTCGAGACGGCTATAGACACAGGCACTGGCACTAGCACTTGCGACTGGGCCGAGCAGCACGAACTCCCGGCCGCGTCTGCTGCGGCTGGGCACCGTACCACTGCGGCGGCGCCAATGTGACCTGCCTCGCCACACACATGTACACACCTGTGCCCACGCCGCCGGTGTTGAGGCTGCTCATCATCAGGTTGCCGGGCCCGGTGAAGCCGTGCGTGGTGGCGTTGCTGCCCAGCATGGGGTGCCCCGAGCCGCCCGCCGAGCCGCCGCCGCCGCCCGGCGGCAGCCCCAGCGCGGCCGCGGTGGCGGGGTGCAGCGCGCCGGCGCCGCCGTAGTAGTGGTTGTGGTAGTTGGGGAGGTGGTACGGCATGGCGGCGGAGGAGGCGTTACTGGCGGGCGTGAAGGGCGACTCCAGGCCGTCACCGGCGCCGGTGGTTACGGTTACGCCCGTCGCGCCGAGGTACGGGTACACGACGTACGGACCGTTGGCGCCGCCGGCGCCAACCACCACGCCGGCGCCGGTGCCGCTGGCGCCGGCGCCGACGGCGCCGATGGACGACTGCGTGTGCGTGCTGTTGCTGGACAGGCTCTTGCGGAACAGCAGCCGCTGCTGCGCCGCCAGGAACGACGCGGCGGCAGCGGGCGCGCCGCCGGCGCCGGCTGCCGCCGCGAGCTCGGCGGCAGCGGCGCCCGTCGCGCCGGAGGCGGTCCCCGCCATGCTACTGCCGGCGCTGGAGGCGTCGAAGCCGGCCGGAATCATGCCGCCAGCACCGCCGGCCGCCGCCGCCGCGGCCGCCGCCGCGTCGCTGCCGGCGACGCTGCCGGCGGTCGAGCTGGCGGCGGCGGCGCTGCCGCCGCCGCCCATGGCGAGCTGCCCCTTGTTGCCGCCGCCGGCCCAGGCGCGCGCGCTGCTGACGCGGCGCATCGCGCTGAGGCGGCCGCCGGTGGCGCCGCGGCCGCCGCCCATCGCTGCGTGCAGCTCCTGCATGTGCGCGTGGTGCCGCGCCAGCACCATCTGCGCCATCCCCAGCGGCGAGTTGGGGCTGGGCACCGGGCTCGGCGCCGCCGGGCCGGCGCCGCCAACCGCCAGCGCAGGCGGCGGCTGCGCCGCCGCCACCGCCGCGGCGGCGCCCGCGGCGCCGCCCAGCACGACCACCGGCCCAGCAGCGGTTGCGGCCGGCGGGTAGTGGTTGGCACTACCCGCTGCCGCCGCCACCACTGGGCCCGCGCCGTTTCCCGGGCCCGCCATTGGGGCCATGCCGCCGCCGCTGCCGCGCTGCAGCTGCACCGGCTGCTGCTGCGGCTGCTGCTGTTGCAGCTGTTGCTGCTGCGGCGTCGGCGGCATGGGCGGGACGCCGGCGCCGATGCCGGCCGCCGCCTGCCGCGGCGCAGCCATGCTGTTCACGCGGCGGCGCTCCGCCATACCCGCCCCCGCGCCTCCACCTCCGGCCGGCGACAGCGCGCCGCCGCCGGCCGCCGCCGAGGCGGCCGCCATCGCCGCCGCCGCGGCCGTGGCGGCGGGGCCGATCCCATACGATGTGTGCGACCTGCCGCCGTTGTTGCCGCCGATGGCGCCGATGGCGCCTGCGCCGGACGCCGTGGACGCGGGCGTGGTGACGGTTGACACGATGGAGGTTGCCGGCGAGTCGAGCGGCTCCAGCTCGGGGCAGTAGCGCGCGGCCATGGCGGCCCGCAACTGGTGCTGCAGCGCGCGCAGCGCGCGGTGGATGGCCGTGAAGGCGGGCCGCTGCGTGTGCACCGGCCGCAGGCAGGCGCCCACCAGCGACGCGTACTCGGGCGGCACCTGTGGTGGTTGGCGGCGCGCGCGCACGCATTCGGGGGTTAGCGGTGGTGGCACGTGTGAGCGTGGGCACAACAACGCTAAAGCTATTTGGCTGCGTAGCCCTGGCCTGTATACCGTGGGCTAGATACACCTGGGCTGGAGCAACATGGCAATGCTGCGTGCGGCGCCACCTTGCCACCCCGCCACCCTCCCGTTCGTCTGCAGTCTTCGGCGCATCCTGTACCGCTTTCCAAACCATCCTTGCAACCTCGCCATCCGCGCGCTCACCGAGGGCGGCAGCTTGGGGAAGTTGGGGTGCGCCACGTAGCTGGGCGCCAGCTGCGCCGCGCGGTGGTGCCGCCCGCCGCCCGGCGGCGGCGGCGGCGGCTCGACCGCCAGCCACACGGGCTGGCTCCAGGCCAGCTCCCACAGCATGACGCCGAAGGCGTAGGCGTCCGAGAACTTGGTCAGGATGCCCTGCGGTGCGCAATGTGTGGTGGGGTGGTGGGGTGTGATGAGTCAAGCGCAAACAAGCAGGGGTGGGAGGGGACAGCTGATGCTTGCAAGGCAAGGGGCGTCGTCCAGAGGGCGGCGGTGGTGCGCAAGGCGAAGTGCGCGGCAGCGCCCCGGCGGCATGCCGGCACCAGGGGCTGGCTGGATCCCGAGATTGCGGCAAACAACAACAAGGGGTGCCGGCCCCCGTCCAACGAACACACACTCACGTGCTCGATCTGCTCGGGCGCGGCGTAGAACTGCGTGCCCTGCCACACGTTGGACACGTGGCTCTGCGCGGCGCTCAGCTTTACGGACATGCCGAAGTCCGCCACCTGCCGGCACACACAAGGGACAGCATCCAGCATTCAGTGGTGGTCATTAAACAAGACGCAACGCGGGGCAGGTAGCCCAGGAGCCGAAACCAACAACACTGTATCTAACGCCCCCTCCCAGTGCATCCTGTATCGCGTTTCCAACTATCCTTGCAACCCCCTTGTATTGCCGCAAACTGTTTCGCTTGGGTTTAGATTGGGCTGGTGTTTACAACCCACCCCATCCCCACCCCGCCGTCGCCCAGCCCGCACCTTGGGCACGTATCCCGCCAGCGCCGCGCTGTCCCGCCGCAGCAGCACGTTGCGCGGGTTGAGGTCGCCGTGCACCACCTGCTTGGAGTGCAGGTGCCGGATGGCGGCGGCGATGCCCAGGGACAGCTCCAGCACCATAAGCTGTGGGCGGCGCGGGGCGGGGCGGGAAGGGTTCACGTTCATGAGCATTCAAGAAATGACGGAGCCAGGAACAGGGGGCGGGGCGTGCCATCGGCAAGGCGTCATCATCAAGCTAGCATCATCGCAAGCTGGCGTTTCATCATCACGCGGGAACCAGCTGGAGGTGCAGGGCTCGGCACTGGGCAGAGCCCAGATGCACAGGCCACAACGTTGCGCGACTTCTCCCGCATCCGCTCCCGCCCTCCCCTCCGCTTTGATGCTGCCAAGGACACTTACCATATTCGGGTTGTTGCTGGCGACCGCGCCGCCGCCGCCCGAGTCGCGGCCGCCCGACTGGCACTGCGAGGAGCCGTCGCCAGCGGTGCCGTCCGCCACCTGCGGCAATATTGGATGTTGGCGTCTCAGCGCGTTGCGGTCTGGGCGCGGGGCGCGGCGCGCACATGCGGCGCCCGCGCCAGCAAACGCCCCAACCCGCCCCACTCGAGCCCAGCCACACACATCCCCCACACACGCGCCCACACGCGCCCACACACCCCAGCCCCAGTCGGCTCGCGCACGACACCACACCCACCGCCGAGGGGTCGCTGCCGGCGAGGCCGGAGCCGGTGCCGCCGGGCTGGGAGGTGGTGGTGCAGAAGAAGCGGCCTTTGAGCGCGCGCAGCAGGGTGCCGCCGTCGCAGAACTCCTGGATGATGTAGAGGCGCCAGTCCTGTGGGCGGTTGCGCGTGTGGGCGAGGTGGGGTTGCGTGGTCAAGACGCTGTAGGGGAGGCCAGCTCGTAAACAGGAAGGACACGAAAGGCTTGCACAGCGAGAGGCTGAAGGATAAAATGGGTTCGCGACCGTGCAGTAGTCCGGTGCCGCCTTACACCTGTCCACCGTCCCATCCGTCCCAACCCATTCGGTGCCCGCGCCCCCCACCCACCCGTATGCCCGCTCGCCCGCCCACACCCATACCCCATGCCCCGTGCCCACACCGCCACCCCTCACCCGCCACCCCTCACCCCTCACCCGCCACCCCTCACCCCTCACCCGCCACCCGCCACCCCTCACCCGCCACCCCCCACCCGCCACCCCTCACCCGGATGTCCGCCACCCGCCACCCCTCACCCGCCACCCCCCACCCGCCACCCCTCACCCGGATGTCCGCCATGGAGCGCTCGCCGCTGCTGGCGGTGCTGGCGGCCGAGGCAGCCGTCACGCCGCCGTCCATGCCGCCGTTGTGGTGGTTGCCGCGGCGGTGCGGCACCACGCCAATAGGGCGCGCGTCCACCGCGTAGGTGGCCTGCGGCGCGAGGAGGTCGAGGGGAGTGGGGGGAGTAGGATTCAGTGGGAGCGCATGCCGCACGCGTCCTCCTCCATGGCACTTGTGAACAAGCGCTGCAGTGTGTAGCGTATGAGCGTGTGTATGGAATTCCAGGCCCGCTACGTCGGCGGTGGTCGCCTCAACCAAAACCTTGGGAGCGCTGGGGAGTCCGGGGCACACACACCACACGCACCACGATGTTGGGGTGCGCGATGGACTTGCTCAGCGCCGCCTCCTGCAGCGCCACCTTGCGGCTGTAGCTGGCCTCCTGGAACAGGATGGTCTTCACCGCCACGCTCAGGCCCTGTTTGTTTCGGTTTTAGAGTAAGTTTAGTAATGTAGTGATTTATAAAAAGGGCGTGCTGCGGGCGAGAAGCGTGCAGCGGACGCGCGCGCACAAGCACGTTCGCGCAGTCGTGCACGCACCTGCCAGCTGCCGCGGTAGACGGTGCCATAGCCGCCCGAGGCCACCTGCGAGGCGCGAGGTGAGGGCATACGATGGAAGGCGCGCTTAGCAGTTGTTGCGAGGACCCGCCACCGTGCCAAAGGATGTCTGACAATGTGTGTCATGTTGTGGTGGCGCTGCAGCCACACCGCAGACCCCGGCCCCGGGGGTTCAGCACTAGCCCCCCTAGCAGCCTAGCCCCCTAGCAGCCTAGCCCCCTAGCAGCCCAGCCCAGCCAACCCAGCCCAGCCCAGCCCGGCAGCCCAGGGCACGCACCACGTCCAGCACCAGCAGCTGGTGGTCGTCGATCTCGTTAGACAGGTCCACCGACAGGTTGTGCAGCTCGTCCAGGACCTGGGCGGGATAACAACGAGGTGAGACAGGGGTGAAACACGGGTGAATACGGGCGAACACGGGCGAACACGGGCACCGATGATGGGTGAGACAGGCGCTGCCGCGTTCTGCTCGACGCGCGGGCGCATGCGAGCTGCGACTACCGGTAGGCTATACAACGCTGCCAACTGCTGCTGCTGCTGCTGCTGCTGCTGCAAGGCAACACACACACGCACGCACCGCCGACTGCGTGCGGTGCACGGACTTCTTGACCGCCGCGCGGGACGCCACCGTGTTGCTCAGCGTGTTGAAGGCCGAGTGCGTGCCCGCGCCGCCGCCGCCACCCGCCGCCGCCGCCGCCGCGTTGGAGGCGTTGGCGGTCAGCGCCGCCGCGTTGACCAGCACGGAGCCCTTGCCGCCGCCGCCGCTGCCCGTGAGCGCGGTGTCGCCGCTGCCGTCGCCGCTGCCGGTCGCACGGCCCTCCAGCTTGGCGGTGAGCGAGCCCTCCGTGGTGGTGGCGTCGGCGGCGGTGACGCCGCCGCCGTGCGCGGTGAAGGCGGTGTCCCGCTCGCGCAGCCCGCTCGACGCCTTGCTGGCGGCGGGGCTGACGCGGTCGCCCACGCCGCCGTACGCGCGGCCGCCGCCGCCGCCGCCGGAGGCGGTGGTCAGCATGGCGGCGGTGGTGGCGCCCGCCTGGGAGGAGGCGGTGCGGCCCTCTGGCGAGCCGTCGCCGCCGCCGCCCGCGCCGCCCAGCGCGCTGAGCAGCGCGCCGTGGCTGCTGCGGCTGCGCGGCCGCACGGCGCCGGCGGCGGCGGCGGCGCCGCCAGCCGCCGCTCCGGCGGCGGCGCCGCCAGCCGCCGCTCCGGCGGCGGCGGCGCCGCCGCCGGGCACCAGGCTGCCCGAGTCGAGCGGCTCGCCGGCGCGGAGCCGGTCCATCACGCGGTTCAGCCAGGACAGGCTGCCGCGCGGCGCGGCGCCGGAGCCGGCGCCGCCGCCAGGAGGGCTGGCCATCGCGCTGCCGGCGGCCGTTCCCGAGCCGGCGCCCACGGCGAGGGGTAGCGGCCGCATGTTGGCCCCGGCGGCGCTCGCGACGCGCGCGGGCGCGGCGAGGCCGGGCGCGGCCTCCTCCGGTGTCGCGCCCAGCGTCAGCCGCCGCTGCAGCGAGCCGCCGCCGGCTGCGACGCCGCCGGTGGAGAGCCGCCCGCGCGCTGCCGCCCGCCGGCCGCCCGCCGCCAGGATGTCGGGCGAGCCGCCGCCGCCGCCGTCGGCGCTGACCGCGGCGCGGCCGCGGCGGCTTCCGCCGCCCTGCTCCAAATCGTCGTCGCGCGGGAGCGCCGCCTCCAGCGCGGCGGCGGCGGAGGCGCCGCCGCCGACGGAGCGGTTGACCGAGGCGGCGGAGGCGGCGGCCAGGATGGATCCCAGCGCGGCCTGGTTGCGAGGGCTCATGCTGCGGACCAGCGCCGAGTCGTCTTGTGACATGTTGGCCCTGCGGAGGTGCGCACGGAACGAAGCAACACAGGACAGGGTGCGTGCGACAGGCGGTCAGAGTTTGTTTATATGTATGTGAGACAGCCCTAGCTGCGCCTTGGTGCGCGCACGAAGACGACGTGCTCGCACAATGACGACCCGACAGCCCGAACGTCAAGCCCAAATTCGGTGAGCGGAACGGGAAGACATCCCACCAAGCACAGCACACTCACTTGTCCAGCCCAGCCGCGTAGCCGTTGCGCCGGCGCCGGCGGCTGACAAACATGAACACCACCGCCGCCAGCAGGCCCGCGCCCAGCACCGAGCCAACCACAATGCCGGCGATGGCGCCCGCGCTCAGGCTGCCGCTGGTGTCGCCGCCGCTGCCCGAGGGCGGCAGAACCGGCCCAGCCCCCGCCGGCTCAAGCGTGGGAGAGGCCGGCGCGCCGCCGTCTGGGAGTTCGGGGCAGTTAACCACGGGAAAAAACGTGTCATGAACAAACCAAACTTTGCAGAACAACACCGCCGGCTACGTGACACGCGCAAGGCTTATATGCGGTCCATCGACCCGTTTCGGTTATTTGCGAGCGGCTCGCCGACTCACCAATGAACAGCAGCTTCTGCATGTCGGACCGGACCAGGCCGGCACTGCTGCGCAGCGTCACGTTCCGCAGCAGCAGCTGCGGCGCCAGGCCGCCGCTGCCGCTGCCGCTGCTACTGCGGCTGCCGCCCAGCACCGCCACGGCGGCGTCGGTGGCGACCGACAGCTCCACCTCGCCGCTGGTGGCGGAGGCGGCCCAGCTCCAAGGCTCCGGCCAGGCGGGCGGCTGCAGGGAGGTGGCAAGGATGCAGGGGGAGAGGTGTCGGAAGGCTCGTCAATTGCACGCGTGTATACCGGTATGTGTGTGCTTGTGTGCAAGCTCTTGAGCAAAGTTGCAGGTGGGGATAGACGCCAATGGGTTTGTGAAATCTTGCGAAGCGCCGATTTTCAGGGGCACAGGGGACGCACACACACAAAGCAGGCGCACAGACAGACACGCGCGCGCACCGTGAGCCCCATGTCCTCAATGCCCGCGCACGACGCGTCCGACAGCAGCGTGGCCGCCTCCGACGTGGCCGCCTGCCAGGCCGCCAGCACAGCCTCAGCGCTCGGCGGCGGCGGCGGCGCCGCCGCAGCCGCAGCCGCAGCCGCACCCGCCGCCTGCATGAGCCGCCGCCGCGGCGATGACAACAACGAGGAGGACGAGCGGAGCAGCCGCCGCCGCCGCTGCGACCGCGCCGCCTCCTCCATCAGCGCCGCCAGGGCGGCCTCGTCCTCGACCGCGAGCGCGTCCTCGTCAGCGCCCATGCCGTCGTGGAGGCGGCTGCTGTGGCTGGCCGACAGGACCAACACCTCACCGAGTGCGCTGCGCCGCCGCGCCGCCGCCGCCAGCGTGGCCGTGTCAGTCCCGTTCACGGGGACAAGCGCCGACGGGTCGTCGTCATCAATGCTGGCGGTGCTGACGGCGGTGCCGGCGCCGGAGCGCGGCAGCGCGGCGCCGCCGCGCACGGCGCAGGCGAGCAGCAGCAGCACCTCCTCGCGCGACAGCGTCAGCACCGCGCCGTCCAGCACGAGCGGCGCGGTCGTCGCGCCGCCGAGCGCGGCGATGGTGGCGGCAGCTGCGGCGGGTTGCGAGGGCACCGCGCCTCCGTCCAGTCCGGCGGCCGAGCCGGGCACCAGCGACCACAGCCGCAGCTGCAGCGACTCCGCCAGCAGCGTCGTGGTCGCCGGCGGCCCCGGCGGCGGCGGCGGCGCCGGCGGCGGCCCTAACGGCCGCGGCGACGGCGGCCGGGACAGGGTGGCCTCCAGGCTGAAGACGTTCGCGCCGCCGCTGCCGCCCTTGCCCAGCATCGTCGCCGGCTCGCCCGCCGGCGGCGGCAGCGGCGGCGGCGGCGGCGAGGGCGGCGGCGGCGGCGGCGCCGGCCAGGCGTTGCCGCCGCCCAGCTGCCCCGTCACGTTCCGCAGCCAGCCGCTGCGCAGCACCTGGACGGAGCGCAGCGTCAGCTGCGCCGCCGCCGCGCTGCCGCCGCCGCCGCCCGCCGCCGCTGACGGCGCCGCCAGGTAGCCCAGGCCGAGGCCCATGTCCAGGGTGTGCACGGCGCCGGGCGGGTGGCTGCCGAGGGTGGTGGGCAGCGCCAGGGCCAGGCCGTCGGCGGGCCACTGGCTGCGGTTGAGGGTGATGGGCGCGAGCAGCTGCACCAGCACGCGGCCGCCGGCCATGGTGGCTGCAACAAACGAAGTTGGGGAGACAAACATCGTAAATTGACATAATTATACGTAAACAGTTGTGACCAGAGAGCTCAATTGAGAGATGCGTAGGCAGGGGTGGACGTGTAACGCAAAAGATCAAATGAAGTACGATTAGCGCAAATCCAGGCCGGGCTGAGCTCACCGGGCGGGATGCCGGAGGCCGCCGCGCTGCGACGCAGTTGCCCCGGTTCCGCCACTAACGCCACCGCCTCCTGCAGCTGCCCGGCGATGCCCGCCGTCAGCAGCAGCGTGGGCGCTGGCGAGACCGGGTCCAGCAGCGCCGCGGTGTCGCCTGCCGGGGGAAAGCGCATGTGTGTACATGGTCGACGTTCAGATTTAAGGAATCGGTTTCGAGAGGGTGCCACGGCACGCGCACGCAGCACGCATGCAGCAAGCATGTCTTCAGTCCGCAACGCAAACCCCTGCCGACGCACCCGCAGCGACCAGCCAAGCCGGCGGCGGCACCGCCAGCAGCTCCGCCGCCGCCGCAGCCCACGCGCCCGCCGCGCCCGCGCCCGCGCCGCTGTCTGCTGCGGCCTGCTGCGCCAGCTGCAGCAGGCTTCCTCCCCCGCCCCCGCTCCCAATGCCGCTGTCAGCCGTGCTGTTCCCGCCGGCCGCCGCCGCCGCCGCAGCCGCAGCCGCTGACGTCAGCAGCAGCGGCACGCCGTCGTAGGCAACGTCGTAGGCGTCGGTGAGCGTCACGTTGGCCAGCGTCGTGCCCAGCAGCCCGGCGGAGCGCAGCCGCAGCCGGTCGGCGGCGAACTCGGCGCCCTGTGTTGCGTGGGGCGTTCAAATCGTTCAGTACGCAGTACTGCCATGGGGAACCCCTCGGTGGTTCGTGGGACCCGAGGCCCAGCGCACCTCGGCCCTCGGCACACAGCACACCCCGCTACGGTGCGCCCGCAATGACCCCGCAGCACACGCCCTTGCAAAACAAAAGCCAAATCCCCTCCACCTGACCGCCACCTCCAGGCGCCCCTCACCTGGATGCGCTGGAACAGGAACCTGCGCCAGCCCAGCAGCGCCGCCGCCGTGGCCGCGCCCGAGCCCGAGCCGGAGCTCGAGCCCGAGCCCGAGTTGCCGTTGCTGCCCACGGTGGGGTTGGCAGCGAGCGCGCCCCAGTAGGCCAGCGCGCGCAGCTCGGGCGTGGGCAGCAGCAGCGTCACGTTGGACAGCAACAGCGGCGAGTAGGCGCCGGCCGTCCAGTTGGCGCTCCTGCGGGTGCGGGGAGGCCGGGGTTCGCGTATTGGTGGTGCCGCCGCCGTGCCCGGTCGCAGGCGCAGGCGCAAGTGCAGGTGCTGGCATGACGCCCCCCGCGCGCGCTCCGCCATTTACTCAGTTTTCCATGTCTAATTACCATCGCTGCTACAATTTCCACACTCCCAGACGCCTCGTATCACTGCGCCAGGTTGGCCACACGCCTGACCCGGGACCCCCATCACCCTATGCGAGCGACCAGACCCTCGCACCTGTCTCCCGCCACGACGGCCACGCCCGCCGCCAGGTAGGCCGCTGGGTGGCGGCCCAGCCCCACCAGCCCCAGACCCCCCAGCGTCATGCGCGCGCCGCACCGCACCGCCGCCACCGCCTCCAGCCCGCGCAGGTCCAACACCGTGCCGGTGGCCGTGCCGTTGCTGCTGCTGCTGCTGCTGCTGCTGCTGCTGCTGCTGCTGCTGCTGCTGCTGCTGCTGCTGCTGCTGCTGCGACTGCCGCTGCTACTGCCGTCGGCGGTGCCGAGCTGCTGGCGGCCCAGGATGGTGACGTTGACGTGCAACACCACGCCCTGCGCAATCCGAATCCGAGCACCGGTAAAAGATTTTCAGCATTTGTTTTATTTTCCTTGCTCATAGGCCTCTCATTCTTCCGGCCAGCCCTGACCCCTGTGCCCCCCATGATGCACCTGTGCCGCACCCCCGCAAAAATCAACCGCTCTGCCTGCCCCGCCCTTCCCACCTGCTGCGGCCAGCCCGCCGCCGGCAGCGCCACCACGCCGCCCGCCGCGAGCCGGATCACGTGCGCGGCGTGGCTGCGGCAGTCGGGCGCCTGGGAGGAGGTAGAAGGTGACGGCGGCGCGGCAGCAGCCGCAGTCGAAGCGGCGGCGGCGCCGGTGCTGATGGCTGCCAGGGCCGCCAGCAGGGCGCTGCCGTCGGCCGCGTCCCACACCACCGTGCGGTCGCTGGCGGCGCGGTCCGCGGCGCAGGCGGCGGCGTTGAAGTCGTCCGAGCGCTGCAGGGTCGTTCGAGGGAGCGGGGAGCGATAGTCAAGCAAGCGACACGTGAGCAGGGCGGGGAGGTGCAGGGCAACAAGCGCGCGGCAACGGCACGGCATTCTCCGGCGCTTGCTCGCAAGGGTCATGGGCAAGCCCTGGACGCGTGTTGGCCCTCCTGCGATACGGTGCGCGGGCGCCCCGGTCCGTGCCATCACTGGCACCCACCTCGCACGTCAGCGTCAGCTCCTCCGCCGTCAGCCGCCCCCGGCGCCACGTGCGCACGTAGGCGCGCGGGAAGGCGAAGCGGATCAGGTTGTCGTCGTCGGTCACGCTGCCCACGCTACTGCCGCCGCCGCCGCTGCTACTGCCGCCGCTACTGCTACTGCCCCAGCCGTACGCCTGCTGCCGCGCCCACAGCGTCTGCAGCAGCGAGCAGCGCACCGCCACGGAGCTGTAGGACAGGTGCAGCGAGGCGCCCGCGCCCAGCTTGAGGTTCGGAAGCAGCGGCAGCAGCGCCGACGCGAGGTCTGCCTCCGCGTCCACCTCGGCCCCGCTGCTGCTGCTGCCGCTGGCGCTGGGGCTGCCGCTGATGCTGCCGCTGCCGGTCTCCTGCGCGCCTCGGCGGCGGCCGCCGCCCGCTGCCGACGGCAGGTCCGGCGGCGGCGGTGGCAGGCCGCCGTACACAGCCGGCGGCGCGTCGCTCGGCGGCTCAGTGTCCCCAGGCCCGTCGGCCTCCGGGTCCGTGCCCTCGTTTTCCTCGTTGTGGCCGGGGCCAGCGCCCGAGCCCTCCGCCCCGCTGCCGCCCGCGCCGCCGCCACTGGCGCCGTAGACTCCACTGCCGTCGCCGTGGTCGCCGTCGCCGTCGTCGGTCGAGTTGGCCACGCCGTGGCCGGTGGGCGGCGTGGGGCCGCCGTAGTAGCCACCGGGCGGCGCGTACGTGCCATACGGGCTGCCGGTGGGCGTGAGGATGACTCCGATGGCGCCGCCGCCACTGCTCAGCCGCACCGGCGGCGGCGCGGGCCGCGACGGCGGCCGCGGCGGCGCCTGCCGCGGCGGCGGGCTGGGCGGCGGCGGCCAGGGCGGCGGCGGGCGGGGCGCGTACATGAGGTCCAGGTCGATGCCCGTTAGGCGGAGGCGCGCGCCTGCAGCGGACGGGCGGAGGAATGGGGGCGGAGGTCGGGGGTTGAGGACAATGGGAGTTGGGTGTGGGGTTTGTGTGGCGAGGCTGGCAGGGGGGCTGCAGGGTTAAGCAGTCGGCCGGGGGTCGAGCCCGCGGGCAACAACGTGGTCCCGCGTCCCGCCGACCAGCGGCTCGCGGCCGAGGTAAGGATCAGCCCAGTATTCTGATGCATGGCCGCGTTCTTAGCATTGATACTACTTAGTGGAACCTGTGCTGAGTGACCGGCGCGCGCTGCCCGAGCTGGGGCGCGGTCACAGAGCCGCACGCGTCGCAACATGCGCACAGATTTGCCGTCGCGCCGTTGTGCTCCCGGTTGTAACCGCGCGTTAATGCCTGGGTTCTAGTGCGCCCTAACAGCGGGACCCGGCGACGCAGCCACTTTTGCCCCGAGCACCGAGCAAGGCGGGCAGAAACTGGCTCCGTTCGGTCGCCACCATGTGGGAAACGAGCCAGCTCACCGGCTGCGAGCCCCCAGCACACCCAGCTCCACGCTGGCAAGTAGGAAATCCCCTTAGTGGTGCCTTAAAAGCACACTCGAGACAACTCGCTACCTCACGGCCCAACCACCCGCGCCTGCGCGAACGACGCACCTGGTGCTACGTCGCCCCTCAACGAAGCCCCGTCGAATTGAATCGTCGGCGACCGAAAGCCAGCGCTGGGGACGCTGCCGATGCAGGCTGTGTGACCGACGACGGGGCTCGCGCTTAGGATGGCGAGAGCCACGTCTCTGCTGGGGCACGAGTACCGCGCCTCCGTCGGTATCTCAAAATCAGTCCTTGGCTGCCATGCTGCTCTGGTGCCGGGCCCCAGCAGCGCAAGAACGACCAATGCTGCGAAGGCCCGGCTCGCCCAGGCCCGCCTCCGTGGGCTAAGCCCACCTCCTCCAATCATTTGAGCCCAGCTTTGCATTTCTGGGGCTGGCCTACCCCATTTTGGGCAGCCTGCAGTCCCCAGCTCCGCTCGCTGAGAGCCGTGACATTCCAGCGTCCGTGCTGTTGATTAAGGATCTAGAGGGTATCAGTACCTAAAATGCATGTTTGGAGGTGGTATTCAACGCAGACTCGCGCAAGAGAAACCGTCGCGAAAATGGTGCGCAGTCCCCGTGCAGAATGATGTGTTCAGATGAAAGCCAGTACAGTTCTGTAAATATTATCATGGTGGGGCACCAGCAGAGCCGCTAGGCGCAGTCTGGGCGGTCTCTCCTGCAATGAGGTGGTTCGACGCTACTTGCCGGAGCTGTTTTTCCTGGGTCTGGCAAATGTGCTAGTGTCTTCGCATTCACAGATACACTATTCCTAGTCGGGGGTCTTGACTCGCTGCCCAGATTCTTCTTCGTCCGTCTGCAGCAAGACTCTGGGCAAAGTTCTCAAGCCCTGACGTGCGCCCGTTACCATGGACGGCAGCTTAAAGCTGCAGTCTGAAGCGGTCGCGGTGGCCTGCCGGCGCTTCCAGGCGGTGGTGTTGAAGACTCCCGCGCAAACTGCGGCGGAGGCTGCCAGCGCCCCAGCCCCGCCCGCGCCCTGCCCCGCGTCGCACCCGAGCGTTGACGCGCTGACCGCCCTGCTCCTCGAGCAGCAAGAGCTACTTTCTCGCCTGAGTGCGTGTGGCCTGGACAGCAGCGGCGCCGGGCTCGCAGGCGCTGCTACGGCGCCACTATTAGGCACCGCGCCCGGCGCTCCGCCCGCGCCAGCGGACGGCGCCAAGGCCGCCGGCGCAGCCGCCGCAGGCGCGGGTGCCGCCGCCCCCCGGGCCGCGATGCCGGCTGTGGACGAGGGCACGGCGGAGCTGGTGGCAGCTGCTGCCAAACGGGAGCGGGTGCTGGGCGCGGGGCTGCAGGCGCTGGGGGCGCTGGCGAGCTCGCTGCGGGGGGTGCTGGACGACGTCTCGGACCTGGCACCCGAGGACAACGAATACACGCCCAGCGTGCAGGTGCGTTTGCGATTGACACAGAGATTGAAACCATCACTCGCAATGTTCCATCATGCATAAGGACGAGGGGGGCTCGGCCGGGGGCACCAGCATGGGGCTGGCGGCCCGGCGGCGGCGCCGGGCGCGCCACACGTGCTCGCCGCGTCCCATGGCGCATCTTAGCTACGCACCAGGCAGGGCCGCGGAAGCGTCTGCGTCACCCAACCCACCACCAATGACCACCACGCAACAACAACCCACCGGCGACAGGAGCTGCTGGAGTACGGGCACCGGCTGCGCTACACCACCTTCGCCACCACCGGCCTCTTCAGCGGCGAGCCGGCGCCGCAGCAGCTGCACCTGGACCACGCCGCGCTGTGGGAACGCGCGCTGGCGGAGCGACACGCGGCCATGGCGGCGGCCGCGGCGCCGGCCCCCGGGGGTGAGGGCGAGATGGGGTGGGGGATGGGTTGCTGAGGGCCGCGCTGCAGGGCGGGGTTGGGTGCGCCGAGGTGTGCAGGGGAAGCCTCCCTCCTCTCGGCCTTTTTTGCTTCCGTTCTTCCCCGTGATCATACCCACGCACAAACACTCATTGCCACTCAGCTGGGTCTTTGGTTTCATGGGTCATTTTCAGCGCATGTTTCTATTTTCCTTCTGCTCTCCAGCTGACACTGACACCAACACACCCCACGTGCAAACACGCTCGCACGCACGCACGCAGAGCCGGCCGACCCCGCCACGGAGGCCGCCTGCGCCTCGCTGCTGGAGAACCTGGTGGCAGCTGGCTGGAGCCCGGAGCAGGTGCGGGGGGGTGGAGCCCGGAGCAGGTGCGGGGGGGTGGGTTGGAGAGGACAGCAGGCGCGGAGCAGGCGGGGGGAGCGACAGTCTTGGCCTTTCTGGCCCCACGCGACAACCGCACGCGACAGCCACACGCGACAGCAGGCGGGTGGAAGACAGGGGACGCACGCGACAGCCGCATGCAGCTTCTGGCGCATCGGGCGCCTCGCGCCTGCGCACGTGGGCTGACGTGGTGGCATGAACGCGGTGTGGCCCCATGTTGGTGTGCACGCACAGGGCTTCCCGGAGCCGGTGGTGGCGTTCCTGTCCGACATGCCCGGAGCCATGGACGTGCTGCGGCGCCTGGTGGAGGCGCGCTTCTTCCCCGCCGCCGCTGCTGCTACTGCCGGCGCTGCTGCTGCCGCTGCTGCTGCTACCGCCGCCGGCGCCGATGCCGCGGCCCCTGGCGCTGCCGCGCCGGCGGGCGCGGCAGCGCCCGCCGCACCTGCTGCTGCTGCAGCGGCGCCCGCGGCGCCGGCAGTGCCTGCTACAGCCGCGCCCGCAGCCGCGCCCGCAGCCGCGCCCGCAGCCGCGCCCGCAGCCGCTACAGCCGCCGCCGCCGCCAACCCCGCCAGCCGGCTGGTGCACCAGCTCATGCTGGACGAGGACAGCGACGACGACGGCAGCGGCAGCGAGTACACCACCACGGAGGACGGCTCGGACTAGGGCTCGGACTAGGGCGGGGCGGCGTGTTGGTTGTTGTGGTCGTGTGGTGCGGACTGAGCAGGCGGCGGTTGTGTGTGTGCCGGTCGCCAGCCCCATCGCAACCACACCCACACCAGGGGGGAGCTGAGGTGTGCAGAGGTGTCGGGGGTTAATGTGAGTAGTGGTGGGGTGGCGTGGGGCGGGGTGGGGTGGGGTGGGGTGGCGTGGCTTGGTGGCGGCGGTGGGCGACACGCGATGGGGCGGGGTGGGGTCGGCCGGGGGCGCAGGCTGTGCGGGTCGGGCCCGCAGGCGCTGGGCACGCGCTGGGCACGCGCTGCTGTACGGCGTGTGCGGGCGCATGCACCTGATGGTTTGAGGGCGGTGGCGTCGGTGGCGCCTAGTACTGTGTGGTGTGTGTGAGCATGGTGATCTGACAAACGAATGCACGTGGTAGCGGCTGTGCTATCAACAATCTAGCGCCGGAAATGCAAGACGATTGAACTCTGGTGGTGTTGGCATGGCCACTGGGCGGTGGGGCGGTGAGAGACACATCGGAGGGGATAGACTTGTTACCTCCGAAGCAACGGTCGAACTGGCAGCGTCGGCCAGCAAGGCAGATGGAGTGAGTACCCTGTGAGCTGTGCCCGTGCAGCCAAGGCATGGCGCAGTTCAGGGCTTGTCCGAAGGCGGCAGCACGTTGCATGATCCGAGCTTCAGCCCGCGAACTACAGCTGGAGGGCCGGGATGATGTTGTTTCACTTGTGTGGGTCGGAGACGATATCGGCCATGTCAGTTACATGGCCGCACTCCTGATCGTGAGCCGCCGCACACTTGGATGCAAGTGTGTCCATTCGTCCCCCTTGTCTGCACCCTCATCATGTCACCGCCACCTTCCTCCTACTTAGGCTGGCAGCCGAGCATATGATACACGCATTCATCCGTTGGCGTCAGGAAAGTGCACTAACCGAGGGTCAAGAGAAAGAACCGACAACGATTTCGACCCGGGCTCCCCTGCATGTACGCCCCGCATGCGCCGGCCCCGCATGCGCATCAGCAAACTACCAGCCTGGCAGCTAATCAGCACCGCATCGGTACACTGACTCCGGCGTTAAACCAGCCGCGCGCTCCTGTCTGCTGTCGCAATTTGTTTCTGGGTCTGGGAGGGTTCTGCACACTATGGGACTTCGCCACATGCCCCGCTTGCACTGTTCCATCGAAGCGCCGTATGCGCCGGCCCTGCCAACGCCGAACCCCTGATCTCAAGTGTCACAAGTACCCATCTGCATCATGCATGGTACCCGAACTGCTGCCACAGACTCCAAACAATCATGCTATGCATAATGAGAGTACACAATGCTAATCAAACTCGGTGTCATGTGTGGATGCGATCGGGAGCGCCCTGGAACCCGGAGAGGTTTGCTTCAACTCGCGGGCAAAGGTCAGTCATTAATCGAATTTAGACATCAAGTTTCGATCATTGCAATACATGTAATGCCCCGGTAAGCCACGCCCAACGCTGAACACGCCCCCGTGTCAAACCCGCGTGCATGCACAATGAACACACACGCAGCCCGTCTGCACGTGCCTCGCACCGCCGAGGACCTCCACACGCATCCAGCGACGGCGGCACACCCGTGGCGGCGCCGCGGCGGATTCCGGATCCACAACTCGTTCCAGAATCCAGAGATCCGCATCTAACGGATCCGCATCTACCTCTTCTGGTGGCGCACGTAGGTGAGCGCCAGCAGGGCTAGGGTGGCGAACACGATCCAGAACAGGCTCAGGTAGCCGATGTACGCCCACTTGTCGGCGCCCGCCAGACCATAGTACTGCAGGATGGTCTGGTCGCCCGCGAAGATGACGTCGTTGTGCTCGAACTGGTTGACCATGAGCGCACTGCAGCGGCGGAGGCGGGGGGTGCGGCAGCAGCAAAGTCAGGAAGGGGCGACAGAGCATGGCAGGCGTGGGGCAGGCATGATCGGTGCTGCTTGGAAGGGAAGGCGGTGCCGGGCCTCGCAGCCGCCCAGGCCCTCAAATAGTCTTATCATCGCCCCAGCCCGCCAAGCCGGCACCACTCACCCCCAGGCGTAGCGCAGGGGGTCGATGCGCGAGTACCACTGCCACCAGGGCGGGATGGAGTCCACGGTCATAAGCTGGCCCGCGAAGAACAGCAGCGTCACCACGAAGCCTGGCGGGTTGAGTTGGGGGGGGGGGGGGAGTTAGTTGTGCCGGGTGTAAGTGCGTGCCGTAATGGGCCACACCGCCCCCTATTTCCAGACGGTCGCCTGTGCGCCCGGCTGGCAAGCTCGGACACAAGCCCACGCCAGTCACGCCGCACGCCTCGCACGCCCCACCACGCAACTCCACACTAAACGCCACACCGCGGCCGCCAATGTCACTGACTCACCCGGCAGCGCGGCGTTGGCCACGTCCATGTTGGGGCTGAGCGCCGCCACCAGGTAGGCCAGCACGATGCCCACGGACAGGTCGATGAAGTAGACCAACCAGAACACCACCCAGTCGCCGCGCAGCTGCACGCCGTAGAAGACGTAGCTGGAGAAGATGAGCGTGATGATGACCGACAGCACCAGCTCCTCCACCAGCTTGGCCGCCAGGTAGGTGAACACGCGGTACAGCCCGTCGGCGCGCTCGCGCACAAACAGGCGCCGCTCTGCGGTCGCAGGAGGGTTGGGTGCGGAGCGTGGGGGATGAGCCGTTAAGGTTTGGGCGTAGGGGTTAACTCTGGGCGTGGGGGGCTTGCGCTCAGGTTTGCGTGACACATGACGGCGCGCCGCTGCCGACACCGCACCAACACCGTTACACGCACACCCACCTAGCACGATGGCGGGCACGTAGCTGGCGGCGCCGAAGGCGGGCAGCAGCGCCCACATGAAGAGCGAGGACTGGATGTTGATCAGGTTGTCGGCCGCGAAGTTGTCGCCGACGCCCAGGTACAGCGTGAGGATGATGAGGCTGATCAGCAGCTTGTCCGCGATGCGCGGCCCCAGCCAGCCCGGGTTGCAGTAGTTCTTGGAGGAGCGGTACTGCGCAGGGTGGTGCGGGTGCGGGTGGGGTGCGTTGGTTGGTGGGTGCGGGTGAGCTTCACATTCCCAGTGCATAAGAAGCAAGAGCGGCGGAAGGTGATGGGCGTGTTCGTTCCTGGCGGACATTGCAAAGTGAGGCTGGCAGTCAGGACTGTGAGGGATGCGCCGGCACGGCCTCACCTTGAGCAGCGTCCATAGGCCCCAGAACCAGGGCGTCACCGTCTCGCTGCGCGTGGCAAGCTCCTTGGCCACCTGCGGGCGGGAGCGGGCACGTGGCGTGGGGGCGCGAGTTGAGAAAAGTGGGTGAGAACACGCAGGTGACGAGGAGCGCAGGTCGGAGAGAGCAGGTAGTGGGTGGCCAGGATCGAGCGCACACATTGCCCCTGGAACACACAGGCCCCGAATCTTTCTGCGCCCCACCAGCATCCGGGCCCAGGTGTTACCTGCTCCGACACCGAGAGCGACGAGGTGGTGGCGCTGCTGACCGCCGCAAAGGGCGACGACGTGCGCTGCCGCACCAGCTGCTGCTCGCCGCCGGCAGTGGCAGTAGCAGCAGCAGCTCCCTGCTCCACATCAGCGACGCTAGCAGCAGCCTCAGGAGCGGCCTTGGTTGAGGCGCCCTTGCTGCTGTTGCACTTGCTGACGCCCAGCGCCGCCGCGACGCGGCACGCGCCCGAGGGCTTGGAGCCCCCCAGGCCGCCGCGGCCGGCGGCGCCCTCCGCCATGTACAGCTCAATCTGCCGCGCGTTGTCCTGTGGGTGCAGATGCGGACAGAGTAGCCGGCACGTGAGCGCGTGTGCGTGGCGTGGCACTTTACTGGCGGGACTCATTCAGAGCCCTCACGGCAAGGCAAGACGTTTTCACTGCCGAATCGTACGGTACCCACCCACCGGCCCCCGCCACGCAACGCTCCTGCCCCTGCCACACCCACTTGCGCCAGGCGGCTCTGGGCGTACGCGGTCGCCAGGCCCGTCGCCTCGCCGCGGTGGTCCGCCTCCGTCACCGCCTCCACCAGCACCTCCGCGTCGTTGAATGCCAGCGCCGCAATGGAGGACGCCGACGGCTTCTTCTTCTTCTTGGCGCCGTCCTCGTCACCAGCGGCGGCGGCGGCGCCGCCGGCTGTGGCGGCGGCGGCGGCCTCGATGGCGGGCGCGGCGGCGCTGGCGGCGCGGTGCAGCGCCAGCAGCTCGGAGGCGGTTCCGGCGGCGGCGGGGCCCCACTCGGACGCCGCGAACTCGAGGGCGGGCAGGCCCTGGGGGCCAAAGTACACCACCTGGCCGCGCACCTGTGTGGAGGGAAGGAGGACGCGTGGGCGGGTCGGCAGGCATGTTGGGCGTGATGAGTGTGATGAGTAGACCTCGCAAACAGGTGGTGATGGGGGATGGAGGGTGGACATGCACCATGCACCCAGGCATCCCAGCATCCCGGCATGCGGCAGCAACCCAACCGCCCAACAGTCTAACGGCCCAACGGTCTATCGGCCCAACGCACCAGCAGCATGACGCGGTCGAACAGCGCGAAGGTGGCGGCGGTGGGCGAGTGGATGGTGGCGGCGATGGTGGTGCCGTCTGACGTCAGCCCGCGCACCACCTTCATCACCTGTGGCAGGTGCGGGCGGGCGGGGATGCGAGTGTGAGAGGGATGGCACGGGGCAAGACTGCAACGATACAGCCAGCCGTAAGTCTCCCGTGCGCCCACCCAGCTGTACAGCCTTCGCATTACTCAAAGCCCCTACCTCATTGGCTGTGTAGGAGTCCAGGCCGGAGGTGGGCTCATCCAGGAACAGCACACGCGGGTTGGAGATGAGCGCAATGCCGATCTGTGGAAAATTGGGGCAATGAGGAGCAGGAGGAAGGAAGTTCTCGGGGTTGGGGGGCAGCCGAGTCGAATCACAACAAGGGGGCTACAGCCGTGCTGTGCCGTTGTGGCCTCCTCGCACCCTCTATGCGAATGCGCACTGAGTCGCTCACGTTGGTGCGCTTGGCCTGGCCGCCGCTGATGCCCTTGGTGAGCGGGTCGCCGATGCGCACGTCGGCGCAGGGCGTCAGCGCCAGGCGCTTCAACAGCACGTCCACCTGGAGCGGGGTGAAGAGGGCGGGGGATGCACGAATGGTAAGCGGAATGTAGAAAGCTAGACAGAAGGCGTAAGTAGGGGGTAGGGTAAGGGCGGGTAGTGCTAGGTTGCACCTCCCCAACGAGCACTCCCAGCCAATGCCACCCCGTCCCCGCTCCCCGCCGGCGGCCACCCGCCCGCCCCGCCAACCCACCGCTTCCTTCTTCTCCGTCAGCGGCTCGCTGGTGGGCCGCTTGAGCTCCGCCGTGTACAGCAGCATCTCGCGCACCGTGAGGTCGCCCAGCAGCGTGTCGAACTGCGGGCGGTGCGGGGGCAAACGGGCACGGCGGGAGCCGTCAATCAGCTGTTGTTGCAGCCAGGCGGGCAGGCAGGGCTCGGCTCTGAAAGCGGAGGGCCTCGCCAGGCCTTGGAAGAGTCCCTCCTAGACGCCTCCGCCAACCCCGCGCAACACGTCCCTACCCCAACCCGATCCCCTCCTTGCGCCCACCCACCCACCTGCTCCACGTATCCGGTGTAGCGGCGCAGGAACTGCTTCGTGGGCGTGACGCCGCCGAAGCTGAGGTGCCCCGACGTCTTGCCCACCGTCTTGCGCCCCGCCAGCAGGTCCAGCAGCGTGGTCTTGCCGCTGCCGCTGGGGCCCATCTGCGGTGGGTGGCGGCGAGGGCAGGCGCGTGTGTGAGGACGGGCGGGCAGGTTAAGGGCTTGGCAACGGATGAGGTGCGGATGACTCATGGAGTCATGGTACGGTATGTGTGACCGCTGGCAGCTACCCGACAAGAAAGCCCAATGCCCCTCACCATTCACGGCCCGCTCAGCCCGTCCCACCCCATGCAGCAGCGACGGCAGCAGCAGCAGCAGCAGCAGCAGCAGCAGCAGCAGCAGCAGCAGCAGCAGCAGCAGCAGCAGCAGCAGCAGCAGCAGCAGCAGCAGCAGCAGCAGCAGCAGCAGCAGCAGCAGCAGCGGCGGCGACCGCGGCAGTAGCGCCCTGAGCAGCACTCACCAGCGCGGTCATCTGGCCGGGCTCCAGGAAGGCGCTAACGTCGCGGAGCAGGTACGCGACCTCGCCCTTCTTGGTGTTGGAGGGCACCGTGTAGGTCAGGTCCTTCATGAGAATGCGCAGGCCCTTGGAGCTGCCGGCGCCTGAGGAGGTGGTGGAGGGCGAGGCGGCGAGGGCCGCGGCGCCCGCCTTGCCCATGCTGTCGTAGGTGGACACATCTCCGGCCTCAACATCCACATCGACGCCGCCGCGGCTGCTGGCGCCGCTGGCTGTCGACATGCTGGCCCGCGAATGGGGATGGACTCGCGTAATGCTGGCGGGCTGCTGGTTGGGGGCAGCAGCTGCCGGGTGTGCTAAGCCGAAGTCAATTGGCCTGCGAAGGTTCGGAGGGGGCAACGTGGTCAGGCGTGGCGTGAGGCGGGCAGTCACAGGCGGGCGCTCCTTGCAGAGTACCAGTCCTAACCTAAAATTTAAGTAAACGAGCATCCGAAAATTAGACTGGCACGTGAGGGAGGCGTGCCCGCCGCGAACATGCCATTGTCTCCACATTCCACAGCACGTCCTCGCCGCCAGCGACAATCCTTACCGTGCTTAACGTCGCTGTGACCAGAGCGATGATTGAAGCAGACCAAGGGAGCGACGCTCGTTCTGGGTAGACGCGTTGATTCTTTCCCCTTCGTTCTGTTCTTGGTGTGGATTATGGCGCTGATAGTTTGTATGTATGTGATTGATAGCTAGGGGAGGTTTGGGGCTATAATACTTGAAAAACGGCGGTACGGCAGGGCGGTGAACCGCGGTGAGGACCGGTTCGGCGGCAGGTGACGCAAGTGTAGCCCGGCTGTTTGACACCCCGGTCCCAGGCCAGCGATGAGGACGCCTTTTTGCCTGATTACACAGCATGTTGATGCATGTGTGGAAAACCTAAAAGCAGCTGTAAGGCCTGCGCCTGACGACTTTCGTCCAGCCTCGCGCCCACAGCGCCTCTACCAGCCTGGACCAGCTCAATTAGTTCAAATTACCACTGATTATTCACTGCATCACCCATCGTCCAACGGTCTACCCCTGCGTAATCGAGCCTAAGTTCCCGTTTTCGCCCTAAATTGCCGAGCCAAAGCTTCGCGAGTAGTTACTTTTGTTTCCAGTTCATTGGGTTAGTGCACAACGGACAGGTTACACGGCCAGACACACGTGTGGCACATGTTTTGCCTTCGATTGCCCGACGTGTCGGTCAAACAACATGGGCTTGGCTCACTGCGTAGTGCCCGAGCACGCTTCGTGCGGAGATATAATGCACGGTTTGCGAAGGTCGGCAGAGCTGGGCCGGAGAAGGTCCCTCACTCCCTTAGGCCTGGGTGCTGGGCACCCTTGCTGGCGAACTGTCCCTTCTTGTACTGTCGCGTTCATAGTGATACATCTGAGGGGCAGCGGCGATTGCTGTTTGGTCATCGCTTTGCAGACAGTAGCCGGGTAGGGGGCTAGCGGCGCGGTGGCGGGCAGGGGAGGTGGCGGGTGTGGCATTCACTCTTACATTCGAACGGAATCCCTGCGCTCCACGACCTAAATTTTTGCCACAGTCACCCGTCACCCGTCACCAGGCGTCAACTTCCGACCTTCGAAGAGCCTGCGCTGGGGCCACACGCACCTGCCTACACAGTTTGCCGCAGCCTCCACCGCTGCAACCCGATGCACCCGCGCCCTGATGCGTGCACACGTCTGCACGTGTTGAGCCTGATGTAGCCGAAGCACCCGCATTGCTCCACAGAGAAGAGCCACAAACGCAAGGCGAGCCCTGTCCTGTCCTGTGGTGCACCTTAATATGCAGAAACCTCAACCTCGTCCTGCCCTAACCAAGTATCCGACCTCCTGGCTATTACGGTAGCTAAGCTACTCGTCCACCACCACCTTGCTGTAGTCGCTCATGGGCTTGGAGAAGTTGGTGCTCTTGCCGAAAGGCGCCGCCGTGTTGAGCGTGGTGGTGCCTGGGAAGACGCCGCCTGCGGTTTGGCGAAGGATGCGGTGCGGTGCTGAGAGCGGCGGCGATGTGTTGGGGAAGCGCAGGCGCACTGAAGGTGGGGGCGGCGGCCCCAGCGGTCCTTGGCCCACACAGCTGATCATGCAGCAGCAGCGGCAGCGGCAAACACTGGGCCGGCACCACTCACCGTAGGTCTTGTTGGCCACGGCTTCCGTGTAGATGGTGACGGGGACGTCGGGGTTGGGCAGCATGGTCGTGTCGCGCGCGCCCGACTGCACAGTGCACACGGAGCGGGCGGGGCGGGGGAGTTCGGGCGGAGGTTGGATGTGGTGGTGGTGGTGCCGAGCGGCAGGCGGCATTTGTGCCTGCGGGCCACTGTGGCCGCCCAACACCCGCGGCACAGTTGCACCAACACAAACACGCAGTGGGCGCCCTGGGCGCGCCGTCGCCCGCTGCCAGCTTGCTACCGAACTCGCTCGCCCCGGGCGCGTGCGAGCGAGCGCCCACACCCTGGCCCCCCTCTCTTCCTCTCCTTCCCCATGCACACTGCCCCGCTGTGCTGTGGCCCTTGTGGACTGCACAGCGGCTGCACCGATTCTCTGCTCAGCTTTCCCAAACGCGCACCGCTCCACTTTGCCACAGACCTGGCCACCGCCCCGCCTCACCCTCCGCGCCGTCTCGCCCATGATGCGGTCCGCCACGTCCTTCTTCATGAGCTGCGTCTCCGCCAGGAAGGTGGGGTCGCGCACCGCCGGCCGCCCGTCCCGGTCCTTCATCACCTTGGCGCCCACACTGCGAGAGGGGGTTCCGTGCATGATGTAGCCCAAGACGAGATGGTGCTGACAGGTTGTTGCAGCCAAACCAGTCTTGACGTTACGGATGGCAGGGGCAGGACAGCGAGGCCGGTGAGCCGGGTGTGCAGCGCGCTCCTGCCTTTCGGTGGGGGGCGGTGCCATGGCCATGCAGGCCGGGCGCCGGGCGCCTCGGCCCAAATCAGCCCTCCGCGCACACTCCCTGAGTCCCTAACCCACACCCGCACCTCTCGCCCGCCCTCGCAGTTGCTGGCACCGCACCCGGCCCGTCACACACATGCACGCACACACGATCACTTCGTTCCGTTTTGTCTCTAACACACGAACACTCACACAACGCCGGTCAGGTCGTGCGGCTGGAAGTCCGCTCCGTAGGTGGAGGCGGTGGTGACCGGCACGCCCGGGCCCGTGAGTGTCGCCTGGCAGGTTGGGAAGTGGGGCGACTGGGTGAGTGAGGATGCAAGGCGGCTCGGTGTGTAGCCCGCATCAGGCATTGTGACCCAGGCATGCCTACCGAGCACCGCACTGGCTTCGTATGTCTGACACCAAGCCAGGACCTGACCTGAGCGTCCACCATGCGCACACGCGCCCATGCCTACCCGCCTATCCTGGTGCGCCCCGCTCCCCGCCGCCGATCCAGGGCCCGCCCCTCGGTACCCTCGCTCCCCATCCGCTTCCAGCCCCGGCGGGCGGTGGCCCCCGCGTGGCGCCGTGCTGCGCCGCCCTTCCCCCCGGCCGCGCCGTCGAACTCGCTGCCCACGCCCCGATCAGGCCAGCCCACCTGCAGCTCCGGCGGCAGATCCTGCGCCTCCTTCATCAGTTGTTCATGCAGCTGCAGCAATCGAAGGCGACAGCACCCAGAAAGTGTCACTGACCAGCGTCAGCAGCAGCAGCAGCGTGCACCTCTCTTGCAGTGTGGCCAGCCGCAACGCAGGGCACGATTGACCGATGTGAGGCCCTCTCGCCCGCCCGCTCTTTGCCATGCGCCCCGCCCACGCCATTGCCACCCACGCCCCCTCGTCTTATCGCTGCCATTCATCCAACACATGCCGCCTCGTCCTGTCACGTGGCATGCTGCCTGCCGCCCACGGGCCACGGCGTACCCATCGCACGCCCAACACCGACTCGGCGACCCACCATGCGCTCCCGCGGCCCCATCTTGGAGGTGTTGACATACGCCGACGCGTTGCGCGTTGCGTCGCCGGGCGGCCGGTACGTGGCCTGAACCGTGCTCTGCCAGTCGGCGGCGTGCTGCGGGGTGGGAATGGGGGCGGAGGCAGAGGCGCGAGGTGGTGAGGACATGGGCGGCTGGGGTGCCGGCCTCCTGTCATAGCAGGCACGCCCTGCCACTGTCTCTCCTGCCCGCCCCCACGCACTCCTGTCACGACGGACACGTGCTCACTCCTGTGCCAACGGCCAGACGTTGCTTACCGTTTGCGATTGGACGTGCTCAATGACACGCGGGTGCGTGGCGGTGAGCGCATCGCCGCGGGAGCGCGTGGGCGAGGTTCCGCCCGACGTATCCTTTAGTGCTTGTGACGCGGCCTGTGCATAAAACCATGGTATCCGTCAGCTCTGCGTTCATCCAAACCCCTAGAACATGCTTGCTCAAGCGGCATTTCGTCTGCATGTCGCGCTCACCAGGTTGCGCGTCACGCCCGTCAGCTCTTTAAGCTCACGCTCCTCCACCCAGTTCCCGATGAGCGTCGGAACCTCATCCTGCTTGTTGTAACTAGTGTAGGGCTGCGTCTCCTCGGCCATTCTGCCTGGCCAGGCCTTTGTTGTTGCTTGCTGAGGCTAGTCCCTTGCTGTAATCACAAAGTAGCTGCCGCGATGAATTTTTAGGGTAAGGGAAAGACGTGGAGTGACAACTTCCAGAACACCTGTTTGCAAGGGGAGTCTGGGCGCTTGAATGCAACGTTTACATGTAGTCCTAATGCTTTATGTTTCTGCGCCACCGTTCGGTAAACCGCGCCGAAGACCCATCGACAGGCCATCGACGAGAAACCGCGTTGGCAGCGCTGGCTAAGAGGGTCAGTACATGCGCCTTGATACAGAAACGTCGGTCGTCGTTAAATCGGGGCGCTGGACCTGCTCAGCTCGGGCTGCTGTCCCACGGTTCGATTTCACGCACGGCCGCCACGTCGGGACCGCCCCCCTGCCCCTCCATTCTTTCCGCCGCCCGTCGCTAACCTCGTACGCTTCCGAGCACGTCCTCGCATGCACCATCACGTCCTCTCTTGCACGACAAGTCACATCACGCGCTCTCCTCAGTCCTCACCCAAACAGCTCTGGCGAGAACACACTGCCGCGCTCCGGCGCGCGCTGCCCCGCCGCCCCCTCCGCCCCCTCGCCATCTGCCCCCTCTCCCGCGTCCGCTCCCGCCGCTACCTGCCCACCCGGCCCGCCCAGCTTGCGCGGCCGCCGCCGTTCCAGCACCAGCGTCACCTCGCCGTCCTTCACCTCGCCCTTCTTGAGCGCGCCGCACACGCTGGACCAGACCTGGCGGTCCGCGCCGTACACGACCTGCGGTGCAGCGGGAGGAAGAACAGGACACACACGGAGTGGGTCAGTGGAGTGGGTCGATGAAGTGGGTCGGTGGGTAGGGGAGGAAGCTGCAGGTGGGGAGCTACAGTATCGTGTACTGCAAAAGGGGACACGGCGGCTGAAGGCGAATGTGACGTCCACCGCCTCAGCCGCCCCCAACCCAAGGTCTCACCCGGTGCGGTCTGAACTCCCTTCCCATGTCAGGTTGCAATCCACAGCGCACGCACACGCCACGCCCGGCCACGCCCACCCTGCCTCCGCTGCCCCATCGTGGCACCGACTACCCGCCCCCCCGACTGCACAGTGCACACCACCCGTACGACGGTACGAGCCAGACCGCAGTCCGGCGGCCGGCGCCACTCACGATATGTCGCTCCGGCGCCTGCGCGCCCCACAGCGCGCGGGTGGGGTACACGAAGTTGGTGGCGGTCACGGCGCGCAGCACGTCCCCCGGCAGCACCGCCTCCGTCGCCGCGTCGGCGTTCAGCGAGGCGCGCTGCGGGCAGGTGTGTACGTGCGTGCGGGCAGTTGGTGCGTGTGTGCGGGCAGATAGTGCGTGTGGGCAGAGGTACAGAGGTCTCTCAGGCAGAGTCCCGTTCAGTATCAGCCCTGGCAACACCACCGTAGTGCCTTGGTCTGGCCTGGTTGGGTACTGCCCTGCCATAAAAAACCCAGGCCCGCACCTGCCTCTGACCGCCCTGCCATAAAACCCCAGGCCCTCACCTTCCTCCGCTGGTCGGCGTTGGTGCCCTCGATCAAGTCCACCACCGTGGCCCGCCGGAACCGCTCGTCGTACTCGAGCACCACACCCAGCGGCCGCGGCAGCGTGACGGTGAGGATGTCGGAGGGCACCGCCAGGCTGCGCGCGAACACGTACGTCCTGCGCGCGGCACACGCGTGCGGGGGGGGGGGGGCGTCGGCATCGGCATGCATTGTGGCAATGGGGTGGGGTGGATACATCCATTCCAACCCTGGAAGCTGGGAAACCCAAAACCAAGCAGCGGCAGCCGTGCGGTAGTCTATCGCTCGCTGTGTGCTCCCACCCCGGCCCCACCTCAGCTGCCGGTCGGCCACGGGCCCCACCGCGATGCGCACCCGCTCGCCCTCGTAGCTCTGGTCCACCGGCCAGGGCGTGTAGCTGATGGGCCGGTAGGCCAGCTCGCCCTGCGGAGCAGGAGCAGGAGCAGGAGGCGGAGGAGCGACCGCCGGCATGGGTAAAAGATGGGGTTGGGTTACCCGTCCATGCCAACGGTTTTTATTTTGGTGGGGCATGCGCCGGTTCATTGCCGCAGCTGCTGTCGTGCCGTGTACAGTAGCTGCGGCTGCCCACGCCTCCCCTTCTTCCTCTCCTTCATCTCCCTCTTCTCCCACTTCATATGCCAACCGCCGCGGCGCCTCCCCCCTCCCCGTCCCGGGCCAGTGGCGCTGCCCGCCTCACTCACGTTCTTGTCGCGCTCCGGGCTGACGCCCTCGGGCGCCTCAAAGCGCGTGCCGGTGGCGCGGTCCTCAAACACCCGCCCGCTCTCGATCAGCTCCGGCGGCGGCGGCCGCAGCGCGTAGGCGATGGAGAGGGCCTGCAGCAGGCGCAGCGTGTGGCATCACCGCATCGGTCGGCCCCCGCATACGGTATTCAGTTGTCCACCGCCCATCCACTTGCCACCGCCATTTCCTTCCCACACTCCTGACTGCTTCGCAGACGTGCGCCGCGTGGCTTGCCCGCGCACGCACAACACACGCCAGCGATGCTCAACCCAGAGCTGCACACCATCCTCGCCGTCTGGGCTGCCACGTCACCGCCCGAATGGCCAGTCGCTGACGTCCAGTCGCTGACGTCCCAAAACGCAAACGTCGCCTGGCTGGCCACTCACCGCCACCACCAGCGGCACCGCCAACGCGATCAGGAAGGCGCGGTCCGTAGCCTCCTGGCAGCTCTGTGGCATTGCGCAAAGAATTACCCAAAGGGCACGACGCAAACATAGGGCAGTGATGCAGCGTTGACGCAGCACGTTGGCGCACGTGCCCAGACACAGCCACACGCGTATGTATGAAGCGGGCCGTCAACCCCGGGCGCCCCTGCGCCCCGCGCGCCCCTGCTTCTTGCACCCTTCCGCGCTCGACCCTGCCCACCTGGCTGAAGCACACGGGGGAGGTGAACGACAGCAGCACCGCCGAGTTCGCCACCGCGGCTGGCAGCGTGCTGGCGGTTCCGGCTGCACCGCTGCTGACCAGCGCTGCGAGGTCCGACACCGCCGCACCGCCGGCCGCCGCCGCCGCCGCGGCGGTGTGCAGGGCAGTCAAGACCTGGTCCGCTGGGAGCGCGGCCGCAACCGCCGACTGGCCTCGTTTGGAGTTTGTGCGGGGCATCTGAGCATGGCGCCAAGTGTATGACTCGAAGCCGCGGTTGGCGAGGCGCGGGGAGGTGTGTGGCTGGGGCCGTAACCGTTGGCCCGCGCAGCCGGGTGCTCGCCCCCGATGCGCGGTGGGGGGCTCTAGTCGCAAATCCATGCCAGTGCTCGTGGTATCACAGTTTCAGTAGCTGGGCAACAAGCGCGGGTGCGCCAACGATTCGAGAGCTTCTGGTCGCGGAGAGCGCCCTGACGAAGACAGGGACTGCGACGTTTCCACGAGTGCGTTATTATTGTTTCACCGCGTATGACATGTAAAGGAGGGCGTCTGTGTCTGGGACAAATGAGCTTGCTGACATAGATGGGTCTGAAGCATGTTGCACCGCGAGATCATTGCTCGGGGCCTTCACACATCATACATTAAAACGTCAAACTACAAATGCAACAATCAAACATGCAGACTGCGAATTGAGGGTTCCGGAGACAGCTAAGTTGCATTCCTCTTTGACTTCTTTGTTGCGACACACTGGTTGTTTAGCCGGACTAGCCGGTGGACACCATGGCAACGGGCACCGGCCTGCGCGTTGCGTTCATCCACCCGGACCTTGGGCTGGGTGGCGCGGAGCGGCTGGTCGTAGATGCCGCGGCGGAGCTGGTGCGCTGCGGGCATACGGTGGACATGTACACAGCCTTCTACGACCCCAACCGCTGCTTCGAAGAGACCAAGACCGGTGGCTTCGCAGTGCGCACCGCGGGCGGCTGGTTCCCGCGCCACTTTGGCGGCCGGCTCATGGCGCTGTGCGCCTACATCCGCTGCATCCTGGTCGCGCTGCACATCGCCTGGCGCAGCGTGTGGTCGCCGCGCCCCGACACGGCGCCCTACGACGTCATCATCGCCGACCAGGTGGCGGTGGTGGTGCCGGTGGTGCGCGCGCTGATGCCGCGCGCCCGCGTGCTCTTCTACTGCCACTTCCCCGACCTGCTGCTCACGCAGCGCACCTCGCTGCTAAAGCGGCTCTACCGCGCGCCGCTCGACTATGTAGAAGAGCTCAGCACCGGAGCCGCGCACTTGGTGCTGGTGAACAGCAACTACACGCGCGGCGTGTTCAAGGAGACGTTTCGTCGCCTCGCATCTCGCGGCATGGATCCCAGCGTGCTGTACCCGGCCGTCGCGATCCCGGCGGACAAGGAGCTGGCGGAAGCCGCCGCCAGCTGGCGCAAGGATCTGGATCCGGAGCTGGCGGAGTTCATCGCTGGCGGCACCACCTTCCTGTCCATCAACCGGTGAGGGGGAGGCGGTTGGCGGCGGTTGGGGGCGGCGGTGTCGGGTGGGGTTTATGAGCTCGGCTACGACGGAGGCGATGGGCCTCAGGCGCCTTCATCGTTACTCACCTCCACGCCGCTGCTATTCCCTCAAAACACCTCGCGCCGCGATATCACGCCTTTCCCCACCCTTCCAGATTTGAGCGCAAGAAGGGCATCGGGCTGGCCATCGAGGCCCTGCACGAGGTGCTGCTCATGCGGGCCGGAGGCGGCGGCGGGGCCGCCGCCAGCGGGCCGCCGCCGCGGCTGGTGGTGGCTGGCGGCTACGACCCGCGTCTGGCTGAGAACGTGGAGCACCTGGCGGAGCTGCGGGAAGCTGCGGCGGCCATGGACTTGCGGCATGAGGTCCGCTTCCTGCCGTCCTTCACGGACAGGTAAAAACGCAAGGGGCAGGGGGAAAAGGTTGTGATGTGTTCATACCAGCCCAAGCTAATCCGAGGGGGAGTGAGAGGCCATGTCTGCTTCTCAAGCCCCCTTCGGTCTCCATTGGGCTGGGCGCACACAAGCCCTCCAACCCGGCCGTGCGCCCAACAAGCTGCTCCTGCCGCCACCCGCTGCCGCCCGACCCCACCCACAAACAGGCAGCGCACGCTGCTGCTGGCCGCCTGCCGCGCGGTTCTGTACACGCCGCAGCACGAGCACTTCGGCATCGTGCCGCTGGAGGCCATGGCCGCGGCCCGGCCGGTGGTGGCCGTCAACAGCGGCGGGCCCACCGAGTCGGTCGTCACGGGCGTGACGGGCTTCCTGTGCGACCCCACGCCCGCTGCCTTCGCGGGCGCCATGGCCGACCTGATGGGAGGCGAGGGGGCGGCGAAGGAGGCAGGCAAGGGCGCGGGTGCTGGAAAGGGCGCGGGCAAGGGCGCAGAAAAGGGGAGCAGCAGGGCGGAGGAGATGGGCGCGGCGGCGCGGGCGCACGTGGAGGCGAAGTTCTCGCGGCGGGCGTTCGGGGACGCGCTGGATGGGTACGTGCGGGGCCTGGTGGAGGCGGTGGGGGCGGCTGGGAAGGGGGAGGGGAAGAAGGAGAGGGCCGGGAAGGCGGGTAAGGCGGAGCTGCGGTGATAAGTTGGTTTGGGCTGTGGGGGGGGGAGGGGAGCAGGGCAGAGGCCGGGGCTGTTTGGATGCCTGGTCGATTAGTGAGCTGCGTCAGCAGCGGCTGTAGCACTGAGCAACAATGGCGAATGGGCGAAAGGCACGGCATGTGGTCAGCTCGGGGGAGCGGGTGTGCACTTGGGGTGCTATTGTGAGTGGGCGGTTGGTTGAGGCGCAGGCGAGCCCTCTTTTCGGGCGGTGTCGGGGCTGCTGGATGGCGGGGGAGCGAGGATGGCGCACGCCGGCCAACGGCGTGCGACTGCTGCGCATGCGGCGCAGCTTGTTACCGTTGAATCACTCCGACGATTCCCATGTATTTCTAGGACGTGATAATCATACAATTCGCGCAAGACGTTGACCGAGCGCCGCCAACGTTTGAAACGTCCCGTTTTGGAACCAACTGGGCCCTTCTTCTCGGACTTTTAGCTGCAAAGCATATCCTAGCATACGAACTTATTTCTAAGTTGTTTACGCTGTTGAAAGCGAGCTCGGAGAAAATGGCCGACGAGAGTGCCCCGCTCACCAAGCGCGAGTTCCTTGAAATGTCGTGCATGATTCTCGGGGAAATTCTCAGTCCTCAAATGCTGCGCCCCGCGCTGGAGGCGGCAGCGGCCAAGCTTGCAATCCCGGATGGCGCCGCGTTGGTCGGCAACCTGCTTGCCGACAAAGCCGCGCATGCGGGCAAGGGCAAGGGCAAGTCGAAGAAGGGGTCCGAGACCGGCGAGCAGAAGGAGAAGAAGAAGCGTGACCTGACCGCTTACAACCTGTTCATGACCTGGTTCAGCGACTTCGCCGTGAACTACGGGCACCACCCCGCCATCATAAAGCTCAAGGCGGACAATGCCAACGTCAAGTACGGTGTGGGCATGACCAGTGCCTTCTATGCTACGCTCTCGGACGATGCAAAGGTGGGAAGGCTGGGGCCAGGGGCTGCGTGCCAGGGGTGCCAGGGTATGTGGAAGCGTGTCGGCCCAGAGCACGGCACGGGCCGGTGTCGGGAACGTGGGCATGGTGTGCATGCCGCACGACATCACACATGCCGACTCCTACAGTGCTTGCAGTGGCCTTGTCGCCTAGCACGGGCGGTACTAGCACGGGCGGTACCGCCCGCGTCCAGCTGCAACCAGTCAAGTGCGCGCCGCGCAGTGCCGCTTCGCCGCAACGCCGTTCCACTCTGCGTACTCTCGCCCCTGCCCCTCACCCCTGGTCTGCCGGTCGCCCATCCCTAACACCTAACAGACCAAGCTGAAGGAGTCCGTGGACACGTTCCTCAAGGAGTACAGCAAAGAGCACCCGGGCGAGGGCGCCATGGCCGCCGTCAAGGCCTACGAGGCCGCGAACCCCGACAAGGTGCGGGGCGCGGCTTGTGGACAAGGCGCGTGGAGCTAATACTGAGGGCTTGAGGCATCATGCCCAAGGATCAAGGCTGGAGGCTCGTGGCTTTGGGGCATGGGGCTTTAGATTAAAGGCATGATGGGCACTCGGCTGCCGTTGCAACCATCATGGGCTCCAACTCTTGCAAGCGGACGTCCGGGCGTGCGTCCTGCCAGGCTTGTGTGGCGACTGGCGAGCATAGCCAACACATTGCGACGTGCTATTACGCTTCTCAAATCGCAAACCATGCAGACCTTCTCCAAGCTGCTGAAGCTGGAGACCAAGCAGGCCTTCAAGACCAACCCCACCGACATGAAGCAGGAGGGTGAGGACTGAGGACCCGAGGGCGGGGCCAGGCGGCGGGCGCGAGCAAGGCCAGGAACCAAATAGGGGAGCTGCGGGCACTGCTGCGGGCTGCAGGCCCGGGGAGGGGGGCAGGGGACCGGTGGCAGGGTAGTCGGCAGAACAGAGGTAGGGAGCAGCGGGCAGGGAGGGGTGCGACACGCTTCCTGCGCGATGATGGGCAACCGGCATGTGTTGTCAGGCCAAGCAAGCCCTCCTGTTTACGGGCCGCATCATGAAGGCCCACCGGTCACTGCCCGCCGATGCCGCTTGCAGCGGCGACAGCGCGCAAGGCGGTGGGCGGTGGCACCACCCCCGCGCCGGCGGCTGCGCCCCCGGTGGGCGCCACCCCCGCCTCCGCCAAGACGGGCGACGAGGTGGGTGCTGGTTGGGGTCTGGGGTTGCTGACTCCAAACCCGGGGTGACGGGCATGCGGGCTGGGGTGGCTGGGCAAGTCAGACACACATACCGGTACGCACGGGCCGCTGCGGCGGACCAACGCGGGGCTCAGGCGGGCCTGGTCAACATGACGGGTCACCCTGGCTTCGTTGCCTGCGTCATTGCCTGCGTCATTATGGTTACCGGTACGGCTTCTGACGCAGGAGAAGAAGAAGGAGAAGAAGCGGCGGAAGGAGGAGGAGGCGGCCAAGGTGAGGGAGGGCCAGCCAGGTGGACTGGGGTGCGTGTGTGCCGAGGGCCTGTGCGCGTGTATTTCGGGCAGAAAGGCCGCCAGGGGGTAAGGGAGACGGCACGGCCGCCGCCACGCGCCGCGGCTGTGTCCTGCGGTGTGGAGCCATGGCGCCCCGATGGGTGCCGTGCACGCGTGCATGCCGTGAGCACGCAATAGTCTCGAGGTCGCAGCCAGCAACGGTGCCACCCCGCCAGGACTGGAAGTCTGGGGGCATCCACTCGTGTGGCGCATGTCGGCTTTGAAGCCTGGCTTTACCCGCGTGCGCCCTTCGCTGCTGCGCAACAGGAGGACGGCGAGGAGAAGAAGAAGAGCAAGAAGGACAAGGAGGGCAAGAAGGACAAGGACGGCGAGAAGGAGAAGAGCGCGGTGAGCGCCAGGATGTTTTGGAGTTGGACGGGGGAGGGCGTGGCCGCGGGGTCGCGGGCAATAGCGTCAGGCTATACGGGCTGCGTTCCTGGGCAGCCTCTCCCGTTGCAGCTAAACACGCCACTCCACTGCCCATATTTGCACCATAATCTGCAGAAGAAGGAGAAGAAGGAGAAGAAGGACAAGTAGAAGGACAAGTAAAAGGAGATGGCGCTCGCGCAAACAAGCGGCCCCTCGGACCAGCATGGGGATGCACGGAGAGTATGTTGTGAATGGCGAACTGCTGCTGGGGCTCGCTTGCGGGACAAGCAATGCTGGCACGAGCGGCGCACGGGCAGAATGTTGTGGAGCCTTGGCGCAGGGCAGCGGCGCAGGGGGCGGATGTTTGGAGTACGCTTGAATCGCGTTGTTGTGGCATGCGTGCGCCGTGCGGCGTGTCTTTTTGTGCAGCGTGTGCAAGCGGCGCGCAGGTTCGGGGCGGTTCATGGTTGCTGCTTTCCGGGCGCACATCGTGTGGCACTACCTCGACGAGGCGGAGTGTGTCGTAGACGCTTGGGATTGGTGGAGCGGCGGTGCAGCGAAGGGTCGGGCGGATAAGTGCCGCGTGTCCAGCCGCGTGCCGCCCGGATGGCCGATGCGAGCACCAGAGCCAGCGCGGAGTCGGGGATTACCAACACATCTTCGCGGGTAACTAAGTTACAATAAAGTGGCAAGGAATCAATCAGGAACCGCCCCTCTAGACCCGCCCCACTTGGACATGGCACATTTAGTCCCAACGTCAAGGCGAAGAGTGGTTCCAAAACCAGCTGATGAACCAGATGTAAATAATGATATCGACGGCTTCGACGTTCGCTTCCCTGCTGCGTCCGTTCTGCGGGAGCTGCCGGAGCCGATGCAGAGACGCGTTCTCAACTCTTGCGTGACTGGGGGGCGCACTTTGAAGGAAGTATATGGCGCAAACCCAATCTTCGTCGTGGTGCGTTTGAAAGCAGCTGCCGGACTTGTCCTTGGCACCGTAGAAGGCCTGGCCGCGCCACGACCGGGTTGGGGTACCCGCCTTTTTGGAAGCCGCCCTGGTCTACGAACCTTCAGCCCGCTGACGCCTCCTGCGCTCCCTGACCCGCAGGTGGCGGCCATTCGCCACGGCCCCAGCATCCTGGCCGCCAACTTGTCTCAGAACATCACCAACAAAGCGGTCATCAGCGCGCTGCTGCTCACCTTCAACTACCCCGCGCTCTTCCAGGCGGCCGAGCAGCAGGCGGACCCGATGGCCCGCGAGAGCGGCGGCCTGTTCCATGTGGGTCAGGCTAGGGCGGGGACGCGGGGCTCCGTGTGCCTGTTTGCGTCACCCCTTTGTGTTTGGTTTCAACTGGGCTGGTAAACAAACCCCGCCCTCCGCGGTCTTTCCCGCCCCACCCCAACCCACCCCGCCACACACGCGCACACACACGCAGGCCTACTTCTTCTTCCAGATGACGGCCGTGATCTGCGCCTTCGCCGTCATGCTGTCGGGTGAGCAACCGGGCTGCCGTACTCCTCGGGCTAGCGAGAGGACGTTGCGGCGGGCCGCGGGCATACTACAGCCTCGGAGCAGTACGGCATGCCGGGGCCCTCGGTGCCTGGCGGGCAAGCGGTCTGCTGTCGCTGCCACCGCCACAGCGTGCCCTGCATCGAGCCTGGCGCCGGGGCACCCCATGACGCCCACCCGGCCGCCCAGCTGCCCCCGTTAACCCGCGCTTGCGCCCACGCCCCAACCCTTCCTTGCGTGCACCGCTGCGTGCCGGCCTGCCCGCAGCCGCCATCTTCGTGTCGCACGTGCTGCGCACCGGGCAGCAGGTCGACTCGCTGATCACCTACCTGGACCAGGCGCTGTGGGTGGATAACACCTTCAACGAGGCCATCTTCATCGCGCAGGTGTGCTGTGTGCTGTGTGCTGTGTGCTGTGTGCTGTGTGCTGTGTGCATGCCGAGCTATGTGCTGTATACTGTGTGCTGTGTGCGCACAGCAGTCGGAAGGGCGCGCCCGGGGATGGTGCAGCCAGGCCGCTCCGCGGCTGGCCAGCATCGGGCCAGGGGGGGGGGCGGGGCGGAGGAGGCGCACCTGTATGAGGGTCGTTGTATGGACGGCTGCGCGCCGCTGCCGGCGCCCAACCTGCCTCCTGCATCTGAAAGGACCGTCATAATCGCCCCCCCCCACACACACACACATGCACACTTCTGCGCCACGAACGCACGACACGCAGTGCCTCTTCACGGTGCTGGCGGTTGTGCTGTACGTGTGCCTGAACTACGCCGGGACACTGGCCTGGGTGCTGGCAGGTACGCATGCGGCCGGCGCGCGCACCGCACGAGGCGCGAGCACGGGTTGGGCCCCTCATTCACCCGCTTTGGCGCGCAACACGCCTCGCAACACGCCTCGCAACGCGCCTTGCAAGTAGCACGTTGCAAGTCGCAAGTCGCAACACACAAGTCGCTGCCGCGGGGCTCCCAAAACGCGGCCGCCGCCATGCATCCCGCCAGCCAGCCAGCCAGCCTGCCTGCTTGCCTGCGTGCCTGAGTGCAGACCTAGCGACTCCCGTTTTAACAGAACAGAGTGGAAAGAGGAAGAAAGCGCTGAAACCGGACTCTGCCTGATGTGCGGCGCGGTGTGGCTGCGCGTGCAGGCATGGTCGGCCTGATGGCTGTGAGCCTGATCCTGCTGCTGCTGTGGAGCACCCGCATCTTCCACACCACCGGCCAGCGCGAGTGGGAGGAGCTCGTGGCCGCGGAGGAGCAGTTCAGAGCGAGCTACGCGCGAGGGGCGGACGCCGACGGCGGCGGCGGGGGCGCGGCCGCTGTCGCGGACGCGAAGGGTGCCGCCCACAAGGCGGCGGCCACCAAGCCGCGCGTCGCTGCGGACATCGGCTCGGATGGCGACAGGTGAGGATGGACGGTTTGGCTTCGCTCAGAGGATAGGGTCGCAGGGACCGGAGCGTACTGTATGTGTAACGAAGGCGGGCATGCGTGGTGCATTGGCGGGGGGGGCGATTTGTTGAGGGAGGAGGTGTTGGGTCGGGGTAGCCTTGCTAGTCGTGTAGCAGGCGAGTTTTCGCCGAAAACAAGGTCCAGTGGATGCGGGTGCTGTCCGGTGAATCCGTCGCACCGTCCGGCATGACACGCGTGCGGGTATGGCAGGAATGCAGTGGCTGATGGCGGCGGCTTCGCCAAGCCACCGAGCAGTGCAGAGACGCAGGCGTCTGAGACGTGGCATTGCTTGATAACTTTCGATGGGGGGTCCTGTGGTCTGTGAGAGCGGGTATCCGATGATTCGGCAGAAATGGATGGATGCGACTGCTTGTGAGTTGAACGGGCACTGTTGAACTTGTTTTGGTACTGTGATACAAACGGCAAGACTGAACTAGGCAACGCATTTTGAGTGGGGAGGCTGTTTGCTGGGCGGGCCCCGCTGCAGGATGACGCAGCTGAGCTGGCTCCAGCCCCTAGCGTGTGGCGCGCCACTGGCCAGCGCCGTGTGATTACACCGTTACACTGGTGGAGGAATGAATAACGCGACAAACCGCACGTCGTATGTCCCATAGCCGTTGCTGGCATCATCGTTCTACTGCGGCATTGATACTTCCCACCCGGAGGCCGGAGGCCCACTACTAGTTGTAAAATCACATCACATTGACGACCAAGCGCAAACCGTTGGGTGCGCTGGATCCGTGTCGCAGCTGCTTCCCTGCAGGTCACTGACACACTACCACGCCAGGGTGTGCGGCATTGCCATGCCGCAACCCCCCAACACACAAATAACCGTAGTGTGCCTCTCGGCACGTGTTGGCGCGCACGCACGTTTGCATCTCAAGCCCACACCAAATCGCTGTATGACATCGAACGAGCCACGTCGCGACCTACATCCCCGCCCTGTGCCTGCCAGGGTAGACAACTGCATTCGTACTACGCATCAAGTCTCGCCGCCTCTCGCCGGCTGCTGCCCACCCACCCCCCCCATAAAAACAATGCCTACCAAGAATGCTCAATGTTGAGTCGCCTCTCCCAGTCATGGATTTGCTTGTGCGCCTTGCAAGCGAACATGTGCGCCTTGCACGCCCCTGGGCCAACGTGCCGCAGATGTGTAGATGAACACAGATGAACAAGGCCCCGGCTGTGTAAACCTCAGAGAAAGGAGAGCCATCCACCTGCCCCACTCATAAAATGCGCCTAGATAACGGAACGCCAAATTGCGACCCCAATCAAACGCCACGTCGATCACGTTGCAAAAACGTCACGGGGGCCCGCCGCTTGGGCGGCTCCTCGAAACCCTGTATGGCCCATGCAAACACCTTTCGCGAGACGAATAAATCCCTGCATGCAGCCGCATTCACAGCCTCATCCAGCCCTCCTGTGTAGCAAGCACTTGCAGCGCAGCCGCGTACGTCCTGCAGGGTCTCCGCTGACAACGCCCCACACCCCACACAAATCTCGTCGAAAAGGCAGTGCTGTGTCTCTCGCATCCCTTTGAACCAGGCGGGACCTGTTTGTCCAATGCAAGCGTATACCACGACTTTCCATTACGTGTTCAACAGGATTCCATAACCCAGGCCCGCACGCGCGCAGGTGACACCTGCCCATCAATACCCGGAATTAAGCCTCAAGCAGTCCGCGCCCGCGGTGTCTCAGAAGCCCCTCATTAATCTGTGCGCTCTCGTCACAAATCACGATCCATCACTCCAGAGCTGCAAGCATAAAATGGCGATGGCCCGCTGCGCCCTGGTTTTCCTCTCGATCACACCGGCATGCTCTTTGCCAGAATTCAAAACTTCAGGTACGGTGATGCATCCCGCCATTTATCCCTCAGCCAGCAATGATACACCGCCGCCGCCGCCGCCGCCGGCGCCGCCGCCACACGTGCCGCCACCACCTGCGAGTCCTGGCGTCATGCAGCGCGGTTGCTCCTCTCCCCAACCTCACAGGTTGCTGCTGACAGCTTGGGCCAGTCCCACGTCCATGCTCTTGTGCTTGCGCGAGCTGCTACCCAGCTTCCTCAAAGACATCAGCCGCCCTCCCAGGTTCAGCGAGCGCCGGTTGGCGCCGCCGCCGCTGCCGCGGCCCTTGCCCCCTGAGCCCGTCGCGGCGGCGGAGTACACAATCTCATCCGCCGCCGCCGTGGCCGCCGCCAGCCGCGCGCGGTCGCGCTCTCGCTGCAGGTCGTTGGCGAAGCGCCACTGCTCCTCCTCCGACGGCTCGCCGACCTCGGAAAAGTCGCTCTCGGTGCTAGCCGCCGCGCCCTTGCGCCTCCCCGCAGCAGCGCCCGCGCCCGCGCCTGCCGTGCCCTCGATGCCCCCGCGCGCCGCCGCGCCGGCCCCGGGCGCGCCCGCCGCAGCTTGCTGCGCCGCCGCCGGCTGCCGCGCGGACTGCAGCGGCAGCGCCCCCGGCTCCGGCGAAGGCGTGTCGCCGCGCGCCCCGCCGCCGCCCAGGCCGTTGCTGCTAGTGCGGTTGCTGCTGGTGCTACCAGTGCTGGCCGCGCCGTCGCCGGCGGCGCTGCCGCTCAGGCTGCAGGGCCCGCTGCCGCTCGCAACGCCGTTCACGCCCGCGCCGGCGCCGCCGTTTGCGCTGGAGCGCAGCGACAGCAGCGCCGCTGCGGTCGGCTGCCCGCCCTGCCGCCCGCCCTGCCCGCCGCCGCCGCCAATGCCAACCGAGCCCAGGAAGCCGCCCTTACGCCCCTGGTGTTGCTGGTGCGCGGGCGGCGCGTAGCGTATCTGGCCCACCGCCTCGGCCGCCGCCATCCGCACGCGCTCGCGCTCGCGTTGCATGTCCGTCCCAAAGTCCCACGCATACGGCTCCTCCTCCTCCTCGCCGCCAAGCGCCGCGGCGGCGCCGCCCTGGCCCCCGGCCTGAGCCTGGCTGTGCCGCGCCCGCTGCACCGCTGCGGCGCTCACGCTGCTGCTGCCGCCGCTCGCGCCCCATGCGCCGCGCGGCGTCAGCGGAGGCGCCGGCGCCATCGGCGAGGCGCAGGGGTCGGGGCTCCACGCCTGGTGGCACCCGCCGCCGATGGCGCCACCCGGCAGCCGGGAGGGCGAGGCGCAGCCGGAGCCGCGGCCGCCCGCCCGGCCGCACCCAATGGACCGGTGCCCGCCCGCCGCCGCCGCCGCCGGGAGCAGCACGCACTCCTCCCGCGCCTCGGCGTCCTCCTCCTCCTCGCTCTCAATCGCGTCGTCCAGCACGCCGCCGGCGCGCGGCTCGACCATGCCCGCCGAAATCCAGCGCGGCGGCATCGCGCAGTTCGCCGTCGAGGTCGAGGTCGAGGTCGAGGCCGCCGGCGCGTGCGCCACCGAAGCGAAGGTGGAGGACAGCGAAGTGGGCAGCGCGTGCCGCGGGCTGTGGCCGAGCGCGGGGCCGGCGGTCATGCCGATGGCGGTGGCGGAGGCGCGGCCAGCGGGCGGCCCGTGGTGCGCCCGCGGCGTGTGCTGCTGCTGGCCGTGCCCCCGGTAGGAGACGGGCGAGTGCGGGTTGGAGTGCGCGGCGCCGCAGGAGTGGGACGCGTGCAGCGTGGACGTCCAGCCGCCGGCGCCGGCGGAGGCGCAGCCCGGGCCCGACGCTGGCAGCGGCTTGGGCGAGGTGCAGGCCGCGCGCAGGCTGTGCAGCTGTTGCTGCTGCTGCTGCGCCTGGTGGAGGTGGTGGGCGGCCTCCGGCAGCGGCGCCTCGCCGCCGTCCACGCTGTCCAGGCTGAGCCGTGCCGGCGCGCCCGGCAGCACATTGCTCCTCGCGGCAGCGCCCACGCCCACGCCGCACGTGCTGACCAGGCTGCTGCTGCCGCCGGCGCCGCCGGCGACCGCGAGCCCCACACCGCCGCCTGCGCCGCTCGCAACCAAGCTCGGGCGTCGCGGCGACGCGGTGGCCGCGGCGGCTGGATCCACAAGACCGTGGCCGTAGTGGCTGCCGCCGCTACTGCCGACGCCGCCGACGCCAAAGCCGCCCAGGTGCGAGGGTGGGAGCAGCAGGCTGTTGTGGCCCCGAGATGGCGAGAGGGGCGCCGCGCCCAGGCCGCGCGCCGGGCTGCCCGGGTGGTGGCTCTGGTGCAAGTGCGGGTGCGGGTGCAGGGGGTGCAGTCCGGGCACGCCAGCGTCCGGTCCGTCCCAGAGCGGCAGCGGCCTCGCCGCGCCGCCGCCGCTGGTGCGGCCGGCGGCGCCGGGCCGTGACGTGCCCGACGGCATCCCGACCGCTGCATCTGCGGCTACTGCTGATGCCCCTGATGTTGCGCTTGTGGTCACTGCTGCTGCTGCTGCTGCTACTGCGCCTGCGGCAGCGCTGGGGGGTAGCATGGAGCTCATGCTGGGTGAGGCGCAGCCCGCCCACACGCCGGCACTGCTGGCGCCTCCTGTTGCGCCGGATTGCTGCGCCTGCGTGGCGCCGCCAGCAAAGTGGCAGGCTGGTGCTGATGCGAGGACATCCGCCGGCATTGTCGCGCGTTGGATTCCTGGACAGTGGGGGCACAGAATCGCAAAGAAGCGTGAGCGGCGGCACGGCGTGGCAGGACCAGGTCGGGTCAGACCGACTGGTTACAAGGCCGCGTCAGCTGCCGTGACCGCGCTGGTGGCCGCCATCCTGTCATAACCGTGACTTCTGCGTGCACGCGCCGGTGTTCGGGTGCCTAGCGATGAAAAGACAGCGACTGATGTGCGCCGATGTGCGGGTCGATGTGCTTCTGCGCCCGCGGCCCCATTGCGAGGGCAGCCTGACCTTACCTCAGTCAGGCTAACGTTATTGTGCCGGGAGAGTGCCTCTCCGAGCTCGGGTTCGGGCGAGGTTGTTGGTGGCCGCGCCCGGCACCGCTCGCAGCTCCGCGCACCGGCGCTCGGCCAGCGCTTCTAGTAGGAAGCGGTGAACATTGGAATCCAGGCACTGCAGGCTAGTCGGCCGAGCGTGTCTCGGGCTCGTCGCGAGCTAGGATGCCAAGGCGCGCCTTGTCACGGCGTGATTACTGCGTTCACCAGGTATTCAATGGAAGTATAGTGTCTCAGAGCGCGAGAATCTGCAGTTCAGTCGCGTTCTCGAGCGACTCAAGCTCCGGTCGCTTTTCTGCTGTGCGAACTGCGGTGTGAAGAAGTGCAGTTAGTAGTTCTGGAGAGAAGATCGTTCTGCTGGGCACTAAAGGTTATTCGCGAAGCGCTGTGTGCTAAGAATCATGCGGGCAATTGATCCCCAATTGAGCTCGGCGCGGAGTGCCCCGGGCCCCGGCCTGGGCCCCGGAGCTTGGAGCGCCGGAGAAGGGCCCTCCCCAGCTCCCCACCCCCCCGCGAGGGAGCCCCACGTGCTTGTCACTCAGAGCGCCGGCCTTCACAGCTGGGATTCCTCACAGTACGCCAGTACCCACGTAACCACATTCTCTCACACACGGTATCAGCAGCCTCGCATCGTAGCCTTGATTTTGCGCTGGCGCGCGCCCTGGGGACTGGGGTTGTACCACCGGTGAGTGTGCCACCGGCGGGTGCCTGACACACCTCTTACCCATGACCCCTTTGTGCCAGAACCTGCTGCCTATGCCGCCGGTGGTCCGGTTTTCGAGACCTGCTCATTTGCCTGTTATTAGGCCCCGACTCCCCGAGGGACCCTGCCATCTTCCACACCGCTTAACTTGTCCGCCGCTCAGCTTTGCTTACCGCTGGCTCTGTTTACAGCCGCCGTGCCGCTCTGGCTACATGCCGCCACCACTACGCGTCTCGCGCTGCGCGCCCCCTGCCGCAACACCCCGCACGGCTCGGTGGGCCCCTCCTCCCAGAGTCCCAGTCCTCACCGCCTGGCACGTGCAGGCCTGCGGCGACCGCACCGCCTCGCTCCGCCTCGCTCCAACTCGCTCTGCCTCGCTCTGCCTCGCTCCCGCCCGCCAGGTTGGCGCAGCGCAGCGCCGGGTTCAACGGGCATGGCCGGATGGGCATCTCCCTTCAGGGCCTACGCTCGCTGCCCGCAGCAGCGGTGGCGGCGCTGGCGACGGGGTAACGCCCAGCAGCGCGGCTATCTGGGAGCTTCAGTCCCGCGACTGCTGCTGAGGCTGCTGTACAACGCAACGCCGGCTGCTGCTCCCGGCCATTGCCTTGCGGGGCCTGCGGCTACTGCTACAGCTGCCATAGCTCCTAGATTGCATTGGTTACAGGAGGGACCTGCTGACGCAGCTCACGAGCCAGCGAGCACGTACTAGTACGGACGCCCTGCTCTAGACCTCAGGGGCGCGCCACCTGCAGCGCCGACAGCCTACTCTGCGCCTTGGGCTAATAGGCCTTGCTCCCATGGGAGCGCCACCATCTTCTAAACTCAATCTCCTTCCTCTTCAACTGAAATGAAAGTCGGCGTATTGATCCACATACTCCCGTCTTCCCTTCTTTCAATCCAAGGGTGGCCTGGTGGGATTTCGTCCCACCCCCTTGGCTTGATGCCCAGGCTCACATACGTCTGCAAACGCTCCCAAAAGTCTGCTATAACTTGCGTTTTAATCCTGCTAATCGCTGTTTCTTCTACCTTGCCTTGTTCCCCTCTGGAGGCAAACAATAGCCTCCTACCGTACTCCATGGCAGAGATCGCAGCCAGGCATACAACGTCCCAGATGGGTTGCTGGATAGCCTCGTGTGGCGGTATTACTAGCCACAGATTCTTACGCTCCACTATCAACTCAATTATGTGATCCTCATCACCTATGTCTGTCGCTTCCTGAATATGCAGCCGTAGCGTGCTAGCAATTGTGCACGTGCTGAAATGGTGTGCGCAGTCAGACTGCGCATCCGTCACCCCACATGGGCATTTATGACCTTGCCCTCTGTGCATCGAGAAGCCTGGGAATCCATCCACTGCTAGCCTCCAGAAGGCTTCTTTCTGCTCTGCTTCCCATTTAAGCTTCCACAAGCGTTCATATGTGCTCGAGATGCGTTCCTTGTCCTCTATCGCCATCACTATATCACCTACGTTACCACCCTTAGCCTCGTGGACAAAATCAGCATGTTTTTCTGCTAGTTTCCCAAACGCTTCACGCATCTGCAGGTACGTGGCCTGCTTCACCGAAACAGTCGCCAGTGGAATTGGTTGATTGTTCATCTTCCATCCAAGGCACCCCACTATATGGTCAATCATTTCCGTGTATGCTTGATCCTGGTTTAGTCCCATGCCTGTTCGTGCCGCTTCTGTCCATCCCGCAGGCAGGTGGTTAATCAAGTTTTGCATGCGTCGAAATGCATCTATCCCATTCCTCAGGGGCCTCGGCATCAAATCTATCCCTAGTCCTCCAAAAATTCCCGCATCAATCACATCTTCCTTGTAAGCGCGTGTGCATTCACTCCGTATCCGGGGTGGGGCTCTGGTATTGGCCGGCACGTCTTGCAATTTCTCCTTAACCCGTGCAAACGTATCAATAGCCCTCACTGCGTCTCCGACTGTGGTAATTGAGCCTAGTGCAACAATATCCGAGAAGCCCCCTTCCAAAGAAGCTCCTAGTCGGGGGCGCCGGGCCCGGCCAATCCCAGCCACGGCGACCACGTCTGCGGTCTGCCCGCTGAACTAACCTGCTGCCGTGCGCGTGCGCGTGCTGCCCTGAGCTGTGCTGGCAGCTTGACAGGACGGGGTTTGGATGCTGTTGACGGGAGCCATGCCGCTGCTGATGCCACCGCAGCAGTGGCCCCGTGACGGCACAGGCCGCGGTCAGCCGCAGCCGCTGCCGCAGCTAACGTGGGGGCCGCAAACGCCGCGGCCACCGCTGCAGCCGCCACTTTTGCCAGGTGGGTTGCTGCCAGGTGGGTGTGCTGGTGGCGCTGCGGCTGCTGGTGGCGCCGCTGCCCCCCCCCTACCCGGCCCGCAGTCGGCGTCGTGCTGGCGGCACGATACCGCATCACCCCCCACACAAACACACAAATACCGCATAAGACGTGACATCTGGGCATCCGTTGCCTTTCTGACGTTTCAGCTGCGCTCGCAGCAGCGTACGGTAGGCGACGCTGCGACCGCCACCGTCGGCGTGGTCCCCCTGGCGCCGCCAGGAGTCCCAGGACACGCTTTGAGCAGTGCTGGGTGGAGCAGTACGCATTCCAGCCGCCAGCCGCATGCACATGAGTGCGACACTGAAAGAAGGGACAGTCCGACCGGCGAGAGCGCCCGTCCGCCCGAGGCGCCCATGACACGGCACGCATGGCACCCCCTGCTGATGCCGTGGAGCGTGTCAGGGAGCAGGCGGCGGCGAGTGGCGGCGAGCCGGCCGAGGATACGAGGTGCGTGTCCCGGCCTTCGGAGGACCGGCCACACGACATGCGCGGGAGATGCTGGGGCGGCAGCAGGCGGTCCAGACGCCGGCTGCACGTGGCTGGCACGACCGGAGGCGGAGGCGCGGCGGGCGTGGCGGCGGGGTCCGGCCGAACAGGGCCGAACAGGCGGCCTGGTGCTGCCCGGTGCAGGGTGCAGGCAGCAGGCGATGGCGGTGGTGACGTATGCAGAGGAACAGCAGGAAGTGCATGGGCACCGCAGTGTTGCAGGGGGGTGCGGAGCGGGAAGCACAGCCGCGGCGGCAGGGGCGCCGCCGGCCCTCCGGTCGTCGATACCCAATGCGTGGCGACCTGCCCCGCGGCTCATCGGCCGCTCGCCGCAACCGAAGGCCTTACTATCCGAAACGTTTACGCACACCCCAAATAATATCATGTCACGACAGCGGAGCTCGACGAGGTCTGGCGAGATTTCGCGCCATTTCGAGGTGCGAAAAGCCCGTCGTCCAAGAGTCGCGTCGGGAGAGCTGCTATCGTGATGCGCAAAAGCTGTATTTATTGCGATGCCGTCCGTGCAGGCGGTCCCGAGCTCATTTCGACTGGATGTGGACCTACTGGTCTCGGCGCTCCACGAGGAGCTTTTTCTTGGCGATTCCGGGCTGGATGATGCCCTGGTAACTGTCTGCAGTGACCTTGAGGGCTGGAGGGGCCGGCCCGCAGAGCTCAGCGAGTACCTCGCGTGCGCCGAGGTGCGGCGGTGCGGAGTGGGCAGGGGTGGAGGGGCAGGGCGAGAACTGGGCCGGCCGGGCCGCAGCTCAACGGCAGCTGGGAATACCACATTAGGCAGGGTGAACGCACCTCGTTGTGCCCCGTCCGGTTGGGTTGGCGGGGGAGAGCCGCCATCACGCAGTGACGCTCAGCTAGCAGAGGGGGCCGAAGTCCGGGGGGTGCCACAAAAAGCCCAAAACCCGGGCACCTCGAAAAAAGCACCCCTCCTGCACCGTCGGCATCGTCACGTGCATCTCTCTCCGTGCCGTGTGTCACAGTACCTGCTCCGGAGCGACGCCTGGCGGCTGCTGCTCAGCTGGGTGCGGTACAGCTCGGACCGGTTGCTGGCGGCGGGGGCGCCGGCGCGGGCGGCGGAGGCGGCGTGCGCGTCGGCGGCAGGCGGGCCGTCGCGCCCGGCAACCGTGCCATGGGAGCCGCAGCCGCAAGCGCAGCCGCAGCTGGCCCTCAATGCCGTAGTTGGCGACGTGAGCAGCAGCGGCGGCCGCGACACTGCACCGGCGGCAGCTGGGCCAGCCGCCGTCGGCGACGCAGCAGCTGCTACAGCCACCGCGTTGCGGACGCACCTGTCCGCGCTACGCCTGCTGCGCGAATCGCTGCGCCTAGCTCCCTCCGCTGCGGCGGCTGTAGTTCACGCGTCGACAAGCGCCGCTACGGCCGCGGGAACAGCCGCAACCACGGCCGCGGCCGCCAGCGCTGCTGAGGCCCTGTGTTGGGCAACTCGCGCGCTGCTTGCGAGCCACGTCCTCCGCGCTTGGGGCTGCGTCGCCGCACAGGCTGCGGCCGCGGCCGAGGCCAGCGTCACTGCGTCAGTAGACAGTGTCAGTGTCAGTGGCAGCGTCAGCGTCAGTGGCAATGGCAGTGCCAGCGGCAGTGCCAGTGGCAGCCGCAGTGGCGATGACCACGCCTCCCGGCCGGAGCAGGTGGAGCTGCTGGGTGGCTTGCTGGACGCGGCGTGCGGCGTGGTGGAGGATGCCCTGGACTCCAGCGGGCAGCTGAACCTCGTCGAGGTGCTGCACCAGCGGCTGCAGGAGAGGCAGCAGCAGCAGCAACAGCAGCAGCAGCAACAACATCAGCAACAGCAGCAGCAGCGGCGGCGGGGCCGCGGCAGCCAGGTGGCTGGTGGCGTCGGCACAGCCGCACGGTTGACCTCGGGCCGTGGTGGGGCAGGCGGCGCGGGAGGCGGAGGCCGCTCCGGAGGAAGAGCTGACGCCGTGCCAAGAGGCCCTCCGCTTACCGAGCTGCTGGAGTGTGAGGTGGGCCGCAGCGGTCTCGTGGATCAGGTGGCACGGCTCATCCTGCACGAGGCTGTAGCAACCGGCCGCCACCGGCTGCAGCAGTCGCTGCAGGGGCCGACGGCAGAGCTGCAGCCGCAGCTACGGCCGTGGTGTTTTCAGGACCGCCTCCTGCCGGCCGTGCTCCGTGTCATTCGGCAAATCATGGTGCCGCGGACGGAGCCCTCTGACGTCGGGACCAGCCCTAGCAATGGGGGAGGCAGCGGCAACAGCGCTGCGCAGGCGCACACGCAGCAGCAGCAGCAGCAGCAGCCGCAGCCGCAAATGCCCCCGGCGCCCTGGGGCACCTGCTTGCAGACGCTGGCGCTGGCGCAGGTGGTCGTGGCGCTGGAGGCGGCGGGCTTTGGCGGCGGCGAGCGCGGCGTGTGGGGTCTGCCGGCGGAGCTGGCGGCGGGGCTGCCGCTGCTGGCTCACACAGGCGGCACGGTCGCCTTGGACCACCCAATTCCCGCTGACCTGCGCCGTCGGCCGCAGCCCGTTGCTGGAGCCTTAAACTACCTTTCCGCAGGGTCGTTTAAAGCACTCAATAAGGTGGTGCGTGTGCTGCTGGCATGGAGCAGCGCCAGCGCCACCGCCAGCAGCACCAGCACCAACACTACCAGCGCCGCCGGACGAACCAGCAGCCGCCATCGCAGCGGCAGCAGGAGGGGCGCTGGCCGCGGTAGCGGCGACACGACTGCAGGAGACGCGGCCGACGGCGGCGGCAGCTGGTCCTTTCCGGTCGGGCCGCGGGCTTTGGTTCAGGTGCTGCTTCGTTCTGCGGACCTAGCAGTGGCCTCCCTGGGCTGTGATGCTGCGATCACCGCTTATGGTTGCGCGGCGGCGCCTGCGGGGCGCACGGACACACGCGAACCCCGCCCGGGTAGCGGCGACGACAGCTTTGCAACAGCCGCGGCAGCCGGTACCGGCGCCGAGCAAGCACGCCCGCCGCTGCGGCTACCGCGCAATAATACCTGGGATGTCGGGCTCAGAGCGGTGGAAGTCGCAAGAGCCGTGGTGGAGGCTGGATGCAGCGCCAGCGACAGCGACAGCGACAGCGCCAGCGGCAGCGGCAGCGGCAGCGGCAGCGGCAGCGACAGCCCGCGTCTGCCGAAGCGCTACTGGAGGACTGCAGCAGGGTTGCTCCGCGCCTGTGTGGCGGATCTGCGCGCCGGTAGCAGCGCGGCCGTCGGCGGCAGTGGCGGCAGCGGCAATGGGAACGACTTGCAGCAGCACGTGCAGGGCTGTCACCGGTGGCAGCTGCTGGAATGGAGCAAGACCGCGATGCCGCCCGACCCTGCCCTGGTTCCCCCGGGTAGGCTGGGCTTGGCGGGGTGGGGGAAAAGGGGCGGGTGGGCAGAGGCAGGGACAAGGACGGGCGCAGGGGCACGGGCACGGCAGGGGCAGGGGCAGGGCAGGAACGTGTCCAGGGGCAGGGGCAACCGTGGCTGCAGCCGCGGTTGCTTGCCGCTGGGACAGCCAGCCATCACTCCATGTGTGCGAGCGCAAGCAGAGCCCCAGGCATGGGGGGTTGGGTCCCTCAGCCGGAGCGAATGCGCCCGGCCCGGCCCGGCCGGGTCTGGCCGTCACACCCACACCGTGCCGCACCTCACCACGGCCCGCCAACGGCCGCCAACAACGCAGGCAGCGCGCTGCCGCCGCGCGCGCCGCCCGCGCTGGCGGCCCCGCTGGGGGAGGGCGTGCTCGGCGCGCTGGAGGCGGCGGTCCGCGGCGTGCCCGATGCGGAGCTGGCGCTGCAGCCGCTCGCCACATTCCTGCCCTTCGACTCCACCACCTTCGGCAGCGCCACCGCCTGGCCGCAGTTCCGGCGGCTGCTGGCGTTCGCGCCGCCGGCTCAGGCGGCGGCGCTGGTCGCCAGCCTGGGCAAGCGGCTGCAGCTGGTGCTGAACCAAGAGGAGGAGGCGGGCGCGGGCGCGGGCGGGGGCGCCGGCGCGGGCGCGGGCGGGCATGGAGGTCGCGACGGCAGCCCGCTGCAAGGCGACTTGGTGTGGGTGCTGGCGGCGGTGTCGATTCTGCCGTGCCTCAACTTTGGCGGCGGCACGGACGCAGCGGCTCCTCCGCGCCCTCCCAGCTTCCCTGGCAGCAGCGGCGAAGGCGGTCGGGCCGGTGCGCTGCTGCCGGTCCTGGTGCCGCCTACCCTGGGCCGCCCCGCCTGGGGGCTTGCTGGCGGGTACCCCAGCAGCACCAGCCGCGGCCGCAGTGGCGGCGGCGCCGCCGGCCCCGGGCCGCCCGGGGCCGCCCAGTCCAAGCCGCCGCAGCCCCAGCCCCACGAGCGGCAGCTGCGGCTGCTGCTGTGGCACAGCCTGCACCGGCTGCTGCCGGCGCTGTCGCGCTGCCTGCGGCTGCTGCCGGCGCTGCAGGCGGAGCCAGCGTTCCTGGCCGGACCCTTCACGCAGGTCATGTTCCTTCTGTTCCGGCCGCTTGTGGAGCTGGCGTGGTGCGAGGGCGCGGTGGCAGCCGCCGGCGGCGCCCGGAGCCAGGTGCCCGAGCCCGCCGCCGACAGCTGCACCTCGTCGGGCCTCGACGCATCGGTGCCTGTGGCGGTCTCCGCCGCGACCGCCGCCAGCTGGCGGCAGTGGCTGCTGCACGACTTGGAGGTGGTGAAGCTGGTGGAGCTGGGGCTGCGGCTGCTGGCCGCGCTGCCGCCGTGCGACGCCAACGCCGTCGGCGCCGCGCTGGCGGTGCAAAACGCGCTGCTGCTGCTGCCGCTGGCGGCACCGGACGCGCTGGCGGCGGCGCTGCGGCCGCCGCTGCCGCCGGACTCGCCCTGGCACGACCGCAACCTGGTCGCGATGCTGGAAAAGCACACGCCCACGCTGGCACTGGTCGGCTTCCCCGCCTTCATGGTGCAGGGCCCCCTTGCCAGTGTGAGCGATGTGCGCTCCCTGGCGAAGTCGAGCTCCGGGCCCCAAATCCGGGTTGAGGCCTTGGGCGGCGCCGTCACGCGCTCCGCCCTGGCGCGGATGGTTCCGCATGCCCCCGGCGACGACGGCTGGCGCGCCCCGCTTTCGCCGCGGGAGGCCGAGGCCGAGGCGGCGGCGCTGCTGGCGGCGGACGGCGTGCAGCCGCCGCAGCCGCCGCAGCCGCCGCAGCCGCCACAGCAACAGCAGCAGCAGCAGGCGGGCGCTTTGCTGCGCTGCTGCGCCAACCCGCGCTGCGCCAACCTGGCGGGGCAGAGCGAGGCGGAGGTGCGGCTGCATGCCTGCGCCGGCTGCGGGGCGGTGCGGTACTGCGGCCGCGCCTGCCAGGCGGCGCACTGGTGCGGGGGCCACAAGGAGGCGTGCCGGGTGCTGAAAGCAGTCGCGGGGCGCGGCTGACGTGGCACCTAGTGGCGGCGTGCGGGGCTGGGCAGTGCCTGGCGGGTGGTCGACCGGCAGTAGCTACGTGAGGTGCTCGCAGAAAAGCAGCCGTGACGGACGGCAGTGCGGGGTTTGGGCGCGCCCGAGGAGCCATGGCACCTACCATCTTGATTTGTCTACTGAGCTCCGGGCAGGAGGGTCGGGTGCAGGTGCGGGCGGCCGTGGGGGCCCTGAAGCACGATGCGAGGGCGCCGACAGGGGGCCGACAGGAGGGCAGTGTTGCGGGTAGAGCTTCGAAACCTGAAAGTGTTGTTGCTGGTGCGTATGCGGGGCACCGCCAGAGCTGTTGAAGTAGTGAGCCGGCTTGATGCTTGGCGACGGCATTGATGAGGGCGGCGCGGCACTGGGTGCGTCGGGGGTCGCAGCGCAGTGCTAGGAGAGGGCGGGTCACCAACCCGCGGCGGAGGGTGCATTTGAGCCACAGCGACCATGAACACGCGTGGACTCCGCACGGCACGCGGAAGTCCGCCGCTTCGAGAACGGGCGAGGTGCGCGCGCCAACCGCCGTTTGCCGCGAGCCACGATGCACGGTAGCGCCTGCTTTGCGACGCGCCGGCGCTGAACAAACAACATACATTTTTTGGATATTGCCCGCAATAACCAAAATGCAGGAGCACGAGCAGCTCTGGGAGCACGTCCCGCGGACGTTTCGGCTGGAGGTGCAGCGCCTCGCGCAGCTGCTCGCGGCGCAGCAGCCGTTCGAAGCCGCTGCCGCTGCCGCGATCGAGGCGGAGCTAGTTGCTGTCAGACGGAGTTTGGAGCGTTTGTGCAAAGAGCCGGCCCAGCAGCAGCGCTACTCCGAGTGCGCCGAGTTTCTGCTTCGCAGCGAGGCCTGGCCTCTGCTCGCGAACTGGCTGGTCGCTAGCTCGGAGTGGCTGCTCGCGCTGCGCGCTCCCGCGCGCATCGCTGAGAGCCTGTGGGCGCGGCGTCGCGAAGCGTCGGCCGTCACTGACTCCGCGGCGGCGCTCCTGCTGCCCGGCAGTCGCTCCGGCCGCGCCGCGGGTCAGCCGCAGCTACCAGCCGCCGTCGCCGCCGCCGCAGCTGCAGCCGCGCCGGCCGGGCCTGCGGATGACGGCCCACCGCCTGCCAGCTGTGCTGCAGCGGCAGCAGCAGCAGCAGCAACACCGCCCGTCGCGCCCGCCACAGCGCCCATCGCACAACCTCCTCTGTGGGACGCCGGCGCCGCCTCCGCCGCCTCTGCTGCCATTGATAGGCAGCTGCTGGGCCTGCGGCTGGCCTTTGACTGCCTGCACCCGGCGTCGCAGGCCGCCGCCAACTTCGCAACGGACTGCCAGCAGCTGCGCTCCCAGCCGCAGCAATCCCTGCTGCTGAAGATGGAGCCGCCGCCGCACCTGCAGTCCCTGGGGCAGGTGGAGGTGCAGGTGGATTTGCCACAGCGACAGCTGCAGCTGCCGCGCCGCCTGCACTGCATGTTGGGCGCGGGCCGGGCGCTGGCGTGGGAGCAGCACCGGCTGCTGGCGGCCGGGTCCAGGATCGCAGCGCAGGCAGCCGACGCGGCCGCTGCCGCTGCCGCCGCCACCACCTCCCCGGAGGGCGCCGATGCAACGGAGGAGCAGGACGGCGCCAGCAACCCCGGCAGCCGGGCTGGCCTTTTGAACACACTGGCGTTTGGGCTGGGCGTGCTGTGCGACTTGGTGAGCGAGGCCGCGCATGTGCATCAGCAGCTCATGCTTGCCTGGCCGTACGACCTGCCGCCGCCGCCGCATCAGCAGCAGCATCTTAGAGGTTCGGCAGGAGGCGCGGGCAGCCGCCGTGGGGGGCGCTCCGTCGGCAGCAGCGGGCGCGGTAGCAGCGGTACCGGCAGTAGCCGCAGCAGCAGCACGACCAGCGGCGGCAGTAGCAGCGAGCTGCTTGGGCCTGACCCTTTCGTCCTGACCCAGCAGCTGATTGCGGAGGTGGGCCGCAGCGGCTTCCTGGATCAGGTAGCGCGGCTGGTGCTGCACGGCGCGGCGGCCGACGGCGCGGCGCGGCTGCAGCAGCTGCTACCGCCGCTACAGCCAGACGGCGGCGCCAGAACACGTAACAGTGCCGCTGCCTGGGGCCGCTGCGGCTCCGGGTTCGGCTCCGAGTTCGTGCTGTGCCTCTACACGTGGCTGTGCAACTGCGCGCAGCGGCTCAGCGCCGTGTCTGAAGCGTATACGAAGCTGCCGCAGCCGAAAGCAGGAGGCGGCGGCGGTGGCAGCGGCGGCAGCGGCGGCTCCGGTAGCAGCAGCGCTGCCGCTTTCGGGCAGCAGCAGCGCGTGCTGTCGGCGCCCTGGGGGGCCTGCCTGCAGACGCTGGCGCTGGCGCAGGTGGTGGTGACGCTGGAGGCGGCGGGCTTTGGCGATGGCGAGTGCGGCGTGTGGGGTCTGCCGGCTGTGCTGGCAGCGGGGCTGCCACTGCTGCTGCGGAGTGACCCAATGCCGCGCGTCCGGCCAGCGCCTCTGGAACCAAATGTCGCTGGTGGCCAGGGCGGGGCTGCGCCGCGGCTATCCACGCCGCCGCTGCGGCTGCTGTGTCACCTGCTAGATGTGGAGCTGCGGCTGGTGGCAGCTGCGCAGGGCTGCAGCGGCGGCAGCCGCGGCGGCGGTGGCAGCAGCAGCTGCTACAGCGGTGGTCAGGACAAAGGCCGCGGCGGCGGCGGCGGGTGGTCCTTCCCTGCCAGCCCGCGCGCCGCCGCTGAGGTGTTGATGCGGGCGGCGGCGATGGCGTTGGCCACCTTCGGTCACGCCCCAGCCGCCAGCAGCAGCAGTGGCAGTAGCCCTGGCAGTAGCACTGGCAGTAGTACAAGCACTGGCAGTAGCACTGGCCACGGTGCCGGCGGCGGCGCAGGGGCAGGCACACGGACCAGCAGCGGCGGTGTGGCAGCGGCGGCCATGCCGCCGGCGCCCAGCGCCTCCTGCCCGCCATGCCAGCCGCCCTCGCTGCGGTTCGATCTGGAGTCGCCCTATGAGCTCGCCGTCGACCTGCTTATTATGGCCAGCCGCCTGCTACTGCTGCCGCCGCAGCCGCCGCAGGACTGTAGCAAAGGCGGCGGCGGCCGTGCTAGCGGCAGTGCGGGCGCCAGCGGCGGCAGTCCACGGCTGCCGCTGCGCTGGTGGCGGCTGGCGACACCGGTGCTGCGGAACTGCTTGACGGCGCCACCGGCCGACGGCGACGACGGCAGCCGGCGCCGCCAGTGGCGCAAGAACGTCGCGGCCTGGGCGCGGCACGTCATGGCCGGAACTGGAGTCCCGCCGGGTGCGTGCGTGCATGAGTGGGGCGTGCGTGAGCGTGTGATGATGGGAAGCGCGCTCGCGCTTGGCTGGGAAGAGCGCTGCGCGCTTGGTGCGTGCGCTTGCCGTGTGCATGGTGGGGAGGGAGCAACGGCAACGTGCGCCTTGGTCCCGCCTGCCCTAAAGTGGGTTCCCTGCATGCAGGCTCTGAGGCGTTGCCGCCGCGCCCGCCGCGCGGCCTGGCGGCGGCGCTGGCGGCTGGGCTGGTGCCGGCCTTTGAGGCGGCGCTGCGGTCGGCGCCCGATACAGACCTGGCCTTTGAGATGGCGTACGAGTTCGTGCGGCTGCCCGATTACAAGGTCACGCCCGGTAAGGTGTAGCCGCAGCAATAGCAGCAGCCATAGTAGCAGTAGCAACAATGGCGGCAGGGGCAGCAGGCGCAAGTGTGGTATGGGTCTTGCCGCGCAGCCAGCAGATGTGGATGCCCCGGTTGTGAATTGAGGTCGTCGTCTGCCGTTACCTGCTTTCACGTGACCTGACCTAACCTGACACCGCAGGCGAACGCTGGCCTCACTTCCAACAGCTGCTCGCATTCGCGCCGCCGGCCCAGATGGCGGCGCTGATCGTGAGCCTGGGCAAACGCATGCAGCTCGCGTCTGTGTGCACAGAGACAACCCGCGCTAACGTAGTTCGTATGAGTGACGTGGAGAAGCAAGCCGGTCACAACCACCTCATCGCGGTCACTGTGCTGCCGGAGTGCGGGCAGCCCCTGGCGACGCGCGGCAGTGCGCCGCTGTCACCGCAGCAGCGGCGTGTGCGGCTGCTGCACTCCTTCACGCTGCACCGCTGGCTGCCGGCGCTGGCTTCCAGCGTGCCTATAAAGGCAATGCCGAACCCGGAGGCGGGCGCGGACGCCTTTGTGCGTGTCGCCGCCCGCGTGAGCCCTCCGCTGCACGCACTTGCGGCCGCCGAGGCGAGGGCGAGTGCGGCCGCCGACGCGGCAGCAGTGGCAGTGGCGGCAGCGGCAGGCGGCGGCACAACCACCTGCGCAGCGACGTCTACCGGTGCTGCTGCTACAGCCGCTGCAGCCGTTGCAGCCGCTACCGCCGCCAGCTGGCGGCAGTGGCTGCTGCACGACGTGCGTGTCGTGGCGCTGGCGGAGCTGGGGCTGCGGCTGCTGGCGGCGCTGCATCCTGGCGGCCGCGCCGCCGCCGACGTCGCCATCGTGCTCCAGAACGCGCTGCTGGTGCTGCCGCTGGCGGCGCCGGACGCGATGGCGGCTGCGCTACGGCCGCCGCTGTCGAGTGACTCGCCCTGGCACCCTGATCGGCTGCGGCGCGTGCTACAGCCGCACATCCCGCCTCACTTCCTGGGATTCCTGCGAACGGTGGAGGAGTTGCGCGCGCACGTGGCAAGGCAGCCGGCGGCGGCGGCGGCGGAGCTGCGCGCTGACGCGCTGGGCGGCCCAGCGGCGCGCGCCGCCGCCGCCCGCTCATCGACGGCGGCGGGGGCGCTGGCTGGGGCTGGGGTGCTGGAGGTGTTGTCACCATACGAGGTAGAGTTCGAGGCGGCGGCGCTGGAGCTGGGGCCGGAGCTGTCAGCTGCGCCGGAGGTGGTGGCGCCAGCGGCGGGCAACAGCGGGGGCCAGGCGCAGGCTGTAGGGGCCAAGGGGCCCTGTGTGCTGCACTGCTGCTCCAACCCGTGCTGCGCCAACCTGGCGGGGCAAAGCGAGGCGGACCTGCCGCTGCATGCCTGCAGCGGATGCGGGGCGGTGCGGTACTGCGGCCGCGCCTGCCAGGCGGCGCACTGGCGCGCGGGGCACAAGGAGTCGTGCCGGGTGCTGAAGGCAGCCGCAGGGCGCGGCTGACGTGGCACCTTGTGGCGGTGTGCGGGGCTGGGCAGTGCCGGATGGTCGATTGGCAGTAGCTAAGTGAGGTGCACGCAAAGGAGCAGCCGTGATGGACGGCAGTGCGGGATTTGGGCGCGCCCGAGGATTCATGCCCCCCCCCCGTCTTGTTTTGTCTACTGTGCTCCGGACAGGAGGGTCGGGTGCAGGTGCGGGCGGCCGTGCGCCCCCTGAACGATACATTGCGAGGGCGCCGGAGGCCAACGGCTGGTCTGCGGGGGGGCCAGGCGCGGTGTTGGGGGTACAGGGGGGCGGTGTTGCGGGTACAGCTTCAAAACCTGAAAGGTTTTTGCTGGCGCGTATGCGATGCACCGCCATAACTGTTGAAGTAGTGAGCTGGCTTGAAGCTTGGCGACGGCATTGATGAGGGCGGCGCGGCACTGGGTGCAGCACGGGCCGCAGCGCAGTGGGGGGCGCGGCCGGGTCGCCAACCCGCGGCGGAGGGTGCGTTTGAGCTGCCGGCGCTGCAGCTGGCGGGGCCACAGCGACCATGGACAGGGTTACGTGTGCGTGACCTGACTCAAGCAGCTAAGGCTATGCATACTGCTGATTAGGAACGAGTGCAAACACTTGCTGCAAGAACGGCGCCGGCAAGAGTGGTGCCGTACTCCGAGGAGGCGCACGTGGCGGACAGAAGCGCCGGCGCGCTAGCTCGGAACTGCTCTGAACCGGCAGGTGGGAGCCCCCCACACACACATGATGTAGCGCCATTCAGAACTGCCTCGATGTGCCCTAAAATCGCCCCCCAAAGTTCGTGTCTTGTCACTCGTCACAATGACCGTGCATCCCACGCTCCTGTTTCTATGTCGGCCGAACGGCCTGTATGTATCCCTGGGATTAGCCGTCCATGCCTCCATGTCCATGGCTCCATGCTTGCCTCCATGGGGGTTGCGGGGGCCCAGACACTGGGGCTGCACTTCGTGCCACCATTGCGCCCGCTGGCCATAACCCGAAGACACTCCCCCACGGCCGCACCCACATCACCGTCAGGGCGCCACCCCGCAATGGCGCAGTGCGCACAGTCCATCCGCTTTGTATCTTTGACCGCTGACATCTATTCATTGCCGAGGCAGTACCACGGCATCAGCATGCACATGTAATGTATTGTAACATCATACCTCGCGTGCTTCGTGAGTTGATCGAACTGGCTCACGCTGTCTCACTCCTGGCCTCGCTCGGTGCATAGATGAAGTAGTTCTTGAGGATGGCAACGTTTGGCAACGCTTGGCAACGCTTCTCTACATGTACTAAGCATAGGCGCGAGAGCCTCAGGCAGACTGTACCCGATTCCAGCACGGCCGCAGCCGCAACAGAGGGCGTCGCACCAAATCCTGATGCCGAACAGAGCTCACCAGGTAACGACTAAGCGACCGCCCTCGAGGCACTTCAGTTCGCTCAGTTCGAGTTTGCTGCGCCGCCCGCAGAAGCAGGCGCGCGTCAGATTGCAGCAAGCCTGCTTGCGTCTGTCGAAAAACTAGAGGAGTCTCAGGAGGGGAATGGCGAGGGCGTGGACCTGCGCCCACGCGCTACACTGGTTGGTCGCAGCGGCGCTGGCAAGTCCACACTGCTGCGTGCGCTCATTGGCCGCGACGCGCCAGTAGAAGGTGACAGTGTGGGAAGCACGAACATGGTGACTACATACAGCTGCGACGCCAGCGAGACCGTGTTCAACGCGGCATGCCACTTCTTCTCCACGGACGAGCTCATCAACAGCGCAAGACGAACGTTGGCTGCAATGTCAGACGTAAGACCAATTGGTTACAGGTCGCGAACTGTGCGACGTGTGTGCCCCAGCTGCGTTCCATGCATCGCAGTCCGAACACACATCAAGGCTGCGATTGATATGGCGTACGTTGCTGATGCCCACCTGCAGGCTCATATCCCAGCTGCCCGGAAGCGTCACAAGCAGGAGCTGGAGCAAATCTTCGGTACAGACATGCTGCGCGAGGCCTTGCCGCAGCTCGACGCTGAAGAGGAAGACGTTGACGAGAACCTGAAAACATGGTTGCAGCAGACAGACGCTTGGAAGGCCTCCGCGTCTGCTGAGCCGAGCGGCATCATCCAGCTGGGACCGTACCCGGACCACACGCAATGCCGCGCGGCGCTCGCACCCTACGTGACGCGCTACAAGGGCCACCCAGTGCCCCCATGCACGTACATGGTGCTGAAGCGTCTAGAGATTTCTGGCCCGTCTGTAGTAAGTTTGGGATGTGGGGTTTGGTGTGGCTGTATGCGTGGCTGTATGCGTGGCGTGTCGTGTGGCATGGCATGGCGCTGGACGTGCGCGCACACCTTGCCTTTCGTGCAATAGGCGGATGCTCAAATGCAAGCCCGGGGACCGTTCAGGTATTCTACTATATGCCGTTTCGGTGGTCTAAGGGCTTGGACTCACACGAATGCGGCTGCACGACCTGCAGGACAAAATCGACGGCATCGTCCTCCAGGACTACCCCGGCACGGGCGACAACAGCACCAGCCTTGCCGCTGCTGCGGCCAGGGGCATCGAGGAGGGCCTGAACAACGAGGCCAAGATCCTGGTCATGGACATCGGGCGGACTGCCCTCGAGGCAAACGAGGCAAGCTCCCGCTCGACTTATGAAAGCTTACAGGGAAGCTCACGTGCGTGCCGTGCATAGGAAAATGGCAGTGTGTGCTTTGGCCAACACGTCCTCATACATCCATCCACAGGACGCGATCGCGCACTTCATGGCCAGCTACGTCAAGTCCTGGCGCCGCCTTGGCGAGGGCAAGTTCATGGTGGTGTACAGCAAGTCGGACCTGTGAGTGCAGGCAGGCGTAGGGATGGGGATGGGGATGCCGATTCACTATCCCATGTCCATGCCCGCCGCAAAGGATCAAAGGATCAACCGACAACACTGAACATTCTGCCGACAATTCATGCATGTACAGGGTTTCGAGCAAGGATATGTTGGCCCAAATCCCGCAAGAGCACCGCGCGCCTGCACTGCAGAAGCAACAGGCCATGGATGCGGTCAGGACGAAGCTGGGCCAAACTGAGGCGGAGGTGGCAAAGCTCAAATGCCGCCGTAACCTGACTGAGTAAGCTTGGCTTGTGACCATCCAGTGTGAGGTGGCCAGCTACAGACGGCCACCGGCCAGCTACGCACGCAGGAAATGTGTTTCTGCTTGTCCTCGCTCGTGTGCACCTCCGTCCACATCTACCGTATCTATCTTGTTGCTTTCATCAGGGTGGATTGTGCCTTCCCATGCCCAGGGAGGAGGCGGCCGAACTGGTCGAGGCGGAGGACATGTCGGCGCAACTCAGAGACGACCTCGCAACACGGGAGGCGCAATTTGCCGTGAAAGTGCGGGAGATGTTCTTTGCCCGCTTGAGGGAGACTCTGGCGCTTGCGGTACGAGAGGCGGCGCAGGATGAGGTACGTGGTGTGGTGTGGTGTGGTGCGGTGTGGTGTGGTGTGGTGTGGTGTGGTGTGGTGTGGTGTGGTGTGGTGTGGTGTGGTGTGGTGTGGTGTGGTGTGGTGTGGTGTGACACGTACAGATTACCTTGCATACATTGCATACGCGGGCTCCAATTGCTGGGTAGCTGGCAACTACCCGCCGACCCTGTGCAACGAACCTTGTGTGCACCAGGGCGTCCAGGATCCGATGGCTGTGCGGCCCGTCCCCGTCTTCTTCATCAATTCGAAGATGGAGATTGAGGCTGAGGGCAAGCAGCCGGCGGCGCGAGGCAACGAACTCCAGAAGCTGCGCGAGTGAGTGCATTAGCCTGTGTTCTGGGCTCATGAGGATGCACATGTCTCACCTGCCATGGCTCCCTGTGCAGCGTGCTCGAGCAGTTCAAGAAGGAGCGGCGAACGTGGGCGGACGTGGATGCATACCTGAAGGAGTGCGAGATCATGACCGTCACCTTTGCCAACGTTCTGAAGCAGGTATGGTATGGTAGAGGCAGAAAGGTGCCTATGGATTGAAACCGCCCAGCAGACACCAATTGCAATGGGGACAGGAGCTGCCCAGTCAGGTAGCTAGCTCGCTTCCTACCTCTTTGTTGCTCATAATGCAGTTTGCCAAGTTGAAGATGGATGTCCGGGCAGAGCTGCTCGACTACGACAACCAGGCTAAGGACGCGGCGCAGGAAGGCTTGGAGGAGGCCAATCGCACGTGGCTGGACAAGCTCAGCGCGCGTGTGCCGCGTGACGGACTGGTGGCCAAGCTCGACAAGGCGGCAAAGAGAGGTACGCGGGCTCGTGCGGGTGCATGCGGGTTTGTGGCTTAACAGGAACATGCTCGTTGGCTGGGCTGCATGCGTACCGTGCACACTAGGCAGTTGTCAGTAGATTCCCGGGTCGCTGCGCCAGCCGATTGTGTGCGTGCTCACCCGCTTCCGGTGTACCGTATCCCGTGACCGCGCAGCTGCAAAGGCAATGAGGGGACTCCTGGCTCCGCCGCTGGGCGACGGCGTGGAGTGGCTGCAGCTCAGGCTGAACTATCTGCGCCGCATCGAGCGGCAAACAGAGAACGAAAACCGTGAGTTGATTGCAGAGGCAATACCTGCACATTCTCGTACATGACAGTTGAGGTGACTGCACCCACCCAACCACCGGTTGGACTTGCAGGCCCTTGCTTGATTGTGTACCCGAAGTAGTAGTCCTGCCGCGAGAATATTCCTTATCTGGCGGTACTGCCGTGCTGTAGGGGACGTGCTGGCAAGCCTGTTGGACGCCATGGAGCCGCTGGCGAAGTGCTGGGAGGAAGAGATGGTGCACCCGATCTTAGAAGAGGTCAAATCGGGCTTCAATGACAAGTCGCTCATCCTGCATGCGCTGCGCGAGAAGGTGGACGCGGTCGTGTCGAAGTACAACGAGCAGTACCCCGTCTCGAAGCACATCTACAGCGGCTTCAGCGCGCAGGTGGGGTGGGCTGGAGTTGGGCATAGACATTGGCCGCCGAGAGGAGCTACCGTGAGGGCTGCTGTGAGCCGCAATGTCTTGGATTTTCCAGGAATGCACTGACCATGCTGCTTCGTGCACAGGCGGTCGGCGTCTTCAAGTCGGTGCGCTCGAGGCTGGGCCTGGAGGTCAGCAAGACCAAGGACCCGAGCAAGGAGTTGGCCGGCGCGGGCCTCCGGGTGCTGACCGGAGCGGTGCATGCCTGGCTGACGGCGGCCGTGCGTGCGGCCAACCAGGCGTACCCGGCTGGCGGGGGCACCCCGCGGGCAACGTACGCCCAGTTCCTCAAGGAGCGGCTGCAGCAGGGCGCTGACGACATGATTCAGGAGGCGAGAGGTGAGCTCGATGCCGAGGTGGTGCCGCCCACAACGCGGCGCGACGGCTGGGGCCGGCAACGGGCCTCGGGCCTGCGGCTTGCTTCGCGCTGGCTGTCGGGGCAGCGGGTGAAAGGTGCACGGGTGCTGACTTGGCCCTACCTGTTCCGACCTGGCCTGATGTAGGGCTGCTGGTGAACGAGGCGGACCAGATCCTGGCGCGGTACAAGTGCCTGCTGCGTCCTGGTCCGGCCATCAAAAAAGAAAAAACCAACGGCGCGGCAGGCGGCGTTGCGGGGCCCAGCAACGGCGCAGGCGGCGAGGGCTCAGACGGCGCTGCAGGGCCCAGCAACGCCGCAGGCAGCGGCGGCTCAGACGGCGCTGCGGAGCCCAGCAATGCCGCAGGCAGCGGCGGCTCAGACGGCGCTGCAGGGCCCAGCAATGCCGCAGGCAGCGGCGGCTCAGGCGGCGCTGCGGGGCCCAGCAATGGCGCAGGCGGCGGCGGCGCAGGCAGCGATGCAGGGCCCAGCAACGGCGCAGGCGGCGGCGGCGCAGGCAGCGATGCAGGGCCCAGTGGGGGTGCCAGCGCGAGCGGTGGTGCTGCAGAGCCGTGCCTGGTCATGGAGGTCTGCAAGGAGCTGCAGTCCATCTTCTCGCAGCGCCACACCGACATGCTGGGCACGAACACCTGGTGCAAGGGCGCCGTCGACCAGCTGCAGCGCTACAACAAGCACCTGATCCGCGTCTACAACTCCTGCATCGAGCCGGTCCTGAAGGCCGCCGAGCAGCAGGAGCAGCAGCAGCAGGCGGCCCCAGGGGGCCCGGCGGCGGCCGCCGAGCAGGGCGCTCAGCAGGTGGCGCCGCCCGAGGAGCAGCACGAGCCGGCAGGGGCCACTGAGGAGGGCGAGGACGGCATGGAGCAGGAGCGGGAAGGGGACGGGGACGAGGAGGAGCATCAGCAGGAGCAGCACGAGCCTCAGTCCAACGGCGCGGGGCCCAGCAACCAGCCGAGGCGGCGGAAGGGCCGGGGCCGGGCGAAGAACGGCAAGAAGAAGGCCAGGCAGCAGATGACCATGGACGAGATTCTGCGCCAAATCATTGTTGTGCGTCGGGCGGAGTTTGTGGAGATCTCAAAGATCCTGACAGACATGGAGAACGTCCTGAAGCAGCAGGCGGGCCGAGGCGGCGGCAGCAGTGGCGCGGCAGCGCCGGGCGCTGTCGCGGATGCCCCGGGTGCGGTCGGCGGGCCCGAGCCAGCGGAGGGCCAGGCTGGCGGCGCCGCCGCCGCCGCCAGCTCGCAGCCCGCTGCCGCGGCGGTAGCCCCGGGCAGCCCAGCCTTCCGCACCCGCTCTAAGCGGCAGAACAGTGGCTTAGAGCCCGACGGCGCTGCCAAGCGCACCGCACGTTAGCTGAGGCCACAGCTAAAGGCTGCGGCCAAAGCGCCGGTGCCTGACGGGTCGGCGGCGGGTATGGGGAAAGCATGCGTACGACGCAGGGGTTGGGGGTTGTGAACACCAGCCCAAGCTAAACAAGTCATAACAAACGGGAGGGAAGGAGGTGCAGACTTGTGGCAAGAATGTTGGGCAGCCATGTCTTTAGGTTGCCAGTGTACTATGTAGTACTCGTGTTAGTCGTGTAGCACTCGCAAAATTCATTTCATGTACGCATTTTTTCCGCTTCGACCGTTGACCGTGGTTGACGTCGAGGCGAGGCTTCAACGACCCTGTACCTGCGCCTGTTTAAAAGTGGTGCTGGCGCGGCGTGCTGAGGCGGAGGGGATGCAGTGCCCTGTGTGTATTGTTAGTTGCTACCTACCGGTTATTGCCGCAGGTGTGTGCCACCAGGGCGTACCGCACTGCCACGTTCGATTGGTGACTTTGGAATCGGCGACGGCCGTTTGGGGGCGGTACGGTGTAGGTCGCGGGGATCATTGGTCTGATGCTGGCCCGGTGTGTCGGTTGGCATCAGGGCTAGTGTATCCTTTGCGGGGACTTCTCCACTGAACTTCAAACGTGAAGAAAGGGCCGGAGTCGAACAGTTGAATCCGCGGTCTCAGTATTGAGAGAGACTGAGTTTACGTATCGAACGGGTCGCGTTTGGACGGAGTGCTCACGTTTACCGGGCGGGGGCTGTGTTGCGGTACTGTAGTGCGGTGTTCGAACGAAGCTGTGCAAATATTGATGCGGGTTATTGATGCGGGGCTCAGGGACAGTCCGTGATGATCGGCGTTTCACACGAATGCACCGGGTCACGCTTAACGGCAGCCCCAGCCACTGGATACGTATCCACAAGCTTGGGGGGCATTGCAGTGTGAGCCATTTTTTGAGGATTGAGGTGGAGGCAGGAGGCCATAACAGCATTTGGGGAAAAGGTGTGCACCCACCACCGCTGCGCCCATGGTGCTCACACGTGCAACAGTGCCGAACGAAACCCCACGAAACCCCTTCTCGCGGCTCAGTCCCGAGGTTCTCCAGAGCATTGCCAGCTGGATACATCCCAACGACGTGGCAGCTGACTTTAAGCTCGCCTGCAAAGACGTCGCAGAGACACCGCGGCAGCAATATCGCACCATTCAGTTGCATGGCGAGCCCCGTGTGCTGCAGTCCGACGACGGATGTGTCCTATCACGACACCAGACAGCTGGATAGGGTCCTGCTAGCAGCTGCTGGCCGAAAGGAAACATGGCAGCGTACAAGTGGCAGAGTACAACAGTTTCCATGCAGCATGTGAGCATACCGGCTGGTCGACCTTGACGACTGCCCGCTTCCGATCCCGGCCCCTCTGTCACGAACAACCCTGGGCCCTCGCCCTCGCCCTGCCTCGCCCTGCCTTGGCACCATCGCCAGCTAGCAGGTAGTCACTGCCGCATAACTAACTGCTTGATTCAGTGCTTAACCGCTCAAATTGTGACTGCTAACCGCTCACAAACAACCTCCGGCCCTGCCGCAACCGATGATATCATGTCCGTGTAACGGCGCAACCCGCGAAGCCGCGCAACCTAGCGACAACCTGACAACCCAACCTTACATTGTACCGGCCTCTCTCCTCCAATCACTCCGGGCGGTGCATTGTGGGCCTGTGCCTTGCACGTTGGCACACGAGCCTGCCCGCCCGCCCGCCCGCGCTCTCGCACCTGCCTGCGCCTCTCACTCTCTCGATAACTGCCGACCAGGCCCCTACATAGTCTCAACGCCACCGCGGCGGATCCACCCGCCCTGCTCACACCCGACCAAGACCAGCCACTTGCCGGCCGTCCCACATGCGCCCTGCACTGCCCTGCCCTGCCCTGCTGCTCACGGCGCCACGGCGGCACCGCCGGTGGCCGCCGCCGTCGCCAGCGCGCGCACCGCCCAGGCCGCCGCCGCCGCCAGCAGCACCGCCGCCAGGGCGCACAGGCGCGCGGTGGTGGCGTGGGCGCGGTCCAGGATCTGCGGCGTCCCAGGGCGCGGGGGCGGCGTCAGGTCCCTCCGGTAAGTACACCCGTGCCGAAACACAGCAGCGTGGCGGATCAGGGGGTTGGGGTGGCCGCACGTGCGCTGGGCCGCGGGCACCGCGCGGCCTGAGCTGGGCCCCGCTCCCACCCTTCCCGCCCTTTCGCATGGACGGCTAGCTCCTCCCCGCTCTCATGCACGCGGTGTCCGCACACACACACCCTCCCAGGGCGAAAGACACGCACACCCGTGCAAACCACCCACCCACACCCACACACACACGCGCGCGCGCACGTGTTTGGCGGGTGTGGTCCGTCGTTTTTGTTGTTTAACACACGCGCACACGCACACACACGCGCACACCGTCACCTGCTGGTAGCTGAGCCCGGGCTGCTGCACCATGAGGAACGAGTGCTGCGAGAACGCCCAGGGCGCCAGCTTGTGCAGCGCGGTGCGGATGAGGAAGTTGGCCGACCACAGCGCCTTGGCCAGCGGGTCCTGGTTGTACTGCGGGGGGCAGGCGGGGTGGGTGGGTGGGTGGGTGGGTGGGGGCGAGGCGCATGTGGTGCGCGGGACGGGGGTGGTTCATTCCAGAAATCAAAGCAAGCGAAGCGGGATAGCCGCCCATGATAAGGGTTGTGTACGTAGTGTGGTGTGGTGTGGTGTGGTGTGGTGTGGTGTGGTGTGGTGTGTGGGCAGTCGCAGCCACAGCGGCCTCCGTGCACCGGGCCACTCCCCAGCGCTCCCTGCTTTCCCCTCCAGGCCCACACGGCCGCCTCCCTTTCCCCACACGCCGTCGCGCCCTCCCCCACCCGCACGCACCTGGTAGGGGTAGCTGAAGGTCATCAGCTGCGCCAGCGCCGCCGCCTCGGGCGCCTGCCGCGACTCGTACAGCGGCAGCGCCGCCGCCAGGTTGCCGCCGGCCTCGTCCAGGGACTGCGCAGCAGTGATGCACGTGTGCACGTGCGTGTGTGGGCGCGTGTGTGTTAGGGGGGCGGGCCGGCCAGTGCAAGGACAGGGTGGGTGGGTAGCCACACACCTCACACCAACGCACACCACGCACCGCACAGACCACGCACCCTGCGCACCACACACCCCAAAACCAACCGCACACGCGCCGCACACACGCTCGCCGCACGCACCCGCGCCAGCGCCAGCACGTCCGCCAGCGAGCTGTTCACTCCCTGCCCCAGGTCGGGCGGGAAGCAGTGCACCGCGTCGCCCGCCAGAGCCACACCGCACGTCAGCGCCGGCCCCGTGCCGCTGCTGCTACTGCCGCTACTGCTGCTACTGCCTTGTAGGCCCTCCGCGGCAGGCGGAGAAGGAGACGGCGGCGGCGGCAGCACGGCGGTGAAGCGGCGCAGGTACTGGGGCGGCGGGAACACGCCGCCGCGCGCGCCAGCCGCCGCCTCCAGCTGCGCGTCCGTCAGCAGCGCGGAGATGTCCAGCTGCGGGAACGACTCCTGGGGGGGGGGGGCGGAGGGTGTTGCGTGGGTGGTAGACGAGAAAAATGTGAGAGCAGTGCCAGGGGTGTGTGAGAGAAGTTGGAGGTGGCGCGCCCCGCCGTTGGGTGAAGGGCCGTTGGGGGGAGGGCTGTACGGAGGAGGGCCGTTGGGAGGCGGGCCGTCGAGGGGCCGTTCCGCAGGACCCTTTGGACGGTTGGAGGAGGCAAATTCAAGTACAGGTAGCCATCTGGCGAGGGGTCCCCCACCTGCAGGAAGTCCCTCAGCTGCGGCCCCACACAACCACATGCCCACACGCCCAAACACACCGCACGCCCAAACGCCCCAACACACACGCACGCCCCCCCACCCTCCACCCCTGCCCCCACCTGCAGGAAGTCCCTCAGCTGCGGCCCGGTGCAGCAGCTCCAGAAGTCGTGGGTGGCGGGCGAGATCACGTTGGCTGCGTGCGGGTGTGTGTGTGTGTGGGGGGGGTCCATGCATGACTAATCAAGACCAGACGAGACGTGCAGGCGATGATGGGGGGGGGGCACCGCACGCCCCACACGCCCCACTGCTACCCACCACACTTCTCTTACCATCTGTGCACCCCCACACATTTTGGGAATTGGAGAAACTACCCACCCCACCCCACCCCACCCCACCACACCCCACCCCACCCCACCCCACCCCACCCCACCACCACCACACCCGCGTCCACACCCGCACCTGTGCGCGGCGCGTTGGGGTCGCGCAGCGGCAGCAGCCCCAGCGCCATGGCCCGGTGCCGCGGCGCCTTGACGCCCAGCACCTGCGGGCGCGTGTGTGTGTGTGTGCGTGGGTGAGTCGGGGGACGAGGTCAAACATCGGAAAGGACGGCTGCCCGGAACTGCGGCACGGCCGCACATGTACGAGCTGGCTACACGGCGCTACACGGGGCAAGCCCGCCCCGGATGCGGGGCCAGCCCGAGGCCAGCCCGAAGAGCTGCCTCTTCTCAGCCAGCCCTCTTTCTCTTCCGCCGCGCGCCAACAAGGGACCCCACGACCCCGCCGCCGTTGCTACCCCGCCGCCGCAGCGCGAGGCGGGAGCATGCGTGCCGGGCCGCTCACCCACCCGTCACCCAACCACCCAACCAAATCACCCACCCCGCCACAGTTCCATTACCACCCTTGCAACCCACTCACCCAATCCCAACCCATCCACCCCGCTGCACTCATCCTACCACCCTTGCAACCCGCTTACCCAATCCCAACCCAACCTCGCCCACCTTGCCGAATTTGCCGTTTTCAAGGAAGCCCGCTGCGTTGTGGTGCGCGGCGGCGGCGGCGGCGTGGTGCGGCGTCGAGTGCTGCGGCGTCGCCTGCGGGTGCCAGGACTGCCCCGGCGGCTCGATGGCGACCGCGGTGGCGGCGGGCGCGGCGTCGACTGCGGTGCTGCTGCTAGCGGCGCTGCTACTGCCGTTGCCGTTGCTGTGGCTGCCGTGGCTGCTGCCGTTGCTACTGCTAGGGGAGGACGCTGCGGCTGCTGCGGACGCCGAGCCGGACGCGGCGGCGGCGGCCACGGCGGCGGCGGCCGCGCCGGGGGGCGGGGGCTTGCGGAAGGGCGCGTTGGGCGGCAGCTGCAGCACCTGCGCGGCGGCAACGCCAAGAGCGGCAGCACAGGCAGCAGCACAGGGCCGGGGGTTGTGAATAGCAGCCCAAGCTAAAGCAATCCTAATGCACAAATCCCAGGTAGGTGCGAGGGTGGTGGTGGTGGTGCGCCCCCAGCACGCGCCCCGCCGCGCCCCCCACGTACGCAACCCATCTGCAAATCTGAAATCCTTTGCTTATTCCCCCTCTCCACCACCCCTTCCTTCCAAAACCCGCGCGTGCTGCCCCCCTCCCGCCCCTCACCTTGAACCGCAGCCCCGCCGCCGGCGAGCTGAGCACCACTGGCTGGAAGGCGGCGCGCAGCGAGCCCACAGCCCCGGCCCCTGACGTCGAGGTTGAGGTGGCGGCGGAGGCGCTGGCGGAGGCGGTACCGGACAGCGGCGCGCCGGGGGAGTCGGCCCGCGCCGCCCAGTCCTCCAGCGCCTTCCGAACCTGCGGGGGCGCGCCGTGCGCAGCGCGTGTGCGTGGGTTTGGATGGGTGTGCTTGGGCGTGCCCCCGGGCCCACCACGTGGGTTGCGTGATGCGTGTGCTTGGGCGTGCCCCCGGGCCCACCACCCGCCCGGCCACTCCTCCTCCAGCTCAGCGACATGGGGCCCAGTGCTGTGCCGTGGTCGGGCCGCACCTCCCATCCCCTCCTTCGCCCCCGTTCCTTGAAGCCCACCAGCCGGGCACCCTGCCCCCCCGCCCACCCACCCGCGTCCACCTGGGCCGCCCAAAGCACACGAGCCTTCCTGGCTGGTGCTGGTTTGAAATCATGCCCCTCCACCCCTACGCCGACACGCCGGCACGCCCCGCCCCACGCCCCCTACCTCGCTGTTGATGCCGTCCGCGCCCACCAGCAGCCGCGGCTCGAACGCCATGGCGCGGCCGCTGGCGTAGTCCGTGGCCTGCACCAGGATGCGGTGCTGCTGCTGCGGCTGCTGCTGCGGCTGGTGGCCACTGCTACTGCCGCTGCTGCTACTGCCACTGCCGCTGCCGGCGGCTTGCTCCTGCTGGTGCGGCTGCGGCTGCGGCAGCGCGATGCAGGTGACCTCTGTGGAGTGCAGCAGCCGCACGCGGCCGCTGGCCTCGTGCTTGGCCAGGCCAGAGTGCAGCGCGCGCAGGAAGGCGCGGCGCGGCAGCCACACGTTGCTGCTCATCTCGTCCTGAGGGTGGCGGCACAGGCAGGAGGGAGGCGGCGGGCGGGTGCTCACGCATGATTAATTAAGATAAAATGATGTTGACAGGTCGTTGCAGCAGATCAGGGGGCGTGGTGAGGCGGGAGCAGGCGAGAGAGGAGGCGTGGGGAGGTGCCAGAGGGAGGGCACGCGGGCGTGCCGGGTGTAGGTTTGCGCCTTTTGTCACCGTCACCCGGCACGCGCACGCGCACCCACACGCACACCCACACCCACACCCACGTGCACCCGCGCGCCTGACGAGCGGCTGCGAAACGGGCAGCAGAACCAGAACCACTGCCGCCTGCGCTGCTGCTCATTCTGCGGCTGCTCGTTATGCAGCTGCTCATTCTGCCGCTGGAGAGACTCGACCTGCTGCAAATGCTGCGAGAGACTTGGCCTGCTGCGAGTGCTGCAGCATTTGCAGCAGGTCGAATCTCTGCAGCAGGAGAATGAGCAGCTGCATAACGAGCAGCGGCAGAATGAGCCACCTCACGCCCCACCACAGCGCACACGCGGTGGTCCCGCACGGTTTTAATGTTGGGTTTGGATCCAGCACAATCCCACCCCACCTGGCCCCTGCCTCCCCTCCTTCTCCCCCAGGGCCCCGCGCCTACCTTGAGCGGCAACATCTGGCTCTTGGAGGTGCCGTCGGGCAGCACCTGCGGCCACGTGGGCGTGTGTGTGTTAGAGAGCGCCAGGAATAAGTTGGTATACACGCGGGGCACCCTGGGCGCCCTTGTTGCCACACCCACACACGCCCACTCCCGTACGCACACCCACACCCACACCCACACCCACGCATCCACACCCACGCATCCACACGCACCCACACCCACACGCCCCATACACCCACGCCCACACCCACGCACGCACACGCACACCTGCATGAACTCTATGGCCTTGGGCGCCACGCCCGCCTCGTACACCGCCGCCGTCACGCCCGCCTCGTCCGTCAGCGCGCGGCCGCGGTGGTCTATCATGTAGCTGCGCGGCGGTGGGTGGAGGGGTGGTGGGGGTTGTGAATACCATCCCAAGCAGGGGGGTATAGCCGTCCATGAGACGGTGTTTTGCAAATAATTTGAAGTGCCGATGTGCCGGGAGGGGCGGCCGCATGGTAGGTGTGTGCACGTGTGTGCGCACGCCCCCCCGCCCCGCTGCACCCGCTGCGCCCCCGCCTTGCGGGCCCTGGCCGCCGCTGCCGGCCGCTCATGGGCTCCCTTTTTTGTGATATTGTGACGTGGGCTCAGGATAGCACCACAGGCGCGGGGTGCCGGCGGGAAGGCGCCGGCGCGCGTGGCACTCCCCCGCCCCCAAAATAACCCGCGCACATGGACGGCTACCCCACCTCCACCCGGCCCTGCTACCCCGCGGGCCCCTCGCGCTCGCGCTGCGCAACTGCGCAACCCCCAGCCCCCCAGCCCCTAACCTCCAGCCCCCAGCCGACGACAACTCACACGTACGACTTATCAGCCTCCTCCGTCTCTGCGACAGCGAGGCGGGCGGCGGCAAGCGGCGGCAGGGGCAATGGCATGTTTGAGTCACGGGCGGTAGCGGCGGTGTGCGGCGGGCCTGGCGACCCATGGCTGCGTGGCGTGCAGGAGCCCACGCAAACATTTTCCTTGTGCTCCCTAACACATACACATACCCCGAACCCAGCTCGCCCCCTGCGTTGCACCACTGCACGCACGCATTGCCACCCAACAAACACGCAGCCATGGGCACAAAAGCCCGTCCGGCCCCCCGCAGGCCACCCCGTCCGAACCCAACCCCTGCCAGGCCGCCCCGCCCCAGCCCCACCCCTGTCGCCGCCCCGCCCAGCCCCGCCCCCCGCCCCAAACCCCCATGCGCCCCACACAACCCCCATGCCCATACCCCTCCGCCGGCCACTCACCCAGCGAGGGGCGGCGCTCCAATAGCACGATGCGCTTCCACTGCTCCCGCTTGGCCAGCATGAGCGCGGTGCCCAGGCCCGCCGGCCCCGCGCCCACGATCAGCACATCCACCCGCTCCACCGGCGGCCCGTTGCCGGTGCTGTTGCTGACTGGGCTGGTCAACGCGCAGGGCGCACCGGAGTCCAGCGAGGAGGCGGAGGTCGCGACGGTGGGACCGCGGCCGCGTGTCGACGAGCGCGTCGGGGCCGAGCTGCCGGCGGTCGCAGCCAGCGGTCCGCTGGGCAGGTGTGCCGAGCAGCGAGTGCCATGCGCGGCGTCCGCTTCATGCACCGGTCCGATTTGACCTGTCCCAGGAAGCGTCTTTGGGTGTTGCAAGGCGCATCGTGGCCGATGGCGCCTCTGCGAGCGGCCGTCGAGCGATCCGGTGCTGGAAATCCGTTTCTGAGATGCCAACGCGTTCATTGTGGCTAGCCGTGTAGCGGCGCAGCGCTTGGCTGGAAAGGACACTTGTCCGATGACCGCCCCGCACGCGCCACAGCTTGTCTTGATACAAGCTAGATTAAATGTGAAAGATAGCCAAGAGGTGCTTGAGGCAAGATTGTAATATTACAACGGCTTTGTGTCGGGCACTCTGTTGGCGTTCAGCGTTCAATCCTGTGGCCCTCGAGCACCGGCTGCTGTTAGCCCTGGGTGTGACTGGAATTCAATTATAGCAGGGCGACTTGTATGCACCAGCCAGGTTTTGGCGTCTCGACGCTAAAGGTGGACGCAGCGCATTCGACAGGCACACGGACTGGCACGAGTGCCTAGTGCCTGGGTCGGGCGTTAGCTTTCCTCGCCTTTCCCACCAGCTGCTGGACCTGCTTATGCGACATGTGCCAAACTGCCAATTCACACCGCCCTGCCCTGCTCCCCGGCCTGTCGCGGCACACAAGCTCGCATGCAGCGTCAGCGGACACCCCGCACCCCTGCGTGTCGGCTTGGTTGCGTGCGCCCCGGCCCCCTTGACCACCAAGAAGCAGACTAAATTTTACACGGTTGTGCATACCGCTTGCCTGCGCGTGCAGGCGCTGCGGCTGCGTCCTTGCGCTGCTACCGTGCGGTAGTGCCAGCGCTCCTCGCGTGCCACCCGCCTGGCTTTTGCCATGTCCCTGCTAGGGCGCCAACATACACGACGGATGTGCGCTGCACTTCACCATCAATTCTTCGCGGCTGCTGCGTCACTTATATAGCAACCGTCCCTCTCTCGACAGCCTTCGGTGTAGTTCGTCTATTGCGTGGTACCACAACAATCCTACAGTCTCCGTACAATCATCAGGCTTCTTCGTGCGCACATCCAAATCATCAAATTGCAGTTTCGGAGTTGAATTCATTTAGGAGAGACATTTAGGAGAGGCACAGCTTGCCTTTCAGATGTGTGTCCACACACCCCACACACAATACCAACCCTGAAAACAGGCTAACTGCAAAGGGCCAGCACGCGACCACACAATGTAGCAAAGAATACCACTCCTCACGCTTTATTTACTCGCGCAGGTTGCGCTTCTATACACAGCGGTTATTTGCACTTTATCTTAACCGGCACGCGAGCAACGCTGCGTTATTGCCTGTGGTGTGTTGCCCTGACACAAGATACGGCAACAGAGCCCCAGCCTTGCAGTTTACGCAAGTCATTTCATTTAGATAACGTTGCCAAGCCGATACAACCAAACGTTTGCGTGTGCGTAGTGTATATGACACGCTGATCCTGCCAATTTTTTTGTGTTACCTAGTGCCAACCGCAACACGGGCTGCACATTGCATCGCAATCAACCCCCAGCAATCGCACGCCCTGTTAGGCGTCCAGGTCAGCAGCGACTCCCGCGGCTCCTCAGGATTTTTTTGCATGAGTAATTGATTATGCCGTGGCACATCGCAAGCGCCGTCGCAAACGGGTCGGTAGGTCAGGTAAAGGCCGATGATATCGCCCTGCGAGGTGGACGTGAGGCAGGAGGTGCGGCGGCAGGTGCGAGTCAGTGACTAAGCACGTCCATTCTTCCGTCGGTGGCGACGACGGGCCGTGCGTTCGGCTAGCTACACCATAGCCTCTTGGGCGAGGCTTGGACCGGGGAATGCGAGAGCCAGCCACGGAGTCGGCCACCCCCTGACGTAAGCCCCGCATGTCGAAAAGCCGCCGGCGCGAGCGTCAGATCCGCAGCCCGCCGCCACAGCCTCACCTGTCACTATCATTGTGTTCAGGCCTGTGCGGCCGTCGCTCTATGGCCCCGACGCCAGCGCCGAGACAAAATTGCGCTCGAAAGACTTGGGGTTCCGGTAGCTGACTATGAGCTTCTCCTGAGTCCGGCGCGAGAACGCCTCAGCTGCAAGGAGTCGCCCGTCGCGGGCGTCTTGGGCTGCTGTCGCCAGCGTGGAAGCGAGAATGGCGCCAGAGCCGAGCATGGCCAGAGTGCCGAGCGCTTGGAAGGCCATTGTTGTGGAGTGGCTTGGCGTGAGTGGTGTCGCGCTATTATGTAGTGCGGAATGCTCTACGTGCGGGAGAGGGAGAACTGCGCCCATTTTATGCACGTCCGCAGGATTCCGACACGGTCAATCCCGAAACGATTGCGTTGAACGGAGTGAGCGCGAAAGAGCTGCGCCGCAGCGCGGCAGGCAAAGGCCTTGCTGGCGTTATGCGTGAGGAAAGCGTGAAGCGGCAAAGGTCAGAGTCGCGTTCGAAAGGGTTCGAAAGGGTCGCGAAGCAAAGGGGTCGTGAACAGACAGCAGACGAATAGCTAAAACGAGCAGACACTAAATTTTTCTTTCCACGCATCGGCTTAACTCCCTCGCACACCCGGAAACTCCCTCCGCCAAACCCTCCGCCAGCTGCCAGCTGCACGGTTTGGCCCGGAAAGTAGTTTTTAATATACATTAGTAGCATGTTTATTTATTACGGCAACCGCCGGGGAAATCGGTGAAGGTGGCGGCCCTTCGGCGAAGCGCGGCCCCTCGTCGCCGCAAACCCCGCCTGCTCCTACCCCGCGCCGCCGCCCGTCCCTCCCGCCTGCAATCGAGTGCAACCGCCCCCAGGCCCGCCGCCCCCACAACAGCAGCCCTCCAGATAAGGCGTTCGCCACCCGGTCAAACCCGGTCAAACACCAGCAGCGTGTTCCGGAACCAGGCCAGAGAGCTGGCCGCGCGCAGCTGCGCCGCGGCGGTGGCGTTGGGCCGGAAGGCGCCGCCGCCCAGCTCCGCCACCCGGGCCACGATGTAGTCATTGGGCCGCTCGTTGACATGGTGGTGACCACCCTGCGTGTGCGCGTGTGTGTGTTTGAGAGAGGGGTTGGGGGGCAGCGGCGTGATGGCTCCAGACGGACTGCGGGCTCGGGCTGGGCTGCTGGCCGAGGGGAATGGGGACAAGGCCACGAGAACATGCATGCGAGTGGCTCCGCTGCCTCAAGCGCGCGCCATCGACCGCCGAGGCTTCCGCCATCACGCGCCTCACAACCGCATGTCCAACCCCGAACACACGCGCCCCCCGGCCCCCCGCAACTGCCCCCCGGGCCCTGGCCCCGCATCTCTCCCCCACCCCAGATCCCCAAGGGAACCCCCGCTCCCCCCCCCACACACACATCACACACAACATGATCACCGGAGTTGCATCCGAAACTGCAAGGCACCCCGCCGGACACCGGCCACCGGTCCGTACCGCTCCACCCCACCCAACCCCCACCCAACCCCCGCACCTGCCCCGGCACCGCCCAGCTGAGCACCAGGCCGCGGCCCGCGTGCCGCAGCAGGTTGGCCAGGAATACCCCCTCCAGGCGGGGCGGGATGTGCTCGCCCACCTGCAGCACACGTGGGTGCGGCGTGCCGTACGTGAGGGGCGCCGTACGGCGGGGGTTTCAGCGTGTTTGTGTCGACACGTGGATCGTGTGGGGGCCGAAGGAGGTGCGGCGCGTGCAGACACTGTGCCGCCGCCGGGCCGCCTCCTCGTTCCCCAGTGCCACCATGCCCCCCCTCCTTTATACACGGCCCGTACATCAGTACATCGTACACCGTACCCACCTCAAGGCTGATCACCCAGTCGTAGCCCATCCCCAGCCACGTGGGCTCGGCCAGATCCAGAAACCGTACGGCGCCGCCCGTGGCCGCCTCCACACCCTCGCCGCCGTCGTACGCGCTGTACGACACCGCGCCGCCTCCGCCGCCGCCGCCAGCGCCGTCGCCTGCGCCACCAACCACCGTAACCGCTGTCGCCGCCGCCGGCAGCGCAGTGCTGACGTTGGCGGCGTTGGCACTGGGTGAGCTGGCGCCGCCGCCGGCGAGCAGGCAGGTGCCGTACTGGCCGCGGCCGGCGCCAAAGTCCGCCACGTGGGTGCCTATGGTCCAGCGGGAGGGGTTTGCGGATGTGCGGGCCGATAGCGCTCGGCGCGGCACAGGCATGGGAGTGATGGGACGCGTGGGCTTCCATTCCGCACGACACGAGGACGCACATACAGGGCGCTGCGCTGCGCGCGCTCTAGCCAAACTGCGCGTGCCCCCACACGCACCTCTCGCCCAGTGTCTAGCCTCGCCACATCACCTTACTCACCCCTCCTCGCCCTCACCCTTCCGCACCCTCGCCTTCACCCCTCCTCGCCCTCGCCCCTCCCTCGCCCTCACCGGCCACCAGCTTGGCGACGGCTGCACACAGCGGCCGGTCCAGCAGCGTGCCCGTCACCAGGCCAGCAGTAGCAGCGGCGGCAGCAGCGGCAGTAGCAGTGGCAGTAGCAGCAGGCGGCTGCAGGCAGAAGCCGCCGGAGGGCCCGATGCCGTGGAGGTCGCAGTAGGCGGACCCGTAGGCGATGCGCAGGGCGCGGACCTGTGAGGCGTGTGTCAAACAACAAAAACGACGTGAGGCGTGTGTGCGGCTGCGTGTGTGAGGCCGCGTGTGAGGCCTCGAGGCCGTGAGGCTGAGTGCGTATACGTGCAGCTGTGTGCGCGGAAGTGGCGGAGTGGCGATGTGCGTATGCGTGCGCCTTGGCGCAGATGCGACCCCCAATGACCTGCGAATGCGTGCCCGGAAGCACTCCAACACACCCACGCACGCGCACGCGCACGCGTACGCGCACGCGCACGCGCACGCGCCATCACCTTGCGCCGCAAGAATGCCAGCTCGTCTCGCAGCAGCACCACCGCCGCGCCGCCCACACTGCCGCCATCGCTGGCATTCCCCGCCACCCCGCCAGCAGTAGCAGCAGCCGCAGCCTTCGTGAGCGAGGCCGCGCGGTTCTCGGGGAAGACCGGCTCGAAGGCGGTGGGCTGCGGGATGTCCAGCACCGCGAGCGCCGCCGCCTCCGCCTCCTCGCGCCAGTGGCCCCGCCGCGCCTGCGCCAGCACGTGCCCCTGCTGGGCACCCGGCGGCCCCGCCGCCGCCGCCGCCTGCCGCCGCGGGTACGCCTGCGGCTTGAGGCTGTGGCCGCCGCGTCCCGCCACCGACTCATACTTGCTACAGCCGGCAGCAGCAGCCCCGCCGCCGCCTCCAACGCCGCTCCAGGCGCCGGCGGCGAAGCCCACCAGCGCCGCCGCCAGCATCAGCGTGGCCAGGAGGGCGTTGTTGGCGGGGTGCGGCGGCGCCGCCGGAGGGCTGTGGGTTGAGGGGCCGGCCGCGGGCTGCTCGCGCTGCTGCTGCCCCGGCTGCCCCTGGCGTTGGGGCTCGTGGTGTTGGTGCCGCATGTCGCTGCTCGGTTACTGTGCTAGCTTGTGGACGTGAAAGTAGATTGGCTGCAGCAGCTGCGAGGTGCGCGCCGGCCGAGGCGGGAGCGCAGCGCAGGGAACGCGGCCGCTGAAAGGTCGGGTTGGTCTTTGGCCCAGTTCTCCAGCTGAGTAAATGTATTGCATAAAAGCCAGGTGTGCCTGGCACCGTGCGTCTGAGCCGCGCCGTCTGCGAGACGGCGAGATCCAAGGGCCACGCCGCGGCCGAGGCGGAGGCGCTGACGTTTGCGCCATGCCAAACTTTGCGTCTCTTAAGCAAAACTCATTAAGCTCATCTACAGACCATTATGCAATGTGCGTTCATTGCTGACTGCTGTGCCAAGTTTTCAATTTAGAGCAGTCGCGTGCTTGAGCTGATTGCACACTAAAAGCAATTCAACCATGGAATTATCATGCGAATGTTAGCCCTAGCTAACTGTTCGCTGGACTATCAGGGTTGCGCCGCTGGCAAGCAAACTGCTAAATGCATGCGCCCCTGCCCAGCAGCCTCCAGGGCGCGGTTGGCGCAATCACACCTTCACACACCATGCCGCGGCTTGGGCAGGTGGCCAGGCCGCCGAGCGCACGGGCCCTGTCGCGGCGTGAGCCACACCATCATCGAGGAGCTGGTGGATTCCCCGCGCTCGCCCTTCCACGCGCTGGGCCTTGCCGAGCACCAGAAGGTGTGTGTGTGTGTAGTGGGAGAATGCTTATGGGCGGAAGGCAGGCACAGTACTGGATGAGGCACAGCCGCAATCGCGTGTGCGCGTGTACAAATGCGGGGGAAGCGTGGGGAGTTCGGGCTGGGTTGGGAGGCCTTCAGGTTGGCAGACTGCATTGGCTGGCAGTTGGTCCCCAACCTGCAATTGCTGAGACACTAGTCCTGATGTTGCCTGGCACCAATCTCCTGACAATAATCAACACCGCGTCAACCAACAACGGCAATAATGGAATGCGCCGTTACACAGGCGGGCGGCTATGAGCGCGCGGCGCGGCGGCAGGTGTCACAGCTGCGCCGCCTCAAAGCCGACCCGGGGGCACTGGCGCTGGAGGCGGCGCCGGACTGGTGAGGGGGCGGGGGATGCACGTCTGGCTGTGGGGGCTACGTGGGGCGGGTGGGGCGGGGGTCTGGGTTCGGGAGGGCGGAGCCGGAGCGGTTGGGGACCAGAGCAGGGGCAATGGGGTATCAAGTGGGCTGGGTGCGACACGATGTTCCCGCAGGACGGTTACGTGTCTGCGGCCATTTGCCGACCATCGGCCTTATCTCCTCGTCCTCCTCCTTCCTCCCACCCCATGGCTCCTCCTCCTCCTCCAGGCCGGCGCTGTTCGCCGACCCCACCCGGCCGCTGGTGGTGGACCTGGGCTGCGGCGCGGGCCGCTGCATGCTGCTGGGTGCGGCCGCGTCGCAGGCGCGGTCGCTGTCGCGCGCGGCCGCCGCGGCCGGGGCTGCCGCTCCTGCGGAGACTCGCGCGGCAGCGGCGGCAGGCGCTTGTAGTGTCAGCGGCAGCAGATCTAGCGGCGGCGGCGGCGGCAGTGGCGGCGGCAGTGGCGGCGGCGGCGGCGGCTGCAACTTCCTGGGGGTCGATGTGCGGCTGGCGGTAGGTACCGGTTGTGGTGCAATCCGCAGTGCGCGTGTGCTGGTGGTGGCCCCTTCCGAGCCGGCTCCCCCAAGCTCTAGTTAACCTCATCCGCCTCTTCCTCCTCCTCGCCCCATCGGTTCTTGCTCTCCAGCTCACCAGCCGAGCCAACGCCTGGGCGGGCCTGCTGGGTCTGAGCAGCCGCGCTGCCTTCCTGTGCGCCAATGCCAATGCCTGCCTGCCGCTGCTGCTGGGCTCATACGGCAGCAGCGGCAGCACCAGCTGTAGCAGCAGTACTAGTAACGGAAGCAGCAGCCCCAGCACCGGCAGTAGCAATGGGAGCCCAGGCCCAGGCCCAATCACGCCGGAGCGGCAGGAGCGGCGGCTGGCTGGCACCGCGGGCGGGCGGGTGGCGCTGGTGTGCCTGCAGTTCAGCGACCCGGTGGCGGACCGGGGGCCTGAGGCGGGGCGGAACTGGTGAGGGGGGCGGTGTGGCGCGTTTTTGGGTTTCACACGTGCTGTGTCTGGCTGGGCGCACGGGCCGCTGCAATGTCGGCGCCCTGGCATGTTTCAGGGGACTGGATACGGTGCCGGCCCTGTCGGACCCTGGAAGCAGCCCTGGCCCTGTTGCATCCATCCCCTGGACCGGTCCGCTTGCCAGCCTTCACGCCCCTGCCTACGCTGGCACGCAGGCGGCGCGAGGCGCTGGTGGGCGGCGGCGAGCTGGTGCGGCAGCTGGCAGCGGCGCTGGAGCCTGGGGGTGAGTTGAAGGAAGACTCCGCCGACCGAGGGGCGGGAGGGAGAGGGAGGAGGGCGAGCTGGTCGCGGGCAACTGCCGAGCCGGTGCGGGGTGGGCGATGGGTAGAATGAGGTGGGGAGGCGCATGCACGCGTGTGGGTTTGAGGCACGCACTCGCCAGCTTGATCGGCGGACAGCTGCCCAGCACCCGACCGACCACTCGGCCCCCGGTCCGCATCCCAACCTCGCCCCGTAACCCACATCCCGCACAGCCCTGGTGTGGGTCCAGTCGGACGTGCTGTCAACCGCCGCGTCCTTCCGCCGCCTGTTCTGGCAACACGGCGGCTTCGCGCCCAGCGCCCGCCACGCCGCCGCCACCTCTGCCACCCGCACCCGCGAGTGGCTCGGCCCCGCTGCCGCCGCCCCCGGGTCCGCCTCTCCAGGCCCCGCAAGCGAAACAGCGACAGCAGCTAGGGAGGGCGGCGCGCCCGCTGCTGTCGGTGCTGGCTCCTTAGCAACAGCGGCAGACCGGCCGCTGCCAGCAGCGCTTCTCCCGCCGCGGCAACAGCCGCAGCCACACTCGGAGCTACAGCCGCCGCAGCTACTGCCGCTGCTGCTGACGGCGGCGGACCTGGCAACGCACCAGGAGCCTTGGCTGACGGAGCAGCAGGTGGGCGGGCGGGCGCAGCACGCATGCGCGCACGTGCCCTGGGAATGCGGTGTCGTGCGGGCCTGGATCCGACGGCAGCTGGGATGCGCCAGGCCAGTTGCTGCAGTGCAGCCAGGGCGCCGCTAGAACGTCATGACTCCTGAGCCGGATCTGTTCGCTGAGTCTTTGATCTGGGCTCATACTGATGTGGATTGACCCATTCCCGTGCTGTGGTGCATGTGGCAGGTTGCGGAGGCGTCGGAGCGTCATGCGGCGGCACGCCGCCAAGCCGGCACTGGCTGTTGTAGCGCTTTAGTAGCTGAGGCGGGGCTCGCTGAGGCGTCGGAGGCGTGCAGGGCCGGCGGAGAGGGTGCGACGGGCGAGGAGGACGGCTGGTGTGACCTGCCGTGGCTGGACTCCAACCCCCTGGGCGTGCCCACAGAAAGGGAGCTGTACGTGGAGCGAGGTTCGCCGAAGCTGCAACCCCGAGGGAGTCGGGACATTTACCGGCTGCTGCTGGTGCGGCTATGACACAGAGCTGTGGCTGACACGTTGCCACTGTGTACGCATGTGATGTTGGATGTTGCGATGGTGTGGAGGTGGAGCAGGAACAGGAAGGAATGGAACGCAACTGTGGGTATGTGTGCATGGTATGTGTACATGCAATGTTGGGAGGGCTCGGGATGCTGAGCCATGTGTGCATGCCGCGTGATAACACTGACTCGCCGGCGGGTTGGAACGCTGCCCTAGTGCCCTGTATTGGTCAATCTACGTCTGCGTCTGCGGAAGCATTTTGGCAGGGACGGCATTTGGGTGTGAAGACACCGCACGACTTCGGGCTGTAGAGTGTTACACTTCCGTAGTATGTACAGTCCCCTGGAAATCTGTTGCAGCATCCGCTTGCAAGTCCAAGCTTTATTTATCCCGAATCCGACCTTCATCACAACTCTTCAGACGAAACCACAAGCCTGCGCGTGCACGGAGCGCACGACGCAAACAGCGAAAGAATGTTACGACGCCACACACCACAGGGGGCCAGGGGCCTACCCAGTCAGTCAGCGAGCCACAGGAAGCCACACCGGAGACGTGGCGCACACCACGGTGTCAAAACCAACAACATGCTTTATGAAGACTCCCCCCCCCAGTCCCCGTGTGCAAAAAACGCCCCAGAACCATCAATCATCGTACAGGCCACGTGAATGTGCCCTGTGCGCTCGCTAAAGAAGAGAGCAAAACCATTAATTTGGAACGATGTGCTATTCAGCGCCTAGCGTCCACTTGATCAATACCTCTCGCGTGCAGTCCTGCGGCCGGGAACAGCCCCGGCCCGTTGCCGACCAGCTACGCCATCCTTGCCCACCCACCAGTCGCCAACCGCGCCGCCCAAGCTCCAATGCGGGCCCACTCGCCACAGCCGTCGCTGGTTCCAACAACTCTCTCACATGTCCCTGAAGCCGCTAGCTCCTGCTGCTCCGCCGCTGCCAGGCCTGCGCCCGGCTGCAGGCGGCGCCGCAGCCAGCCGCTTAGTGGCAGCCGCAGCCGCCATCCTTGGGGTTGTGCTGGTGGTCGTGGTCGTGCGCCTCCGCGTGCGGCATGGAAGCCGGGGGCGGCGTGCCGGGCTCGAAGTGGCCGCCGGCAGCCATGTGCTTCATGCTGTGGGGTTTTGAAGAGGGCACATGGGCGGCACCCGGTCAGCACAACGCATGCTTGCACTTGGGTTTGACAACCGAACAACCCACTCGCAAGACTGCAAGCGTCTCCCGCTAGCCCACCGTAATAATCGCCACCCCGGGTTGCTTTGCGCGAGTGACTCACCGGTCGAAGCGCTCGTGCACGGCGTCGTCCAGCTCGTGGTGCAGCTTGTGCGCCACGTCGGGGTTCTTGCGCTCCAGGATCTGGAAGCGGTTCTCGTGGCTCAGCCATTCCTCCACGTCGCCCTTCAGCTTCTTGGCGTCCAGCTGGAAGCGGTGGTGCGTGGCGTCCTCCTTGACGGCGGGGTTGTAGCTGCGGGGAGGAGCGGCGAGGAGGCAGCGGGAGGCGGACAGCGTCAGAAACCGGCGACGGAACCGAGGTGGTCCGCACGTTTCAAGCAGCCACTTTCTTTTGGAAGCCACACCGCTTCACCCCAGCGCGCCGAACCGAGACTGCTCACCGGTACAGGGGCCAGTAGCCGGTCTCCACGGCCTGCTTGCTCTCGTCAATGGCGGAGCACATGCCGGAGCTGATGCCGTGCATGATGCAGGGCGCGTAGGCCAGCTGCGAAGAGGGAAAGCCGGGGGGCGGGTCGGCCAGCTGCCGTCCCTCGCGGTGCTTGCCGTGCCGCCCGAACTCGGCCAATCCCCGGCCCCGCCCTGCCCCCGGCACTCCTCCCCTCAGCCACGGCCGCCCCCGAACAGCCCCCAGCCCCCCACCCCGCCCAAACTCACCACCAGCGAGACGCCGCCGTACTTCTCGGCCTCGGCCATGGCCTTGGTGACCTGGCCGTAGTTGGCGTGCAGCGAGGTGGAGGCCACGTACACGTCGCCGTAGCTCATGGCGATGGCGCCCAGGTCCTTCTTGGGGCGCTCTTTGCCGCCCGCCGCGAACTTGGTCACCGCCGACTTGGGCGTGGCCTTGGAGCGCTGGCCGCCGGTGTTGGAGTACACCTCCGTGTCCAGCACCAGGATGTTCACCTGTGCACGTTGGGAGGCGCACAGATACGGTAGGTCGGCAGGGTTTTGAATCCCCTGATCGCCACAGGCTCTGGAACCCCACCCCAAATCCCTTGCAAGCCCTGTTATGCCGCGTGAAACCGCTCCCAATAATCAAACTCCCAACCGCCAAACAGTCACCCCCCACCCCAAACTCCTTGGTTCCCAAAGGCTCCCATGGTTGCGCGCCGCGCGTCCCCACCACCACCCCACCCCAGCACTCACGTTCTCGCCGCTGGCCAGCACGTGGTCCAGGCCACCGAAGCCGATGTCGTACGCCCAGCCGTCGCCGCCCACGATCCAGATCGAGGCCTTGTGCAGCATGTCGCGCTCGTCGTACAGCTGGGTGATCATGGGGTGCACGTCTGCAGAGCAGTCGGGCGAGCGGGCAGCCCCACGTTAGGATCAGGACCCTGGCGGCGGCACCGCAAAACACACGCACGCTTTCCCGTGCAACCCAGATCCTTCCAGCCCCGCTAACCCTGTTCCCCTTTCCTTTGCTCTGTTGTCGCTATTGTCACCTCCCCCACCCGCCTTCGCCATCCCCTTTCCCCAATGCCCGCCCTCCGCCGCTCACTCTTCTCGCGCTCCAGCAGCGGCTGCAGCTCCTTGGCCACCACGTTGGCCACCTCGGGCTCCTCGAAGTGCTCGTCCCAGCGCGTCAGCGCGTTGCGCAGGCCGAACGACAGCGGCATCTTGTCCATCTCCACCGCCAGCACCTCCTTCACGTGCTTGCGCACCGTCTTGCGGCGCTGCACGGTGCCCATGGCGATGCCCAGGCCGAACTGGGCGTTGTCCTCGAACAGCGAGTTGGCCCAGGCGGGGCCGTAGCCGTCGGCGTTGGTGGTGTAGGGGTTGGAGGGCGCGGAGCCGCCCCAGATGGAGGAGCAGCCGGTGGCGTTGGCGATGATCAGGCGGTCGCCGAACAGCTGCGTCAGCAGCTTGACGTAGGGCGTCTCGCCGCAGCCCTCGCAGGCGCCGGAGAACTCCATGAGCGGCGGCTGCAGCTGGCTGCCCTTGACGGTGGCCTTGTCCATGATGTCGGTGCGCGCGGGCAGCGTGCCCGCGAAGTCCCAGTTGGTGGCCTCCACCTCCAGCACCGAGTTGATGGGCACCGACTGCAGCGCGTTGTCGGGGCAGGCGTGCGTGCACAGGTCGCAGCCGGTGCAGTCGTAGGGCGACACCTGGATGCGGTACTTGAGGTCGCCCATGCCGGGGCCCTTGGCCTGGATGGAGTTGAAGGTGGAGGGCGCGCCCGCCAGGTCGGCGGGGCTGGCCAGCGCGGGGCGGATGGCGGCGTGCGGGCACACGAAGGCGCAGATGTTGCACTGCGTGCAGTTCTCGGCCTTCCATATGGGCACCTGTGCGGCGATGGCGCGCTTCTCGATGACGGTGGTGCCGGGCGGCACGAAGCCCTCTGGGCTGAACACCGACACCGGCAGCTTGTCGCCCTCCAGCGCCAGCATGGGCTTGGCCACCGTCTCGATGAACTCCCAGCGGCTGGTGTTGCCCTTGGAGGGCGGGTTGGGGTTGACCACGTGCGTGGGCAGGGTGGACCAGGCGGCGGGGATGTCCAGCTTCTTCAGCGCGGCCACGGCCAGGTCCACGGCCGCGTGGTTCTTGGACACCACCTCGGGGCCCTTGCGCTCGTAGGCCTTGGTGATGGACTTCTTCAGCAGCGCGATGGCCTTCTCCATGGGCAGCACGCCCGACAGGTTGAAGAACACGGTCTGCATGACCATGTTCACGTGCTTGCCCAGGCCCGACGCCTTGGCCACCGCCTGCGCGTCGATGACGTACAGCTGCGGCTTGAGCGCCGCGATCTGCCGCTTGACCTTGTCGGGCAGGTACTTGCCCAGGCTGTCGGGGTTGGTGAACACGGTGTTGAGCACCAGCACGCCGCCGGGCTTGAGGCTGGCCAGCGTGTCGTACTTGGCCATGTACGACTGGTGGTTGACGGCCAGGTAGTCGGCCTGCTGCACCAGGTAGGGCGCGGAGATCTCGCTGGGGCCGAAGCGCAGGTGCGACACCGTCACGCCGCCCGACTTGTGGGCGTCGTAGGAGAAGTAGGCCTGCGCGCTCATGCCGGCGGAGCTGGCGATGATCTTGATGGCCTCCTTGTTGGCGCCCACGGTGCCGTCGGAGCCCATGCCCCAGAACAGGCACTCGAAGGTGCCCTTGGGCAGCGTGCTGGTGCCCAGCGGCAGCCACTTGCTGTCGGGCAGGCTGCGGTGCGTGACGTCGTCAACGATGCCGACCGAGAAGTCGCGCATGGGCTTCTTGGCGTCCAGGTTCTCAAACACCGCCGCGGCGTGGCTGGGCAGGAACTCCTTGGAGGCCAGGCCAAAGCGGCCGCCCACGATGTAGCGGCGCCTGCGCACGGTGGCGGCATATCGGAGTAGAGCAAAACCGTCAGTTTCGCGGCCCCCGCAATTATTCCGGCCAATCCACCCAATGCCGTTCCTTGCACGCACTCGCGCGCCTCCACACAATCCCGGCCTAGCCCGGCTCCCTCCATCCCTCCCTCGCCCCTCCAGCTGCAAAAACTCACGGCAGCGCGGGGTCGGCCATCTCCGCCTCGTGCAGCGTCATGGAGATCTGCTGGTACAGCGGCTCGCCGCCGGAGCCGGACTCCTTGGTGCGGTCCAGCACGCACACCTTGCGCACGGTGGCGGGGATCTGCTCCAGCAGCACCTTGCTGTTCCAGGGGCGGTACAGGCGCACCTGCGGCGGCGTGCAGCAAAAGGGGGGCCCAGAAAACCGTCAGAAACCCGCCGAAAGCACGTCGAGGGACGGGCGCGCCGCGCAATGCGTGGGCTGCGGGTGGTGCGCGTCCCAGAGCCGAACCGTTTGCACCTCCCGCGCTTTGCACCGCCCGACCCAGATTCCACGCCCTCGCCCGGCCCTCTCACCTTGAGCACGCCGACCTTCTTGCCCTGCGCGTTCAGGTAGTGCACCGCCTCCTCCACGGCGCCGGAGCCGGAGCCCATCAGGATGATGACCTTGTCCGCGTCGGGGGCGCCCACGTACTCGTACGGCTTGTACACGCGGCCGGTGACAGCGGACACCTGCGTTCGTAGAAAGCGGCCCGGCATGTCGTTTGAGCGCGGCTCGACCCTGCAAATCTGGAAACGTTGCAAATCCGCTCTGCTACTGCCTGCAAACTCCACACCCTTATTCCGCCCTTGACCCGCTCCTGACCGCGAATCCCGCCCCCAACCGCTCCTCTTTGCCTCCCGCCTGGCTCCCTCCCCTGGCCTTCGCCTTTGTTCCCTGCTCTGCCCTGCGCTCACCTCCTCCATGGCGGCGACCACGTGGTCGTAGGCGCGGTCGTAGAAGGGGTTGGCGGCCTCGGCGCACTGGAAGTACACGTCGGGGCCCTGCGCCGTGCCGCGCTGGTGCGGGTGCGTGGGGTTCAGCGCGCGCGCGCGGTGGTGCTTGATGGCGTCCTGGTAGATGGGCTTGGCCAGGATGGACTTGATGGCCTCGTTGTCAATCAGGTTGATGGTGTTGATCTCGTGGCTGGTGCGGAAGCCGTCGAAGAAGTGCAGGAAGGGCACCGAGGCGCGCAGCGTGGCCAGGTGCGACACCAGCGCCAGGTCGTGCGCCTCCTGCACGCTGTGGCTGCACAGCATGGCCCAGCCGGTCTGCGCGCAGCGGGGTGGATAGGGAGGAGGAGGGTGGTGCGGCGCGCACAAAGCGGGTGGTCAGCGTCCCGCGTGCCTTTGCCGAGGAAGTGGGTCAGGGTGCGCCCGCACCGGCTCCTTGCGGGCAGGCCTTGCAAGGCTTGCAGTCTTTGTTCCGACCCAGTTTGCCTTCTCCCTCTTGGCGGATGACGAACCCATTTTCGCGCGCCCCGGCTCACCTGGCGGACGGCCATGACGTCCTGGTGGTCGCCAAAGATGGACAGCGCGTGCTTGGCCAGCGCGCGGGCAGTCACGTGCAGCACGCAGGGCGTGAGCTCGCCCGCAATCTTGTACATATTGGGGACCATCAGCAGCAGGCCCTGGGAGCAGGTGAAGGTGGTGGCCAGCGCGCCGGCGGCCAGCGCGCCGTGCAGGGCGCCGGCGGCGCCGGTCTCGGACTCCATCTCGGTCACGGACATGACGTTGTTGAAGACGTTGGTGCGGCCCTCGGACGCCCACTGGTCGACCATCTCGCCCATGTTGGTGGCGGGGGTGATGGGGTAGATGAAGGACACGTCGGACACGGCGTAGGCGATGTTCGCGGTGGCCTCGTTACCGTCCATGGGCGCCTGCCGGGTGGACATGAGAGGAGATCGGGAGGGAGGGAAGCGGGTCCGGGTCAAGGGCGGCTGCGCAGGTTGGCCCGTTCAGGGAGCGCCGCAGTGCAGAGTGCAGTCTGCAGACATGGGGGCAGTCATTCCGCAACAAGCGCAAGGCACGGCAAGGCACAGCAGCAGACACGTGGGCGGCAGGCCAGAAGGCCGGGATGCAAGCTCACCATCTTACGGCCGGGCTTGCCCGCGCCGCTGACGGGCACGGGGGAGGGGAAGGGTACCACGTTGCCAGAGGTCTGGGCGGCGGCGGACGAGGTCTTGTAGTCACCGGGGGCAGCGGCGGTGCCGGCGCCGGGGGCCTCCGGGGGAGTGGCCAAAACGGTGACCGCGCGCTTGGTGTTGGCAACGCGGCTGCAGAGGGACAAGGGTGGGGCGCGGGAGGGAGGGTCAGATAGGGCAGCCCAAGAAGCCCAAGAGCTGAGACGCAGGTGGCGCGGGTGTTGTGCCCTTTGGCGCCTTCCAAGCTGGCCCTGCAATGCCGCGCGATCAGTCCTAAATCATGAACATATCGCTGTGATGGATATGAGCTGGCTGGCAACACGCGCGAGGCGTCTTACGACACTTGTTCGAAACGACATGCCGACGCGACAGGGCCGAAAGCCAGTCACGCTGGGTTGCTGAAATACTCGTGCGGACACGCAACTCATAGTGCTGCAGGGCAAACCAAGAAGCAGCGCAACTTACCCAGCAGCGGGGACCAGCGCCCGGGCGACTTGGCCCTGGCGACAGGTCTTGCCCGCAACGGGGGCCTTGAGGTGGGCCTCCATCTCTTGGGCGCTTGTCCTTGAGGCGACCCTGCGCAGCGGGGCGAAAAGCGGTTGCGACGGTCAGGGGAGCAATTGCTGCCAAAAGCGTAACAGTACAAGGTTAAAGCGCGCGAGGTTGCGGCCGCGCCACGCTCCGGCTAGTTCAAGTATGCGCGCTCATAAGCTACAAGAAGCATTTCGGCGCGGTTCGCAGGTGTTGCACAACATGCCAGGATCCGCGACCAACTCGCGAGCGGCTGTGATGCAGGGCTCACCTCTGCGGGTGTGTCGTAAGAAGTTACTCGAGCTCAAGCTTGCGGTAGATAAGTCTCCTCGAGCAAGGGCAAGCCGTCTCGCGAGTGTCGGAGCACCAATTCAATATTCTGCGCCCTAGGCTTCTAATTCTCTTCGTGTGTGTGGCGTTTTCTGTCTCTATATGTTTAAGCTCAGGGCTTGGAATGCTGAGCACTTGGAGAGCGCAGCTCTAAATAGCGCGATTGGCGCCCGGCCCCGATTGCAATACGACTCCGGCACTCCGCCATGCCCCCGCGGATTTACGCTGCCACGCACGATTCCGACTACATGTTGGGGATGGTTTAACCTTTCCCTATCCCAAGCACTTATTTGCCGCGTTTCGGAGGGCTTCCGGAGAGCTCCCGCGGGCATCGTTGACGGAAAGGCGCAAGCCCGTGCGACGGACAACCACCGTCAATTGCACCCAAAATAACAACATCTATGCACCAAGCAACGGGAGGGACCTAAAACGTGGCGTGCCGGGGGCGGCCTGCGGAAAGCGGAAAAAGTGCACCTTCACGACAGAGTCGAAGACAGCCGAAGCCGGCTGCACGAGCGCGCGCGGAGAGACTCTAGGTTAGGCCACCAGCGGTGCAGGGGAACAGATTGGATGCATGTATATGGCTTTACGAACCGGGAGGTCTAGAGTCTTGGAACCAACGGGCGTCGGGGGGCGTGTCGCACCACGCCGCGAGCTGCACGCGCGCTTACCCCTGCCTGAGCCCCCCCTCCCCGCGCACTTAGGCCCCTACTTACGGCCACCGCAAGCAATAAATCATGCGTAGCCCATGGGTGGGCGCAGTCAGTCAGGGGGCCCGAGTACGGAGCACGTCACTGCGGCCTGCGGCGGCATGCCGCCGCGACTCCACGCTTGTTTGCGCAAGCCATCGTCTGAGCCTTTACTCTCTGTGTCACTTGCACTGGAGACGGGGGCCGCGCCAGGTTTACTGCGTGTCGTAATGGGTCGGGACTCTGGAGTCCGCAGCATCCTTGATTCCTTGGGCACGCGGGCGCGTCACGTTGTTTGGCTCTGAAGAAGTGCAGCGGACCAGGACGTGCCCACTATGTACGGCCAATGAGGTGGAGGATGAGCACCACGTCCTGATGCAATGTGCTGCCTACACCGAGTTACGGGCGTGCAGTGGCCTAGACTTTAGCCTAAGCATGCGCGAAGTGATGCTGAAATCTGAGCCTGTCAAGTTAGCTGCATTACTCACTTATGCCTGGCGTGCCTGGTTTTGCGTCTGGTGCTGTAGACCGCGCTTTGTGCACTGACACGGTTCGCTACACTTTGCGGGGCTTTGGCGGGCTTATGCTTGGCTTCGACTTGCGAGGTTAGCAGCTGAGACATGGACCTAATGCACGTGTTGGTGGAAGGTCGGCAGACAGCTGGGGGGAGGGTGGTTTCCCTTCGGGCCGGAGATGGTCCCTCCCGACCTGGGTGCGGGGCACCCTTGCTTGATCGGACTGTCCCTTCTTTGTAATGTCGCATTCATTACTCAGCTCCATCTGGGAGCATAGAAGTAGGGAAGTCACCCTTGCAAGGGGAGAACAATAAATAGGACAATCATGCACTGGCGTTATAAGGGTCACCCCGGGCCGGGCCTCCGGTTTACACGCAGCAGGAAGGCACGCCAGAATGTGCGCACCACTCTGTAACCACACACACACGTCCTCTCCTCGTAGGCACACACACGTCCTCTCCTCCCAGGCACGTACGGTTCGCGGTGATTGGCAAGCAACATAAACGGAATCTCATCTAAAGCTTATGCTGTGCAACCGGTATGAATGCTCTACCATGGTCGTGCATGGTCAGCGGTGCGGACCCTAGTGCACTTAGCCCCATCCAATGCTCCACTTAGTCCCTTCCACCCGCCCCGAAGTCCGACGCTGCCACCTTATCTATATCACCGCCACGGCACTACCTCGAGCGCTGCCAATACGGCACTTCACCTTCACCAATCAGCAAGTCGATCCATGAAGTGGGCGTGCAGCTGGGGTTGGGCGCCGGCGTAACGGCATTAGTGGGGGCGGATGCATGCTTGGGCAGGTGACCTCAATCCTGCTAGGCCCAAACTGACCCAAACCGGCCAAGTCCCCAGGGGCTACACAACGCCATTCAAAGTAGCCTCGTAGCCCGCTTGCAAAAAAGCCCTTTCGCCCAAAGGTGCTACCGGCGCCTCAAAGTTGGGGCAGACTGGGCGTGGCACCGGGTGCGTGGCCGGATGGCGCGGTCGGATGGCGCGATTCGCGATGCGCAGCGCGGCTAATGGCGCAATTTCCATGCCCAACACAACATTCCTCTGCTAGCTTACATGGCATAAGGGCATAGCACCACCCACCACACAAACCACACAAACTTTGCGACGTCTTCCACTTTGCGACGTCTGTGCAGCCCACTCGCGTCACCCGCGCGGAACGCGTCCAAACCCCATAAATTTTTGCGTTTCCAGCGTCAGATGAGCGGCCCAAGGATCGTATGAGAGCTTGCTGCACACGTTTGTATGGGGACAGAGCGTGCGCTGTACGTCAGAAAGTCTGGCTCGATACCGTAGATGGGAATGCGTTGGATACTGAAAGGGTGCGGAAGGGTGTCAACTAACTAAATCGAGATGCGTCTTACAGCGGAAGTCTTGCGTGAACGGGCTGAACTGCGTGGTAAGAGAAGGCCACGCCAGAGGGATGGGGGACAGGGAGAAAGGTGGTGCTGAATCGGGGCACACACACACAGCCAGCACGGGCACTTGGCTCGCTCACTGCTGTCTTCGCTCGCCGTGCTGGGAGCGGGCACTAGATGGCAGCTGACGTGGTTGCAGCTGCAGGGGCGCGGACTGCTCTTGGTCCGGTGGGCTGGTTCCTGCAGGGTCTTAGGCTCAGAGCTGCCCTGTTGCAGACGGCTGGCCAGCTGCCGTGGGGGCGCACACAGCGCAGGAAAGGGGCCCCAACTAGTAGGGGCAGGGGAGTGCGGGCAGGTTCATCAACACACAGATTACAAGGGCCGGAGGCCCGTTAGGGCAAGTTCGAGCAGCCAAGTGCAAGCACAATAATACGTGTTGGGAAGTATTGAAAGCGTTAACCAGTCAACCAAGTGTTCGCCGTCGTGTAGGCGCGGCGTGGCTCTGGGTCTGCTAACCGCCGGAAAGGGTCGGCCTTTTATACTGACGGTAGGCCCGCCCCGTACACTGCTGTCGAAGTTCCCAGGTAACCCCGCCCGACGGGGGCTGCGGCTACGAACCAAACTTCGACTCAGTTGCTGGCTTCGACCCGCCGCCGCTAACGCAGGGACGCTAGCAACGCTTGCACGCGGCAAGCGCACCCACAAGCGCGCCCAATTTTCACAAGCATAAACAATACATCTGTAGCACATTATAATTTATTGAATTCTTTGCGGCCTCGCGCGGGCCAACCGCCGTGATCGCTGAGGCACGCGCGCCGCTCGCCGACACCCACCATCCACTCGCCACGGGCACACCCCGCGCCCTCATACCCCCAGTTTGGTCGGCTCGCGAGCACGGCCTGATCTTTTGCGGTCTTTTAGGAATGCCTTATTACTGTTGTGCGCACGCTCTGTCCCCATACAAACGTGTGCAGCAAGCTCTCATACGATCCTTGGGCCGCTCATCTGACGCTGGAAACGCAAAAATTTATGGGGTTTGGACGCGTTCCGCGCGGGTGACGCGAGTGGGCTGCACAGCAGGGCTGCAGCCCCGATGGAAGGGAGGGGCGGGCATTACGTGCCAGGGCACCTAAGGCACCTGGGCACCTGGGCTGCTGGGAGTTGTTGGGAGCTGCTGGGAGTTGATGTAGCATAGTCGAACAAGCCCAGTCTTGCTGCTGCACAGAAAAGTGTTTCGCAGGCGTTATAAGGCCCCCCCCCCCGGCCGGGGCATCGGTTTCTAGGAAGACAGGCAAGCACGTCTGCACCACCTTGTAACAACCAACCACCAATCCAGATCGGTTTCTCTGCGCCCACGCTGGCCGCTGGAGCAAATGGGTCGCCTGCCTCTCATCACTACAATCACTCGCATGTGGGCATCGGAAAGCTGACGTATTTACAATCGGCATGTGGCGCAGTGAGATCGCCATCCCGGCCTAGGCACCGTGGGTCCAATCGCGCGCGGGCCCAATACCCGTCGCACTTGAGTTGGTGCAAGCTGCGCCTGCACAGCCACGTCAGCGAAGTGCTTTCGAAACGTCCTACACGCCCACACACACACCACGCCAGCCGCATTTGCTGCACACGCCACGCGGTACTCGGCGCCGCCGAGCACTGGCTCCCGCCGCAGGCTGCCCGCTCCGCCGTCCCGTGTGTCCCGGCACCACACATGCTGTGTCCCAGACTCCCAGCACCATACCGGTACATGCAGTTATGCAGTGTCCCAGCATCGTGCAGTCCCGGATCGCCGCTACGGCCGCCAGCGCCCCGCCGCCGCCCACGCCGCCGTACACGCGCCCGCCACCTGCTCGTACCGCTCGCCGTACATGCTCGTCCCGTTGCCGTGCTCGAACGCGGCCATGGCGGAATCGAACAGGGCGGCCCAGGAGCCGGGCTGCGGCCGCGAGTGCCACTGCGCGGGGTTGGGGGCGGAGCAGGCCATGTCAGTCCCAGGTTATGAATGCGACATTACAAAGAAGGGACAGTCCGACCAAGCAAGGGTGCCCCGCACCCAGGTCGGGAGGGACCATCTCCGGCCCGAAGGGAAACCACCCTCCCCCCAGGTTATGCCGGCCGTTTGGGGACGGCAATGTTTCCGGAAATAGAACAAACGGGCGGGGTTTGGGGGTGGCGATACGCAAGCGCGCGGCTTGGAGGAGGGTGGCTGGTAAAGGTGGCAAGCGGTTTGCTACGCAGCTAGGCTCGGAGCCCAGTAGATGTACGGGCGGCCACGTCACTGATGCCGCCCCCGAAACCCACACACCGTAGTCAAAACCACCAGCCCCACTGCCCCAGCCCCTGCCCCCCTGCCCTAGCCCCACTGCCCCAGCCCCAGCCGTCGCACCCGGCAGCACCACCAGCCCCAGCCCCAGCCCCGCACCTGGTTGTGCCAGTGGTAGGCCAGCAGGCCGCCCCCGCCGAAGTCCTGCACGGTGGAGCCCGGGCGGGGGTACAGCCCCCCCGAGCCCGCCGCCACCGCCGCCGCTGCTGCCGCCGCCGCCGCCGCGGCGCCAGCTTCCCCATGGCGCTGCTGCTCCTGCCGTTGCTGGCGCCGCCGCCGCCGCACCCCCGCTGACGTGTCGTTTGGGGGCGCCCGGAAAAAAGACTCGTACACTGGGGGCCATGCGGTGCGTCATGATCATGTCATGAATACAGCCAACATTGCGCAACAAATACATCCGGGTTGTCGCGTGCTAAGTCCAAGTCTGCATCAACTGATGTTGCAAATGACATGGCGTGCGATGCGGCGCCTGCTGCTGCGGTGGAATGCTGAATGCCGCAGCAGGAGGAGGCTGCAGCGCGCTCCGCGTCCGCGCTGAGGCGTACGCCTCTAACCCTGAGGGGCATGTCATGCTCTGCAGGAGTGGTGGCCACCTGAGAGGTGTGTCGGTGTGCCCTGTCCGCTGCCGCGCCGCTGCACGCCACGCTCACCTGGAAGCCCCTCCCAGCCCCCGGGCGTGAAGCCGTCGTGCTGGAGCCACGACACGTCGAACAGCTGCAGCGGGTTGGGTGGGGTGTGGGGTGGGGTGGGGTGGGGTGTGGGGTGGTGTGGGCAGAAGGCAGAGGCAAAGGAGCAGGTGAGAAGAACTAGAAGCACGCACACGGTACGTGCACGCTACTGAACAACAACAACGGGGCTCACGAGCCAGTGGCAGACCGGCACGCGTGCTAGCATGGCAAGTCAACCAAATGCTCCCTCGCGCAAGGAAATCGGCGGCCGCCCGCACCCACCTGGGCCGGGAAGACCATCAGCCAGCTGTCGTTGAAGGCGGTGGTGGCGTCCGGCTGCGGGCGGTGTACGGGTGCGCGGGTGGGCGGTGTGCAGGCGGTGTGCAGGTGGGCGGGTGGGCGGCCCAACGCAGTGAATGGGCCAGCCACGTGCAAGTGTGCGTGGCCGCGCCGCCGCGCCCCGGGCAAGGCAAGTCCGCAGGTGCTCACCCGCGTCCTGCCGGCACTGTCTGGCTCGGCACGGGCGGCTCCCTTGTCCCTACCCAACGCGCGCTCTCACCTGGGGACACATGCGCCGCGGGTGGAAGGCCGCCGCCCAGCCCCGGCTGAGGTGGTGCAGCGGCCGTGCCGCCGCCGCCGCCGCTGCCGCAGCCGCGGCCGCGTCATCACCACCACCACCCGCACCGAATCCTTCTTCGTCATCTATCTGCAGCGCCCTGCCCCGCCGCCTCCGCCTGCGCCTGTGCTCCGGCTGCCCCTGCCCCTGCCCTTCTTCCCCCGGCTCTGCGGCCTCCCCCTCGTCCTCTCCTGCTCCTCCACTTGCTGCTCCATCTCCACCTGCACCCGCGCCTGCACCCGCGCCTGCACCCGCGCCTGCGCCTCCGCCTCCGCCTGTGCTCGCACCTCCACCCACTCCACCTGCACCAACCGCGCCACCCCTCGGCGCGAACGCCCTCGCCGCCGCCGCCCGGACGGCGGCGCCCAGCACGGCGCTGCCGCGGCGGCCGTGCATGAGCGCGGTGTTGCAGTGCAGCTGCGCCGACCAGCGATAGGCCCAGTCGGCGTGCCGCAGCGGCCGCAGGTCCCGCAGCAGCAGCACCTGCGCGGCGGCGGCGGCGCAGAAGGGGAGTGAGTGCCCAGTAGGCTGTGCAGACCGCGGTAGCGGGAGTGTTGCACGTGTGTTGGACAACACATGGCAGTGTTGCACGTTTGTGTGTGCGTGCGTGTGTGGCAGCATGCATCAGTGTCCGGCGCGTGGCGGCCGCCGGGAGGGAAACAGCGGGTCGGTCCTTGCGCCCATGCGCCCGTGCGCGCAGTCTTGCAAATTGCAGCACAGCCTCTCCCCCCCCCCCGCCCCCGCCCCCGCCCCCGCCCCCACCCCCGCCCCCGCCCCCGCCCCCGCCCCCGCCCCCAACCCCAACCCCAACCCTAACCCTAACCCGCACCCACATCGGCATCCATGTACACGCCGCCGTACAGGTACAGCAGCAGGAACCGCGCGGCATCGCTGCCGCCGCGCCCGCCGCCGCTGATGCTCGCGGCGGCGGCGCCGCTGCCGCCCGCCGCCTGCTGGCGGCGCGCTCTGGCCCGGGCGCGGGCGAACAGCCGCCACAGCACGCCGTGCAAGGGTTCGGCGGCGGCGGCGGCGGCGGCATGCAGCGAGGGCGGCAGGAGGGCGGCCGGCAGAAGGGAGAGCAGCTGCGGCAGGCTGGCGTAGCGTGGGGCGGGGTTGGGGTTGGGGTGCGTTTGGGTTGAGATGGATGGGGGTGGGGTGCGGCGGGGGCAGGCAGCGCTTTGGGCCAGCGAATTTCGCCACCGCATTGCGCCATTGCTTCAATGCAAAGCCGTCAGCATGACCTGCCCCCGGTGACGCCGCGCGGCGCTCACTCGTACAGCTTGAAGCGGATGCAGGAGCAGTTGAGCGCCCGCGGCAGCCGGCCGCGCCCCGATCGCCGGTTGACCTGCGCACGGCGCGAGCAGCGGCGGCGCAGGATAAAAAACGGTACACGCAGGAGCTGCAGCAACAGCCCCTGCCCCCTGCTACTGCCCCTGCCGCTGCTACTGCCCCTGCTCCTGCACTCACCAGTTGGAAGGCCAGGTCCATGTCCGGATCCAGATCCTCACTGGCGTACAGCGCCCTGCCGCCGCCGCCGTACCTACTACTACTGCTGCCTGTGCTACTGCCAATGCCGCTACTGCCGCTGCCGCCCGCCGCCAGATGCGGATAGGGGTCCAGCCACACCCATAGCTCTGCCGGCTCCTCCGGCGGCGCCGGCGGGGGCTCCGACTGTGGATCCGGCTGCGCCTGCGGCTGCCCTAATTGCCTGCGCCCGCGGCGGCTATACCGGCGGCGCTGCCTGCCGCCACTGCTGCGGCCTGCGGCGGCGGCTGTTTCGTTGCCGGCCTCTGGCCCGGTATTGCTACTGCCGGCTGCTGCCGGCGCCGGCGCCACTTGCGTGAACAGGAATGAGCGGATGGAGAGCTGTGTGTGTGTGGGGGGGATGAGTGAGTGAGTGAGGTGGGAGGTGGCGATGAGGAGTAGTCAAGACGGACATGCGGTAAGGGGCCGGTGGCTCGCCTTGCGTGTGCGCGTGTCCCGGCTCCGGCGCCCCATGTGCTCGTTTACATAGTAGTAGGCCGCTTAGTGGGCGGTGGGTGCTGGCGCTGCTGGCCCAAGCATACCGCGCACTGGACCACTTGGCTTCCCCCTCCCCTTCCCCACCCCTGCCGGTCCGCCACCCACGCAACCTCCCCTCCTTCGCCAGACCGCCCCTGCGGCCGCCCCCTCACCAGCATCGCCTCAGTGAAGGGGCCGCTCCAGAACATGTGGAACAGCAGACGGCTGGAGACCCGCGGCTGCAAGCTGGGGAGGTAGAATGCCTCCGTTGCGAGGTAGCGGGCACACGCCGGCGCGCCCGCATAGCTACTCGCGTTGTTGACATACTCGCAGTGCCGCGCGATAGCGGCTGGGTCCACAGTCCAGCTGCTGTTCCGCCGCTGCAGAGCCGCCGCAGCCAAGTCGCTGCTGCCAACGAGAGCGAGAACAAGCAAGACCAGACTTGCCATGCACCGGTGCAGCCCTTCGCGTGTTGGAGAGCAGCTGTGTTGCAATGGTAAGGGCACCATGTATTACAGGTCACCATCATGCACTCTGAATTTGTGAAGATAACTTGAAGGCGCAATTCGGTGCCTCCATGTCAGCTCGCGAACCCACGCAACAAGCTTTAACGGCATGAATATGAATGTGTATGAATTGCGCAAAATTGTCTAATTGCCTATCCGGTCCAAGTCTGCGCGGAGTTATCAGGCACAAATGGCGAAGTCTGCCCATGCTCCCGGGGCCTCGGAGCCCCCACTCGGGCCCCCACCGCCGCGCCTTTTTCCCTCCATTGTTGCGCTCAACGCCCTCGATGGGCCCCGACGTCTTTTCAACTGGCCCTACAGTCGTGCCTACAGCAGCACCGTGACTCGGCCGGTGGGCTGGCCCTGCGCTGCCGCCTCCCAGTCCGCCGCGGTCCGCTCCTGCAAGCACACACGTCGCCAGGGGCATGTGCAGGGGCATCCGCAGGGGCGCCCGTCAGCGCACACGTCGTCATGCACATCGGCACATGCACATCGGCACATGCACATCGGCACATGCACATCGGCACATGCACATCGGCACATACGCGCACGTACGGCGGCCTCTCCGTAGAGGAAACGTTCCCCACCTGCCCCACCTGCCCCCAACCCACCCGCGCCACCCGCCCCACCCACGCCGCCCCCACCTGCGCGACCATGACGGAGATGGAGGAGGAGGCGGTGCCGATGAAGACGTCAGCGCCCGCACACACCTGGTGGCGGTGGCGGTGGGGTGGGGAACTGGGGATGTTTACATTGTAAGTGGGAACGTGGTGGGGGTGCGACAATACGCAATGTGTAAAATGCAATTGCAACGGTACATGCGCCGGGCTGCGCACACATCCCGGTCGCTGCACGCGCGCACACCCTCATACGGTATCCACACTCGCACGCACACACGTGCCGTACCTGCTGCTCCACCAGGGAGAGCAGGCTCGTGGACGCCAGCTGCGGGAGGGAGGGAAGAAGGGCCAGGGAAGAAGCGAGGGCGGATAAAAGGCGGCGTAACGCACAAACGATCGCTGACACAAACGTCGACTTCCCCTGCCCCCTCTCGCAGGGGACGCACACTCCAGGGACCACCGCCGCCAGCATCAATACCACCACCGCCGCCACCACCGCCACCACCAGCGCTCACGTGGTGCCGCAGCTCGCCCGGCAGGTCGGCCACATCTATGAAGAACACGCGCGGCAGCGGCAGCGCCGGCCCCGGCCGCTGCGACAGCTTGGCACCCTGGAGGGCCGCCTCCTCCGCCTCCTCCTCCCCCTCCAGTTCCTCCCCCTCATCCGTCGCCGCCGCCGCCGTCGACGTCGTTGTGCCGGCCGCTACGTCGCTGGCCTCTGCGCTGCCGGCCGCCCGCTCCTCCTCGCCCTCGCTCCCGCCGTCCGCTGCTGCACCACCCCCTGCTGCGGCTGCGCGCGTCTGCCTCAGCGCCGCCGCCAGCCTCCTGCTGCCGCTGCTACTGCCAGCCCCGGCGCCAGCGCCAGCGCCACCGCCAGCACCAGCGGCTTCGTCAGTGTCGCCAGTCTGGTCCGGGCCTGACGCATCCGCCTCCGCCGCCGCCCACAGCCGCCGCAGCTCCCGCCTGGCGACATCCCGCACGCGCGGGTGCGACATGACGAACAGCCCCACCGGCCCACCGCCCGTCGCGCCGCCCGCCGCGCCGCCCGCCGCGCGAGCCGCCGCCGCCGCCGCCGCTATGTGCCTGCGCACCAGCGGCACCATCTGCTCCAGCAGCCGCGGGTTGCGGCACACCTGGGGAGGTGGGGTGTGGGAGCAAGCGAGCGGTTTTCCATTAATTGTGTGGGGTGGGGTGGGTTGTGAAGGGATGAGAGCGATGAAGAGAAACATCATATGGGGGCTAGAGGCACACGGGGGGAAGGCTCGTGATCCGACAGGCCCGCTGCGGCTCTGCCATGTGCGCGTGTACGTGTGCGTGTGCCTCTCTCTCTCAATCTTGACCCTCTCACTCACTCACTCTCTCTCTCTCTCTCTTCGCACTCTCGCACTTCAGCCACCGTATTCACCGCTGCCCACCACTGTCCGCCCCCCACCCCCACCACTCCGCCGCACCTTCCTGGCCGCCCCCAGGTCGAAGCGGCTCATGTTGACAAAGTAGTCCATGCAGCTGTCCGGGTACGGCCGTACATGCAGGGCCACGTAGTACGGCAGAGGCGGCGGCGGTGCGACCGGCCCCGCTGCCGTACTGCCGCCGCCGCCTTCTAATGCCGTACTGCCGCCGCCACCCCCGAGCAGAGCCGCTGCCACGAAGTCGCGGGCGGTGGCGGCGACCAGGTCGGAGCGCGCCAGGTGCAGCGACACCTGCGGCGGCGGCAGCGGAGTTAGGCAGGTGGGTGTGTACGTGGGTGGGTGGGTGGGTGTACGGGGTTGATCGCTTCTGCCCTCTATCACATACACACAAACGCACAAACACACTTGCCCCGCCGCCCCCACCCCCCGCCCTGCCGCGCCGCGCCACCCACCCGGTGGAAGGCGCGGGCGCAGGGGCTGGTGTCGTTGGCGAAGGGGCGGTAGGAGCTGCGCGCTGGCGGCACCACCCGCCGATACGCGAACAGCGCCGACGAGCGAGACCAGCTGACACTGCCACTGCTACTGCTGCTGCTGCTGCTACTGCTACTGCTACTGCCGTCGGCGCCGTTGCCGGAGGATGGCGCGACCGCGTCGAGGGTGCTCCGCAGCCAGGCGAGCCCCTTGGCGTCGCACCTGTGTGTTTTGCAGAACACGGAACAAAGCCCGCGAGTAGAGCAACATGGGCGGGGATGCGGACAGAGCTTCTACCGTAGTGCAGGTGTGCAAGTGGGAGAGGTACGGGCGTGACTGTGAGATAAAGGGAGGGGAGCAAGATAGGGAGGGGGGAGGCTCGGGGTGTGCGGCGCACCTGAACGCATGGTTCCGCAGCGTCTTGGCGCTCTTGGGCACCGCCAGGAGGCCGGAGGAGCTGGCCTGTCCCGGTGGAGGAGCAGGTGAAGGTGAAGGAGGTGACGTTTCGTGCGCACGCCCCCCCCCCTCAGGGGCATTCCATTCATCTATCTTTTCAAGTCTCCACGTTACGGTGACATGCACTTTCCGCCGGCACAAACACACGGGACGGACACGCGCGAGGCCCGTACACATGAGGCCCCACGCGTGCACATGAGGCACACACACACGTGCCGCCCCTGCACGGCCCCACCTTTGACAACGTGTTGCTAAAGCCCGACAGCGGGCTGAGCGCCACAACCCCGTCCACCTCGAACGGCGGTTCGGCCGCAGCAGCGCTACTGCCGCCGCTGCCGCTGCTGCTACTGCCGCTTCTACTGCTGCTACTGCCGTCCGCCGGCCCCTGCTGCTGCTGCCGCCGCGTTTGCTGCAGCGCCACGACCTCCTCCCAGCCCAGCACCCGCACCACGGGTGCCAGCGACTCCCTGCGGCGCGGCGCGGCGCAGGCGGGTGAGGAGGGTTGCAGGTCACAGGGGAGCAGTCCACCCCACACACACAACAGCATGTACCGCAAAATGCACCCATTGACGCCCACCCCGGCCGCCCCACCCCGTCAGCGCCGGGCCCACGCACGCACCGATTGAACACCAGGTCAAAGGGAATGACGGGCGCCGCCAGCGCCCCTGCTGGCCCCGCGCCCGCCGCGCCGCTGCCAGCACCACCACCACCAGCACCACCAGCACCACCAGCCAGCCCGCCGGCCGCTGCTGCCGCCGCCCGCTCCGCCGCCGCCACCTCGGAGCTGTGGGGCCAGAAACCAAAGGTGACCACGGTCCAATTCAACACGGCCGCCAGCGCCAGAGCCTCCTTGAGCGCCAGGACCTGCGGGGTGTGTGTGTGTGGGGGGGTGCATACCAGCCCAAGCTAAACCAACCGAACGAGGGGGGACGGCAGGTGAGGGTTGGGATTGTGCACACCTGCCCAAGCTAGGGTGGACCTTAGGTAGGGAGATAGCGGTCGGCAGCCGTCGGAGCGCGGCAGCCCGTGCATGCAAAACGGCCCGCCGAGTGAGTGGATGGGGTTGGATCGGGTGGCGGGGCCATGCGGTCTCATGCACATGGAGCCTACTAGCTGCGCTGCATGAGCCCCATCTACTCGCACACTCCTGCATACCACACCCTACATGTTTACCCATGCGCCATTGCATGACTCATGCCGTCATGCGGGCCCGGGAACACACACCTGGTTGCTGAGGCCGTACGGCAGCAGCGGGACCAGCAGCGGCGGGGCCGCCGCGAGGTCGTCCGCGGTCGCCGCCGACGTGGCGCCCAGCCGCCGGCGCCGCCCAGCCGGCGCGGCCTCCGAGCCCACAAGCTGCGGGTCAGAAGCCATTGCTGAGGCGGAAGCCGCGAGCGCTGGTGCGGCGGCCCTCGCTCCAACCACCGCAGCCGCAGCCTGTGGGGTCGAGAGGGGGCAATGTCAAGCGTCGTGGCTGTGCGGCGGGTGCCGAGTGGGGAGGGCGCAGCATCCGCAGCCCGACGCCAGAACCCCAGGAACCGTTCTGGCAGTATATTGATTGTTTTTTACCAACCTGGTGGGCTGGCGCACCCAGCGCGGAGAAGCTGTCCACGCCAGAAGCACGCTTGTTGCGCAATTGTGCCAGAGCATGATTGCGACTCAAATAACTACAAATTATAATCAACATGAAGGACGACACAAGACATCGCGACATTGTTTGCGCATTTCAGTCGCGATGCTGCGCGCCGGACTCCTTCACACAGAATGCGTTTACGTTTATAAATTAACTAAGTGGGAAGCAAGGGGCGGCATTTGGTGCACGCGTCGTTCCGCATCGATGCAAGCGCACACGCTCGGCTCATCTCACGGCCGCTTGGGCCGCTCTCCCGCCCCTGCACCTGCTGATTCGGCTTGCAGCACTGGCAGCAGGGCCGGTGGTCGACTGGCGGCATTAGCACTGTTAGCACTGTAAGCGTCACGCCCACGCCCACGAGCACCCCGGCGTCAGGACATGCGGCGACGTACGGCACCTGGTCGAGTGGTCGGCTTGTCCCTTGTCTGTTACACTGCCTCAAGCGATAGCCCCTGCCGCCCCCCATGCCGCTGCCGCCGGCCGGGCCAGCATCTTCTCTTCTCTTACTGTTGTTGCACAAGATTTCTCATCTCCCCTGTTAAATCCGCAGGCGTCAGGACGCAAGGCGCCGCGGAGAAACGCCCGGCCTCCTTGCTGTCCGTCATGCGCGCCAAACCACGCCCGCCTGCTGCTACTGCTGCCATGTGGTAACCACTTTCCGTCGTCGGATCAACTGCAATCAATCTAAAAACCAGTTAGAGGCAGCGTTCGTACCGGTAACCAACGCGGATCAACGTGGACCAGGCGTGCCTGCCCACCATGCCACCAGGCCGATCACCCAACCGATCCAACAACCATCCGTGCATCAGTACACCAGACCAACCATCCGCACTGCATTGCATACAATGCGATGCGTTCTCCAACCCACCAGAGACAGGCTGCATGCACACATCGCAGGCACCACACCGATGGCGGCATGCCATGCCACCGCGGCCTGGCATGCCCACGTGACGCACACGCACACACACACACAGCCACCACTGTCGTTTTCCCTTGTGATCTCTAACACAGCCACCACTGTTTGACGTCGGGACGAACGGCAGGAGACCGCGAAAGCCCCGGAGTCCAATCGCTGATTGGTCCGGGGCTGCGGCGTCGTTGTCCGTCATGCATGCCAAACACCACCAACCTGCATCCCACACTCAATCAGGGCAACTGATGAGTGACGTCGCCGTCAGTCACAAACAAGCAAGCCATTCACAGCGCGCAAAGCAAAGCAAAAAATCCTGATAGTCTCACTGATGTTGGCATCGGGGCCCCAGGGAGGCCGCGGGGAGCCGCGGGGGTTCACCGCTGCTGGCCCGTGCCTGCATGTGCCCGTCATGTGCGTGCCAAACCCACAGCTCTACGGCCGGCCCCTGGGTACAAGTACACCGCGCGGCGTCTCCACTCATGTAGTACGGTATGCAACGGCCCTTCCAAATGACCTTGAGTTATGCCGAGCCTTGCATGCACCAAATGCGCCACCCGCCCGAACACCTGCCCTGTCCTGCTCGCGCTTTGCACATTGGCATATGCATGCGCGGCCTGCCAGCCGGGGCAACACAAACAATGCACGCCATTCTCATTCTTACCACGTCTTGCATTATGACACTTTATTGGTTTCATTAATATGAATACGGCACGGTACTACTGTTTGGACTGTGCGTCCTCTCCTGGTGCGCCTGAGCGCGACATGGGAGTGGCGCATTGGCCGGCCTCACCCGGCATCAGGCATGGATCTGCGAAGGGGCCGCGGGCAACCAACGCCGCCCCCTTTCACGGACCATGGCCGTCATGTGTATGTGCCTGCCAGCCCTGCCAACGTCCAACTCGCCGAACCCTTTATGATCTCCGTGCTCCAAGCTGAAGCGAGCCATGATCAATCAAGCATGCCATGCGGCATGCCGGGTGCCAAACCCAAACACCAAGATGCTGAATTGGGTTCCAAAACGACGACGGTGTTTCCGTGTTTGTGACGTCGGGGCCCGCCAGAGAGCTGTGTGCGCACGGTGCTTGCGCGTGTCACGCACAAGCACCGTGCGAGCGCGCCAGCTCCCAGCCTGAGGGAACCCGTCATGGGTGTCACGTGTGTGTGTTTATGCTTGGCGGGCGGACAGCCCCCATACGGCGTGGGGGCGGGCGCCTCCCTCGCATGCCCATCATGCCGCCGCCATTGATGCAAGCTGCGCCGTACAACCCTCGCAGCTTGCAGCCCATGTACCGCCCATGTGGTACGGTGGCTGTACTGTTGCGCCGCCGCTGCCGTGCCGTGCCGGTGCGGCTCTCACGCGGCGCCGCCCCGCCCGCCGCGCCGCCGCCGCAGAACCACCAGTCTGGCGGCGGGCGAGTGCGCCAGCGGCACGCTGCCGTACCGCTCCGACCCCATGCCACCGTACTTTGCGGCGAAGCGGTTGGCCAGGTCGGCCATGGCGGCGTCGCCCTGCGCCAACCGCCGCGCCCGCCAGGGGCCGCCCTCGGTCATCACCTGCCGTACATCGGCACGGTACGTACGCACACGTGCCGCACACGCATGCCGCGATGTCATCAGGCCAGGCAAGTTAGCGCAGCGGGGAAGGGAAGGGGCTGGGAGCGACGGCGGGGCAGCCATGCCGCCGGGCACACGGCAGCACCCCAAGCCGCCCACACGCGCGACCAAACGCGGTGGCCAGAACCCCACAGCCCAGGCAGCCCAACCAGCCACCCGCCCATACCACAGCAAGAGAGCGCACGCACACAAGCCACGCACCCAGAAGCCCGTGCGCCCGCTCGCCCGCCCGCCCCCACCCCCCCCACCCCGCACGAGCCCCGCTCACCCTCCAGAAGTACTCGGGTGAGGGCCAGCGCATCTCAAACTCCTGGAGCCGGTCCGCCTGTGCGGCGGCGGCGGCGGCGGCGGCGACGGCACGTGTTGGAGACACAAGTGGGCGCTGGCTATCTTCCACATCATCTAGAGCCCGTCTGCCTTGGCCAGCACATCAAAAATCACACGCCCATGGTCACGCCCAGGCGCCCAGCACACGCACCAGCACTTCCACGTAGCAGCCGCCGCCCGCCTCCGCCTCTTCGGCCGCCGCCTCCGCCCGCAGCTGCTCCGTCAGCCGCTGCTCCCACTCGTGCAGCGGCGCGCGCGCGGCGGCGTCGGGCGGCGGCGGCGGCTGGCCCTTGTCCGCCGCGGCCTTCTCCAGCACCACCTTCAGTTGGGCCAGCACAGCGGCAGGATGCAGCTGAGGCGCTGGAAGCGTGTCCGTGTCCGTGTCATGTGCTGTGTCCGCTGGCAACCGCCGCGCCGCACCTCCTCACTCCCGCCTCCCATGCCACCGGTGCTCCGCGCCGCTGAGCGCACCCGCAAGCCCGGGCCCCGCGCCTCCCTCCCGACCTGCGGCCCTCCCAGCCCGACGCCCTGCCCCCCCTCCCACACCGTGTGCACCCTACACACACACAACCCACACCCTGCACACCTGGTCATAGGCGCACCAGGGCCCGGCGTCCTCCACCCGCGATGGCCACAGCACCACCACACACACACCGCCCGGCGCCAGGCACCTGCCCCAGTTGGCCAGCGCCTGCGCGTGCGCCGCGTGGTTCCGTGTGCCGGCGTCGGTTGTGGTGGAGAGTGGGCACGTGACGGCAGTAGGTACGTGACGGCACCAGCGGGACCGGGCAAGAGGTAGAGCCATGCACCCCAACCGTCCACCCGGGGTCGGTCCAGGCGATTCGGGCCGACTCCTCTTGGCTGCTACTTCCCACGCCTACCATGGCCCCCGCTAACCACCAAGGGCCGCTCGCGGCCACCGCCAAACCCTAGGCCCAACCCCCCACCCCAAACAGCCGCCCAAGCCGCCCTGCATCCTGATTCCTCACCGCCGGCGCAAGAGCGCCCATCTGCTGCAGCCCGAACACCGACACGACCGCCGCCGCCGGCCCGAAGGCGTCCAGCGCCGTCGCGTCCGCCACGTGCGCCTCCACCGGCTCCCGCGCCCGCGGCTGCTGGGCAGCTGCGGAGGCGGAGGCGGCGGAGGCGGCGGAGGCGGCTGCAGCTGCGGAGGAGGCGGCGGAGGAGGCGGAGGAGGCTGCAGCGGCGGAGGAGGCGGAGGAGGCGGCGGCGATTGCGGCTCGGGCCAGGTCGATCATGCCGTGGGACAGGTCCAGCCCCACCACGCGGCGCTGGCCTCCATGCAGCGCATGCAGCGGCAGCAGCTCCTGGCCTGCGGTGCGGTGCGGTGAGCGATGGTCGCTTGCGTGCCTTTGAAGGAGGCGCGTTGGGGTGCTCGTAGGAAAGCGGGGTCGGAGGCCTACCAGGTCCGCAGCACGGCACGAGGACATCGCCGGGCGGGAGCTCGTGCGCTTTTAGCTCGTTGACCGCCAGCTGGAACCAGGGATCGAAGCGGGGCGCGAGCTCCCTGCAGAGTTCGTGAAAGCACAGATTAATTAGAAACCGCGGGTACCGGCGATTTCGGTGAAAATGTTGCTCTGCATCGCCAAGCTTTCGAAGACCTACTTGAGGTAGAGGTCGGCACCTTCGGACCATGACCTATCAAGCAGCTCCACCCTCTCCTTGGGCATTTGCGGACCGGAGCAATACGCCAGGACATTTCGCCTCGCTGCTGTTGTTTTCGCGGCGCGCTGCCCCAGCAGCACACCGCATCTCCTTAGCAGCAGCATATTAGTTGAGGCTCCGATGCGTTTGTGCACTACACGTCAGAATACCGTAACCTTTGGCTGAACCGCAGAAGTACAATCCGTACATTCATCATTCCAGCAACCGTCAGCCAGGGTCGCTCCCGTGCCCGCGGACACACGAACGCGAATGACCGCCGGCAGGGCGAGCTTGGGCCTTTGGGATTGGTGTGTCTGGGGATGAACGCAAGCAGGAGGAACGCAAAGGCGCTGTGCCGCGCAAAATTGCAACTGAGCCGAATGGAAATCACCGGCCAAAGCAGACCAGGACAAGGGGGTGCAATCGTGGTTATAGCGGTAGGGGGAGGTGTGGAATGCCTCTGTGGGATTGAGGATGGACTCCTGTCGGAGGCCGAGCAAACTTGCGGGGCGCGTGAGGGCAGCGCCAGGGTTTTGGGCGCATGACACGCCCATGGGGGTCGCCGCTTTTCACAATGTTTTTGTTTTTCTTGGACAAGACATATTTGACTTGCAACCATGCTTAGCTCTGCGGTAGGCCAGTCGCTTGGGACTTGCCCCAGCGCAAGGCCAAACTGCATCCCGCGTGCATTCTTGACACGCCCAGCTTTGTCAGGCCGAAGACTAGTCGTTCGTCAAAATAAGATTGGAGATGACCTCCTAGACTTTGTGACAGGCAAGAAAACTGCTGCAAGCAGAATGCCTGGCGCAGAGGGCTCTTCTGGCGTCCTCACGCGAACCGCTGGCCCTCGCCCGCCTTCCTGATCATCATTGCATGTTTTGCTGAATGCAGCTGGGCCAAAGCTGCGGAAGTGGTATGGCGCGGGTGAGCGACCCACCGACGGTGGGCAAGAAGAGGTGCGTGTCGCTCGCGGTTCGAGGGCAGGGGATCGTTACCCTCGGCGGGGGCACCGGTTCGTCAGAACCGTGGGCGGAGACAGGGATGTCGGGGAATGGAAGCCGATGAGCACGGCAGTTGCACGGCGCGCGGGTGGGGTGGCGTATGTGCACGTCGTTACGACCGTTCGGGACGCAGTGCTGGTGGCCCGGTTGCGGGGGCTGGCGATAACACGGTGGTGCCTGCAGCTCTGCCCCGAAGCACGCTGCTGCTGTGAAGCCATGGGACTACAGCGCTATGGCCCGATGCGGGGCACATCTTCGGGTGGATTGCTGGGCCCAAGAAGCGTTCGGGGGCTGGACACACGCACGTGGAGTCACAGACCGTATGCATCGGCGTCGCTCCGTCGGCGTCGCTCCTATGTTGCCGGGTGTCTCACGCCACGCCCACCTCCCCCCCATTGGGACTAAACCGAGGCACGCAACCCAAGCAGTAGCGCTCATCCCTGCCCTGGCGCACCCGGCCGCACCCCGGCCGCACCCGCTCTGAGCACATGTGGCGCTGCGCCCCGCCACCGCCTCCTCACGCGCCCTCAGGAGCCGGAGCCGGAGCCGGAGGAGCCGCCCACCGGCGACGCGGTGCTGGTGACGGACGCGGACGGCGGCGTGGGCGAGCAGGTGGTGCTGCAGCTCATCCTGGCCAGGTGGGCGGCGGGAGGAGGGGGCCGGACAGGAGGGGCCTGGAGGGGGCAGGAGGCGGGAGGGGGCAGGAGGGGGCAGGAGGGGGCCGGAGGCAGGAGGCAGGAGGCAGGAGGGGACCGAAGGCAGGAGGGGGCAGGAGGCAGGAGGGGGCCGGAGGCAGGAGGCAGGAGGAGGGAGCAGGAGGAGGGGACCGGAGGAGGAGGGGACCGGAGGAGGAGGGGACCGGAGGAGGAGGGGGCCGGAGGAGGAGGGGGCCGGAGGCGAGGAGCAAGAGAATGGAGCGGACGGCATTGTGTGTGAGGACGCGTGCGTGAGTGCGTGCGTGCGCACGCGCGTGTGTAGGGACGGTGGGTGGCCACTGGCCAGGCGTGGACTCGCAAGGGGAGGAGGCAAGCGGCAGGTTCAGGGGTTTGAGTAGCTCGGCATGCAAAGCGGGGTTGTGGGGTTTGGAGGGGTGGCCGGGGGGTTCATGGGTGGCGGTGCTGACGTGCATGCAATGGCCACGGCCCCCAGGTGAGAAGCGTGCCAGCCGGGCGGCAGCCACGGCCTCCTTTTCCCTCGCCCGGCGTTGCTCGCCTGGCCTCAAGGTCCCTCTGCCTTTACTTCGCGCGTATTCATGCTGGGTTGGGGCTTTGGACTGGCCGCTCCACTCGCGCATTCACAGCTTCACACGCCCCGACGACGCGCCCCACACCACAACAGGCAGGAGCTGAAGCTGCTGGTGAAGGACGTGGCGGGCGCCAAGAACGCCTACGGCCCCTACACCACGCCGCTGCCCGCCGAGGCCGTGGCGGCGGCGCCCGCCAAGGCGCTGCGCGGCGCCAAGGCGCTGGTGGTGCTGGGCCGGCTGCCGGGCGGCGCGGGCGTGCTGGAGGCGGCGCGGGCGGCGCGGGTGGGGCACGTGGTGTTGCTGACCGCAGGTGCGTGTGTGCGTGCCGGTACGTGCCCACGCGCATTCCGCGGCGCGTGCTGTTTAGAGTAACAAGCCCACATTGGCTATGCGCATCCCGTGTTCTGTGCTACAAGAGAGCACACGGAACATCCACACGTGCCCTGTGTGTACGTGCACCTGCCGCCCGCTCACCCGCTGCCCTGCACTCTGTGCCAACACGCGCGCCTGCGCCTGCAGCCCCCGGCGCCACGGCCGGCGGCGGCGGCTTCATGGGCGGCCTGTTGGGCGGCGGCGAGGCGGCGCGGGACCTGAAGGGCCTGGCCGACGCCGCGGCGGCGGAGGCGGTGCGGCGGTGCGGCATCCCCTACACGCTTGTGCAGGTGCGCCGGCTGCTGCGGGTCTGCGGGTCTGGGGGTCTGGGGGTATCAAGCGGCTTTGGGGGCGGCAAAACCTGGCAGCAGCGGGCGGTGGCGACTAGCGAGCCCCCCCAGGATGCGGGGGAGGTGGGTGCTGGCGCTGTCGCGGACCCCATGATACAAGGGGTGCAGGATCCGTACCTTGGGCATCCGTCGCGCGGAGCGCGCCTTGGTACCTGTATTTACGGTGTGCTGGTTAGCCCAACGGTGCCGTTTAGTACGTGTGCCGTATCTGCGCCACGAACCCATGTGCACGCTCTGCACCCGGCCGCACCTGTGCAGGTGGCGGGGCTCACGGACGCGGGCCGCGGCGGCGGCGTGCGCGTGGAGCCCGGCTCGGCCGGCGCCGCCGCCGGCGCCCGCACGGCGCTGAGCCGCGAGGGCCTGGGCGCGCTGGTGGCGGCGGTGGTGGATGTGGTGCCGTCGCGCGGCCGCACGGTGCTGGCGCAGGTGTGTGTGCGTGTGCTGTTGCTCTGGGTGGGGGCGGGGCTGTACGTGGGCTGTGGAACGGGCGCCGGGAATCGGGATGAGCGCAGAGGCCACGGTGACAGCCAGGGCGTGCGGGGTGCTGGGGCCGTCCGTGCTGTCCCGTGACTGGCACGCTGCGTGTCCCCCTCCCCGTTGATGGGGATCGGTTTGGCAATGTACTGCATCCCGGGCCTGACCCGCTCCCCCGGCGGTGCCGTTCCTCCTCCCCGCCTCGCCTGCAGGGCGCTGCCGCCAGCGGCTCGGCTCAGGAGCTGCAGGAGGCGATTGCGGCGGCGGTGGCAGGGCTGCCCGAGGACTCGTGAGCATGCACAGGAGCGCTCGTGGGCATCAAAATGAGGACTCGAGAGCACGCGCACAAGGAATCGGGGTGTGCGCTTGCGGCGTGTTGGGCAGTGTGAGAACGCGAGAGAGTGAGAGGGCGAGTGGGCAGGAGGGCTCGAGAGGACTGCTTGAGTGGATGCTCAATGGATGCTGAATGGATGTTTGAGGTGTGCTTGGGAGACACGGGTGCGCATTGCGCTTCTCTACCGGAAGGCGTGTACCGGTGTGTGTGTGCGCATGTGTGTGTATGGAACGGTGCGTGTCTGTGGCACTGCAGCAGCCGTCTAGATGCAGGCGGGGCGCAACAAGCATGCACGTGTGTGTGGTCGGGTGTTGTGGACTCAAGCTAAACCAAAGGGTGGGGTGTCGGACCAATCGGACGCGGGGCGCAGCCAAGCGCATCACGACGGCAATCAAGATTCTGGGTTTAGACTGGAGCGGGGTTGGGCCGTTGGAGGTATGACAGCTGACTGGCTCCCTGGCCGTTGGACGTGGCGCTTGGCCGTGGGATGGAGGCGTTCGGCCAGTCGACGAACACCGCAGGCATGGGTGATGGGCGGTGGTGGGTTTTACAGTCCAGCCCAGGCAAAAGGCCAAACCAACACATGACATGGTGGGGGCCGGACGCCGTTCATGCGAACGGCGGCGGGCCGCCCCGGGTGATGGGCGTGTGCTGCTGATACACGCGCGTCTAGAGCTGCTAGCAACAGGGGCGGGCGGGCCGAGTCATTCATGATGATGGCTTCATGCCCGAATCACCGAATGCGACATTACAAGGCACCGGGCGAAGGTGACTACACAAGCCTGGGTCCACCGCGGCCGCCAGCCCGGGTCGGAGTCCGGGTCAGCGACACACGTCCGATCACCCGACCAGCTCGACCAGCTCATTGGTACGGCGGTACGCCAATCCAGCAGCAATTTGTGCTGCTGCTACATCTCCTGCCTCCCGTCTTGGCAGCGCACCAGCCACATTAGCGCTACGCCGCTACGGCTGGCCCTTCGGCTTCACCAGAAGCGCTCACAGCTAAACAGTTCAGGTTCTTAAAACACCAAGCTCGACATGGCCCTTCAGCACCACAGCTATGACCGCGGCGGGCCGGGAATCCCCCCTCCTGCCACAATGCTGCTTAGATCGCGACGCGCGCGTTTGCTTCCACCCGGAACAAGGTGAACTCGGAGCAGGAGGGGCAGGCCGGGTTGTCCTCCTTGTTCACAATGCCGTACCCCAGGTTCGCCTGAAGAGGGCCGGGGGGTGGGGTGCAGGTTGAGGGGGGTATGCGCGGAGGGTTTGGGGTGCGCGTGTGGTTCGGGCGGCAGCATGCAGGCAGGACGAGGCTGTCCATGTGAACACCGCGTGCCCCGGCCCCCTCCCTGCCTCCGCCCAACCAACCACCCGCTCAACAAGCAAACACCCACACCCACACGCAAGATCATACACGCACACAAGCACGCGCACGCACACACGCACTGCACAAGCACTGCACACGCATTGTTTGTTGTCATTTCCCTTGTGCTCTCTAACATACACGGATACGCCCACACGCATGCGGCCACCATTGCTGGGCGGGTTTGGTTTCCGTGTTGTCCAACGCATGCGGCCACACACCACCCTCCCCCCCAAGTTTCGCTTGGGTTTAGATTGGGCTGGTGTTTACAACCCCCCCCCCCCACACACACACACACGCCGCAGCCGCACCAGGTGCATGAAGAACAGCGACAGGTCCATGACGCCGAACAGGGAGCGGCCCCACTGCGGCTGCAGGCCGGCCGAGTTGGTGATGCCGTGGTGCCAGTGCACCTGCGCGGCGGAGGGGTGGGGTTGTGAATACCATCCCAAGCTTAACCAAGCTGAACTAGACAAGGGATCGGCAAGTGCAGTGGGGGTGGGCGTGTGTTGTAATGAAGGCGATGGTGGCAACTGTGCATGTCCACAAGCAAGATGACGGCTGTCCAAATCAAGTGCAGCCCATACAGGCGGGCAGCTCACGCCTCGCGGCCAGGAGGCGCAACTGACCAGCGGCCCCATGGGCACGCCTGCCCTTCCCCCTCCCCAGCTTGGGCTGGTACTCACATCCCCACCCCCCATCCCCCCACCCCCCCACCCCCCGGCCCACCTCGACGGCGATCTGCTCGGGCAGGAATCGCGTGTACTCGTTCCAGGAGGCAAAGGTGGGGTACTCGTACGTCTCCACGTCAATCTGGTGGGCAGTGGTGGGGTGGGATTCGTGATGTGGCGTGGCGTGGCGTGGCGTGGGGTGGGATGCGGCAGTAGCAGGCGTGGCGTGGTGTTAGTGCAAGACAGCAAGTAGCGGCGGGAGAGGGTGGGGGGCAGGGCTCGGGAACAGTCCTCGTGCCACACATCCCCTCAATAACTTTAGGTCTGCCGTAACTTTGGGTCTGCCGTACGGTACGGGTCTGGCATGCCCTGCCACCCTCCTCCCCTGCCCCGCCCTCCTTATCTTGTGCCCACCCCCACACCTTGAGCAGCGGCACGTTCTCCGTGTCCAACATGGAGATGAGCTGGGAGTAGGTGACCGTGCGGTTGTCCACCTGTCGTACGCAGATAAGGAAGGAACACGTGGCGCAATCAACCTAGTGCGTACAGGCGTGGCGTGCGTCAGCGCACGTTATTTGCAACGCCCCACCGTCCTACTCAATAGCCCGCACTCCCTGCTCCTTCGCTCCCTGCCCCTGCCCTGCCCCGCACCCCCCACCCCCGGCCCCACGGCTCACCCCAACCCCCCACCTGCCAGTATCACCCTCCACCTTCCCCCGGCCCCTTCAACGGAGACGTCGCGATCGCCCCCATTCAGTGCCCATGCAATCGTGCCGGCCTACTTAGCCTGCGCCCGTTGCAACCGGGCGCAAGTCACCCGGGCTCGCGCGTTCTCAGTCATGGGATAGGTCATGGGATAGGTCCTCCATAGGTTCCTTTCGTCTGCTCACAAGCCCTGCACGCCTCTACCCTCCCCGCATGTCGATGATGCTTTGGATGCTCCTGCCGGGCTTATCGTGGACGCTGCCCGGCCCTTCCGCGTGTGGCTACTGGTGGGTATAGTGTGTGATTAGCGCAATAGGCTGGGTCGGGCTGGGTGTGAGCGCGCGGCGAGCCTGGGTGACGCAAAAACGCCGAACGGCGTTACTCGCTACTGGAGTCGACGACCCAAGATGCCGGCGACGACTAGATGAACAAGACTGAAGACCGCCAACAAGAACACGAGTATACCGCTCTCCTCCGCACATGGGTTTTGGGTTGGCAATGGTTGATTTGGGAATTGGAAAAAACTACCCCCAACCCCCAACCCCAACCCCCCGCCTGCCCCTGCCCCCTCCCGCACCCACCGCCGCCGCCTCCTCGCTGCCGATGCACACGGGCAGGAAGGTGTGGCGCGCGCTGAGCGTGGCGCCGCTCACGGTGCAGTCCAGCGTCACCAGCTTGCAGGAGGTGTCCTTCAGCACCGCCGCCTCGAAGCTGCCGGGAAGGTGGGATGGGGCACACACATAGGCGCGCGCGTTTCCGGGGGCAGCTCGTGGAGGAAGGCAAGCAGACACACACCCCGGGGAGGTGATGGGTGATCACACAGCGGCGCGGCACAGGTGTGGCCCGAATGGATTCCTGAACTCCCGACCCAACCGCACATGGGCACAAGCGCGCACACTGCGCACATCATGCACGGGCTGCACGCACCTGAAGTCGTTGTTGCTGCCCAGGGACAGGATGGTGCATGGCGATTCGAGCGCCGCGGGATCGCAGATCCACTTGCCGCTGCGGCAGGGGCACGAGGCATGCGGCACACACGCACACGCCGGCACGTTCGGCTCCAGTGAGCATGGCAGCAAGGCGCCAGACAAAGGGGAGGGACGGGGAGGAGCACGCCAGCGGCAGGTTGGGCGGCATGACGGCATCTGGGTCGGCGCTGGCACTCGGAGGAGGCCGGGCCCGCGATGAGACATGCAGCCTCAGGCAGGGATCAGGCGAGGCCCTCAGCCAGCGCAAGAGCCTCAGCCACAGCTGCAGCCGCAGCTGTAGCCGCAGCTGTAGCCGCAGCTGTAGCCGCAGCTGTAGCCGCAGCTGTAGCCGCAGCCGCAGCAATAGCCGCATGCGCAGTGCCCCTCACAGTAACCCCATGTGGGGCCGGTCCGCGTGCGAGGCCACGACGACGCTGGCAGGGCTCACCCGTCACCCGGCGGGCCCACGCGCCGCAGCGGCCGGTTGGGAGGACACGTCTGCGGCAGCATAAGAGAGAAGCAAAGGGGCCCCCTCGGCATGTTTCAGGATTATGAATGGTGGGGAACGCTGTTGCACGCCGCGAACCCTTTTCATGTGGGCGGAACGAAATGGCAGCAACTCACGATGAACGGCTGCAGGTGAGCAAATTTCTTGTGCCCATCCGGCATCGGGTTGTCGCCCACAGAGACAATGTACTGTGATGAAAGGTAGGGGCAGGCAGTGAGGCGGCGCGTTGGCGGCATGAGGGAGGCGAGGGTAGGCAGGCGAAATGGGAAGCCGAAACACGGGGACAGACGGCTGGGGGGCAGGCGGCGCAGGTCGGGGCGAAGTTTGGCGCCTTTTGTGAAGTAGGCCTCGCCTCCGCGTCGGTCGGCAAGTTCGTTTCAAATCAAGGTGTCTAGACAGCATTATTGCTTACCTTCTCCGTCTCCTTGAAGATATTGGAACGCCACATCGACAGATTGTGTGCAGCGCGAGCCGCGTGCCGAGGATCGCCAACTAGCACGCGCGTATGAATTTGGCGCTCATGAGGCTCACTCCGTGCGCCGTCCACGAGTACTCCACTGTGGAACGCTGCCGCGACCGCGCATAGCACAAGCAAGGCCGACAGGTTGCCAGGCATCTTTGCAGCCCGGAAAGCAATTATGTGCGTAGCAATGGCGAAGTATTCTGTCAGTTGGATTAGAGTTGGCCATGTGCGCCCAATCGTGCACTCGACGTCGCAGTTTCGGAAACGTTCATGCTTTGTTGTGAGTTACTCTTGTCTCCGCCACACAACGCCCCAATCATGCAAACACTCTGCTGGCTATCTTAGACTCACGTCTGCTCCAGCTGCCGCCCGGCCCACACCTGCGTACGACGTCGTCTGAGGCCGGGCTCCGGTGCACCTCGGTCGCCTGCGCGAGTGCCTCACTGCCTCGTGAGCGGCCTCAACATACCGCTCTACCGACTTGCTGACAGGGGCCACTCTATGATCTATAGCCCCCTCAGTTCCTTTTAGAGGTGGTTCCTTTTCGCTTGCAGTCCACGCCTCCCCACGCTGCAGTCCACGCCGGTCCCCTTGCCGCAGGTCTGCGCGCTGCGCACATTCCAGTCACTTCCCTGTCTGGCGGCCCCGTGGGCGGTCCCCCTTCTCTTTCGGAGAGGGTACTTACACACTGCACCCGCGCGTCGTAAAGTCAAACTTGTTTGCCCTAGTCAGGTTTAAGCCGCCGGCACGACGTGCGCAGGGCTGGCTTGGGCCGGCGCCACGCGGCGTCACGTGCCCGGATGTACTATTGGCTCGCGGCATGCACACGCCTGCGTGTTAACGAAATCCCTACGCCCCAGGACTTGACAACTACCATAGATATCGTATCACTACAACTCTCAACAATCAGCATACCGTAATAGCACGCCTCACACGCCGCCACGACGCGTTGGGGGCTTTGGGCGCGCACGTGTTGTCCGCAGCCCCGCAAGTGCACACACGCTGTCAATCACGGACAGCCCTCCCCACAAAGGAACCTTTGCACTGACTGGCTCCTATTTACGACGGCGGGAGGTGGTGCAGATAGCGCCGGGCCCACGAGCCCGGGCTCTTGCCTGAGATCCTGGACTGGAATGCATCACGAGGAACGCCGTCGTGGCATGTGTAAGTTGACCAATGAGCTCAGACAGGTCAGGCCCAAAACCGACAGAAAAGACCACGTTCACTCCCATGCACAGTACGCATGCGTGTCGCCATTCGGTCACCAAATTCAGTACAGACGCCTGCCCTCTGCCCCTGCTGCGCCCGACGATGCAAACAAACGCTTGTGTCAGCGTCACTTATTGCAGTGTTTGCGTTGCCCCGCCCGACATGCATGACTCCCTCCCTCCCTACCAAACAGACCCACCACACGCACCTTGCAAACAAGCCCACACCGTGCTCCCACGCAGCGCCTGCGTGTAACGGCACGCGCGCCCAGCGCACGCGCACGCCCTGCCATCACCCGCATTCGCACGCCAGGCCCTTCGACAGACTCAACGCGACGTCCCGTCTCCGACTCATCCACCCGCGGCGCAGTTAAGTTCAAAATGCGGCGTGGGGCATCGTCACGACACAGACCGAAGGCTGCATCGAACACGGCAGTGCTGGGCTCGACAGCGCTGGCAGCCGGCCCTGATTGCGCTTCCAACCCTACCTCATGCCGCACCCGGGGAAGCCCATGCCCCTGACCGTTGCACCACCCAGCAGCGCAGCCGGCCGCTTGCGCCATACCAGTAACGCCGCGCCGGTAACGCCGCACGCGCGCTTGCAACCGGAGCGCGCACGCTCCCTCAGTGAAGGCAACGCAACGCAACGCAAAGCTCAGTCGAGCATTCCTGCCGTGATGTAAATCAAGCTACCAACGCTGCAACAGAGATCGCGACCTGGCGCAAGACCTCTCCAAGTCTTCGGTCGCACCAAATTAATACACCGTCCATTTCTCCAGTCTGCCCCCACCCATCCTGTTCCTAATGTGTTTCCTGGTTTGCACCCGCAACGGCTCCTGCGTTTCCACGGCGCGGGGGCCGCCGGCCCACACTGTCCAAGCCCCAAAGAGAAACAACGCGAGTCGTTCACAAGCCCATGCCGCCCACAAGCCTCTCCTCCTCGGCGCGCCGCGCCCAAGCGCTCAGCAGCGCTCCGCGCCGCTCACCACGCGCACCTTGCCCGCGCCGTCCACGCACACCTGCCCTAGGTACCAGGCGCACTCGGGCGTGCAGTTGCGCGGCAGCAGCGTGAAGCTGAACTCGCCCGGCTTCCACAGCGGCTTGCCCAGCGTGCCCACCAGCACCTCGCCCGCGCTACTGCCACTGCTACTGCTGCTGCTACTGCCGGCCGTGCCGCGGCCCGCGCCGGCGTTCTGGTCCGCGCCGGTGATCACAGAGAAGGCCGGCGTGACCGGGTTGTCGGCGTTGATGACTGTCCCGGGCGCCCACTCCAGGTTGTAGAAGAAGGAACAGATCGTGTACACCGCCTGCCGTTTTGGGGGGTTCCATGCATGAACAATTAAGATGAGATCATGATGACGGTTTGGGCAGTTGGGGGTGACATTCATGGGGGCCGGGGGTGGAGGCGGCGGGTACAAGGGTTGACTCTAGTGCATCGTAATGAGGGGGCCTGCGCGATGGCGGACGGGGTGCGACACGTGTGTGTGTGTGTGTGCAGAGGCCCACCGCCACCCGCCCACCACCACCTGCCCCGCCCCAACCCGCCCCAACCCGCGCATGCGCTCACCGGCGCGGGCTTCAGCGGGTTGGGCCAGCTGAGCGCCTCCCACGAGCCGGCGGTGCGGCTGTAGAAGCCCGTGAGCGCGCCGCTGCCGGTGGTCATGGAGGCCGACATGGCGCCGCCGCCTATTAGCGCCTCAGGGCCCTGCGGCGGCACCCGGGGTGGGGGTAGCAGCGTGAGGGGTGTGGTGCAGGCGGTGTGGTGCGGGAGGTGAGGGCGGTGTGGTGCGGTGTGGGCAGGGCGCTCAGATGGGGGCCGCAGGGAGCAGGGCCATGCATGCCGGTAGGGTGGGGACAGCACCAGTGCAGACATCTGGCCCTCCACACACACACGCACACGCACACGCACCGTGTATCCGTAGAACATGGTCATGGTATCGGGGGAGTCGGTTTCCGGCCAGGATGTCACCACGATGAGATCCATGTCCACGTTCCGGTCCCACGTCAGGTTGAAGATCGTGGATCCGGTGATGGGCGTGCCGGGCCGCGACAGCGGCTTGGGGCTGCCGGATCCGGATCCGGATCCGGGCGACGGAGTCGGGGACGCGTACGACGGCGAGGGGGCGGGGGAGGGCGAGGGGGAGGGCGGGGGCGGCGAGGGGGAGGGCATGGGCGACGGCAGCTCCGAGGGCGGCGGCGACGCCACCTCCAGGAGCAGCACGTCGCTCACCAGGTGCACCACCGGCTGTTGGATCGGGGCGGGGGGGCGGCAAGGGGGAGGAGGGAGGCATGCATGCTAAGAAGGGGCGAGCGGGTAGCAAGGCAAGCGGGGCGGGGAGGGCAAGAGGGGACGGGGGCGCGAAGGGGCGAGAGAGGAGCGGCGGCGCAGCAAGCCCGTAGAGCCCCGGGATGCTGTGGGGCTCGCTGGCAGGTCGCCCGGGGCGGGCCTGGCATGCCCAACCCTACCCCGTGCCCCTGAGTGCATGGAGGCAGATGCATCCCCAGCGATGCCGAATCCTCCTCTGCTCTGTGCTATCTGACAACCCCTCCGGCTCCGCCTCACTCACCGTGCCCAGGCTGATGTCGGCGTGCAGCACCACCGCCTGGTTGCGGCTGCCAGCCACACGTATGGTGGACGTGTTGGGCCGCCTGCGGTGATGGCGGTGCGGCGGGTATCGAGTGAGTGGCTATAGTAATCAAGGCTTGAGCGGTGAGGAGCGGAGGTGATGGGGGCGGCGTGGGGTGCGTGCACAACCGGGCATTGCACGGCACGCGAACCTGGTCTACCCCCTCCCTCGGCGCCGCACGGTCCCGGCCAGCAGGCAGCCCCAGGACGCCACGTGACATAACCCCCATGATGTATTCCACCACACACCCTCGTGTTCACCGCCCTCCGCCCGATTTTTACACCCGCTTTTCCAACCATCCCAACACACACCCTGCCCCAGTGCCGCACTAGTTCCGCACACTTACGCGCCCTCGTACCGCGCTATTGTTATGCTCCCGCCCTGCAACGTCTCCACCTCCTCGCCGCCGCCGCTGCTGCCGCTGCTACTGCCGCTGCTACTGCCGCCTGTGCTACTGCTGGTCACCTCCGCGCTGAGCGGCACTCGCGAGGACGTCACGACTTGGGCCAGGACGTGGTACCTGCGAGTGGGCGAGGGGCACGCGCGCATCATCATCACCACTCCGGCAACGGAGGTCTCTTACATTCACGGGATGAATCATGTTGTACACAGCAACCAGGCTGCTAGCACTTTCCATGGAGCCCTTCCCGGTCGGTCGGCCACGCCCGCGGCCGCCGCGCCCGCGGCCATCACTCCGAACCAGCCCCACCTCATCAGCGCAGTCAACGCTTTCCGCGACTTTTTGCTGGTGAGCTCCGCCAGCGTTGTCCCCGTGTACGTGAAGTACTTTTGCCACGCCTGGAGGGATACAGGTGCACATCCGACAGAAACGGGGTGGGGCTCAATGGTCTTTGCCAGCCCATGCGGGCACGCGCCGCTGCCCAGACACACGCTCACGGATTTCCTGCCTTGACATTTTCCCCTTCCCCCAACCCTTAATAACTTGCTTACCACGTTGACAGGCAGGAAGACCGTGCGCGGCAGCTTCTGCAGCGTCCCGCACCTCTTCCCGCAGTCCAGCATCCACTTGCCATAGTTGTCAGCAGTCGCTAAAAGCTTCGCGACAGTGCTGAGCTCTGGGCACGCCCGGGCGAGCTCATCTAGAGAGTTTGCGCCCGAGAAGGCGGAGCACGGTGCAGGCACCGACACCGTCTCAGGTACCGCGGCAGCGGCATCTGCGAAAACGAAAAGCAGTAAAAGGTTTACGAGAGCGGCGACATCCCAAGCGTGACGATATCATAACCAATAGCATTTGTAGCGATTGCATAGATGAAACGGGTTACGCGAAGGCCGACTGCGTTTTGTAGCCAGGCTTCATGTCGAGGTAACTCCAGCCCGACGGCCGCCCGTCTAGCTATGAATTTCAGCGGTTCGAACCAAAGGATGTACGTCCGTTGAATTAAGACCAGCTGGCTCGCGCAGCACGTCAGAACCGCGCTGTCTGAGTCGCGCCTTCCGCACAGGTTTGTGCACCCCGGCTGGACATCAAAGCATAGGCATTAATCCAACTATAATTACGAAAGTTGTCTCCGGCCACTAAGCGCGCCTCTGTTGCAAAGTTGTCTCTCAGGCGACATTCGCTCGCTTACCTGTAGCTGATATCGCAAGAGACAATCCAAGCAGCAGCACCAGAGCTAAGCTTGCTAATGTCATCCTGCGCTTCGGAGAGCCTGCGACATGGCCAAGCTCCCAAACCGGGGCGCGTCGGCCCAGGCCCAGGACTCTGACTATTATTACCACGATAAGCAACAAAATATCTTTAAGCCAAATGTCATGCCCTTGACTACTCGCTTGCGAGCCTGCAGTTCGCTATCAGAAATGTCAGCAGGCACGAGCGCACTGCCTATTGTCAGCGTGCGTGTGTATGAAAGGTTGGGTGGCACACAGGTATAAGCTCGGTTACTTCTCCCCAAGCGCAAGCGCCCTTCTCGCGATCGCCGTCTCGATCGCTCCAGCACAAACCGTGCCTGACTTGACCAGGCTCGTCGACGCCCACCAGTGCCCCATGCGCATGCTGCTGCCACCGGCTCCACCGTCGACGGCCCAACAGTGCCCCATGCTGCTGCCACCGCCTCCGCGGCCGCCGCAGCAGCAGCAGTAGCAGCAGCGGAGGACCACTGGCGCTGCCTTGGGCGCTGCTAGCGGCCGGTCAGCAGGTGGACGAGCGATGGCGCAGCGCAGCGCCACTGCGGTGGCGAAACACTGCAGCAACCTTCAACCTTCAGAGCGGCTGCGGTCAGCCGGTCAGCGGGTCAGCGATGCGTGCAGCAGGATTGGTGCGTGGCTTGGAACATGAATAGCAGCACATCTGCAACCGTTACAACCGGGTGACTGCACGCTGCCGCTGAGCCCCTCACTCCTCGCCGGCCGCGCATCTCGCATTCTAGCTGCAGCAAACCGCCTTCCGACGCTGTGGTGCACCTCGGGCAGCCCCCGCATCCGCGCTGTAGACATAACACGGCCTGTGCGCCGCCCTGGCACACAAGGCAGCTGGGCCCACCCAGCCGCCCTGCACCCCTCGCATGCACACCCTGTGCCTGGGCCGCAGTGCCCCACGCGCACATGTCACTCGACAGCACGTTAGCACGGCACCTCAGGATCCATACAGCGCCTCATCCACAGCGTCAAGCTCCGCCCTCGCTGCCAAGCTCTGCGACCAGCTCACCAGGACGCCATGAGCATGCGCACCCCCCGACGCAGGTTACGCTGGCTGCTCTCGTTGCAGACCACACACACACACCTAGTCAGACGGTACCCAAAACTGAAGTGAACCCGGGTTGGTCGGCTACCCATAGTTACGTGAACACGGCGCAGGCGCCCCAGTTGAACCCCAGACAATGCTGACGCACGGTAGCCCCAACCACACTATTGCCAGTCGCGTTGTACTCTTGCGTGATTCAGTCCGGCCTACATACCACCCTATGACCCTATGAAGCTGTTGCGGCGTAACCCGAGTGCCGTGCCATGTACCACCACCTATTACGACAGCAAAACGCCGTCTACCGGTTGTTCGGTGCCTGTCCTGCTGGTTTCCGCCACTTCATTTCGACCATTATTGGGCGAATAAAATCCTGTTCACGGTTGCCACACATGCACTCATTTTGATGCCACATCCTGTGCTGCTATACTCGCCACCGCATGCATAGCCCTACAATGCATTAGAAGAAGCTCACAGCGTCCACCACAGCAAATCACAGACACACGACGCACGACCAGCGTTCGCAGTTTATTACGGTACGCGATGCGCCACCTGCCGCCAGCCCTCATGCAGACGCCAGTTCATCGTTCTCGGCGTCCTCAGGAGCCGCACACCCCGCCTCCACCCAAACTCCAGCGCCCCGTCATGTAACCCACCCGAAGTGCTGCAATGCCCCTGGATCCTGACTTGCGACCTTAAGACTGCACCTGCAACCCCCCTGCTCACAAGCCCTCCACACGTGCCCAGTCCTGCTTGACGCCACACACCACCGGCACACCCATCTAGTTGAGGCGCATGACGTAACCCACTAGCAGCAACACATGAATCTCCGAGGATCCACGAACCGTGCGCCCGCTAGACTCACGAGCTGCGACACGTTCTTGCCTCTGTTCCGACACCGCCGGTCTGCCAGTATGCTGCACGACTCACTGCCTGGACGGCCAGCAGGCGGGCCGCTCAGGAGCCGCCGCGCCCTGCCGCTGCCGCCGCCGCGCCGTTCGCTGCCGCCGCCGCGGCGCTGCTGCCGCGGTGGTGGTGCCCGCCGCCGCCCGCCGAGGAGCCGCCCTGCTGCGAGCTCTCCAGCATCGTCAGCTTCTGCAGCAGCGCGTCCAGCCGGTCCGCGATCTCGCTGAAGCTGGGCCGGGCGCGCGGCGTGCCGTGCCAGCAGGCCTGTGGTGGTGTGTGCGGGGAGACGGGGCGGGCGAGCGGGCGGGTGGACAAGCCGGGATTGACACGACACGTGCACCATGGCTCTTGCGGCAGTTGTCTGGACATGCGGCGACTGCGGCCCGCTTGGCTGAGCCCTGCCTATAATGAACACGGAAAGCAGCCTCTGCGCCTCGATCATCCCAACGATCACCCCAATCTGCCCCATGGTGCAGCAACCCAAACGCACCCACACCCGCACCCGCACCCGCACCCGCATCCGCATCCGCACCCGCACCCACCCACCCACCCGCACCCACGCACACGCACCTGCATGAGCGAGGCCCAGTCCGGGTCGCAGTCCGCCGGCACGCCGGGCCGCAGCGTGCCGGTCATGACGCCCGCGAAGATGTCCGCCAGCGAGATGTTGTTGTAGGGCTGCTCGCCCAGGCACCAGATCTCCCACAGCACGATGCCGAAGGAGAACACGTCCACCTGAGGTTGCAATGGGTTGTGTTGCACATCACGTACGGCACGTACCGTAAGGGTGTGAAGGGCGCGAGCCGGGCGGTAGCTAATTCGGTACATTCTTATTGCACAAATACACACACAACTTGTTGGTTCTTCCTGGCTTGTATCTAAGAATATATATACACACGCACCTTTTCGTTCACGCGGTCGTCCGCCAGCTCGGTGTCCTGTCCGCCCGCCTGCTGCTCCTTGCGCGCCTTCTCGCGGACGCCCGGGAACAGCTCGGGCGCTGCAGCGCAGGGTGGGCATATTACAATGTTTTAGCCGTGAAAACCACTTCAAAACGTTGCGCCGTGGCTGTTCATCCCCCAAGCGTATGCCGCGTCACCGCGCGACGCCCCCAACATTTGAATGGACAGCTACCCTTTCCCCGCCCCAAAACAGCCCGCTCCGCGCCCACCCTCCACCCAGGACCGCAACCCGCCACCACCACCCACCCATCCACGGCAGCGTGCCGCGCATGTTGCCGCTCACAAAGCTGTCCTTCTTCTTCTGCGAGGGTTGTGGGCGGGCAGCGGAGGACGGAGGCGGCGGATGGGTAAAGACAGGCGGGGGTAAGGACGAAGCCTTGGGGCGTGGCCATCACCACAATGCACCGCCACGCCTTCCATAAAGGGACAGCCGCCGGCCGGCCAGGGCGCCCCGCACCCCACCCCACCCCACCCCGTTTTGCAAGCATCTTTTCATCTCCCCTCACGCCCCCATGCCCACCCCACGCCCCACGCCGCAGGCCGCACCTTGGACAGGCCCAGGTCGCCGATCTTGACGGTGGGGCGGGCGGGGTCGCGCAGGTCGCAAAGCAGGTTGTCGCACTTGAGGTCGAAGTGCACCACGAACTGCCCGTGGAGGTACTCCATGCCGCGGGCCGCCTGCAGCGCGCAGGCAGCGCGGTGCGGTGGGGCGCCGTGCGTGTGCGTGCGTGTGTGCGTAAGTTCGATGCGGCACATGGGGTAGGGATGAGACGTGGCTCTCCCAGTGGTGGCCTTCCCATACCACCATCCTCTCCTGCCCCACCCACCCTACCCACGCCCACACCCATCCTACCTGCAGCGCGATGGCCACCCTCAGCCGGCGGCTGATGTCGGCGCCCTGCTTGCGCAGCCGCGTCAGGCCGCTCTTGAGGCTGCCCATGCGCAGGAACTCCACCTGAGGGGGTGGCGGTTGGGTGTCAGGCCGGGGGGGGTTTACATTCATCATGGTTTAAGAAAGTGGTAGACGGGGGGTGGGCGGGTAAGGTGGGGGTAAGGCGGGGTAGGCGCGGCAGGGCGGGGCCAGGATGCGTGGCGTGTGAGTCGTAGGCGTGAGTCTGGTGGGTGGGGTGGGTGGGTACAGGGAAGGGCCAGGAATCCGGGGCCAGGACGCGACATCAACGCCGTGCAAACGAGCACGCCTCCACACGATTCTTCTGCGCCCCGGACGCCACGCCACGCCGCGTCCCGCCCCCATCTTCCCCCCACCCCCCGATCCCCGCCCGCCGCGCCTCCCTACGCGCACCGCCCTAGCCCCCAAGCCCCCACCCGCTGCACACGCGGGCACGCACCACGGTGGCGTAGGAGCCGGGCGCGGTGATGATGCCGTAGAAGGCGATGATGCAGGGGTGGCGCAGCGAGGCCAGGCGCTCGGCCTCGGAGAACACCTGGAGGGGGCCGGGGGGCAGGGGCAGGCGGGGGGCGGGGTTGTGTGTATACCAGCCCAAGAGGGGGTTGCAAGATCAGTATCAAGGGACTCGCGCATGGCGAGAGGGCGGGTTCGGCCGACGGATTCAGGCGGGCGCGCGGGCTGCACCCGAACGCGCCGGCGCCCGCCACCCCGTTGCTGCCTCGGCCCCCACCCTTCCCCCTTCGTCTGCTGCCCGCTGCACCACTCCGTCACCGCATCCTCGCCTCCCGCCCAGTACGAACCCCCCCTTCAGTGCCTGCCGTACCGCGTCCCCTACCCCATCCTCGCCCTACCCCCGTGCACCTGTACAGCTTTTCCAAACATCCTTGCAACCCCCCTCCCCCCGAATCCGCCCATTCCGCGCGCCCACCTCGCTGGGCGGCGTGTCGGTGGCGCCCGAGTTGAGCAGCTCCTTGAGCGCCACCTCCACACCCCGCCAGCGCGCCAGCCACACGCTGCCGAAGCAGCCGCGGCCCAGCTCCCGCACCTGGCGCGGGGTGAGGGTGGGGAGCGATGAGCAAGATGAGATGGGGCGGTGAGGGCACAGGGGGATTGAGAGGAAGGAACCGCGTGCACGCTGGCGCGACACGCATGTGATAAGTGACCGCGAGGCATGGACCGCCAGAGCAAGAGAAGCTGCGCACGGCCTCTCGCGCCAGCTGCCCCGCCGGCCGCCCTCCCATCCTGACGCCGTCCCAAGGCAAGAGATCTGCGAGCCGGCTTCCGTGCCGGGCGTGCCCACGGCCCCCAACGACTACCCTGCCTGACCCTGCACGGCCACCACATAGGACCACCCCCCACCTGCCGCCAAGCCTACATCTCAACCCAGATCACCCTCCGGCCTGCAACCTCACCCCTTGCCAACGTTAAGCATGCCCACCCCACGCGCCCACATGCTCGGCCACCCCATCCCCACTTGGGAATTGGAAAAGACTACATCCCTACCCAACACCCACCCCCGCACACACACGCCCGCACCCCGCCCGCACCTTGACGATGTCGTCCGCGGGGATGCGCTGCAGATTGGCAGGGATATGCACATCATGGATGGGGTCGGCGGGCCGCCAGCCGCCGTCGCTGTCCCACATGCCGTGGTCCAGCTGGCTGCCCACCGCGATGCGCATGCCGCCGCCGCCGCCGCCGCCGCCGCCACCGCCACCGCCACCGCCACCGCCGCCGCCGATGTTCAGACCCAGGTTGAGCCCCAGCCGCTTGGCGATGGGCACGGGCGCGGGCGCGGGCGCGGGTGCGGGTGCGGGTGCGGGTGCGGGCGCGGGTTGGGCGGCTTTGGCAGCAGCGGCTACGGGTGCGGAGGGTGCGGGCGCGGAGGGGGCTGGTGGCGCGGGTGCCGGAGCCGGAGCAGGCGGGGGTGCTTGCGCAGCGGCCGCTGCAGCCGCTGCCGCCGCCGCTGCTGACGGCGGGACCGACGTCGCGGCGGCGGCAGCAGCCGCGGCCGCTGCGGCCGCCGCTGCGGCGGCGGCGACGGATGAGACGCCACCGGTCGTCGCCGGTGGCGCTTGCGTCGGCGCCGTCATCGGACCCAAGTGGTTGTGGTTCAGGACGGAGGTTATGTGCGGCTGCGGCGCGCTGCTAGGCGGCGGCGCCCGTTCCCGCTCGCGGTCCCGCTCGCGCTCCGACGGCGCGCCTAGGTTGCTATGGTTGTTGGCGTTGGCGTGGTGGTGGCTGCCGCTGTGCGCGGAGCTGTCTTTAGAGGCGTGGCCGCCGCCGCCGCCACCTGCGACCCCCACGATAACGTGCGCGGAGCGCGGCGAGGGAAGGTGCGCCGCCGCCGCCATTACTGACGACGACGAGGAGGAGGGGGCGATGGAGACGCCGCGGCGCAGCAGCGGCGGCGACGGCAGGCTGGAGGGCCCCGGCCCCCGGCCCTCGCCGACCGCCGCCGCCGCCATACCCGCCGCGGTGTGCGGCCCCTGCCCTGGGGCCCCCGTGCCCGCCCCCGGTTCCGCCAGGCCGCCCCCAGAGCTGCGCGGCTGCGGCGACTCGCCGCCGGTCGGCGGCGAGCGCTGCCCCTCCGCGCCCGGCCCCGACCAGCGCTGCGGCGGCGTCGACTCGTTGCTCGGCGGCCCCGACCAGCGCTGCTGCGGCGTCGACTCCGCGCTCGGCGGCCCCGACGACCGCTGCTGCAGCTGCAGCTGCTGCTGCTGCTGCTGTTGTTGTTGTTGCTGCTGTTGTTGTTGCTGCTGCTCCATGCCCTGCCCCGACATGCGCCGCGAGCCCCTCGTGGCGACCGCGCCGATGTCAAGCATGCCCCCCCGCGACGGCGGCCGGTCCATGGCCCCGCGGCTGTTCGGACCCATCTCCGCCCACCCGCCCGGCCCGCCGCCGCCCGCCGCTGAGGGCGACGGCAGCGTCAGCGCCGGCGGCGGGCTCCCGTCCAGCGCCGCGCCCGCCAGGGCGGCCGTGACGGCTGCTACTGCCGACGTGGCGCCCGACGCCAGGCCCGAGGAGGCTGTAGCAAGCAGGTTGCCGGCGGCGCTGCTGACGCTGGCCGCCGCCAGGCGGGTGGTGGGGCCGGACGCGGTGGGCGTGGCGGCGGCCGCCTGCTGGGGGTGGGAGGGCGGCGGGGAGTGGTGCTGCCCCATGCTGGGGGTGCTGGGGTCGTAGTGGCGGTGCAGGCCCGAGTGCAGCAGCATGCCGCGCCCGGCAGGCATGCCGCCTGCGCCTCCGCCGCCTCCGCCTCCGCCGTCGTGACCTGGGGGTTCCATGCATGATTAATTAACACAAGATGATGATGGGGGCAGCGGGGTGTCATCCACGTGTCATCCATTCGTGTTCGCTAACATCAGCGAGGGCGCCCACGAGCCCCTGCGCCGCCACGGCCGACGACCGCCACGCCCTCGGGCCCACACGCCTGGCGCTACCCCCCTCCCGCTGTACCACCTCGCTTTCCCATCCTTGCAATCCCGCTCCGCCATGTCCTCACGGCGCCAGCCCCACGGCCCCTCCAGGCGCAGCTGCTGCCCGCACCACCACCGCGACCCACGTGCCCACTCTCTCTCCCTTGCGCAGCCCATCCCCACCCCCATCCCCACCCCCATCCCCATCCCCACCCCCACCCCCACCCCCACCCCCACCCCCACCCCCACCCCCACCCCCACCCCCACCCCCACCCCCCACCCCCACCCCCACCCCCACCCCCACCCCCACCCCCACCCCCAGCTCACCCGTTGGCGACGTCACAAACGTGAGGTCGCTCCCCGGCCCCGCGCGGCCTCCCCCCGCCCCCTCCCCCTCCCCCGCCGCCGCCGCCGCCGCGGCCGCCGCCATGCCCGCCGCCATGCCCGCCGCGCCGCCGGACGTGACGCCCATGACGGCGCTGTCCACGCTTTTGATGCTGCTGGCGGCGGAGGAGCCCGCGGCGCCGCCCGCCAGCCGCCGGCCGCTGCCGCCGGAGCGCAGCGAGTCGCGCAGGCGCTCCTTGAAGGTGAGCGACACGTTCAGCGCCGCCTCCAGCTCCGTGTTCAGGCGCTGTGGGCGTGCAGGTGCAGTTGTGTGTGTTGAAAACAAAGAAACGTGTGTCTGTGTGTGTGTTTGGGCGCGGGTGTGCGGGTGCAGGTGCGGGTGTGTGCAGGCGTGCGGGCGTTAGAGAGCAGCAGAAACGCCGACTTCAGCTGCGGTGGTGTGCGTGACGTGCCCGTGATGTCGACAATTGCACAAGCCCCGTGCCCAAGCCCCGTGCCCAAGCAATGCAGAAGCCGACTTGAACCACGCCCGCATCCTCTCCTTCGGCCCCAGCCAGCCTTCTCCCTCTCCCTCTTCCCCCTTCCCCTCTCCCCCTCCCCTCGCCTCCCCCTCCGCACCAACCTTGACATACGTGTCGTCCAGCGGGCCGCTGGGCCGCTCCTCGTCGCAGGTGGGCAGCGTGGAGGGCCGGAAGTCGGACCCCAGCAGCGCGTCGATCTCGCTCACCGTCTTCCAGGCCTTGACCAGCGAGTCCTCGCGAGTGGCCAGCTGCGGGCGCGGCACGGTACGGCACGGCAGGTGGGTGGGTGGGCGGGTGTGGTTGGCGGCGCAACGCAATCATTACTGCCGTTGTCATTACTGAAGCCAGCTCCCAGCGACGACCGGGAGCGGCAGGAGGCACACCCGGTGGTGATGCCGGGGGAGGAAAGGGGTTGCGGCTTCCGGCCCAGGCTAGAGCACCACTATGGGAGCGGGGCAGCCAAGGTGTTCCGCCACGCGCCCATGAAGGGCCAGTGGGGTGGCGGGGCGCGGGCGGCGCTGACGACCACGCGGCCGGTCCCTGCGGCTACCGCCCCGCGCAACCGGCCGGGCTTCGCCACCCCCTGGCGTGTTTGTAGCCCACCGCAGCCCCCGCCCCCGCTGAGCCTCTGGACACTGGCGCTCCAACTTTTTCCCATGCATCGTTCGCACACGGAATGGACTACCCCCTCTCCCCTTCCATTAGCATCAACTTCTTAGCCTTTGCAATCTCCCCGGCTGGCGGGCAGCCCCGGAATCCACAGCTGCCGCGCGCTGCCGTCCGCCGGCGACTCACGTCCGAAGTGGACGACTGCTCCGACAGCGTGTTGGTCCGCTTGTTGTTGAAGAACTGGAAGCGGCTCTGCAAAACGAGAAGAAGCAGGCGGCGCAGATGGAAAGGATGAGAGGTTACACGGACAATTGGGCACTGGGTGTGATGCGGTGACATGGGTGTGAGCCCTGGGGGAGGGCGCGTCGGGCCGCGTGGTGGCGCGCAGGAACACGCCACCCGGCCGCGCAACACCCCACGGCGTTTGCCCACAACTGCCGGAAGGCCACTGGGCGGCCCGTCGCTCATGAGCTATTGGTGCCTTCCACCCGCAAGTGTCCATTGGGCACCAGGACTGGCCGCTGGTGTGTGGGGCGCTACGCCCCATCGCCCCAAAGGTGCAGTGCTGGGGCCCGTGGCGGGAGGGCGTTCGTGCCGACAGCCCTCGACGTTTTGGCTCAGTTCGGGAACCGCTTGAGCCCAGCTCGTCCCTGGCTTCTTGAGCGACCGCCGTGTGGCCCAGTCCCGCTCAGCCAGCACACAGCCCTCTCTTCCAGGGCCGCACCGGCTTAGGGCCATGGGCGAGACTCGCGCGGGCTTCCAAACGGGTACACGTCCGGCAACTGCCCCCACCCGCCACGCTTTACCCGCAAGCATTCTGTGTCTCGAGCTTACATTATAAGTTGCCGACGACGACGAACTGTCCCGTTCATTTGAAGCTCTTGCTCCTCCGGCAACTATCTTGTCGAGCTCGCCCGCGAACTGCCTTAGTCCATCAGGTGCTAACCCCAGGCCCCCGCTCAGGCTGGGGAAAGCCTCCGAGAACTGAGCTCCAGCCCTTGCCATTGCAATCTTTGCTGCGACGGCTCCTCCTGAGCTCCGTTGAGACGCGGTTAGTACTAATTCATACTTTTTTCGTCGCGTGCACCGATAGCCGGCACCGCTGGGGTGTGCTTCTGCCCAGAGCCTAGGGGCTGAACCGCGTTTAAGTGCCCAAGAAAAGGTAGGACTATGTAAACGACCCGTTTGCGGTAGCAAGTAGATCAAAGAGTCAGGCGGGCGACTGCCAAGCAGAAGCTGGCGAGTGCGGTCGGCTTTGAGTCAGCGGCAACTAAACCGGAGAATGTATGGGCTAATTTCCCGGTTATACACAGCGCGTAAACCAAGCTCCCTCAGCAAGACACACCAGGCCGCATGCACGCGTATACGTACAGCGTGTTTTGTGCCGTCCCCCATACCCCAGCTGCACTCGCGCCCGGCACACGTGCGTCCAAAAGGAGCAGCTGAGCCTGTAGTTCACCTTACACTCGGTTTGCTGGCCGACCTGATGGTTTCTGATTGATTCTTGGGCGGCTCGTGCACCGCAGACGTGCCATCCCTGAAATGCCATCAGCAGTCCTGCCTGCTTTTCCCGTGCCACCAAGGACCTGACAAGAACCTGAACCCTAACCCCATAGGAGGGGACGGGCATTGGATGTACATCCACGACGGGGCTGTGACCTCGCAGACACGCATCCACGCCGGCATCGACCCGGGTAGATTGCTTTGGTGCGCTCCTCCCCTCGCCGTCGCATGCAACCCACCCACGCATGACATGATCGCCTTGAACCATGCACCTGACCCATCCTGTGTCAACGCACAGTTCGCGCCGTGCGCTGCGCCTGCATGCGGCCCCATTGCCGGCCTTTGCCAAAGTTTTGACAGCCCCTTGCAATACCTACAAACCGGTCTAACATATCGACACTAAAACAAAACAATGAAATAAGAAAATCTAGAATCAGAAGCGCATACAGGCTTTGCTGCGCACCCTTCGCCTTGCTGAGATCTCCTACTGCATTTACACGAATGCAGTCATTCAGTACCCATCTCGGCTATCGACAATGCCCAACGCGAACGGCTCGGTGGACGTCGCGGGCGGGACACGGCCTTCTGAATAAGGGCAGCAGCGCTCGGCCATACCTTATCGATGACAGGTAAGTAAAGGAAGGATGATGAATTGGGTAAGGCAAGTGCCTCGCAAACGGGGAAATGCAAGCGAGTGCGTCGTCGCTCTCGGGCGCAGCGGCGGCAGCGCTTGCGTATGCAGAAGCGTACAGACGCGATTGAATGGCCTAAGTCAGCATCCGCCGCCTGGCGTGCCCTGTCCGCTTCTGCACACAGCCTGCCGGGGCCCGGCCCCTCGTCCCTGGCAGCCGCGGTAGCGGCGCCCAGCGCTACCAGCAACAACAGCAGCGGCGCGGGACTGAGCGCTGGCGGTCGCGGCAGCGGCGGATCGCAGCGATCCAACTCGCGCCGACAGCCGCAGCAGCCAAAGAAGGCGGCGCCTGGAGTGGAGGAGGATGGGGAGGGCACTGGCCCCACCTCCATCCTGGATGTGGCACAGCGCTCGCCCTCGCCGGGCTCTGACTCGGACTCGGAGCAACGCAGTGCCGCCGCGAGGGGCTCAGGACGGGGAGCTGGAGCCGCCGGCAGCGCGCGCGGGAGAGGCGGGCGGACGCAGCAACAACAGCAGCAGCGGCAGCCGGGCGCAAGCGGTCCCTCCTCTCCTGGCGCGTCCCCGGGCGTCCGGCAATTCCGCGGCGCCGCCGCAGGCGCCGCCGTAGCCGTAGGCACCGCCCAAGCAGCCCGCCGCAGCCAAACCACCAACCAAACCGTTGGCGGCAGGCGCGGCGACGACAGGGACAGCAGGGACAGCAGGAGCAGCGGCAATAACATGGGTCGGCGCGAGCAGCAAGCCGACGGCGGCAACGGCGCGCAGGAGGACGACGAGGCGGGCACGCCGCCGCCGCGCTTCCTGCGCCTGCCCGACGGGCGGCAGGTGGTGCCGCTGCGGCCGGACACGGCGGCGGCGGGGGCGGCGGGCGCGCTGTCGCGGGCATTGGGCGTGGAGGGCAAGGCCGTGGTGAGCTCGGCGGGCCTGGAAGGGGCCGGCGCGTGGGATGACGCCGTGAAGGGATGGGAGACGGAGGCGCGAGGTCGAGGAAAGGCGTGTGTGAGGCGCTTGGGGAGCACTGCGCCTGCGCCGCGTGGTCCTTCGTTTGGTGCGGCGCTTCCGCTCAGTCCATCCATCCATCTGGGGGCGTGCCACAGGGGTGTGCCAGCACCTGCAGGATCGTGGTATCCCTCAACGGCCACCTCCAGGATGATGGAATCTAAAACCCGCTGCGCCCGCCACTCCACATTAGCAATCTCAGCAGTTGTCTGCAGACGGTCTCGTGTTAGATTGGTTTGGCTTGGGCTCCCCTCGCCCCCGCTCCCCACCCCCGTGTGTGTGCAGGTCCGCTTCGACGGCGCGGCGGGCGGGCTCAAGGGGCTGCGCGTGCTGACGCTGGCGCACGTGTTCATGGGCGCCTTCGGCCGCGGCCTGTCCTTCGTGGTGGACGTGCGCCAGGTGCGTGCGTGCGTGCGCGTGTGCGTGTAAGTGTGTCGGACAAACGAGCGGAACTGTTAGAGAGCACAAGGGAAAACGACAGCAAGAGACTGTGTACGTGTGTGTATGTGGTGCCACCGTGGTGTGTGTGGGGGGGGGTAGTTTTTTCCAATTCCCAAATCAACCATTGCCAACCCAAAACCCATGTGCGGAGGAGAGCGGTATACTCGTGTTCTTGTTGGCGGTCTTCAGTCTTGTTCATCTAGTCGTCGCCGGCATCTTGGGTCGTCGACTCCAGTAGCAAGTAACGCCGTTCGGCGTTTTCGCGTCACCCAGGCTCGCCGCGCGCTCACACCCAGCCCGACCCAGCCTATTGCGCTAATTACACACTATACCCACCTGTAGCCACACGCGGAAGGGCCGGGCAGCGTCCACGATAAGCCCGGCAGGAGCATCCAAAGCATCATCGACATGCGGGGAGGGTAGAGGCGAGCAGGGCTTGTGAGCAGACGAAAGGAACCTATGGAAGCCCTATCCTATGACCTATCATATGACTGAGAACGCGCGAGCCCGGGTGACTTGCGCCCGGTTGCAACGGGCGCAGGCTAAGTAGGCCGGCACGATTGCATGGGCACTGCATGGGGGCGATCGCGACGTCTCCGTTGAAGGGGCCGGGGGAAGGGGGGGTTTCCAAGGATGGTTTTGGGGGCTGCACCAGATACGGGTAATAGGGAGCCGCCCGTGCGTGCGGGTTCATACCAGAAGCCAAAGCAACCGGCCGAGTTAACCCAAACCAACCAGCGGTTGCGGCGCGAGTTGACGTGGCCGCATGATCACGGCACTCTGACTCGTGCGGCCGGGTTCCCCTCCCGGAGGCTTCGTGCGTCTTGCCCTCTTGCCTTACCGCATTCCGGTACCCATCTAACCAAACCTTGGCCCAACCCTGTCTCTGTACGCCGCTGAACGCCCCTGCGGGTGGGTGGCTCGCAGGCTCCCGCCTCCGCCTCCGCTTCGGAGCGGCCACAAGCGGGCGACGTGTCGTTTGGGTTCCGGGCCATGGCGCGCTCGCGGCCGCTGGAGGCGCACGAGGCCCGGCTGGGGGTGGGTCGCGCTGGGGGGCGGGGGTGGGTGGCCGAGTGATGCATGTCACAGCGCGCGCAGCGATGTGCAGGGGCGCTGAGCTTTGGGCTTTGTGTTAGATTGGGCTAGTTTACCACACACACACCCTCTAAACATTTCTCTTTCCTCTCTCCCCTCTCTCCGCCTCCGTGTGTCGCCCTCCCCACCCACCCACCCACCCACCCCGCCCAGGCGGCGCTGCGCGAGGCGCGCTTCGTGTTGGACCTGTCCATCAACGTGCGCCAGGCCTGGGACTGCAAGGTGCGCGGCGTGCGAGTTAAATGTGTTGAAGTGTGAAGCGTGTGTGCGGGGCTGGGTCGGGGTATGCATGGGGTGCAAGGATGGTAGGAGAAGTGTAGCAGGGTGGGTTGGGTTGCAAGGATGGCTGGGGCTTTGGTCGTGCCAACTCAAAAACGCCAACCCAAAGCTGACGGAAGGGTGACGAGAAGGCCTTGTCCCGGAGGGAGGGGCAGGTGACCATATGGGACCATTCCGGACCCAAAGCTGAGCGTCGATTCAAGCCAAAAGAATGGAGCGCGGAGAGAGGCCGAGAAACCTGCACCCGCCATCACAACCTTGCAATCCCCCTGCCGTTGACGTGCCCCCCCCCCGACCACCACCCCCATGAACTACCCCCCGACCACCACCCCCACCGCACCCACACAGGGCGACATTGACGAGGAGCAGGCCTACGACCTGGCGGACACCTTCTATGCGGCGCTGGCGGCGCAGCAGGTGCGCGGCCGCGGCCTCAGGCTGCCTCAAAACCCTTTCTAGCTAGGGGCGTGGCCTCATACAGAGCCAGCCGCCCTGTTTGGGGGGCGGGGATGGCTACCCTATGGCTACAGAGCCACCCTTTCTAGGGGGCGGGGGTGGGAGTGGGAGTGGGACTGGGAGGGTGACGACGCGACATGTGGACATGTTGCTGACGCTGCTGCGAGCTCGCGGTCGAGAAGTAGCAACCTACGTGTGTGTGTCGGCAAGGACTGTGTGACGGACTGCTCTGTTGCAGCATCCCGTCATGGACCCCCTGTAACTCCGCACACATGCAGGCGGACGAGGACGCGGAGGACGCCGCCGCGGCGGCCGCGGGCGGCGGCCGGGCGCGGCAGGCGCGGCAGCGGTCGCAGGCGGGCGGCGGCGACCTGCCGCCGCCGGGCGTGTTCGTGACGGCGGACCTGGCGCAGGGGCTCACGACCTTCACGGCGCTGGGGCTGCTGCAGAAGAGGCTGCGCGAGGAGGGGCAGAACGTGAGTGCGCTGCGGGGGGCGGGGGTAGCCGTGTGGGGCCGGGATGGGGCGAGGCGGCTGGGTTCTTGTGTGTCGTGTGTGTTGTGTGTGTCGTGTGTGAGTGTGTGACACATGGCTTCGCAAGACGTATTGTATTGCGACTGCTGGGGTGCGTCCGGGCCAACGGGGTGTGGAGGGGATGTGCCATGCAGACTATGCCGTCCTGTGGAGTGGGCGGCACGCCAGCCGGTTGCTTGCAGCGCAGGCCGTGAAGACAGCTGGCCGAATGCACACTCCCTTGTCCCTGTGTTCTCTAACACACGCACACACACGCACACACACGCACACACACGCACACACACGCACACACACGCACACACACGCACACACACGCACACACACGCACACACACGCACACACACGCACACACGGGCTTTGTTGTCCGTCATGCTGTTGCTGTCATTAACACACGCACACACACGCACGCACGCACGCACGCACGCACGTGACTGGCGGTTTTGTTCCGTTTGTTTGTTTTAACACACGCACGCACACGCACCTCCTGTGGGCGCAGGTGGTGGTGGAGTCCACCATGTACCGCGCCTCATCCGCGGCGCCGCGCGTGGACGGGCGGGACGGCTGGATCTTCGCGCTGCGCCTGGGCCGGCACGGCCCCTACCTGTGAGTGTTGCTGCGAGGTGCTGCTGTGCGGTGTTGGTGTGTTGGTGCCGGTGTGAGTGTGTTGCTGTGAGGTGTGTGCATGGGACGAGGGCAAGGGATGCGGAATGGGGTTCCCGAGGATGTTGCTAGCGTGTGTGGAGGTTTCGACGCTGTCTTGCGTGGCATTCGTGCCGTGAGAGGGGAAACTGGGTTGGGCAGGGAGGCCGCGGGCGGATGGGTGGCTGCGTGCTGGCTGGGAGGTAGGCTTCTGCAATGATGGTATCGCTCCCGTCCCCACGTACCGCTCTCCACGCAACCCACGCTCGCCGGGTATGCTGGTATGCTGCACCTCCCCTCCCCACTGCAGGGCCGCGCCCCGTGAGAACGGCCAGGCGGCGACGAGCGTGAGGTCGGAATGAGCCAGCCGCGGCACTACTGCGGAACCGAAGGGAGCGGGCGGCGTGGCGGGGGTTAATCAGGAGGATTGAAGGGGCGGGGCGGCGATGGGCCTGTGGGGCGTACTGGGCTCGGGAAATAGGTGGGGAGCACTCGGGCAATGGCGAATCAGGATTGCGCTCTCTGTCGAGGGAAGAGGCGCGTATGGCCGCAGCAATGGCTCTTGACAGCTGGCGCCCAATACCGTATGTAGTAATAAGGGCGCGGAATTTGCGATTGTTTAAACTTCGAAGATGGAGCTGCTAATGGCGATCTCGAGCAGCAACTGCAACCAACATGGATGGAGTGTGGAGCGCGACAGACCGGTGTAACTGTACGTCCATGTGCCTCGCCATGCCATCAACCCAAGCCATCAACTGACTTAAGTGCGTGACAAGAAGGTTGCGAGTAAAGGAGTAAAGGATCTTACACCATGGGGTTCGTCCGAAAGGGCGCTTATTGCTGTGGTACGTATTCCATATGAGAGTGTGTTACACGGCAAACAGGGGGCAGTAGGTGAACCTCAAGCCTCGAGAAACAGGTTACGCCCAGCCCAGTGCGCAATCAAAAGCAGGTATACGCCCGTGCGCCCACAAGCTCCCATTCCCGTTACCAGTAGCCCGTTACCATAGATCCAGAGCGGCTGTGGAACGCTGATCGAGCGCCAGAGGCTGGGACCTGAGCTGGTCGCTTGTGGCGAGCTGAAAAGCTGTATGCGCGCTTCTCGCTCTCCGGGTCGCCCGGTCCGGCTTCACACCAATGTGAGAGAGTGGAGGAGGAAGGGGAAATGAAGGCACGGCACGGCACCGGACACCTGCAATCAAAGTTCGACAAGAAGAGGTGTCTTTCCAGCGCGGCAGGAAAAGTGGGCTGAGCCCACGTCACGTCTCCCGTCCGAGGCTGAAGGTGTGTCGCTTCATCTCCCGGACCGCTTCATCTCCCGGACATAGCCGGGGTCGGTCTGTACAGGCACAACCAGCCATGTGTCCGGCCGCGTCCAGCTATTGAGGCACAAACACAGCAGCACGACGTTCTGTAGCCGCAACACTCCCGCTAGCTGCTGCGGCCGACTGCCGCAACTGTGCTATGCTCGCCAGCCAAGACGGCTAACCAGACACCGGCCTGTCTCAACCTGCGCGCCTGCGCCGCTTCTTGGGCGGCGCCACGCTTTCCTCCTCCACGTGGCCTTTCCCGCCCACTCTGCACCGCACATGCTCGCCGCCGCCGCCGCCGCTGCCGGGCCCAGGGCCACTGCCGCCGCCGCCGGGCCCAGCACCGCCACCGGCGGGACCCGGGCCACTGCCGCCGACCTTAATATATGTCATATGATGCCATTTCAGCGAACAAGGGGCTTGGACTCACGCACTCCCTAGGGACTTGCCGGAGTGGCATCCGGGTGGGCGAGTCTCAGGGCCACTGCCGCCGCCGCCGGGCCCAGCACCGCCACCGGCGGGACCCGGGCCACTGCCGCCGACCTTAATATATGTCATATGATGCCATTTCAGCGGTCAAGGGGCTTGGACTCACGCACTCCCTAGGGACTTGCCGGAGTGGCATCCGGGTGGGCGAGTCTCAGGGGGCACAGCGGGGCTTGCGGGCGTGCGGGGGCAAAGGGGGGGGGGTGGCGAGCGGGGCTGGCACGAGGTTCGACACAGTCGGCTTGCGGCGAAACGCTTCAGCCGTACCGGTTTTGCAAATTCTTTGATAACGGAGTCCGACATTCATTGGTGTCCCTCAAATGGCATATTTTACGTCAGCTTATGGCCACTGTGTATGGCCGGCTGCTTACTGGTAGTGGGGCCAAATTCGACGCCGAACCGGCCTACATGGCATTCTATAGATAATTATATGTCGAATTGAAGTAGTGCAGAAGGAAGCGCGAAAAGCGATCGGAGAGGCGTTCGAAGGGTGAATGGCGTTCGGTACTGCACCGATTGATTCTCACAGAATTTAGGAGCGCCCAATGTGATGGACACCACGCGCTAGGAGCTGACAAGGCACGCATTCGAGGGACTACATACTAATCGTAGCTGTTTGCCTTGATTGAGATCGAGCCATGAACTTACAAGGCCACCTCAGCGCGCTGCGCAGTTGGCAACCCGCGGTTTTTAAATCGCGTTACTGGACGCCGGTGCTCGTGGGGCTGGGCCTGCTGTGCCTCACCGGCTACTTGCTCGGCACATGCCCCAGCTACACCTGCGTGGTGACCCAGGCTTTTGACGCCGGCCTGGGCTCCAGCCTCTACCACCTTCTGCATCTCATCACCGTGCTGCGCCTGCAGAAGCACATCACCACGGTCTACTACGACTTTTCGCTGTCGCCCTACCAGTGCCCCCTCGGCGACCGGCCCTATGCGGATGGCTGACATGAGTTCCTGCAGCCCTCAGCGTCGCTGCGCCCCCTGCCCAGCAAGCAGCAGGGGGGGGAGGACGCAGCCGGCAAGCGGAGCGAAAGCAGCCGTGCCAGCGTGGGGGGCTGTATGCTGCTGGGCCCATTGCCTACCCGCACCTACCTAAGGCGCTACAAGCAGCGCACGCTGCCCTGGCTGCGCTGGCTCACAGGCTGCCGCGCAGGCGCCGATCTCACCTTTGACGACCCGTCGCAGTGCAGTGCGGAAGTGTACGGCAGCTGGAAGAAGCTATATGACGGGTACGAGAGGGAGCTGTGCGCCGACGTGCGGCGCGTGTGGCGACTGAGCCCCATGGTGCAGCAGCTGGCGACGCAGCGCGCGACGGAGCTCAACATCTCCCTACCCGCGCTAGAGGGATCGTCCGCCTCTGGGGCAGCCGACACAGCGGCAGCAGGGGAGGGTGCGGCGGGCGGCGGCGCGGCGCTGAGTTCGGGTGCTCACCGGCTGGTGGCGGTGCACGCGCGCGGCGGCGACAAGCTGGCCGCCGGGCGGTGGCGCGAGGTGGACGACGTCTACGCATCGGCATACAACTTCTCGGGCGGCTTTGCGCACCTGCTGGCGACCCACCCCGAGGCGGCCGGCAGCACGTGCGTCATACTGGGCGATGACCACGCGCTGGCCGCCATGCTGGTGGGCCCCGCGGAGGCCCTGCTGCGCTGCGCCCGCGTGGTCAACGGCGTGCCGCCCAGCCCGGCGCATGACCAGGTGGGGCTCGGCACGGTAGCTAGGGGGTAGCTGTGTTCGTTCGTTCGTTCGGGACGAGACGCCGAGGGGGGGGGAGGGGGAGGGGGGGGCTGCCACACCCACCCCCACTACTGGTAGCGCCAACCAGCCAGGGGCGAGTTTGTCAGACCAAGCTCTGTTTACTGCGGAACGCAAGGTACCACGCACGGAGCGCGCACCCACCGCCGACAGCCCGTAGTCCAATCCACTGGATAGTAAGACCCGATCGTGCCCACCCCACGTTCGTCCCCAGGACGTTTTCAACGCGCTGCCGGAGTCGTCGCGCTGCGGCAGGGCGCACGCCTTCATGGCGGACCTGGCGCTGTTGGCGGCGTCCGACTACACTGTGGGGTCCATCAAGAGCAATGTGGACTTGCTGGCGTTCCTGCTGGGCCGCTGCCTGTACGGCAGGGTGGCGGGCAGTTATGTGGACGCCGCGCTCAACACCACGCTTGCCGCCTACCTGGCCGTGTGACGGGCGGCGCGCGGCGCGCGGCAGGCAAGGCTTGTGTGTTGGGGGTGCGTGGTTTGGGTGTGGGGTCGGTGTGGGGGGTGCGCTGCAGGGGGGGGGTTGGAGGGGGCGCTGCAATGCCGTGCGTTGCGCCGCTGCTAGTGGCGGCGCGGTCTGGAGGCGGCACCAGCAGCACGAGTGGACCAGCAGCGGGTTGCGGCGGTGGCCCTCACCAGCAACGGGGGTTGTAGTGGAGTGGGGCGGGGTAGCACAGGGCCCGACGCCACCGCCTCCCACCTTCCACCTCAGGCTGCGCGTGCTCCTTCCGTGTTAGGGGTTGCCCTGAGTGGTTGGGGCGTTGGGGCGGTAGTAGCGGTGGGGGCGGTGCTTGCGTGTGTGCTTACGTGTGTGCTTACGCTTCGGTGCCTGGACGCTTGCGCCCTGGCTGTTGCGTTCGATCGCGGACTCCTGACTGGCGGCAGCGATGCAAATGGTGAGGTTCTGGCGGGCCTAGGCTTGGACTCACTGTGCGCGGAGTCGCGCGGACAAGGCTGTGGGAGGGCGTGCAAAAGCTGCCCTAACAAATTCATTGGGTTTGGCGGGCGCGTGGGGTGTGACTGTGGGCTGCGGCATGGGATGTGGCGAAGTCTTGATCTAGGGGCCTTGGAAAGCCTGCACACCTGGTGGTCCGGGCTGCCACCAGCAGTAGCAGAAGCCGCGTGGTGAATGGGGTGGTGTCATCGGCAATGTGCGCGCAGAGTGCATTCCATGCTGAGCCGTGGGCACCGTACGTGGCGCTGTTATGGGAACTCGGGTGACGTGCCCGTATGCGTGTCGACAGACACTCTGCGTGCTCACGAGGGACTGTCTTTTGGCTGTGGGTCGTGGATACGCGATTGGCGACACGGCATATGCGTTTACGCAGCCCAGATACGCACTCTGGTCGTTCTCGGTAGGTGTTGCCTCGAGACGAGCAGGATTGGCGCCTTGGATTAGCAGTCGGTGTGGAGCGAGGGTGCGCTGCAGGGGGCGTGAAGGTGGCGCTGCAATGCCGTGGCTACGGGCACCAGCCAGCAGCACGAGTGGACCAGCAGCGGGTTGCGGCGGCGCGGTGTCCCTCACCAGCAACGGGGGTTGGGAGTGGAGTGGGGCGGGGCAGCAAAGGGCCCGACACCACCGCCTCCCACCTCAGGCGGCTGCGCGTGCTCCTTACGTGTTACGGGATGCCCTGAGTGGTTGGGGCGGTAGCAGCGGTGGGGGCGGTGCTTGCGTGTGTGCTTACGCTTCGGTGCCGGTGGACGCTTGCGCCCTGCTGGCTGGTACGTTCGCCTCGTGTGAGCCTGCCCTGGCCGGCGGCTTAGTCGCGGACTCCTGACTGATGCAAATAATGGTGGGGATCTGGCGGGCCTAGACTCGTCTGGGACTCACTGTGTGCTGAGTCGCGCGGACTAGGCTGTGGGAGGGCGTGCAGCAAGTTGGTCTCCTGGGGCTCCTGGCAGAATCATATGGTCCTGGCGTCTTGCACGTTTCGGACGGTCTTGCGTGTTTGTCCCCAGCTATCCCAACAAATACGCTGGGTGTGGCGGCCGCGTGGGGTGTGACAGTGTGCTGCGGCACGGGATGTGGCGAAGTCTTGGTCTAGGGGCCTTGGTGTTGTGCTGCGTTGTCCTTTCAGTAAAAGGACTAGCTAGCAGATGACAGAACGCCGTTTCCGCAACATGGCACTACACTTGGGAAGCCTGCACGCCTGGATGGTGATCCGGCGGGCTGCCACCAGCAGTAGCAGAAGCCGCGTGGTGAATGGGGTGGTGTCATCTATCGGCAATGTGCGCGCAGGGTGCATTCCATGCTGAGCCTTGGGCACCGTACGTGGCGCTGTTATGGGAACTCGGGCGATCGGCTGTTCACATGGTCCAGTGTCGATCGCGCCCTGTTGCGCCTGGTCGCGCCGCAGGCTCAGACAAATGCGAGTGCGTAACCTGAAAATGCCTCTCACTCTTTGTCCATGGGGCGCAGGTGTGGTCCAGTCGAGCGCGAGGGTCCACTGGAAAACACTAGAACGCGGAAACTAATGAAGGCACCCGCCCGACTACGTACCCGCCCGACTACGTACCTGCTTCGACGGGCCGCAAGCTGCGGCTGCGTGCGACCCGCCCCACCCCGGGCGTGCCCAAGCGGGGCCCGCCGCCCTATCCTCAAACTCAGTGCCGCCAACATCTCGAGCCGCCCATCTTGTGTGTATGGGGGGCCCCGGGGGCAGGGCACCAGGGCCGCACGCCGCCAGCACGCTGCCTGCCACGTCCGGTTGGTTGCTTCTTCAGTCCTTCTACATACATCTTTACGGCTTAACCGCCTCCCCTTTATTTCGCGCTTTGCCACCCGGGCTCGTGCGTGACATATATACTCCAACACGCAGGCGGCCCCTCACACGGCCCAGGCGCCACCGCGCTCCCACACGTAGATGTCGGTGGTGGGCGGGTTGGGCGCGCCCTCCCACACCTGCGCGCCGGGGAGTGAAACGTATTGTTGCATAGCCGGAAAACGGCCCTGTGATGGCGGCGACTGGAGCTATCAGGACGCCGACAACCCGCCACTGCAAGCCGCCGGCCAGCCCACTCCCACACATGTCTCGCACACGTCCGCACGGTCACGTGTTCGACTTCAGAAAGCACCTCGGCGCTATGTCCCACACATGTCCTCACCGCATCCAAGTCCAGCATGTCCTCGTCGCCCAGCCGCAGCGCGCACGCCGCCTGCACGCAGCAGCCCGAGGGGGAAGCGGGGCGGGGAGCGGAGCGTGTAAGTGGCTGGGTGGGGTGCGAGGCGGGGAGCACGTGGCCCGCGGATGCATGTGCGTGCGGGGTGCGTTCGTGCGAGCGAGCGAGCGAGCGAGCACGCGAGCGAGCGTGTGTGGGCAGGGCGGGGCGACTCGGGTGCAAGGCTGGGCACGCACAGCAGGGGCAGCGATCAATCCATGCGCTGTGGGGTTCGAGCGAGTGAATCCCCCACCCACCCACACAGCAGATGCGCCCACGCCTGCGCCCGGGCCCACGCCCAAGCCCCCATCCACGCGTCCCCGCACCCACGCACCTGCATGTCGCGGACGTGGAGCGCGTTGCGTGCGCCCACCACCGCCGCCGCCACCTGAGGCACGATGGAGGTGCAGGTCAAGGCAAACAAGGGGCCGAATCCGGTCATCAGGGGCACTGATGTAAATGCGACTTTGTAAAGAAGGGACAGGCCGACAAAGCAAGGGTGCCCCCCATACGGGTCGAGAGGGACCATCTCCACTGATGCGACTCAAGATGGCCCGCCTGCCGGAGGCGCCTCACAGTTAAACACACTCATGCACTCCTGCACTCAAAACACGTTCCCCCCTTACGGCGGTCTCCTTACCGCCGGGCCCGCCTGCCGTACCCTCCTGCCCTGCCCTGCCCTGCCCTGCCCTGCCCTGCCCTGCCCTGCCCTGCCCTGCCCTGCCCTGCCCTGCCCTGCCCTGCCCTGCCCTGCCCTGCCCGTACCTGCCCTGCCCTGCCCTGCCCGTACCTGCGGCTGCTGCAGCACCCACGCCAGCGCCACCGCGCTGCTGGACACGCCGCCGTGCCGCTCGCCCACCGCCCGCGTGGCCTCCAGCACCTCCTGCATGAACCCCCAGCTGCCGCCGCCGGCCGCCGCCGCGCCGCCCGCCAGGCCTGTGCGCGCACACGGAGGGCGGTGGGCGGGTGGGTGGGCGGGCGGCAAACTCGGGGTTGCACCCGCAGCAAGGTACAGCAAACCGGCGGGGGGCAAAAGGTTGAGGGCACGCTAACGCCGCATACTGCCTGCTGCCCGCTCCCTGCTACCGCGCTGCTACCGCCCTGCTGCCGCCTGCTGCAACCGCCTGCTACTGCCTGCTATGCTGCTGTGCTACTGCCCGCCCGCTCACCTCCGGGCGGCGTGCCAACCTGGTGCAGCAGCGCGCCGTACTTCTGTTTGCTGGCCGTGTCCAGCCGCACCCTGGGCCGGCGGTGTGTGTGTGTGTGTGTGTGTGTGTGTGTGTGTTAAAAACAATCAAGCAGACGGACAAGCAAGCCCGCCAAACACGCGCGCGCAATTGTATACAGATACCTACGCCGGTTACCGAGCTCCGTGTGTGTGTGTGTGTGTGTGTGTGTGTGTGTGTGTGTGATAGAGATGTGTGGTGTGGCGGCGTGTGGTGATCGGTGTATGGTGGTCGGTGTGTGGTGGTGGTTGTGGCGGCGTGTGGCCGTGTGTGATGGTTGATGGTTGGTGGGTTGGTGAAGCAGCGGGTGCACGATGTGCCGCCGTACACTCACTTGCCCGCCGCCACGCCGTAGTACTTGTCCGCGATCAGCCCGCCCGCCAGCGTGCCGTACGCGATGAGCTTGACGCCGTACGACTGCGCCGCCTGCTGCATGTACAGCGCCGGCCGCCGGTCGATGAGGCTGTACTGCACCTGGTTGCTCACCACGCCCACACGCGCGTCCATCGCCTGCGTTGTGTTAAGAGTATAGGACACAAAGAAAATACGCAATGGTTGTGTGTGCAATCGCCTGCGGGTGTGCGTGTGCGCGTGTGCACGGCGCCGGGAGTGTTCTGATGAGCGTCAGTTTGAGGCGGGCTTTTGCCGCCGCTCCTTTTTCTTCTTTCCGCCCAACCGGCACACGGTCGTAAATACCACCAATCCGAACCCGCACGTGCACCACACGCTCGCGTGGCTGCAGGGTCTGCCTGCGGCCCTGCGGCCTGTGAGGAGTCCGCACCTTGGCCAGCGACGGCACGTCAAAGTTGCACAGCCCGATGTGGCCAATCATGCCCTGCTCCCGCAGCTCCTGCGCGGCGGGTTGCGTGTGGTGTATTTCAGCTGTTTCAATCCGCCTTCCAGGCATGGCCCTGTCCGCCACATGGGCTCATGACACAGCTTCGTCGCCAGCATCTAATCGCCGGTGCCGTCTTCCCCCGCCACCCCCAGCCACCCCCAGCCCCACACCCAGCGGCCCGACCAGCAGCTCGACCCGCGCCCTCCCCCCCAGCTCACCGCCAGCCACTTCAGCACGTCCAGCCATTTCCTGCAGGGTGCACACACACACACAAGCACACAAATCAATAGAATGCATGTCGACGTGCGGTTTGCAACGTGCCCGGCACGCTCGAGCGCTCCGCAACGCCCCCGCGCAGGCCACGTGGCGCTCGTACGCCTGTGCACACCCCAAGCAATGGCCGCGCTGCGCCCCCGCCCGCGTCCATGCGCCCCCTCAAGGCCTCAACTCATCACGCCGTCAAGTACGACAGTCATCGCCGCTCTCACATGCCCGCGCCAGCCTCGCCCCTCTCACGCCCTCACCCTTCACCCCTCGCGCCCCCACCCCACAACGCCCCACGCCCTCACGCACCTGTACCGGGCCGGGTCCGCCCACTGCAGCTGCACCAGGTCCACGCGCTGGCGCCCGGTGCGCACCAGGCAGCTGCGGACCGCCTGCATGCAGATCGCAGACAGACCGCGTGTCTGTCTTGGTGTCTGTTGGACTGCAGGGCGATAGGATGACAGCACAGAAACACAAATCCACAAGGCACTTTGACCCTTCACACGCGAAGCTCAGGGCGGCCCTGACAAAGGTTGCCCGCCCCCGACCCGCTGCAGCCGCCGCGCCGCCGCCACTCACGTACTCCACCAGTGTACGACTGACGCCCGCCATCTGCTCCTCGTTGATGTACGACAGCTTGGTGGCGATGGTGGTGGCGGGCGAGTTCCAGGGGTGCAGCCGCAGGTACTGCCCAATCTGCGCGGTTTGAGCGCCCGGGCGTGCGTGGGCATGTCCCCCGGCTGATCTGGGTGACACGCCCGCCGCCTACCCGCCGCCTGCTCGTCACCTGGGGCACCTACCCGCCATCTGCCGGCCACCAACCCGCCATCTGCCCTTCACGCACTTCACCTGTGCCACCTGCACCACCCACCCACCTACCAGCGCCTCCGCGGGCCCGTAGTTGTCGGCTGTGTCCAGGGTGGTGATGCCGCCGCGTGCAAACGCCGCCAGGTCGGCCACCGCCTCGCCGCCGCGCGTGCGGTCTGCGGTTGCGATTTGTGATGAGCACGGTACGTGAGTGAGCCTGAGCCTGAGCGCCCCCAACCGCTGCAATCGCCAACCACAGCCGCGCCCGGTCACACCCGCAAGGCCAAACCTGTGTATTGGTCGCCCGCGTGTCGGCCGCTCAACTGCCACGTGCCCCGAATGATCTGGGGGCAGGCAGGGCGGCACGGAGGGGGGTTGCGGCATCATGCAATCATGCACGTACGGCCGCAACCGCGACAGCAACCTGCAAGCCCCGTCGCCCCTTCACGCCACCATGGCAACGGCATTGCCCGCAACCACCCGCAATCGCGCACAACCGCCCACAGCCGCCCACAGCCGCCCACAATCGCCTCCAACCGCCTCCAACCGCCCACAGCCGCCCACAGCCGCCCAGAGGACGGCACAAGATTCCCACCTTGCTGACGCGCAGCCCCGGAGCCAGCGCCACCGTCGGCACCGGCGCCACCGCCCGCCGCTCCCGCCGCGGCTTGGGCGGCGGCTGCTCCCCGCCCTCTGCCCCGGGGTCCCGTTCCAGCTGCCCGGCGGGCGACGTCGCCTGCGCTCCGAACCTGCTGCTGCCGGCGTCGGAGGGCGGCGGCCGAGAGGAGGAGCCGTTGCGGTCGTCGGCTCGGGAGGGCCGCGCGGGGAGCAGCGGCAGCGCCGCCGCGGCGGCGCCCAGGCTGAGCGCCACTGCCCGCCGGCTGGGGCTGGGGATGCCGCTCGAGCGCGCACACTGCCCCGGCCGCTGTGGCCGTGACTGTGGCTCCCCGGCTGGACTGGTGCTGGATGCAGATGGGGGCCGTGGGTCTGCGCTGCTGGCGGTGGCGTTCCTGGCAGCGCCAGGGCTAGGTGCACCTGAGGCCGGGGGCCCGTCGGCACGGGCACGGGCTGTGAGCCGAGCCAACCGCGCGCCGCTGTCGCGGAAGGCGACATTCCGGAGGTGGCATGGCGAGCCCGTATTGGTTGCAAACTGCGTGCCACCAATAGTGCGTCGATATGATTGGCAGCCTGCGCTGAGAGCAGCCGGCGTCGGTAAGAGCGCCATGTCGATTCCTTGTGCTGGTCAGCTAAACGAGCTCCTATTATTTGTGGTGCTGTAACGCGTCGGTTTAACAAAGATTGAAGTGCTTGCACTCCAATTGATGACGCGCGGAGTCCAGCCGCCTATTCCGCGAAGCCCATAGTGAAAACCCGAAGCAGAAAATACTATACTCTAGTAAATAAAGCACTGCGAGTACTTTGATTTGAAGAATTTTGGCAGCCGGCCACAATTGGATCTAGACTGGATTCGCGTGCTCGTGCACCTTACCGCCCTCCCCTGCCTGCGACGGCCCTGCTGCCACGGTCCGGAGTTCCCGAATGAAGCCTGCTAGTGCCCTAGATCCGTCTCCCCGGGCAGCACCTTGATACTTGCATTGGCAAGGGCAGGCATCTTGGCTGGCATGGCGCCAAACACGGTGCACCTGCCGGGCCACGCGTTGCCTCACGCCATCCTGTCAGGATGTCACCACAGTGCAAATCACTGCTGTGCCATATATCCGGTGATTGAGTGGCCATGGGTGCGAGGGGGCGTGTGGGAGGAGGCTTGCAACGGAGAGGGGCATGGACGGCGGGGATCGCTTGACGGGCGACGGGAGAATGAGGGTTTGCGCGCGACAAGGCCGCTGGAGCTATGGAATAGGTGTATCATAGAATCAGGTCGCCTTTTACTATCACCGCTCGCTGCACCACGTCGCGTGCACAGCGGCTGTCCGCGCGTGCAGTCTCGGAGCTTTGCGCACACAGCGCTGCAGGATGTCTGATTGAGCAAGTGGCGGGCTGAGGTTTCCTTTCAACAACGAACACTAATCCTACCGAGCGTTAACACACCGCGAAAATGAGCCAACATCCGGGCATCTCGGTGACTTTGCACTTCTCGGTGGCATACCCTACGCAATGGGGTCAATCTATTCTGCTTGCTGGCTCGGGAGCGCTACTGGGCGGCCTGGAGTGGTCAAAAGCGCGGCAGCTTTCGTGCACTAACGAGAAGGACCTAATCGTGTGGGAGGCGACAATAGTGCTGCCATGGAAGCCTTCCTACACCTACAAATACGCTCTGGTGGGCATGGGGTCGGGGGGCGACGGTCAGCGCATGCTTCACGTTGATTTGGCGGCCTTTTTCCAACTCCACCAACGACGCCTGCCACGTCGTGCTGACTTGTGCAGGCGCGCGCGAAAGAAGATGACACGAGCGGCCCCGGCGTACACGGCAACTGGATTATCGAAAAGGAGGACGCGGCCGGGGACCGGACGGTGTGGCTGCCGGAGGGCCTGCAGGTGCGCGCAACGCTCGCGGCGGGGGGCTGGCGTGGCTATGAACTCCGGTTTTGGGGGGCGGGTAGGGTGGCGGGCGAGGATGTGGGGGCCCGGGCAGCAAGGCCGGCTTCAGTGTGGCCACTCCGTACGGTCGCGTACGGCACGGAATGTCCCCTGCTAACCCCCTCCGCCCGATCCGGCCGCAGGGCGGTGAGCTGGTGGAGGTTGTGGACTCGTGGGTGGAGAAGTCGCACCCCGCGGCGCTCATGGCCAGCGCGGCCTTCACCAAGGTAATGGGCGCGTGATGGGTGGGCTGCGTGGTGATGGGTGGGCTGCGTGCGTGCGTGTTTGTGGCGTGGCGGGTGATGGGTGTGTGGCGTGGTGATGGGTGGGCTTGGGCGCGAGAGGAGGAGTGACGCGTGCGCGCGCGGGGGTCCGCAGGTTGGAGGAAGGGGGAGATTCAGGACATCAGCCCAAGCTAGGCCAGCCTCAACAGGAAGGGGGAGGTGCACCGGGCCGCACCGCACGGCAGCCGGAGCGCGGCGAGGTGGCGGTCGGGGGGGCTGCAGTTGCAGCGGCTGTCGGGCAGCGAGGCGTCGGGAGTGTCGCGCGCGTGTCGCTGTTGTGCCAGGGCAAGCCACACGCGCAGCGATTTCAACCCTCTTCCAGACACGCCAGGCGCACGTACACAGACACGCACCGTGCATTGTGCGTTCTACTGCAACCAACCATGCCGCCTGTACCAGCACCCGCCTGAACTGAACGCTAACCTGAACTGAACGCGAACGACAGGTGCTGTTCTCTCACAAGTCGCTGGTGCGCACCGGCGGGCTGCCCCCGGAGGACCGCTGCAGCCCCGCGCCCGGGGAGACGGTGGTGCGGCTGCAGGTGGGTGCGTGCGGTGCGCTGCGGGCGGGAAGTAGGGGCGGGGCGTTGGCGGGAGGGGGTTGCGGTTACCAGCCCAAGCTGCTCCAAACCAGGGGGCGGGGGCAGGTACCCGCTGGTCGTGGGGAACAGTGTCGCTTTTGAGGCGGGATGCAGTGTTAATGTATCCTGTGTCACCGTACCACACCGCCCACACACACCACCACCCGCGACTTCTAACACACACCACCGCTCACCCCCTGCTACCCCGCCCCTCCGGCCCAGGTGGCTGACTTCCAGCTGGAGGACGGCGAGGCGGTGCTGGTGACGGGCGGCATCCCGCAGCTGGGCAACTGGCAGCCCGACCAGATGTGCAGGCTCACGGGTGAGGGGGCGGGGGGCAACTGGCAGCCCGACCAGATGTGCAGGCTCACGGGTGAGGGGGCGGGGGGGGGGCGGCAGGGGGTTGCAGTTACCAGCCCAAGCTAAGCCCAGCCCAGGCAGGGGGTAGCTCGCGGGTGAGCGGGGGGAAGGGGCAGGGGGTAGCTAGCTGGTGCGAGGGGCGGGGCAGGGGGCGGCCGAGGAGGGATGGAGGAGAGAAGGGCGCTGCCGACGCTGCTGGAGGGGAGGGTGGTGGTGGGGCGCGGCACGGAGGGGCGATGCCTGCCCCGAAGGTGAAGGAGCGGGTAGAGAGGTGTGGTGTGGTGCGGGCTGGAGGTATGGGGAGAGGAGTGGGGGGCCGGCCGGGTAGCTGGGCGGCCGACATCAGGAAGCGAGGCGGGCAGGCTGTCGAGCCGGCGACGTGGCGTCTGGCACGCACCCTCACCGCCTCTGTCCCTGCGGCACGACCTCCGATCCGATGTCGGCTCGCAACCGGCCGCTCCCACCGCCGTTTCTACCCTCCTGAACTTCGCTCCCGATCCTTACGATCCCCCCTGTACCCCTGCTGCTCCTGCTGCCGACGACGGCGGTGACAGAGACGCACACGCCCTTCTGGGAGGCGGAGCTGCGCGTGCCCTACTCCTGCTTCCCCTTCACCTACAAGTACGCCATCCAGACGGCGGAGGGGCTGGTGCTGGAGGTGAGCGCGTTCGCTTTCGGGGGGTGGGGTCAGGTTTAAACCGTCATGCGGACGATGGTGGTTTGTGTGGAGAAGACAAGGAAACGCAGCCACTGGTGGTCATCGGAGGGAGGGGCCGGGGGCCGGGGGCCGCGTGAGGAAGCAGCTGCGCGCGCGGCTCATCCCTGGGCCGTGTTGCCGACGCGCTGTTGCTGCTCTCCGCGCGGCCCCGCTGCCCCCGACTGCCTTCGACTTGTTAACCTTGCACCACCACCACCACCACCACCACCGGCTGCCCCTGCCTCTGCCGCCCCGGCCGCAGGTGGGCGAGCCGCGCCTGGCCTGCCTGCCCGCCTCCGCCAGCGTGGGGGCGCCCACCGTCATGGTGCGCCACGACGGCTACTTCAGGTGCGGGGAGGGGAGGGGGGGCGAGGGGCGGGGCGCGAGGGTTCGAGGGGCTGGGCGCGAGGGGTTGCGGAGCAGGGGCGAGGGGCAGGGGCGAGGGGGGCGAGGGGCAGGGGCGAGGGGCAGGGGCGAGGGGGGCGAGGGGCAGGGGCGAGGGCAGGGGCGAGGGGTTTGGCACGGGGCAGGGGCGTGTGGGGTGTCTGAGAGGACGATATTTCCATTACCCGGCTCCTGACGACGCGCCGGGCGCCCCAACCCTGGCGGTTCCACTACCTTCCAAGTCCTTAACCTTGCAACCCCCAAACCCGCCAAACCCGGGCCAACCCCACGACGCCGCCGCCGCCGCCCCTCACGCCCACCCCCACCCCCTCCAGGCGCGACCGGCACTGGCGCGGCGCGGGCGTGGCGGTGCCTGTGTTCAGCCTGCGCAGCCAGCACTCGGTGGGCGTGGGCGAGTTCCTGGACCTCATCCCGCTGGTGGACCTGGCGGACAAGTGCGTGGGGGTAGCTGGGGGGTTGCAAAGATGTTTGGGAAAGCGGTACAGGATGCACTGAAGACTGCGTCTCAAAGTCTTCGAGGCGGGGGGGGGGGGGAGGGCAGCCGTCCATGGGGGGCGGGGCTGGCGGGGCTGGCGGGGCTGGGGGTGGACCTGGCGGACAAGAGTCGTGGGGGGGGAGCCGTTCATGTGACGTGGGGGGGGGGGGCTGTGGGGCGGGGCGGGGAGGCGGGGCGGGGCGGGGCGGGGTGGGGCGGCGCGGGGTGGGGCGGCGCGGGGTGGGGCGGCGCGGGAGGCTGCGGGACTGGCTGGCTGCGGAGCTGGCTGCTGGGCCGGCTGCTGGGCGGGGCTGCGGTTGATGCGTGCGGGAACGCCGCCGACGCTCGACGCTCGACGCCGTGCCCGCCGCCCGCCGCCCGCAGGTCGGGCATGCGGCTGATCCAGGTGCTGCCGGTCAACGACACGTGTGTGTACGGCACCTGGTACGACTCCTACCCCTACTCCACGCTGTCCGTACACGCGCTGCACCCCCAGGTGTGGGGGCCGGGGGGGGGGCCAAGGGGGTTGCGGCTGGGGGTATGGTGCGGTGGTTTGGCGGCTACTTGGGCCTGCGGGCTCCGGACAGGGGAGCAGGAGTCGGGCGTCCGGCTGTCTGCGGGTTTTGGGGCCTGGAACGCTGTATGTGGGGCGGGGGCAGGGGGCTGCGTCGGGGCCTGCTATCATAACCGCCACAGCTCGCGTTCTGCCGTCTTGCCGTACTTAACCCCCGCCCCCTTCCCGCCCTCTCACGCCGCCCCCCTCACCAGTACCTGGCGCTGCGGGACCTGCTGGCGGAGGAGGGGCAGGAGCTGCCGCACGACCTGGCGGCGGAGGTGGGGCGGAGGGCGAGGCAGCGCAGGGGGCGGGGCGGGGCGGGGCGGGGCGGGGCGGGGCAGGGCTAGGGTACGGCAGGGCCGTTCCGGGAGGCGATGCAAGGACGCACGGAACGCGCGGACCGTCCGGGCGGCAGTGGGGCCCGCCCACGCCGCACCGCAGGTCACCCGCGCCTTAGGCCATCGGTCGCTCGCCTCTACGCCTGATGTCTACGCTGCTACACTTCGCTTACTATCATCGCAACCCCCCGAACACGCGACACATGCACGCAGCTCCACAAGGCGCGGCGGGAGCTGGACAAGCCGGCTGTGGACTACGAGGCCACCATGACCTTCAAGAGCGCTTTCGTCAAGAAGGTGCGCGGCGTTGTGCGATGCGCGTGGGACTGTCCAGCCCCGGGTGAAGGAACCTGGCCAGAGAGGCGGCGTCCGGATGTAGATTGAGTTGAAGCAGCAGCAGCAGCAGCACATCTCCACACTGCATCTGTGCCAGAGCCGGTGCCGGTGTCGCCGCTGATGCTGCCGCTGCTGCCGCGGCGCCGCGCCACGCACCACGCGCCACGCAGGTGTACGACCGGTACGGGCAGGGCACGCTGACGAGCCAGGCCTTCGCGGACTGGTTCGCGGAGAACGCGCACTGGCTGCGGCCCTACGCCGCCTTCTGCTTCCTGAGGGACATATTCCAGGTGCGGGCGCGCGCGCGGGGGTGCAGCAAGTTAAGCCGAACCCCATTGCAGAAGATAGAGCAGGAGAGCAAAAGACGCATGTGTGCGGCAGGTGCCGTGACGCGGCAGGATTCGAGAGGGCGCGCGCAGAGAGGCACCCAAACACACTATTCCTAAACCACCGTACGCTGGGGCCCGCCCACACACACACCACGCACCGTCTCTTGCTTGCTCGTCGTTTTCCCTTGTGCTCTCTAACACACACTCGTTTTCCGTTGTGCCTCCGCTGCTGCCGGCGCAGACCGCGGAGCACTGGCGCTGGGGCGCGCTGTCCAGCGGCAGTGACGAGGTGGTGGACCGCCTCACGCGGCCCGGCGGCGAGTTCTACCCGCGCATGCAGGTGGGGTGGGGGGTGGACACCGGGGTGGGGGAGGGGTAGCCGTCCATTGGGGGGTTTGGCGACGGGGCGTTGCGGGGGTGCAGGGTGCATGGGTTCGGGATGGGGTTGGAGATGGGATGGGAGGGCGGGGCCAAAGAGAGCGTGAGGTGGGTGCGTGTGCGGGTCAAGCGACGCTGTCCCTGCTATGCTGCGCTTCCCCTTGGTTCAGCTTGGGCTGGTGTTGACAACCCCTCCCCCCTCTCCTCCCCTGGCCGGCCCCGCTCCTCCCCCGTGCCTCATCTTCCGCGCCTCCCCCTTCCCCCCACAACCTCCCCGCAGCTGACCTACTACACCCAGTTCCACCTGCACCGCCAGCTGCTGCGCGCCTCGCAGTACGCCGCCGCCAAGTGAGTGCGGGGGTGGGGGATGGGGGGGGGGGGCGGTGCGGCCGGTGCGGCCTGCGCGCCGTGGCGGCCCCTCGGCCGAGTCGGCTGCGACAACCCCCTTTGTGACGCTGCATCAGCAGTCGCTGTGAGGTCACGGGCATGCTTTTTATCTCTGGCTTTGGAAGGGATGCCCGATGCGCCCCGGCCTTGGCCGCGGCCGCGGCCTCGACCTGGCTCGCTCTCACCTTCTGCCCCGTTCCGATGACCCAGTACGGCAACCCCCGCCCCTCCCCCAACCATGACCGCATTCCTCCCGCGCGCCCAGGCGTGTGGTGCTCAAGGGCGACCTGCCCATCGGCGTGGACAAGCGCTCCGTGGACACCTGGCGCGCGCCGCAGCTGTTCCGCATGGACAAGAGCACGGGCGCGCCGCCGGACGCCTTCTCGCCCACGGGTGAGGGGTGTGCCGCTGGCGGGAGCAGCGGGCGGCGGGGGGCTTGGGGCGAAGTGATGCAGCGGCCGGGGCGGGGACCGGGGTCTGCAGGCAGTGAGGGCTCATATGGACGCGGGGAGGGGACGGTGTGCTCACCAGATCAAATGAATCCGAACCCAAGTGCGGCGGCCTGGACCCTGGAACCGCTCCCCCCCTCCCTCCCTGCCCCTGCTCCTGCCCCTGCCCACCAACCCCTTCCCCCACCCAAAACCGTCACATGAACGGCTACCCCTCATCATCTTCTATGTACCATCTTTGCATGTTTGCAATCCCCCCCGCCGCAGGCCAGAACTGGGGCTTCCCCACCTACGACTGGGCGGCCATGTCGGCGGACGGCTTCGCCTGGTGGCGCAGCCGGCTGGCGCACCTGGCGCAGTACTTCACCGCCTACCGCATCGACCACGTGCTGGGCTTCTTCCGCATCTGGGAGGTGCCCGGCGACTGCGTCACGGGTGAGGGGCGGCAGCGGCGGCGGTGGGGGGGAAGGCGGCGTGTGGTGTGTGGTGGTGTGTGTGCGGCGTGTGTGGTGGTCGCATGGGCGCCAGCATGCATGCAGGGCGCCGGCAGACAGCGACGCATACCTGCGCCCCTTCGGTCTTCGCCGCTCACCCCTACCTCACACCCTCACCGCACCCGCCCCCACCCCCGGACGTCATTGTCTACCGTCTGCCACTTCCTTACCTAATGATGCATGAAACCCCCCGCCCACCCCCAGGCCTGCTGGGCTACTTCCGGCCCAGCCGCCCGCTGACCAAGTCGGAGCTGGAGCAGCGCGGCGTGTGGGACACGGAGCGCCTGGTCAAGCCGCTCATCACCGAGGCCATGCTCAAGTGAGGGGTGGTGGGAAGCGGTGGAGGCGGGGGCCGGGAGCGATGGAGGGGCGGAGGCGACCTGGCGCTGCAGCCAGCAGCCGCACGGTTGTCCAGTCGCTCGAAACCGGTCCATGCCGTGTCTAGTCCGTGACCCGCCCTGTCTGTGCCCGTGGTGACTTCTCGTGCGCCGCGTCCATTCACCCATCGCCCCCCGACTCAATCATTCACCGCCCGATTCATCTATTCATCCCCCGACTCATCTATTCACCCCTCGACTCATCCATTCACCCATCGGTTCAACTGTTAATCCCTTGACTCATCTATGCACCGCCCGATTCATCTATTCACCCCCCGATTCATCTATTTACCCCTCGACGCATCCATTCACCCATCGGTTCAACTGTTCACCCCCCCCGACACATCCATTCACCCATCGACTCAACTGTTCATCCCTTGACTCATCTATTCACCCCCCGATCCATCTATTCACCCCCGAATTCATCTATTTACCCCTCGACGCATCCATTCACCCCCCCGACCCATCTATTCACCCATCGGCTCATCCGTTCACCCATGGGCTCGCCCCATTCAACCCTCGACTCATCTATTCACCCCTCGACCCATCCATTCATCCATCGGCTCAACTGTTCACCCCCCCCCCCCCCCGACACATCCATTCACCCATCGACTCAACTGTTCATCCCTTGACTCATCTATTCACCGCCCGATTCATCTATTCACCGCCCGATTCATCTATTCATCCCCCGACTCATCCATTCACCCATCCGCTCAACTGTTCATCCCTTGACTCATCTATTCACCGCCCGATTCATCTATTCATCCCCCGACTCATCCATTCACCCATCCGCTCAACTGTTCATCCCTTGACTCATCTATTCACCCCTCGACCTATCCATTCACCGCCCGACTCATCCATTCACCCATCGACCCATCCATTCACCCCTCACCCCCCGCAGGCAGGCGTTCGGCGAGCGGTGGGAGGTGGTGGCGGCCACCTACATGCTGGAGGACGGGCCCGGCAAGTACAAGTGAGTTTCTGCCGTTGTTGGTTTCAGCACACGGACGCGCACGTCATACCGAGCCCGCACTTCCTCGCCCGTGCATTGTCTGCACCACTATCACGCCAGTTTGACTGCCGCCTCCCCCGCCAGCTCCATGAGCTACACGTCCCATACCTCGCACCACCCCCACCCACCCCATCGCGCCTGCAACCTCTCCCCACCACCCTCACCACCACCCCCGCACCACCACCAGCCCCGCACCCCCACCCCCACCAGCACCACCACCACCACCACCCCCGCTCCCCCACCCCGACCCGCCCCCAGGCTGCGGCCCGCCTACGCCAGCGAGTGCGCCATCGCCGCCATCCCGGTGCGCCCCGACTCCCCCGCCTGGCTGGCCCGGGAGGTGGAGGAGACGCGGGCGGGGCTGATGCGGCTGCGGCAGAATGTGGTGCTGCTGGCGGACCCCGAGGACCCCGAGGCCTTCCACCCGCGGTGCGTGCGTGCGTGGCGCGCGCCTGGCCGCGCCGCTGTGTTAGGGATTACAAGGGAAAACGACACCAAAGACTGCGGTCAGCTGTGTTAGAGAGCACAAGGGAAAACGATAGCAAGCAAGAGACCGTGCGTGCGGTCAGCTGTGTGTGCTTTCTAAAGTTGGGGTTCGATCTGCTTTGCAAGTGAAAGCCGGTGCTGCGCTTCGCGCCTGCTTCCACTTTGCCTTCTCGTGCGCGCACCTGTGATACGTCTTTGGGTACCTCTGAACAAACAATTACACGCCCGCTGCCCCTTCTCCCCCACCCCCTCTCGCACAGGTTCGGGCTAATGTCCACCAGCAGCTACGCCTCGCTGCCGGCGCCCTGGCGCGCTACGCTGCGGCACATGCACGACGACTACTTCTACAGGTGGGGGTGGGTGTGTGTGGTGCCGTGGTGGCGGGATGGCGGGGGTTGGGATTGAGGTGTGGGACTGGGTGTGGGGCTGGAGGGGGGGGTCATCCTTGCAGAAACGTTAGGGTCGGTTTAGCTTGGGCTGGTGTTCGCAACCCACCCCTCCCACTTCTCTGTACCCTCTTTGCAAACGCGCCCATGCCCCTCTCCCACCCCGCAGGCGGCAGGAGGACGTGTGGCGGACGTCGGCCATGTCCAAACTGCCCGCGCTGCAGGTGGGTGGGTGGGTGGGTGTGCGATAGGGCGCAGGAGCGGCGGCGGGGGCGGGGCGCGTGGTTTTGTGTGTGGTCTCGTCCTGTGCCCGCTCCGCCTGTGTTCAATCATGAATGGAACCTCCTGCCCCTGCGCCGCCCTTCGCCGCCCTGCCGCCCCCCTATACCGTCAACCTGTATTGCCGCAAACTGCACATGTATGTCCCTTGTCTAGTTTCGCTTGGGTTTAGATTGGGCTGGTGTTTACACCCCCCCCCCCCCATTGGGCGCAGGCCGCCACGGACATGCTGGTGTGCGGCGAGGACCTGGGCTTCGTGCCCGCCTGCGTGCCGCCCGTCATGAAGGTGCGCGTGGAGGGCGTGTGCGTGTGTGTTTGGCACGTTTGGGCGTGCACGCGTGTCCTTGAAACGCACGTTCCATGCGCACCGTCATCCCCTCCGGACCTCGGGACCTCCCGACCTCAAACATCTCCACCCAGACAACCAACATGCAACCCCCCCCAATGCCAACACCGTATCTCGCCGTAATCAGTCATGAGTGGAGTCCCATCCCGCCCCCGCCGCCTTAACCTTGCCACCCGCACCCCACAACGACTTCGAGACGCAGTCTTCAGTGCACCCTGTACCGCTTTCCCTTGTCTTTGCAACCCACCTCCCCTACCCCACCAGGAGCTGGGCCTGCTGGGCCTGCGCATCCAGCGCATGGCCACCGAGCGCGACAAGGAGTTCAACAACCCCGCCGCCTACCCCTACCTCACCGTCGCCTCGCCCTCCTGCCACGACGTCACGCCGCTGCGCGCCTGGTGCGTGGCGGCCCCACTTGGGGAGGGGGGCGGGCGGGCGCAGGGCGTGGCGGGTGGGGATGGGGCTGTGGGGATGGGGCTGTGGGGATCCCAGCGCAATCAAAGACACCCAGTCCCACGTGATGAGGGGGGAAGGTGCCGGCGTGCCAGGGCATGGGGGAACGCGATGGTGGGACGTGTCGCGAGCAAGGAAGCGAGCGGCCAAGCTATCAAATCGTTGTCGTACCATACACACGCGCACACCTCCTGCCACACCCGCACAGGTTCGAGTCCGACCCCGAGCGCGCCGAGCGCTTCTACTACCACCAGCTGGGCGGCTGCGGCCCGCCGCCGCCCGCCTGCGGCCCCAACGTGGTGCGCGCGGTGCTGCAGCAGCACATCAACTGCCAGTCCATGCTCACCATCTTCCCCATCCAGGTGAGCGCAGCAGGAGGGGGGCAGCAGGACGGGACAGAGGGGGTTGCAGGAGGAGGGGTGCAAGAGGACGCGGGTGGGCGTGGGACGTGGGTGTCAGGATGTGTGCGTTGCGTTGCATGTCTGGTGGGAGGGCTCCCGCCTGCGCAACGCCCTCACCATGGCCCCACCCCGATGCACCCTGTGCGGCTTTCCCAACCATCCTTGCAACCCCACACCCGACCACCACCATCACCGCCAGGACCTGATGGCGCTGTCCTCCGAGTACGCGGCGCAGCGGCCCAGCCGCGAGGAGGTTATCAACGACCCCACCGTGGCCAAGCACTACTGGCGCTTCCGCATCCACACGCCGCTGGAGGCGCTGCTGGCGGACAGCGACTGGCTGGCCACCATCGCGGGTGGGTGGCGGGTGGGGGTATGGGGTGGTGGGGGTGGTGTGCGGGGTGGGTGCGGGGTGGGGGTGGGGGTGGGGGCGGGTTGGGCTGTGGGGTGGGTGCTGGGGGCGGGGTGGGGTGTGGGGTGGGGAGCCGTCTCCGTTGTGCTGCTGGAGGCCAGGCCATGCCACCCAAGTGTGGACTGGAGGCCCTTCAGGGCCCGCCCCAAACGGCCCTTGTGGGAGCCTCACCATCATCTCACCACAACGCTAATCACACCTGGAACCCGCTCCCCACCCACCTACACTTATATGTACCATCTTTGCAACCCACCCTAATCAATCATGCATGGAACCCCCTTCCCGCTCCCCACACAACGCACCTGCTGTATGGCTGTTCCTGGCTACACCTTCACGTCTCAACTAATGATGAATGTAATCCCCAACCCCAACCCCACCTCCCCTCCTCCCCCAGAGATGCTGGTGCTGGGCGAGCGCGCCTCGCCGCTGGTGCTGATGGCCATGTCGCTGGGCGGCCTGGCCATCATGGACGGCGTGGCGGGCGCGCCCGGCGGCGGCGTGGCAGGGCCCATGGCGGGCGCCGGCGGCGGCGTGCCGGTGGCGGGCCTGGTGGGCGCGGAGCTGGGCGGCGGCGTGGCGGCGATGCCGCCGCCGGCGGCGTACCTGCCGCACTACACGGCGCCGCAGGAGGGGCAAGGCGGGGCGGGAGGCGGCGCGGGGGGCGGCGGGTATGTGCCGGGCGGGGCGGGCGCGGGGAGCGGCCCCGCGGCGCCGGATGCGAACGGCCGCGCGCCGCCGCCCATGGCGCCGCAGTCGCCCGTGCCGGTGCAGTGAGGCGGGGCAGAGCGAGGGTGAGGTGAGGTGCTAATACCGGCCGCAGCGCGGCGGGGCTGTGAGCGGTTTGGGCTGGAGGTCCGTGCGCCGTCGTCGATCTGGGTCAGGCGGGGCGAGCTGCGGCGCTGTACGGTGAGCATTGGCAAGAGGTGTATGATGACGTTGCACAGCAGCTGGCATGTGGGGAGGCCCCGTGGACTTTAGGGAGAGGCGGCGCTGCAGCAGCAGAGGCTCATTACTCTTGGAGTCCCGCAGTAGCGTAACGCGCCAGGATTCCATTAGAGGCGAAGCGGAGGCGAAAAGGCCAGTCCCGGGTTGGGCACCGGCTGTCGCGCGCGCTGGCAGTTTTGGCAGGAGTGGCGCGGGGCGCGTGCGGAGGAAGGTACATTTTTTCCGCCGCACGGTGGCATGGCACGGAGCCAGCCTGTGGAGAGCGGGGGAGCGCAGCTGGAGTGGCTCGGGAGAGCGCAGCAGCAGAGCGGGGGTGGGCGTAGCTGCAGGGGGGTACGGCAGGGCTACAGGGGCTTTGTACGGCTGCGAGCAAGTGGCGTTCGGGCAGCTGCGTGGTGGTGAGCAATCGGCGTTCAGGCGGCGCCGGCAGACTGAATTGAAGATTGTGGGAACACAACCAGGGGTCGGCATGGTGGCGGGCTTTCTGGGGCATGCACGCGTGTACCACGGCAGGCGGCAGGCCGGATGATTGGGTCAGGGCTGGCGATGTTGTGCGTACCGAATTTGTGAAGAGGCCGAAGCGTGTTGGGTGTGTAGCTCGGTGTGTTTGGGTCGCCTGAGCAATGCGTGGAGTTCGTTTCGCGGTTAGCTGCCAGAATAGGGATTGGGCGCAGCTGTGTTTGCGCGCTGATGCCCCCACCTGCCTGGCTCGTGACAGTTTTGTTGCCGGCGGTATGTTTTGGTTGCGGGCTTTGTGGGCCGTATCTGCGTCCAGCGCTTTGGTTGGTCGAAGAGATGGGAAGAAGCCTGCGAGTGTGGGTTGCATTGTGGAGTTACTGGCGCGTTTAGACGTGCCTGTGGCGTGCCTGCGAAGCATGGCACACAGTACCTTTCAGGCCAACGCGCGACCGGAGGGATTGCCGCCGGTTGCCTGCGCCTTAGGATTAAGTATTCATTTTCCATCCGGTTCATAGTAGATTTGATATTGCTTCGTGGTTTCGGTTCTTGTCATTTGAACTCGATAGTCAGGGTGGCGTGAATACCTGCAAGGCAGTCCAAACGGCGGGAGCGGTGTGCACGGCGTGGAATGTGGTGGTAGGCGTGAGGGGCCTGAGGGGACGTGGGCGTGTGTGAAGAAGATTGAGTGTACCGTATGTGCCCTGATGCGGCGCTGTAAAACAAGCGTGAGATCTGCGTCAGTCAGGCTGCCCAGACGGAGCGTGCATGGGGGGGTCAAGTTGTGGTGTCAGTTGGGAGCCGGGGTTGGAACAGGCTGGAACAGGAACCGCATTGAGGGTGCCAGTGCTCGTATCTTCCATCTACGCTGTAGAAATTTGCCCAAAATCCGCCGAAGGCGGAGAAAACTTTTTGGGTTTGGGTTTCGGCATCTACGGAGCGTACACGGTTTGGGCGGGTTTGGCGGTCTTTTAGACAGGGAGCGTAGATGGTTTGGGGGATTTGGGGGCGTGCCCCTAGGAAAAATTTTCGAGGTGTAGATGGCGCGGAGGGGTCACCTACGCTGTGTAGACGCCGGGGGCCCAAAGCCATCTACATGATACGGGCACTGACTCAGGGTGCACGCCGCGCAGGGTTGACTTCTGCAGCCCGGTCGTCACAAACAATACCCAAATATCGATTATAGGATATGATAAGCCAGGCTGTGCGCGTGGCTGCAGGCCGCGACCGGTCCACGCCGCAGCCAAGACCGCGGCGGGGGAGGCGCCCGTAAGACTGTTGCGCTCAGCAGCTGAGATCTGCCGATTTTGCTTTGCTGTTGCTAGTGGAGAGTCACGGGACACTCCAGCGCGAGCTGTCGGCAGCTGCTGTTGCGCCGCGCCGACGGCTGCTGTTGGCCTGTTGCTGTTGCTGCTGCTGTGCAGGGGAACGCATGCGACATTTGAAGATCAAGAAGGCAGGCAGGCTGCGCCTCAGGAGTGTCCGCGCAACCCGCGACCGGGTCCAGGCTCGCGCGAGCGCGCCCATCACCGGTGAGCTAAGCTCGATTCAGTCTTCATGTTCCGGGGACTCAACGATACGCGCGTGCAGGGGCAGCAGCAGCGGTGCTGCCGCCAGTGCGCTGCTTCCTGCCGCCAGTGCTTTCTCCACAAGCAGCAGGGCGCAGGCGCGCGCGAAGGACGCGCCTAGTGGCCTAGTGGTCAAGCGGCCCAGCGGCAAGGCGGCTGGAGGTGTCAGGTCCGGTGGGCCGTGTGCGGCCCGGTGCGGCCGCCAAGCTGCACGCAAACGCGACGTCAGGCCGGTACGCGGCTTGCGCCATGCGGCTTGAGCCATGTGGTGACAGTGTACGTGGTTCACGTCGTGGCACAGCGATGTGGGTCAGGCTCGGCAGAATGCACTCGCACCCGCCTGAAGCCCGGACCCACTTGCCCGCCTCGCAGTTCCTGCGCCAGACGTACGAGCTGGGCTGCCGCGTGGCGGCCGCGTACAGCGCGGTGCGGAAGCAGGTGAGGCGAAAGCAGCCCGCCGGCGCCTGCTGTGGTCGTAGTCTGGTGCGCTGGCGCTGAGCTCCCATCCATGTCGCTCAGCGCCCGACCCACATCAGCGGCTTGCTGTAGCGCCCGACCCACATGAGCACACTGCACTGCACTGTGCACAATGCCCTCCCTGTTGTGAGCTGGGCAGCCGCCCGTGGCCACCATACCGTAATGCCGCATCACGCGCGCCACTGCGCTGCCTGCTGCTCCAGGACTGCCTGGCCGCGCACCACCTGCAGCTGCTGGAGGCGGCTTACCGGGCCGCCTGTGCCGCAGCGGCCGACACGGAGGCAGCGGCAGCAGCAGCTGTGGGCGCCAGCGGTGGCGACGGCGGCGGCTGCGGCTGCGAAAGGCGGCAGATGGGGGAGCCGGCAGAGGAGCGGGGGCGGAACGGGGATGGGAAGCGGGTGGGAGGCGGCGCCGACAGCAGCAGCCCAGCCATCAGCGGCTCCGGCAGCAACGCGCCCCATGACGACGCACAAAGTGCGGCTAGCGCTGCTGCGGTGCGGGCATCGCCCGGGCCGGAAGGCGGCGCCTTGCTGGGCGGCGGGAGGCAGCGGGCAGCAGGTGCGCGGGAGGAGGAGCAGGAGCTCGCCGACGCCGACAGCAGGGGTGGTGGAGGCGAGGCCAACGGCCCGGCACTCACACAGCCTCAGCCTCAGCCACAGCGGCAGGCGGAGGCCCCGGCCCCGGCCCCGGCGCAGCAGGCGGTGGCGATGTCGTGGTGGGGGCGGCGGGCGGCGCGCTCGTCTCGGGTGCAGGCGCTGGCGGCGCGGCTGGAGGCGCTGGTGCTGGGGCTGGTGCGCGAGACGGTCGCGGCCAGCCCGCACGGCGCGTTCGTGTTCGTGAGCGAGGAGCCGGCTGGGGACGCGGCGGCGGCGGCGGCGGCGGCGGGCTATCAGCTGGTGAGCCTGCAGCCTGCGCGGAGCTAGCACGGCGTATTGGCATTCTGTCCGTATGGATTTCCTTGGCCTGGGCGACGCGGCGACCCCATTTGTTAAAGTTTACAATGACCTCAGTGCAAGTGCCCCACTCTGCCCCCGTGGTCGTGGCCGTGCCTCCGCCGCAGTCGCTGGCGAGCCTGGTGGCCATCTGCTGCGCCGTCAAGCGGCACTGGCCGGGCACCATGCCGGTACGCGCGCGCGGGGGCCTCTGCCGACGCACCGACTCGACCATCCAACCGCTTGGTCTGATCTTGACGGTGCAGGGTAAGGGGGGGATAGCGGTTCACAGCGAGCTGACGACCGTGCCGTGCCCCGCCGCCCCGTGCCCGGTCCCTCATGCACTTGCGCCCAACAGGCCCGGCTGCGCAAGCGGCTCCACGCCCTGCTGCACTTCGCCACTGCCAACAAGCGCCTGCAGCGGCAGGCGGTGCTGCATCAGCAGCAGACGGTCGCAGACCTCGCCTCGGCGCTCGCCAAGGCTGAGGCAGCAGCGGTAGCGGACGCTTCACGGGGACTTCAGGGTCTGAGTGCGGGGCTGGTGGATGCGATGGCGGCGTGGGCCGTCGGTGCGACGGCGGCACCCGCCGTGGACACGACCCTGTGTCACGAAGCGCGGTGCCTGCGCACGCGGGCGGCGCTGCTGCTTCAGGGCATGGTGACGGATTGGGCCGCGGCAGAGCTGGACCGAGACGTGCGGGTGCGATGGGGGCCAAGGGTGCCTGCAAGCCCTGCTGGTGCTTGCGTCACCTCTGTGCCGCCACGCGCTGCCCACTGTGTTCGCTCGCTCGCAGGCAGTGGCGCTGGGCGCGGCCGCCGGGCGCGAGGCCGAGCCCGCGCCGCGGCTGGGCAGCGGAGGGTGGGAGCAGCTGGACCTGAAGGAGGGGGGCCTGGAGGAGTTTGCGGGCCTGGAGCGGGTGCGTACGAGCGTGTGTGCGTGCGAACGTGCCAGGGCGCGCGGTCGGGCGTGCATGAGCAGCAGGGGCGGGCGGTACCGCACGGCCGGGGCGCACTAGTGGTGCGGGCGGCAGCGGTCGCCGCATGTACCGTGGTGAGCGGGTTGCAGCGCGTGGCCCTCACCCGCCCCGTCTTAATTAATCATACATGGAACCCCCCCTCCCCGCAACACACGCATCGGACACATGCACGCACGCACGCACGCACGCACGCACGCACGCACGCACGCACGCACGCACGCACGCACGCACGCACGCACGCACGCGCGCCCCTCACCTGCCTCCGCCCCATACTCCCGTCCCCGCGACCCGCAGGACTTCGCGGACGTGTTGCTTGACAACATCGAGGCCGCGGGCGTGGAGGAGCCGCCGCCGCCCGCCTCCTTGGATGAGGAGCGCGCCCAGCTGGTGCGTAAGGACGTACGTGTGCTTGTTCGTTGTCCGAGCTAGCTCTTGATTGTGTGGCGGGTGTTTGCATCAGAGCATTGCACACAGGTCCGCAAGACTGTTACCTGTGTCTTTGTGGGCGCACTCAACCTGCCGCGATGCCCGCAGGCCAGGATTCTGCGCCAGTTTCGCGGAGAGGCGCAAACGGAGACGGAGGCGGCGGCAGGAGTGGCGTATGCCCGCCCTGCCGAGTGAGCATCGCCAGGGGGCGGTAGCTAGGGGGGCAAAGTCAGCGTGTCGGGGGCAGGTCCGGACACTCAATGGTGTTGCCAGTGGATGTACGTAGTAGAGGTGCGGGAAAGTTGGGCCGTGGCATGGATGCAGGGAAGGTGTACATAGCAAAAGCGGCTTACGCATGCTTACAGAGGCGTGGAGGACGGATTTATTTCATATTCGGCAGCTGGAAGGGCAACGAGCGAAAGAAACTGCGGTAAAAGCATAAAATGGCTGTTTTGAGCGGAGCCTCGGGTTAAACTCGAGCGGAGATTAAGACAGGTTTTGAAGGATGGATGCGGAGAAATATAGAGGGCGAACAAGTCAGACACAAGTGTGGATCCGCGGGCGGAGGAGGGGACTTAGCCGCGGCGAAATGTATAGCTGGTATGTTGGAGCGGAACAGAACCAAGCGGCGGAGGCACGCCCCAGCTGCTGCGGGCAAACCGCAGCGGGCAAACCGCAGCAGCTCTTTCAACATTGCTCGCTCCGGAGGGCGTGAAGTTGTGCGTGTGTGCCAACACGCAACTCTGGAATTGGTGATGGGGGAGTAAGCTGGCGCGGAGAGCTTCGACACAGCAGCGGCAGCAGCAGCAGCGGTCATATTGCGTGGCGACGATGTTGGCGACCATTGCAGCCGCAGCACAGCTAAACAGATGCACACGGGCGGCTGTGGTGGGGCCCCTGGGCCCTACTACTCGTGGCGGCGTTGGCGTTGGCGGCGACCGGATCCTGACGTAGGGACATGCGAGGACTGCAAAGCGGGGATGCATCACGGTTGCATCGGTGAGGAAGTCAGCATACCCGGGCGGGTGGATGCGCTGCGCCGTGTGTGTGGGTGCAGCCGCGACGCGTGCTGGCTGGCGCTGGGCTTCTTCGGCATGATGCTGCGGCGGAGCGAGTTGGCGGCGCTGACGCTGGAGGACGTGGTGCAGCCGCAACGCGAAGGCCTAACGGTGGAGGGCGCAGGAGCAAGTCAGACCAGGAGGGCAGGGGGGCCAGCGTGCAATGGGCGGCGATGTCGAGATTCAGCAAAAGTCCGATTGGGAGGATCGCGACGCGTTACGTGACGCATAGGCGGGCGGCTGGGGCGCAGCCGGGCGACTCGCTGTTTGCCGCGCGAGGGAAGGCGAAGGGCGGGCTGGCGCGGGACTGGTTCGCGAAGCGCCTGCGGAGTTTGCTGCCGGTGCTGTGGGAGTCAGAGGGTGCCGGCGGCATGGACGTGAACACCTTCTCGTTGCGGAGCCTGCGTCGCGGGGGCGCGACAGCGGCTGCGAACGCTGGCCTTCCGGTAGAAGACATCACGGAGCATGGCCGTTGGAAGTTGGACGCCGTGCACGTGTATATCCGCAAGTCAGCGGAGGTGCGGCGGCGCACGACTGAGCGCATGTGATTGCTAGGAGAGGAATTGGTGTGGGGGGTGGTTTCTGCCCGGGCGCGAAGTCTAGCGGCCGGGCAGACCTGTACTGTTTAGGCGGCAGAAGGAGGTTTGACGCCGCAGGCTGGGCCAAGAGGGGCTGTAGGCGTGAGACCTGGGGACACGTCGCCCTGAGAGGCACGGCCATCACGCCCCATATCCTTATTGCCTCTCCCCGGAGGATTGTGAACTGAGTACATGAGGAGATCGGATGACAGGCGCGAAGACGTCTTGATGCGTGCCGTGTGTGTGTAATTGTGCGTGCATGGAAGCCTTGTGAGCCCGCTCTCAGCAGCCATCGATCTCAAAACAATAAAACCGATCTGCCACTCTGCCAGCAGAGCAGGCCATCCGACGGGATGTCATCACACCACACCACCGGTTGAATCTTGCTGCGACAGGTTGGGGACATGAGGACGTTCCCGGCCACAAGAGGTCCTACCACGGACCCTTGCAAGAATCCTTGCTACTAGGGTATCAAAAGCTTTCAGTCAGACTATCAGCCCCGAACAGACAGCCTTCCTACCACTAAGACGGATTGCTGACAATATTGCACTTCTACAGCTGGCACCGCACATCCTGAAAGGGGCAGAGGAAACCGGCGTGGTAGCTTTTTTGGACTTCCACAAGGCGTACGACACTGTTAATCGCGAATTCATGTTTGAATGTTTACAAGCACTTGGGGTTGGCGATGGTTTCCTTGACTGGGTACGTATGCTACACAACGGCACGCGTGCTGCAGCACTGGTCAACGGACATCTGTCACAATTCATGGAACTTACAGCTGGCGTACGGCAAGGATGCCCACTTGCTCCACTGTTATATCTTGCAATCGCTCAAGCGCTTCTCTCATGGCTCAATAGCAAGGGGTTTGGTATTGACGTGCATAAACTAAAAGCCTCACAATATGCAGATGATTATTCACAATTCCTACGCAAATTGGCTGAGATACCAACGTTCATTGACGCTATGGTAACGTTTGGCAAGGCCTCAGGGCAGCAGCTGAATATTACAAAATCTGAGGCTATTACTATTGGCGCCACATACTCGACTGCCAATCCCACAGCGGCAGCAACGCAGCCTCAATCAGCACTACGACTGGTTGCGTCGGCGAAGACGCTTGGCATACACTTCAACAATAATGCAGGACCACCGCCAGCGCTTAATATGGCACCGACACTAGAAAAAGCGAATGCTTGTATGAACCGCATTGCAGGGATGTCGCTCACTACCTTCGGCAGGGCAGCAGCGGTGTCAGGATATGCACTGAGCAAGACACTGTACAAATTGGAGTTTGATGGCATACCAAATGATGGATCACTGGAAAAAATCATTAGCAATGCTGCAGCACTGGTGGACCGGGGAATCTCACCAGCGGCATACAGAAATAATCCACATGCACGATTACCCGGGGTCAGCAACACAATTCTAAGTTTACCTGTCAAGTGCGGGGGATTTGGTATGTTACCGGCTATACAACATGTGCGGGCTCGCCATGCGCTACTAGGAATCAGAGGTATAGCGGGAGGTGGACGCACGATGCTGAAATTTAACCCCCCATGGTCGCACAACCTGAAAAATGCAGTCTGTCTACACCACCCAGCAGCGCAGCCCCTGGCGCTCCTGACGGCACGTAAGCACCCCACAACGGGGAGGCCGATCGTGTTGGGGAAAGTGGTAGACACGGGCTGTGCACTGATTGAGCGAGTGTGCTCCGCGCTCATGAACCTACCGGAACTTGTGATACTCGATGCCAATCTACTTCAAGCGGGGCCATGGGTTTCGCAAGCACCGTTGTGGGGCAACCCAACCTTGACTTTTAGACAGAGAAATGGTGTGAATGTATCTTTGGAAGGGGGCTTCTCGGATATTGTTGCACTAGGCTCAATTACCACAGTCGGAGACGCAGTGAGGGCTATTGATACGTTTGCACGGGTTAAGGAGAAATTGCAAGACGTGCCGGCCAATACCAGAGCCCCACCCCGGATACGGAGTGAATGCACACGCGCTTACAAGGAAGATGTGATTGATGCGGGAATTTTTGGAGGACTAGGGATAGATTTGATGCCGAGGCCCCTGAGGAATGGGATAGATGCTTTTCGACGCATGCAAAACTTGATTAACCACCTGCCTGCGGGATGGACAGAAGCGGCACGAACAGGCATGGGACTAAACCAGGATCAAGCATACACGGAAATGATTGACCATATAGTGGGGTGCCTTGGATGGAAGATGAACAATCAACCAATTCCACTGGCGACCGTTTCGGTGAAGCAGGCCACGTACCTGCAGATGCGTGAAGCGTTTGGGAAACTAGCAGAAAAACATGCTGATTTTGTCCACGAGGCTAAGGGTGGTAACGTAGGTGATATAGTGATGGCGATAGAGGACAAGGAACGCATCTCGAGCACATATGAACGCTTGTGGAAGCTTAAATGGGAAGCAGAGCAGAAAGAAGCCTTCTGGAGGCTAGCAGTGGATGGATTCCCAGGCTTCTCGATGCACAGAGGGCAAGGTCATAAATGCCCATGTGGGGTGACGGATGCGCAGTCTGACCGCGCACACCATTTCAGCACGTGCACAATTGCTAGCACGCTACGGCTGCATATTCAGGAAGCGACAGACATAGGTGATGAGGATCACATAATTGAGTTGATAGTGGAGCGTAAGAATCTGTGGCTAGTAATACCGCCACACGAGGCTATCCAGCAACCCATCTGGGACGTTGTATGCCTGGCTGCGATCTCTGCCATGGAGTACGGTAGGAGGCTATTGTTTGCCTCCAGAGGGGAACAAGGCAAGGTAGAAGAAACAGCGATTAGCAGGATTAAAACGCAAGTTATAGCAGACTTTTGGGAGCGTTTGCAGACGTATGTGAGCCTGGGCATCAAGCCAAGGGGGTGGGACGAAATCCCACCAGGCCACCCTTGGATTGAAAGAAGGGAAGACGGGAGTATGTGGATCAATAAGCCGACTTTCATTACAGTTGAAGAGGAAGGAGATTGAGTTTAGAAGATGGTGGCGCTCCCATGGGAGCAAGGCCTATTAGCCCAAGGCGCAGAGTAGGCTGTCGGCGCTGCAGGTGGCGCGCCCCTGAGGTCTAGAGCAGGGCGTCCGTACTAGTACGTGCTCGCTGGCTCGTGAGCTGCGTCAGCAGGTCCCTCCTGTAACCAATGCAATCTACCACTGCCGTACGGCCCTTTCCGTGCGGGGGGTCTTGGGGGTGGACAGGGGGTGTCCCCGACGCCGAACTCGTCTCCCCTGGGTCCCTCACGTTCTCAGACCCTTCGTACATATAGTAATGATTTGCTGGTCAAATGGGAGGGCGGTCCGCGCTCGCTTGAGGTCAAAATGGGCGGCCGCCAGCCACGAGCCCGATGGGTGCGTGCTGGCACGGTTTGGCCAATGTGTGCTGGAGCGAGCAGTAACTTACTCAATATGCTATTGAGGTACATAATATTGCATTGGAATGTATCCCGGGGCAAAATGTGAGGCTCTTTCCGACCGGCAATTTCGCGACCGAGGTCCCTCGAGGAGCCATTTCCTCGATGTTTCATTGATGCCGTGTCTGCTATCAGCTCTAAGGGGTGATATTTATGGCTTTTCAGGGGCTAAAAGCAGCTCTTCGTGCACAATGTCGGGGCATGTCGCTGCATTTCGCGAGCTCGGCGAGCGGACAGCCCACCCCAGAGCTTAAAACAACAAGTCACAACATACATATGTCACGTATAAGCATTAGACAAGGTTTGGTCTGTGGACGGTGCAGCGTGTATGGGCACGCCCCGGAGTGAACCCAGCCAGACCCCCCAAAACAAGGCTAGATTCTGAACTTGAGGGGCCGAACGGAATGCTTAGAAACCCGCCAAAATGGGCCTCTAAAGTCTGTAATCATTAAGATACGAGCCCTGCCCTCGAGTCCAGATCCAGGTGCCGCTATCCCACATTGCAACTCCTGCTGGACAGTACCTACTTCATTCGGCGGAGGGCAGAGACATGGCTCGCTGGTGCTTTAGGGCGTGTTGCGCGGCTGCCTCGTTCAGAAATCAGGTTCCAAAGACACAGGCGTTGTCTGGCGTTGTTAACACGCCGCGCGACCGGCGCTATCTAGGCCACACGCACCCTGCCTAAGCCGGCCGGCGGGCGCGCGGGCGGGCCCGCATGTATGGTCTTGTACAGGCTCTATCTATGAGCGGTGCCCATGAGCGGTGCCCATGAACACTCGCGTGCGAGCGAGAGTGTCATTATCTCACACGTTCATTTCATGCAAGTGCAGTAGATAGCTGGTGCACGCACATCAGCCGCTCACCCAATCTCAGGGGCGGTCTCACGTGCAATAGTGACGCTTGCGGGACAGGACTATAGGGAGCTAAACCCGCATCCTTACGTGATGATTTCCGCGAATGTAAGGGTTTCGGCGGCGATGCTGCTGTTGCTGCTGCTCGCTTCGCCCCCAGCTGTGCGCGCTGCTGTGGTCGACCCCGCGGACTCGTTGCAGCGCAGTGGCTGCGCCACAATCCTACAAGCGTCGATTTATAGGCTGTTCTATTCTCGCGGCTCAGAAGGTGCCTTTCAACGTGTTATCGACGCTGTGTGTGGGCTTGGCCTTGCGGACAACTCAACCTATGATCTGCAACTTCCAGCTGGAAAGCATGCCGATTTCATACTCGCTGCGAATTTCCTGGCATTTAATGGCACCGGGAGTCGCCAGAACGTCACCCAGTTCCTCCTGGACTACACCGAGCGGGGCTCCTCAGCTGCAGCTATAATTAATCCCGCTCTGTATAGACCATATCAAGTTGTAAGTAGTGTACTCTAATTGTTACACTTTTTTGTTGTTCACCGCTCCTGATACGCTGACTGATACGCTTTGCCCGCCCGCCCAAAGGTCCGGTTCGTGTACGCTGCCATCTGCCTCGACCTTCCCGTGGAGCCGCTCAACAACGTGTTCGCAAAGGGTGACACCGACATGCGCTTCTCCGTTATTGCCCCCATTCAAAGCAGCTACGAGCAGTGCCTGGAGTTGCAGGAGCGCGGCCTCAATCAAGTTCTGGCGGACTAGCGACTTCGGGCTGCCGGAGGCGACATACCGGGTCACGTTCACGCCACCCCTGGAGGACGCGGCGTATCTCGTCGCGAAGCCCCCTGCGTTTCCCCGTGCGGCCCCCGGCACGGCCGAGTGCCAGCTGTATGATGAAAGCGGCGCGCCCCTGCCGTGGTCCAATGACGGTGCCGATACGGTTATCGAGGCCGCCAAGGAGTACAGCGTGACCTGCCGCGTTGCGCCTCAATTCCGCAACAACGGACAGTCGACGGACGCGCAGATCCGTTTCTATGTTCAAGGCGCCGGACTGGATGACAACCGGGCCTACTTCATGACACTCTTCAATGGCTACCCCTTCCCGCCGCCGCCACCCTCGCCTCAGCCCCCGTCACCCCCGCCCGCCTGCACCCTCTCCACCCCCGTCCCCACCCCCGATCCCGCCTTCCCCGAGACCGCCCCTGCCACCTCGGCCGCCCTCGCCACCACCACCGCCGCCGCCCGCCTGCAAGGAGGTCATTCAGTCGCCTTGCTTCACCCTTACCTACTTGCAGCCTTATGTGAGCCCATCCATGCGCATTCGCACTTCCGTGATTCGCACCCTTGCGCCCGTGATCATTCATGCTTTGATTGTCACTGACGTTTACCCTGTGTGCATGGACGCAGGTGGACGACATCATTAACATCGTGAACGGATCGGGTAGTGTGGCGTCTCAGCGGGAGGTGAGTGTAGTGAGTGAGGCGAAGAGCGCGGAGCAAGACGACTCAGTACACGCGTAGCATCGCGGGGTCGAAAAAGCTCCTCAGCCCTCTGCCTGCTGCTGTGGCGGGTGATCCCACGTGGGGTGATCCCTTCAACCCTACGATAACCCTCATCAAGTCCTCCAGGCATCCCTGCTACGGCTTCCCCCCCCCCTGCTTGGTGCGTACAATAATTGCCTGCGTCCGCAGGTGGAGAACCTGGCAGCACAAGTTTCTGACCTGATAACGGAAATAACGACGCTAAGGAACACGGTCGACACGGTGGTCGAGGACAATACATTGTTGCAGTCCCAGGTTGCGACGCTCACCAGTGACCTGGCCGCCTCTCGGTCCAATCTCACTAGACTGGAAACGGCATCTCAGGTACGTACGGGCAGATTGTGGTTCCCGAATCCCGACCCCGGGCCAGTACAGGATTGGATGGGGTTGCGCCGGTGCGGTCGGGCCTCATCAGCGGCTGCTGCGTGGGCAGCGCACAGCAGGTAGGCTTGCGGTAGGCGCTGCTGAGCCGCACGGAGGGGCTCCACCACTGCGTGTGGGAGGTAAGGCAGGCAAGGGCGCAAGGCAGCCTTCGTCTGGGCGCAATCGGATCCCGCCCCTCATCATCGGATCGTGCCCTGTACCGTACACGTGATCCGCAACGACCATGCACGCAGTGGGCCGAGACTATGCTGGTCCCCATGGCAGCCAAGGTAACCGCCTGATACGCATGCGTGCCGCGAGCCAGGGGTGCGGGATGGCTGTCAACTTGACCAGCAGGGGTGCCCCTGCCCCTTCACGGCACCCCTGCCGCGAGCTCAAGTCGACGCAAGAACTAAAACCTGTCGTGTTGTGTGCCTTATTCAGATGTCCTCGAGTGCCGCCTCAATGAAGGCAATGCAGGAGCAGGTGGGCCTAGAACGGACGCGTGGAAGATCCAGCGGCCGGAAAGTTGTTGCTGTTGTGGGGAACTGGTGGGAACTTCGTCAGGGTGGCCTTGCTTGTGGGAGCGGGCGGGATAGATGTGGCGCACACAGGCAAAGCGGGGGAGCACAGGCAGTCAGGCACATGCCGCTGACCCTTTCGGCATCGAGCGCTCTCACGTACGCTGTCGCGCATTGTCTTGGCGCTATGCAGGTTGACGAGCTTGCAATCGTGGAGCATTTCTTCGGGAAGGGAGATGGGTTGAACGGACAGGGCATGACTTGCCGGAATGCAAACTACTCCGAGCCGGGAATTACCCGGGGCTGCAAGCTGCCTCTGAGAATGGTTGCTGAGGTTGGTGGCAGCTGGGACAGCAACACGAATGAGTACGTAGTGAAGTACGGCGGCACTTACTATGTGTCAGCTGGGTGCATCGTCGAGCGGGCCCCCGGAACCGTGTCCCCGAGTCTTCCGCAGGAAATGCAGTGCCTTGTGGCCCAAAACGGTTTGCCTCGGTGCACGGGCGGCTGGGCGTCTTGGAGCACACCGGTTGATGTCTGGAGTGGGCGCGCTGGGTGCGTGCTGACGCTGTTTGCCGGTGATAGGATTGCCGTGGCCATAGCAAACACCAAATTCCAGGTCTTCCAAGACAAACGGAAATTGGGAGAACGACCTGTCTATCGTCCGTGTGTCAAGCTAGCTTTACTGCGTGGTGTGTGTGTGGATGAAGCAAGATCGCCAACGGCAAGATGGAAGTTCGGGCCAAGGTTGGGGCGCAGCAACCCAATGTAGCCAAATAGCGTCCGGCCGCCCGTCGGTTCAACGTTAGTTCAGGGGGCCAGCGACCAGCGGCACGGTACACCCACTACCGTAATGTATGATCGAAGATCGCTCGTGAACTTCGCCCACCTCCACCCTTGCGATGGGCAGCGGCAATGCACCTGGACTCCGGGGCCCCCGAAATAAACGACATCCAGCGCCACACGGCAACCCCCACTCGCCAATCAGTGTTGGCCTTGACGCCGTGCTTTGTGCCGCACCGCAACCGCAACGTGTCCGATATATGTGCACACCGGGATTCTAGACGAACCGCCAAGTCCGCCTCCCAGCGCGTTTATTGTTTGTAGTGTTGCAGATCAGGGGTGCCCCAGTTGCAGATGCAGTCCATGGAATGTCAACCGGTTGTTGAATTGAATTCAACTGCGCAAGCGGTGACGGCATCACGCTCGCCCAAAAAAGACGCACGCGCACCCCTCCCTTTTGGGACACTCGGGACACCATGCGTGCACAGCCACACACCCATCGACCCAACACCCCTACACCCATAAGTCGGCCACCCTAAAGCCACCGCACAGTACGTGTCCACCGAGTTCTTCTAGTTCGTTCGAGTTATGTATGTGCGTGTGTGAGCTAGTATGTGTATGTGTGTTGTGCTAGTTATCGATCAAGAAGGATGAAGAGCAGGGTCGATTCAAGGCATGCGGGGCATGCCGTACGTGCGTAATAAGGGATTTGAGTGATATGCCCCGAGGCGCCAATGCCCACAGTCCCCTAAGTCGACACCCCCCCCCCCCCGAATCATGAATGCAGGCAGCGTTTTTAATTGCAGCCATGAAAGAGTCCAAGTTCGTGAAAGTCAATGCGACCTGGAAGCCGCGTCAAACCTCATTCAAGTCCGCAAGAAGCTGGTCCACAGAAGACCGACGACTCTTCGCGCTGTCCGCGGCCACTCTGCCAGGCGCCGCCGCCGCCACCGCCGCTGCCGCGGCTGCAGCTGGCGGCGCGCGCTGGCTCTTCTCCCCAAACTTCGTACTCTTATTCCCGTACTTGGTGCTTTTCTGCCCCGCGGCCCCGGCGCCGCCGCCGGCCGCCGGCCCCGCCGCCGGGCTGCCCAGGACCGCCGGCGCCGGCGATGCCGACGGCACCGCCAGCGGTGGCGGCGGCGGCGATCCCAGCTGCTGCGGCCCCAGCCGCGACAGAGCCGCGCTCGTCCGCGACGCCGCGCCGCCGCCGCCGCCAGCAGCCGTCGCACCCGCGCCGCCGCCGCCGCCAGCAGCAGCGGTTGCGGCAGGCGGCGCACCCGAGGCTGAGCCCCTGCTGCCCGCTGCGCCCCCGATGCTCGCGCGCGAGGCGTGCCCGGACATGGCCACCGCCGCCACCGTCGCCGCCGCCGCGGCGGCGGCGCTCGCGTGGTGGCCGTCGCCTCCGCCTCCGCCGCCTGCTGTGGACGCCGCGGAGCGGTCCCGGGGCGGCGGCGGCGCCGCCGCCGCCGCGCCCCCACCGCCGCCACCGCCATCCATTGCGGAGATGGGCGTGATTGCGGCGGCGGCGGTGGCGACCGGCTGGGCGGCCGGCGGCGCCACCCAGCGCCCGCCGCCGCCGGTGCCTATGGTGAGCGGCGTGGCGTATGCGCCCTCCACGCTCATGCGCCGGCCGGCGCCCGGGATCGCGATGCTCTTGGCCGACTGGGCCTCCTGCGGGGGTAGAGCAGATCCAGAGCCCGAGCAGCGCAGGAAAGACGAGTGCGTTCGTTGTGTGTAAGAAGGGCAGGTGTTCTCTGCAGATTAGAAGAGTGGCCGGCCAGTGCCGGGTAGTTCGCTACCTGCAACCGCTGCAATCCAACCGCTGTAATCCATCCGCCACCAGGCTATACCCGGTTTATTGATTTAGGGTTTGGGCTGGTGTTCACAACCCCTTCACATTTCACCTTGAGCGCGGCAACGCCGCTGGTGGACTTGGAGCGGGCCGCCGGCATAGACTTGGTGCCCGCCGGCTTGGCCTGCTGCTGTCCCGCCAGGTGCGCCCAGTCCTTGCCGCCCGCCGCGTCGTCAGCGGCGTCTGCGGTGCCCGCCGCAAAGCCGACCTTGCTCTTGCCGCCGGCGCCCGTGAGCGTCGCGGGCGCGCGCGTGCTCGCGTGCCCTGCGTCGCCCGCGGCCGCCACCGCCGCCGCCGCCGCCGCGGCCTTGGTCGCCTTTGTGGACTTGCCACCGATGCTTTTATTTCCTGACGGCGGCTGCGCCGCCGCCGCCGCCGCCGCCGCGGATGTGGGAGGTGCGCCAGCAGCCGCTGCCGCCGCTGCAGCGGGGCTGCTGCTGTCGTTGGCGACGCGCGGGTTCAGCCGCCCCGGCATCATGCGCCTGAAGAAGGCACCCACGCCGCCGCCGCCGCCGTCCCCCACCTCTGCGGCGTCCGCTGCGGCTGCCCCTCCCCCGGCCGCGACCTTGCCTGATGCCGCCCCCGCCTTGCCCCTGCCCGACTTGGCGCCGGCACCCGCCACACCGGCGGCGGCGCCGGCGGCTGCCGGCCCAGTCGTCGCGGCGGCGCGGGCCCTACAAGAGCGAGCCACACCATGCGACAGCAGGTCGGGTCAGGCCAGGTCAGGTCAGGTCAGCCACTTCGGCTGTTGTTGTGGTGCGGGCCCTGCGCATCATCCCTGCGCATCATCCCTGCGCAACAGCCACGCAACTTGCAACCGCCGCTCCCGCCGTGCGACCCGCACGTCCTCACCTCGGCCGCTGCAGCAGCGCCTTGGCCCTGCCCTTGAAGCGCTGGAACACGCCGCCGCCGCCCGCCGCCGCCCCCGCGGCGACGGCGCCGCCGCCGCCTCGCGGCACCGGCGCCGCGCCCACCGCGCCCGGCCGCATGCCGCTGGCCGCCACAGCCGTCTCCGCCTCGATGCGCATCTCCGCCTGCGGCCCGGCCCGGACCAGACCAGATCGTAACAGACCACACCACACACATGCCATGGATGCCTCTCGTGTTATCTAACACATGCCATGGAATGTCAGGGCGGGCGTCGCACAGGTTCCGTTGGGATGCGACGCCACGCCGTCGGGCGCGGGATTGATCTGGTGACTCTCAAGTGATTTGATCCGTAAAACCCCGCCCCCGCCTGCCCATCAGCGCAACCCCAGGCGCACCGCCGTACCCCCACCGGCCCACCGCATCCCAACCCCACCCCACCCCACCAACCCCCTGAGCGGCCCCTTCTCCGCCGGACCCCGCCGGCTCGGCTGCGGCTCCGCCCCCGGCCCCAACGGCCCCGCCCCCGCCCCAACGGCTCACCCGGTGCAGGCTGAGCGCTGTGTCGCGGTCGTAGGCTATGTCCTGCTCCGTGACGATGGAGGCCAGGTGGCTCCAGCGCAGGCCCAGCGTGGTCGCCTCCTTCCTGCGGGGTGTGAGAGTGAGGGTGTGCGAGAGAGAGGGAGTGCGCGAGAGTGTGTGTGTTAAAACCAAACAACCGAACGGACCACACGGACCAACGCCGCCGTACACGCGCGCGCAGTTACTTACCGGTACGCGCGGGTTGAGCCGCTCTCCCCCGCCACCACTTCTTTAACAAATGATGAATGTAAGCCCCACGCCTCCCCCCCCCCGCCCCCACCTGAACACCAGCATGTACGCCACGATGAGCGCCAGGCTGAACACCATCTCGATGTACACAGCATAGCCCAGCGCGTTGCCCAGGCTGGCCAGCAGGCTGGGGCACACCTGGGGGGGGGGCGGGTGGGGGTTGCAAAGATGGTACATAGAAGTGTAGTGGCGTAGACAGAAGGGTGATGTGCGGAATTAGTTTAGTAGTTGCCACCGCCCCCCACCGCCCCCCTTCCCCACCCCGCTTGGGCTGGTATTCACAACCCGCCCCCCCACTCCGCTCTCACCGGCTGGCAGCAGTAGAGCTGGGTGGTGGACCAGTAGGCGGCCAGCCGCGACTTGCCCACCGCCACCTGCGGCAGGCGAGAGAGAGCGTGTGCGTGTGTAAGAGCATCTGCCGTATGTGTAAATGTGTGACCACACCGCCACCACGACTGCCACCACCATCACGACCCTCAAGACAAGCCCCCGAGGGCCACAGGTCAGCGGTACACACGCACGCACGCACGCACGCACGCACGCACGCACGCACGCACGCACGCACGCACACGGCCGCACCTGCGCGAAGTCGCCGTCAAAGGTGACCCGGATGGTCGCATCACTGCGGGGCGCAGGGGCGCAGGGGCAGGGGCGCAGGGGCGAGGGGGCGAGGAACAGGGGTAGGGTAAGGCGCAAGAGAGGCGCGAGGGGTGGGGAAGGCCGGAGGCCGGGTCAGGCCGGGAGGCTGACGCCACACATAGCACACATGGCAGGCCGCCCGCCCACCTGAAGTACTTGAGCCGCGCCGCCACCTGGGTGGTGGCCGTCTCCGCCAGGCGCACCAGCAGGCCCTGGGGACGACAGGGGACGGTGGGGGCGGGGGTTTGTGAACACCAGCCCAACCTAAACCAAGCTAAACTAGACAAGGGATAGGCAAGTGCGGTTTGCGGCAATACAGGGTAACGTATACTCTTGCATTTCGGGGTAGGGTAAGGGATGGGTGGGTGGGTTATGAGCACCCGCTCACGCTACCAAGCATAAAGTTTAGCTCGGCGGTAGAGAGCACTTCCGCAAACGCACGTACGCCCACCCAGGCCGACCCCGCCCCCCTCCACAACCCCGACCCCCACCTTGATCAGCAGCCGGCTCTCGTCCAGCGGGTGCGGCGGCCAGGGCGCGCAGGTGTGGGCGGCGGCGTCGCGGGCCAGGCCCGCGAAGGCCAGCCCGGAGGCGCCCAGCCACAGCGCCGGCAGCTCAGCCTCGTCGGTGGAGGAGACCTGGGGGTGGCAAGGATGTTTAGGAAAGCGGGTACAGGGGATGGGGTTCCATGTAAGATGGGGTGCGGATGATAGTTGCCAGGGTTGTGCTCGAGGCGCGCCTTCACACCCTACTCCCCCGCCTTCTCCCCCGCCTCCTGCCCCGCCATCTGCCCCGCAGATGCCTGTGATGCAAACTCGCCCACCCACGCACCCACCAGCACCCTCCCACCGGCCCCCACCTCGGCGCAGGTGCGGCTGCCTCCGTCCACCACCTGGCACATCCGCGAGCGCATGTACAGGCACCTGCAGCCGCAACGGGGGCGGCGTGCGCAGTACGGCGTACATGCGCGCATTGAGAAAGGGGGCACGCACGCACGCCCGCGCGCACGCCCGCGTGACGCACGCACGCCTGGCGGCGCGTGCCTGCCCGCCTGCCCCCTCCGGTCCCCGCGTGTCCCGCCGGTTGTAACCAGCTAACCGTACTTCCCACTAACTTCCCACCCCCAGTGCATCCTGTACCGCTTTTCCAAACATCCTTGCAACCCCCAACCGCACTTATCAACACCGCCAGCCTTGCGCCTCCGCTCCTGCAGCCCCGCGCCCACCTATAGCCGTGGTCTGCCGTGTATCGGTCGCCGCCGCACAGGGAGGGGTCAGACACGTTGAGCCCCGCCGCCAGGTCGGGCGGCGGCAGGTAGGCGCCCGTGGCCGGGTTGCGCAGGCCGGGCGGGTCGTCGGAGGGCTGCACAAACGACTGCGCGGCGGGGGCGGTGCGGGTTTTGGGTTGAGGGGGAGGGACGACGAAGCTTCCATCACCAAAGCTAAACATGCATGAGAGAGAAAATTCCTGCAAGTGGCCGGAAGCGCTCGAAAGTGCGCTAGGCGTCACCAACGTATCTCACACCGCAAGCGGACCCCACCCCACTGGGTTTAGATTGGGCTGGTGTTTACAACCCACCCCGTGCCGCACACGCACACGGACACACGCACAGCCACAAGCACACGCACGCACCAGGTCGGGGCAGGCGGGCGGGCCGTGGATGTTGGGGCTGGCCATGCGCTCCCACACCACCACCTCCACGCCCGTCTTGGCACACTCGGCGGAGGTCATGTCCGTGTTGCGGCAGCCCGTGCCCTCCGCGCCGCGCGTGTCCTGTGGGCGTTCGTCGAACGTGTGTGCCGTACGGCGTCGTACGTTAGCTCCGCAGTACGGTGGCCCGCCGTACGCTGGCTCCGCCGCGCGCGGTGGGTGCCCGCTTGCTGTGTAACCTCCCGCAGCACCCACCCCCCCCACCTTCACCTACGCGCCTCTCACCTGCCACTGCAACCCACCGGCACCCACCCACGGGCACCCACCCGCCACCCTGCCCACCACCCTTTCCGCCCGCCTCACCTACCTCACCCACCGCCACCCCACCCCACACGCCCCGCCCCCGCCTCACCGGCTCATAGCCCGCCGTCTCCACTGCCAGCACCCAGCACACGTCGTCGGGGTGGCCCTCCTCCGGGTCGCCCGGCCGCCCGCAGGCCTTGCCTGTCGGTTGTTAATCGGTTGGTCGGTCGGTCGGTTGGTTGGGCTGTTGGTGGTCGGTTGGTCGGTTGGTGGTTGGGTGGTGCGTCGGTCGACCCGCCCCCGCACATCACACGCACCGGCCTTACATCGACCCGCCCGCCGTACATTGACCGGCCCGGCCCGGCCTCGCCTGGTCACCCACCGTATCGGATGGAGGTGTGCAGCTGACACGGCTGGTCCGGCCACTGCATGCCCGGCGGCGGCGGCGGCGCCCCCGAGTTGCCGCTACTGCTTCCCCCACCGCTACTGCTACTGCTGCTGCTGCTAGATGTGCTGCTGCTGCCGGGGGCGGCGGGCGGCGCGAAGTTGGGCGCGGGCGGCGGCGACGGCGCGGGGGAGGGCGGCGGCGGCGAGGCGACCGAGTCGGCGGGCGAGAAGCGCAGAGGGCTGTCGGGCATGCCCTGCGTGCGGGTGCGGGCAAGGATAACCACACGCTCAGAGGTGCGGCCGTGAAGGGCATAATCGCTTTTCGAGATTGCGCGAGCATCTAACTGCATTCAGCACGCACCAGGACGGCGGCGGCTGCACATTTGTAACACACACAGACACGCCGCACACCCGGGCATGCAACACAACCGGTAATGAAATGCAGGTGGCTGGGCGGGGCTGCACCTTTGCAACACACGTACCTACACCGCCGCACACCCCTGCACGCAACACAGCACGCACGCACACCCACCCGCCCGTCCGCCAGCAGCCGCCCCCAGCTCTGTAGCGAGCTGCTGCCGTTGCCGCCGGCGGTCGAGACGTTGCCGGCCCACGCGGCGGCGGCGGCGGCGCAGCGGGCCAGTAGCGACCACTGCGCCACGGCGCACTCCTGTCGCAGGTGTGCATTCGGGGAGGTGCGGCAATGTTTGGACACAGCGCCAGTCAACAAATTGCCCTGCATGTCATACGTTACCTGCCCTGGCATACACCCTCGCGTGCCGGCACGCCACCCCACCCCCTCCCCGTTTCCAACCGACACACGCGCCCCCATCTCTCGCCCACCCACCTGGCTGTGCAGGATGCTGCACTTGCCCACACGCGCGTACGAGTGCAGCGCCCCGCCCACGAACGACCCGCCCGCGCCCGCCAGCGTCGCCGCCGCGGCGGCGGCGGGGTCGGCGGCGGCGGCGGCCGCCGCCAGCGCGGCGGCGGCGGCGCCGCTGTCGCCGCCCGTGTCGCCGTACCCGGGCAGCGTGTCTCGGATGTCCAGGGGGGTGCAGCGGCGGCTGTCGGTGAGGCGGATCAGCTGGAGCGGTACGGTGGAGCAGGTCTGCGGGGCCGTGGGGGTTGGGGTTGGGGTTGTGAATGGGGGTTGCAGAAGAGACACGGGGGTTGTGAATGGTGTTACTGTGAACCAATCCCGTAAGGAAATATGAATGGGGGTTGCAGAGATGGTAAGAGAAGTGTCGAGAAAGGGGTTTGCATATGTTGGGGTGGGCCGTGGATTGGGATTGCGATTGAGTTGGGGTCTGCGTGGCCGACGGCATGGGAGCCCGGACCGCAGCCGATCAACCTCGCCAGCCCACCACATGCACACCCCACCCCCGCCCCGCCCCCCGCCCCCCGGCCCTCACCGTGACGCACTGCTCCTGCAGGATGGATGTGACCAGCGCCACCGTCAGCACCGTCAGCAGCGCCAGCAGCAGCGCCATGGGCAGCGCCCAGCGGAACACTTGCAGCCGCGGGTTGATGGCGGCAACCACGCCGCCCTGCAGCGCACAGTCACACAGCACACAGCAGACGGCACGCACGGCTCTTGCTGTCGTTTTCCCTTGTGCTCTCTAACACAGCACACAGCGCCGCGGCATTGCGTTGGAGAACGGGTACACAGGGGCCATACGTGCAGTGCAGTACATGCGATGTGGAGCAGCGGCCCCCACAACCGCTGCACCCCTTCCAATGCCCCCAGCCGCACCCCGCAGCCGCCGCCACTGGCCGCACTGCACACCCCAACGGCCTCGTCCCCACCCCAACGGCCTCGTCCCCACCCCAACGGCCTCGTCCCCACCCCAACGGCATCGTCCCCACCCCAACGGCCTCGTCCCCACCCCAACGGCCACGCCCGCAACCCAACGGCCACGCCCGCACCCCAACGGCCACCGCCCCCACCCGCACCTCGATGGCGCGCGCGAACGCCGCCTTGTCGAACTTGGGCTTGGCCAGCCCCTGCGCCTTGGCCGCCGCCCGCAGCGAGCGCCGCTCCAGCCAGCCCAGCGCCAGGCCGCCCAGCGCGATGAAGATGAGCATGGCGCCTGCGGGAGTGTGCGCGATGTGCAGGTGTTCATGCGTGCGCGTGTGCGTGTTTGCGATGTGCGAGTGAAGAAGTTGACTGCTCCAACACGCACACGGTCACGGTCACAGTCTTCGTTGTTGGTCTTTCCGCGTGTCTCTTACACACAGCCACGCACACAAAACACACGCACACTTCAATGAGGGCTTGTTCCGTCCCTTGCCACACACACGCACGCGGTCACGCACCCAGCGTCGTCAGGAGGTACTGCGCCGTGGGGGTGATGTACCGCCGCACGCCCTCCCCCGGCCCGCCCAGCACCCGCGCCGCCTCCGCCTGGCTCAGCACCGTGTCCGAGCCCGCCGGCGGCGGCGGCGGCGCCGGCGCCGGCGGCTTCATCGCGCCCGGCGCCAGCCGCGGCAGCGGCGGCAGCGGCGCCGGCGGCGGCGGCGACGCCGACAGGCCCGCCGGCGGCGGCGGGTTGGGCGGGAAGGGCGGCAGCGGCGGCTGCAGGATGTCTGGGAGGAGCGGCACGTCGGGCAGCGCGGCGCCCATGCGGCCGGCGGCGGCAGGCGAGCCGCGGGGCAGCGCGTCGCCGTGGCCGCCGTCGGCGCCCCAGCAGCGCAGGCGGCCGGTGGACAGCAGCGCGCAGATGGTGCCGGCGTCAGAGGCGTTGAAGGTGCGCTTGGAGACAGCCATCTGCGGGTGTGCGGACGGTGTGTGCAACGTGTGTTCATCGTGTGTAGCATGTGTGTGTTAGGGCTTCGGTTGTGTTTGGGGACCGCTCAAGCGACCTACTTCTGCCAAATGCACCACGCGCCGCCTCGCAGATACGGTATTCCTACTCCGCAACCGAACCCGCGACCCACTCACAAGCCCCACACCCACACCCGCGCCCCCGCACGCACCTGCACCACGCGCACCGGCCCCGCGAAGGAGCCGTTGCCCCACAGCTCCAGGTACGGCAGGTTGTTGTCCAGGCTGGCGTCGGCGGCGCCCCAGGCGGCGGCGCCGGCCGGCAGCGGCAGTTCGTAGCCTAGATAAGAGCCGGGGCCCCAGCTGCGCGGGCGCACGTGCGGTGGGCAAGGTGGGTGGTTCCGTGCACGCTTGATTACCGGTATGACGAGAAGATGGGCAAGGTGGGTGCTTCCAGCGGCAGAGGCTTGGGACAAGGGCGCACAAGAGCAGCGCGCACGTCCATGCTTGTGCGCGTATGCGTCTGCAGGCAGTGCAGGGGTGCCGGGGGCTGCAAGGACATCGATGCCCGGGCGGCGGCACCCGGGGACCCCGCACTGAGCGCACGCGCTGGGGCCCAGTCTCACCACTTGGCTCGGCCGTTGGACAGGATGGCACAGGTGCGCGCGCCGCCTGCGCGGGGGCGGGGGGGGGGGGGGGCGGGGGGGGGGGCGGGAGGGGCGGGGTTGGGCGGGAGGGGTGAGCGCGGGAAGGGGATGGCGAACGCGCGGGTTTGGTCGCGCCTCCGTCCCGGACGTGTGCACCCGATTGTGTCATCGCCATCCCCACCCATTCGCTCATCCTCCAGCGCCCTGACATCACCACAGTAACCCCGGGCCCCGGTCGCCCTCGTCACCCCATAGCCCCGCAGCCCCCAACGGCCCCTTGAATGCAGCCCCCACCCGCGGCTATGTCGGCCACGGTGACGCCGGTGCCCAGCCGCGCCGCGCTGGACTCGGCGGCCGACAGCGACAGCGCGCCGGTGGGCGCCAGGCCGTTGCCCAGCAGCGTGCCGGCCTGGGGGCGGGGCGGGGTGGCAGGGGAGAGGTGAGGGAATGAGAGCGACAACCAAGGGCAGGAGATGAGGAAAGGGGTGGAGTCGCGAGCAACGTGCGCGGGAGGCGGTCCGTTCATCCCCCGAAACCCGTTCGGCGCGGGAGGCGGTTGTACTCGTTTTTGAACGCGAGACGAGCGTGAAGTGGTGGTGTAGAGCAGGGCAAGGCACGGCAATGTGACGCACGCGCACGCGCAACGCGCCCCCACCTCCACGCGCCCCCAGCACTTGACGGCGCCAGAGTCCAGCAGCGCGCAGGTGTGTGTGCCTGCGAGGGGGGTGGGGCGAGCAGGTGGGAGGCAGGGCGAGGGGGCGGAATGCGAGAGGCGGTGGGAACACCGACACGGCCCACACGGATACAGTCACGCCACGCCACGCCGCCTGGCCGCCTGGCATTCAACCTCACTCACCCACTCCCTCATTCCCCCCGCGACCACTTCCTACGACTCATAATGAATCACCCTCCCTCCTCCCTCCCTCCCTCCCTCCCTCCCTCCCTCCCTCCCTCCCTCCCTCCCTCCCTCCCTCCCTCCCTTCCTCCCTCCCTCCCTCCCTCCCTCCCTCCCTCCCTCCCTCCCTCCCTCCCCTCCCTCCCTCCCTCCCTCCCTCCCTCCCTCCCTCCCTCCCCCCCCCTCCCCCCCCTCCCTCCCACTCCCCCCCCCCGCCCACTCACCCGCGGCCACCAGCTTGCGCGCCCCGCCAAACACGCCCAGGTCCACACGCGGCAGGTTGGAACCCATCTGGAAGTTGAGGCCGTCGCGGCTGGAGCCGGCGCCGAAGGAGGTGACGCGCGCGAGGTGGCCCAGCGTGGTGCACATGGGCTGCAGGTAGGGCTGGCCCTGCGAGTCGGTAGAAATTGGTTGGGTGGTTGGGGTTTGTTGCGGTTTGTTGGTTGCGGTTGGTTGCGATTGGTTGGGCGGTTGGATGCTTGGGCGGTTGGATAGTTGGGCAGTTGTGGAGTGGCATGAGGAGGGCGGCTGGTGCAAAGGGCGGGTGTGCGGCGTGGCATGGAAGCGGGCACGTGGACGTGTCACACGTTCACACGGGCCCTGCACCGCCACATGACCGCGTCCCGCCTCACCAGTACGGGGGTGGTGGCGCTGGCCCACAGCGAGCCGTTGTGCGCCGCCGGCGCCGCCGCCGCCTCGGGGTCGGGCTCGAACAGCCGGCCCAGGGCGGTGCTCAGGTCGCAGCCGCCGCCCCAGCTGGGCGAGGGGTGGCGGGGGTGGCGCGGGGTGGCGGGGACGGGGAAAGGAAGGGGGCAAGACAGGGCGTTAGGGCGGGCGGCTGAGCGGGCATGCAGGCCGGCAGGCCGGCAGGCGCTGGGGACGGGTTGTGGGCGAGGGGCCTGCAGCCCGCTGGTGCGTGTGCCGGCCAGCCCCAGGGTTCGTCCCAGCCGCCGCCCCAACTCATCACACCCTGCGCCCCAGCCCCGCAGCGCCCGCTTGCAGCCACCTAAAAGCGCCCGAGACCGGGCCCTCTCACGCACCCACCCCCTCTCACCCAACCCTCCCACACACCCACGCCCTCTCGCCCGCGCCTGGCCCCTGCCTGGCCCCCGCCTCATCACTGGCGCTCACCACCGCACGGAGCCGTCGCTGGCCAGGGCGCAGGTGTGGGAGTCGCCCGCCACCACCTGCGTCACCGCCACGCCCGCGGCCAGGCCCAGCTGCACTTCGGGCCTGGCGGGGCGGGCGGCGAGGACGGGAGGTTGTTGTGAAGCTGAAGCAATAGCTGGGGCAAGAGCCTAACAGGGTTCCGCAAGGTTGGGAGAAGCGCCCATGCCAACCCACCCTCCTACCCACGCATGCACACAAACACACGCACGCACTCGATCCTTGTGTTTCTCCACACGCGCGACGCCCCCCCCCTATAGTTTAGCTTGGTTTAGATTGGGCTGGTGTTCACAACCCCCGCATTTACGTGTCCCCTGTCTAGTTCCTCCCCCACCCCGCCGCCCCCACCTGCTGTCCTCCAGGAACAGCTGGCGCCGCGACTGGATGCCCAGCAGGCCGCCCCGGCTGTTGTACTGCAGGAAGTGCCTGGGGGGGGGGGGGGCGGGGAGGTCGGGGGGTCGGGAGGTCGGGAGATCGGCAGGTCGGTAGGTCGGCACGAGGTCGGAAAGCAGGGTGTGTGTGAGAGAGCACAAAGTCGGCAGGTCGGGAGGTCGGGAAGCAGGGTGTGTGTGGGTGTGTGTTGGGGGGTTGCAGGGGTGGTTGGAATAGCGATACAGCAGGGACGCACGACGCAGCAACACAGCACCTCCCCCCCCCCCCGGACCACCACCAGCACTACAACACCCCATCGCGCCGCGCCGCGTGCCGCGCGCCGCGTGCACCCACTTGGCAATGCTGGAGGCGGTGACGGTGGAGGAACCGTTGTAGTTGACGCAGTAGTCTGCGAGGCAGCGGGGGTCAGGCACGGGAATTCGTGTTAAGGTTCATTTTCATGTTCATCTATTTGCGTACAAGGGCACACTGCAAGGGCATTCCGTGTGTTGGACTCGGAACGTGTCGGCCTGTCCCGAACGCAGCGGCTCCCGCAGACCAAGTACAGCACGCCACGCGCAGTACCACGGCTGCCCCCGCCCCCGCTGCAAGCCCCCGCCCCCCCCCCCCCAATCACTGGTGGTGCCGGTGATGGACAGCGGGTAGCAGTACTCGTAGCCCAGCCTGTGAGCGAGTGAGCGTGAGTGCGAGTGTGAGCATGAGTAGATGTGCGAGTTTGTGATGTGTGTGGGGGAGTCGCGGCACGTGTGTGCCCCAGCGCACTTTTCAGATTCGAAAAGACAGACCGCCGCCCTCACACACCGCACGCAACCCCAGCGGCACGCCACATCGTTCGCATGGACGGCTGGCCTCCGCCTTTTTGCCCTCCCCATCCCCGCCCCCCGGCCTAGCTTGGGCTGGTGTACATAGCCTCCCCCCTCCCCGCAGCCCCGCCCGCCACCCACTGGCCGGCGTGGTTGCAGCCCCAGGTCTTGACCAGGCCGTCGGTGGTGAGCACCGCCACGTGGCAGTAGCCCACCGCGATCTGGGTGGGGGGAGGCGGGGGGTTGCATTCATCATTGGTTAGGGGGGCGGGGGTTGCATTCATGACTAATCATGACGAGAGGACGTTCCCCCGGGGAGGGGGCGGCCGGGGTTGGAGATTCGCGGGGCGTGCGTGGGAGGCGACCAGCCGTACAGAGAGGTCAACACGGGCGGAGGCGGGCGGCAGCAGCCGCAGGCAAGAAGTCGCCGAAACGACGCGGCTGCGGCCGGCCGCTGCCAGTGCACGCAGCGATCACGCATCATGGCCTTCCCGCCCCCGGTGGCCCCCGCCGGTCTGGTGCGGGTCATCCACGCACTGTCGTTGCACGTGCTTCCGCGGCCCGCGCACCACACGCACACACGTGCCGTACGCACCCCCTCCCAAGCACCCCCTCCCAAGCACCCCCTCCCAAGCACCCCCAACCATCCTTTGTTGCAAACCCCCTACACTTCCCTACACACACGCACACGCACACGCACACGCACACGCACACGTACACGCACACGCACACGCACACGCACACGCACACGTACACGCACACGTACACGCACACGTACACGTACACGCACACGCACACGCACACGCATCCACACGCACACACACCTCCCGCCTCCCCCCCCCACACACACACCTGCTTGGCTAGCTTGCCCACGCCCAGCGCCGCAAAGGGCAGCGCGTCGCCCATGGCGGCACTGGAGTTGGTGGGGAGCGGCTCCAGGGCTGAGGGGGGAGGGCGGGGGCAGGTGGGCGGGTGGGTGAGCAGGGGATCAGGGGACAGCAACGACCCGTGAGCGGAGTGTGTTTGGGGGTATAGGGGAGCTGGGATTCGGAGATTGGGGTCTGGAGTTTGGGGTGGGGCGAATGGGGAGAATGCGGGTTGGGTTGGATGGACTAAGCAAGCTCGCCCAACAGCCTCCGCTATTGCTTCTGCCTGGCCGCCGTCTTGTTAGGTTCGGGTTAGCTTGGGCTGGTGTTCACAACCCCTTGCCACACACACACACACAGTAGTTTGTGCCCCAGTGTGCTTGCTGTGCAGTTGCCTTGACTACGTGTGCCTGACTTGGTTTGGTGCATGACCTATTGCTAGTCGAACAAACAATGCATAGCGACAGTGCCGGCTCACAGAAGTCGATGAGGGTATGCCAACAGGGCAGAAACGGCGGGTTACTCCGCAACTTCGCGCATATGCTTGGGAGACAAGCACTACCAGACTATGCGAACACTACTGTGCTGGAGCCTGGCTCCAGCGCTGGTTAGTTGTTCAGGACACTCGATCACGAGGTTCTATCAAGCAACTGTAAACCGTAGTTACACACACACACACACACACACACACACACACACACACACACACACACACACACACACACACACACACACACAGGCAAACTTGCGGGTAAGTGTAACAAGGTAGACAACTGGGGCAACATCGACGACCGCGGAGCTCGGTAACCGCGTAGGTATCGGTATGTAACTGCGCGCGCGTGTTTGGCGGGTTTGGTCCGTCTTTGATTTTTTGTCTAACACACACACACACACACACACGCCCTCCCCGAGTCCCCGTCCGCTCACCTCCGGTGGTGTAGGGTCGGCCCAGCTGGCCCAGGCCGTTCCAGCCCCAGCACCGCACCTCGCCCACCGACAGCAGCACACACGTGAACTTGTGACCTGTGTGGGGAGATGGCGCGGTGTGGGGAATTGTAAATACCGAGCAGTGCGCGCGGAGGGAGGGCGGGAGGGGACGCACAGGGTTATATGGCAGCCGGGGGGCATCGGGGCCATGAAGAGAACCAAAACCCGTGCCGTGGCCACGTCGCAACCGGGCGGTACGGCAGCACCCCGCCGCCGCCGCACCGCGAGAGCAGCAAGCCCCCCTCCGGACTCTACCCGCACGCTGCCAGCGCTCTCATCCTCCCTCTCCCCCTCCCCCGCCCTCTCCCTCTCCCCCTCCCTCTCCGTCTCCCTCTCCCCCTCCCCCTCTCCCCCTCTCACCTGCCTCCACCTGCGTCACCGTCACATTGGCGCCCACGTCCACACACGGCGCCGCCGCCAGCGCCGCGCCGTCCGCGCCGAGGCCCTCCGGCGGCACCAGCGGGTAGCCCAGCTGGTACCTGAAGGGCCGCGCGCAGTTTGGTTAGGTAGGCGCGCGGTTTTGTTGGGCAGCGGCGTGATCGAGTATGGTAGTGCTTGAGACTTCGACGGCGGCTTGCATTCGCATTCGCTATGAAGGCCAGCAAGCATTTCGGTTATACCGTAGCACCAGTGATAGCACGTCTGGAGCTCCCGCGGTGGGCCCTTGCCCGCGGCCCTGCCACGGTGGCCCCTGCCCGCGGCCCCCGCCCGCCACGTGTGCCACCGGCTCGAACAGCGCGTGCCCGGCGGGCGTGGTGGTGGCCGCGATGGCACCCGCCACGCACTGTGTCCACTTCCAGGCCCAGCAGGTGGGTGCGCGCCGCAGCCCCACACGCGGCTCCTGCGGCTCCAGGACACCCCCTCCGCCCACACGCCGCGCCTAAACACCACGACCACACACCGCTGCCCACGCGGATGCGCCCCCGCCCGTCACCTTGCACTGTCGTCCACCCCACCCCCCGCCTCCCATCCACCCCACCCCACTGCACCTACCCCAACCCCACTCCATACACCACACACACACGCACACGCGCGCGCGCGTGTTCCTCCTCTCGTGTATTCTACCACACACGCGCACCCACCTGTCGTTCCGCCCCCAGCATTTGACGCAGCCGCTGACCAGCAGCGCGCACTGGTGGTCGGTGCCGATGGTCACCTGCGGCCGCCACACCACCACACCACACCACACCACACCACATCCGGTCCTTGCTGTCGTTTTCCCTTGTGCTCTCTAACACATGCGGCCGGCGGGTTGCGGCGTCATTGCAGCCCCGGTGGTGGCCGTGGTGGCCGTGATTGCGGTACCCAGGGCGGACCACACCACATGCGGCCCCCGAGTTGCGGTTTCAGGTGGTGGCGGTTGTGGCATCGGCTGTGGCCGGTGCGGCGGTCGCGGTGTGTGTTGCTGAATGCGGTCCCCCCGGCGGACCCCAGGATAGACTCCCTGCTCCCGGTGGCGGCCGTGGCGGCCGTGGCTGCGGCTGCGGCGGCTGCGGTCATCGTGTGTGGTACTGAACACCCCCGGGCGGACCCCACGGGCGGACCCCACGGGCGGACCCCAGGACAGACTACGGTGCCCCCAAGGCAGGGATACTAGATTCCCGTGCAAGCCCGCCAGCAATGACAGCCATCCGGGCACAGCGGCGCAGCGCGGCTGCCGCGCGACGGCTGCTGAGGAGCTACTGAAGAGGGGCTGCTGAGGAGCTGCTGAGGAGGAGCGCCGGGGCCGGGCCCACGCGGGTGCGGCGGTGCGACGCGCGGTGCCGTGGGCCACGCGCTGACCGGGCAGCGCGCACCCGAGCCAGGCACACGCAGCCACACGCGGTCGCCCGCGCCCACACCGATATGCACGCCGGGACCGATGCCAGCCGCCGCACCAAAACTCACAAACGCAGCCCCGTCCACGGTACCACCGTAAGCGCGCGCGGCAGCCCTTGCCCTGGCCTGTGGGCCCTTCCTCGGACAGCTCCGGCCACGCATCATTACCCACGCTGTACCAACGATGCCCATCCCGCCTTAGCCTCCGCGCAAAATGGAGTTGCCCTGTGTCGGACCGCGCCCACCCCTTCGGACTCGCCACACCAGCCGGTGTCTGGGAACCGAGCCCGCCCCAGTGAGGCCGGGCACCCCTCAGGACGCGTCCGGGCGCAGCGGCCCTACCTGCCACCTCACCTGCTTTACGTATGCAAGTCCTCCAGGCACCAGAGCCAGCAGGATGGCAAGCGCCCCCAGCAGCAGGGACGAACCTCGCTGCGAGCGACCTGGCTGAGCCATTGCTCCAGATTTGTTTTTGCCGTATGTATCCATTATCGAGCTTGTCAGGCCATTAGGCCGACCAGTCCCGCGGCGTCAAACCAATGTATTGACGCGCCTGCGGGCTGGGCTATTTCGAGCTATCATTCATACGTAGGATTCTGTACGCAGAGCTGATAAATTCAAACGGAAAGCCGATTTCATGCGACTGCACTTTCCCGCTTCCCGTTGTCAAGCTGTGATTTAGTGAGTACTGTGTTAATAAATGTTAGCGGGTTACAATACGATATGCTGTATGGGCTCCAGCCTTGAGTTTGACTCATGCCGCGGCCTACGCCCCGCCCGCCCCACACTGCCCGGCCCCTCGCCCGCCCGCCCCCGACCCCCCGCTCACCTGCGCCGTCACCGCTGCACGGATGCCAGAGTGCCCCTGCCTCCAAACCTTTCTGCGAGTCGCGGCCGCCCCTTTGCAAAGTACAGAGGGTGCCCTTGGTCCTCCCTACGTGCGTGGTGATGTGCTCTCTGCTAAATACGCTAGTTGCGTTGGATTTTTTGGCTTTGGTGTGGCCGTGTGGCCCGGGGTGGACTGTGGACAGGCCCAGGCAAACAGGCCCACGCCAGACGGTACAGGCACAGCGTGGTCAGGCCCAGGATGGGCAATTGGGCATGTCTCGCAGGCGTGGTCCGGCGCACCGTGCACGGCTGATCTAGTGCAAGCGACAGCAGTCTCCACGACACTCGGACTCCGTTTGGCGCGCCGAACGCGGAGCAGCGTGGAGCGCGCGCCGGTGTCTCGTCTCGAAGGTAACAAGTAACCGCTTTGCCGCTAACACTAACTTCTTTCGTGCTATTTATTGCTAGCTTGGAGCTCAAGACGGCGTATTGCATTCGCATTCACTAGCAAGCACTTCGCTAAGTGGTCTGGTGCCAGCGCTGCCAGCTGCTTGGATCTGAAACCTGCCACTGTGCGGCTGGTGAACCGGCATTTCCCAGGGCTCACGCTTCTGGGTTTTACATTTTTGCGGCAGTTTCTTTTGTTGCCTTTCCAGCTGCCGACCTGGGCGCAGTGCCGGCCTCATTACGATATACACCTCCACCACCAGCCGACACACTGTGTCAACAACACATTGGAGGTAACGACACATGCGCTCCAGCCCTTAAGCACAAGCCGACCACCTCTACAATGCACATGCGTGCCTCGACAGTTGCACGGCCCCCTGCACACCACACAGCCCACGCCCCTCTACTGTCCCGCCCAACTGACCGTGCGTGCTAGCTCAGGTGAACAGCTGATGTCATTCCACCCCTACGGTCCCAGGCCCTGCCACACTCCGTAACCCCACAAACAAAGTTCAGCCTGCGCCAATGCCTGAACTAAGCAGCTCATGGGTGGTTACCTCAACAGCCCGTATAGCGGACACGGTACCACTGAGCTCTACCCCAGCACCAGCAAGCTCCCCCACCATCTTTCGCCGGCGCATCACCTATTTCAGCACCTGCGGTGCCTCAATAGATTCACGGTACAACGCATGCGCATGGTGACAAGCATGGCATGGCATATGATGTGTAATTGTACATATGATGAATGCGCGGTACCGGTACCAGAAATGTACAGGAAATCTGCGCACCGTAGTGGGCAGGGCGCAGGCATCGCGCGTGCCAGGGCGCCCTGCCCCTCCCAGAGGTGCACCGACCCAGGACTCACTCCTCCAACAGGACTCCCCGTTCGTTGTCATCTGACCCTGCTGAGCCACTCACACACGCGCAACGCCCAACCACTACGGTAGCCGCTTCCTTGGGAACGTTTTCTTGCGCTCTACCACACACTAGCCGCCCGCGCCCGCGCCCGCGCCCGCGCCGCCCTTGCCCTTGAGCGCACCGCACGCCTCCTTGTGCCCCGCGCGCCAGTGCGCCGCCTGGCAGGCGCGGCCGCAGTACCGCACCGCCTTGCAGCCGCCGCAGACCTGCAGCGGCAGCTCCGCCTCGCTCCTGCCCGCCAGGTTGGCGCAGCGTGGGTTGGCGCAGCAGCGCAGCGTCCACATTGATGCCGCTGCCATCGCCGCCGCAGACGACGACGATGACGACGACGCTGCCGCACTACCACCACCAGCGCTCCCACGCCTGCAACTGGCCGCCGCTGCTGCTGCTGCTGCCTCCACCTCCAGGGCCTCCGCCTCCGACGTCGCAGCAAGCGGCGACAGGTCACCTAGCATGCCGTCTTCCATCCGTGGCACGTGTGCAGCTCGAGCGACAGGCCCGCCCATGTATCCCGCTCGCAGCTCGGCCGGCGTCGCCTCTGCCGCCGCCGCCCGCAGCTGGCTCAATGCGTTGTAAGCCGGCATGTGCTCCGCGCTGCAGCCTGGCATGTGCTTCTGCAGCGCGGCCGCCAGCGCGGCCGGGCGCCAGGGCGAGTCCGGCGGCAGCGGCTGCCGCAGCACCGGCACCAGCACGTCCGGCGCCGCCAGAGGCAGCATCGCCAGCATGAAAGCGACACGCTGCACCGCACCGGCTGCCGCCGGATCCCTTGCCGGCAGCGCCGCCAGCAGCCGCAGCGCCGCTTCCAGCAGCGGCACCAGCTCAATGTCGTGGAACAGCAGCTGCCGCCAGCTGGCGACGGCGGCGGCCGCACGGGCCGCCATTGCGGCCGCCGGCCCCGGGAACTCGGCTGCTGCGCGGCTGGTTGATAGGCTGGCGCGGCCGGCGGCGGAGATCGCCTCCTCGCACGCCAGGATGCACATCGGCGGCACGCACCAGTGCAGCACCAGGGAGTATGGCGATAACATGGCCAGCGGGGACCCAGCAGGCCGGTCAGCGCGTGACAGCCGCGCGCAGCGCGACAGCACTGGGAGCCAGCAGTGAAGCGCGTGCGAAACCAGCAGCCGCAGCCGCCGCAAGTGCGGCGACCGGGACGCGTCGTGTACGCCCCAGCCGCCATTGCCACCGGTGCTGCATGCGGCTCCGGCTCCGGCTGCGACTCCGGCTCCGCGGAGGATGTAGTGTTTCGGCAGCAGTACCATGAACGTTTTTACCACGGGGTAAATTAGGCCTGCGCTTGCCGTTATCGCCACCGCAGAGCCGCCGCCGGCAACGGCAGCAGCAACGCCGTCCACGGCCAGGTGCCCCCGCTTGCCCATGCTGGTGATCAGCGCCACCATCTGGGTCGGGGGCGCAAACGCCAGCAGCTGCCGAAACAGAGGCCAGCCGGCGCCGGCATTTGCATCTGCCGCGATGTCTACCTGCAGAAACGCAGCGGCACACTCCATGGCAAGGCCGCTGCTTGGCGCGGCGCGGACCGCTGCCTCCACACCCGGCACCAGGCCGCCCGCTAGCGCCGTCGCCAGCGCGGGCGGCGCCCGCGGCAGCAGCGCATCTGCGGGCGGCGGGAGGAAAGGGCACGCGGGCGCAGATGCGAAGTCTTGGGTCCCACAGCAGTGTCGCGTGTCGCGTCACGTGGCCCGCTAGGAACGCAGCGCCTCTGGCCCGGTGCCTCCTGCCCACGCTACCGTCCTTCAAAACCCACACGCTACACACACCCGCAGTGCACCGCATTGGGCGAGTCGCATATGCACCCCGAATGAATTGGCCCGACGTACTCGGTGGCGTGAAGTCACCCGCCAGCACCATCTTGGCCCACTGGGTCGCACGGCCGGCGGCCTCGTCAGGGCTCATGCAGCCCGTGTCCCGCGGCGGCGCCATTGCGTGTGGCAGCATGCTCGCCAGCGTGCGCCACCACGCCACCGGCAGCCGCGGGTAGACGTCGCCGTACTCATCACCGAACTTATCGCCACACGCAGCACTGTCGGCTGCCCGACTCGCACTGCTGCCACTGGCGCCGCCGCCGCCACTTGCTGCTGTGCTGCTGCTTCGCGGCGCCGGCGCGGGTGCCGCCGCCGCCGCCATCTGCTGCCCCTGAAGCCGGTGACGGTTGCGTCGCCGCATGAGCAGCTGCCTGGCGTTTAGGACCGCACTCATGCCCTCCGACCACGCGTCGGCGGGGCACAGCCGCAGCAGCGGCGCAGGCGCCTGCGGTCCCACCGGCGCTGATGCCGGCTCCCCAACCGCAGCCACAGCCACGGCCACGGGTCGCTCCAGCGAGGCCGCCGCCAGATCCGCAACCCGCAACAGCATCAGGGCCGTCGCTCGAGGCGAGATCGGGAACGACCAGCAGTCGCCGCCGGCGCCGCGCCCGCCCGCACCAGTGTCTGCCTGGGCACTGGTGGCGCCGCACGCACCAGCGGAGGTGGGAGCGCAGCCCGGCGGCGCGCAGGCGGCGGTCGACACCTCCATCGCCACCACGTTCAGCGAATAGGCAATGCGGTTCAGCATTTTGAATGGGTCGGCGGACAGGTGCAGCGGCTCGGCCCGGCCGCAGCCGCTAGGCTGGTGATGCTGTGCAACACGCAGGTGCAAGCCAAGCAGGTTGTCTGTGTGAGCTAGCAGCGGCAGCCCCGCCGCCAGCTCCGCCGGCAGCCCCCAAATGCCGCGCTCGCCGCCGCCAAAGCCCGCCACCTCCAGCGTCACCACCACTTGCGCCAGCGCCAGCGTCTGCAGGCAGGTTCCCCAGGGCAGCGGCAGACCACTGCTGCTGCTGCCAGTGCCAGTGCTGCTGCTACCACTACTGGTGCTGGTGCTGGTGCTGCTGCTGCCATGGCCACCACGCATGCCAGCGGCACACCAGGCCTCGCCAATTGCCTGAACGAAGCGGCAGAGTGGGGCTGCAAGCCCGAACGTCATGTCTGAGCCCGGGAGTGACAGCGAGCCCGAAATGCTGCTGCTGCTGTTGCTGCTGCCGCTGCCGTTGGTGCTGCTACTGCAACTGCCGGCCACCAGGCCCGTGAGCTCCCGCTGCTTCTGTTGCTGCCGCCGTGGCGTGCCGTCCGCCTTCGCGCTGTGCAGCACCAGGCGCGCCACCTGGTCCAGGAGGCCACTGCGCGCCAGCTCCAGCACCAGCAGCTCAGCAAGCGGGCGGTCCCTGTCTGCTACGCTGCTAGCGCCACCGATGAAGACGGCAACAGGAGGCGTCCGCCCGGCGCTGGCGCCGGCGGCACCGCCTCCCTTTCCATTGCCCTTACCGCCGCCGCCGCCGCCACCTCTCAAAGCCGCTGCAGGCGGCGGCGGGACCGGCGCGGCGGCGGCCGGCTGCAGCGGCAGCAGGGCGCGTCTAAACTCCGCCATGTGGGACAGCGCCACTGTCAGAGTAGACAACAGACTTGCCAGGACGGTCGACTGATACCCCGCCGCAGTGCTGCTACTGCCGCCACCGCTACGGCTGCTGCTAGTGCTGCTACTGCTACTGCCCCCAGAGCCACCGCTGCCGCACATGTCGGCTGCAGCGGCGCCGGCTGCAGTTGCGGCCTGCTCCGCAAGGCGGGCGTGCCGGCGAAGCAGGTGCGACATGAGGACAGACCGGGCGGCACGCGAGAGGCTCTCAAGCCGGCGGGGCAGCGGCGGCGGCTGGGCCGCGCCCCCGCTGCCGCCGCCGCTGCGTGCCAGCTGGGCGGCGTGGTCCTGGGCAGCGGCCGTCCCCGGGGCTAGGCAAAAGCAAAGCAGCTGCAGGGCCTCGCTGTGTGCTTGCAGCAGTGTTGTGGTCGTGGCGGCGGTGTCTGTGGATGCAGCGGCCGCTGCCGCCGTGGGCTGCGGTGGCGGCTGCTCAGGTCCACGGTGCGCATCGCTGCTGCGGCTGCGACCGGAGGGCCCTGCAGCTGTGCCCTCGCTGATGGCCGAGAGAGGAAAGGCCGGGGCGCCGACGCATGCCTCCACTACCCGCGCCAGCACCTGGAGTGAGCACAGGCGCTCTGCGCTCTCGCTGAGCCACCTCAACAGCAGCGGGAAGGCCTCACCGCGCAGGACGTGTTCAATCGCCTCAACGTATTGCTCCCATTCCATCTCGCAGAAGACACGCAGAACGCTGTTAACGTCGTTCAGTTTCTTGTCAATTTCCGAGACATGGTACCCGCCCGGCTTTGCAAGCTGGGCAGCAAGCCGCTCCACGTCAGAGCGGAATGTAGACAGCGCCTGTAGATGCATAAGAAGCGGTTATCGCCATAATATCTGGGCGCATGAACGACCAGGCCCGGTAAAGTACCTCTCGATTTGCAGCGCCGCAAACCCGATGCATGTTTAGGATATCTCCAGAGCCAGCGGAAGCATACTGTAATTCTTGGTTTGACGCGCAATGGCTTTAAAGGCTCCAAATTGGACTTTGACTTTCAGGAATTTGGTCAGGGCTGTTGCTGGCGCAGCTGAACTTTTTAGTACAAACGAACGTTTTATACGGTAATAAGCGATTCGAGTCCACTCAGCCGGCGCCGATCTGGACTGCGCGGACGGATTTCATGCGGACCCGTGCCACCCCGTGATCAATGCCCCGGGCGCCCCAGCACTCTCTTCATCCGGTGGCAGGGGCCACAGACGCCTTCCCAGGGAATTCATAAGAGCCATCATAAGAGCCACAGGTTACCAGGACGCGCCGCAGCCCCGCGTTGAACACATGCATTCACCACTCCAGCGTGCAGCCCATGCAGCACACTACCCGACCCTCACAGGCCTGGCCCGCCTGGCCTTGCATCCCGGCCGTGCGTTGAACACTCGCCCGCATTGTGTTGGACCACGCAGCCCCCCTCAATGAACACGTGGCAAGTCTAGCAACTGCGACTGTGTTGCACGAATCCCCCAACGGCTGGCTGCTAAGCAACGTCGCAAGCCAGGGGTGCGTGAGGGGCGCCCGGCTGCAAACAAGAGTACCAGGCGGTTGTCAGGGACGCAGCGTGCAACAACAACGACAACAACAACAATGCCGCATCGCCCGTCGCCTTAGAGCACTGGGTCCGCTTGAGCCAACGGGCTGCGACTTCCCGCGGCTTCCCACCCGTCAATGCCGCATGCAGATCGTGTGCGGTGCCGTACGGTGCCTTGACACAGCGTGGTTGGTCTCATGGCAGCATCAGATGGTCCTGGCGTCTCGCACGCTTCGGACTGTCCCCTCTTGTAAGCTCGCATTCTTGACACAGCGGCGGCGCTGCAACCCATCAAATGTGCAGTGCAGTGGATTGCAGTGCCAGGCAGTGCAGCCAAGGTTCAAGCAAAGCGTTGTGCAAAGCGTGAAGCGTCATGACTCGCGACATCAAACGCGCGCGCATGGCGCGTTTGCTTCCTCCTCGCCTTGAATCCGGCGGCGATAACGAACACAGCACGCCCACGGGGTCAGCCCCGCACCGTGATCACCAACGCACACGCACACGCATGCGCCACGCACCGGTCAGCTCAAAGCAGGGCCCACACAGCGCCCATCCATTGTCACGCGCCGACTCATGGTACAAGAACGGTTTTATTTCCTCATTATACAACCCTTGCTATGCAACACTCCAAGCTGCTCGGATCCTTTGTGTGATGAAGAATGTATTTTGTGAGGCGGGAGGGATGCGCCCGCTGCAGCCCAGCGCCGCGCAGGCGCGGGCGCGGCCAGGGCGCCGCAGCGGGTGTGTGCGGAGGCGAGATGCAATCAATTAGGTGGAGCCTGGAGCCTGTGAGTGTGGGCCAAGGTGTGCGCCCGTGCGAGCTGGGCGGTGGCCATTCCCGACTGGGGGCGGCGGGCCCGCCCCGGCCCTCGCCACACACACCCGGCCAAATTATTTGGTCATAGCAGTGCCAAGTACGGTGATTCGCACAATCGCACTGCTCATCGTGTCCATGCCGCGATTTATTGATAGTCGGCATTGCGTAACCCTCAGCTATGCACGCCACGCTTGTGTACGCTTGGGCGCGGCTGCGGCTGGCCTTGCTTCCGGAAACCCTCCTCACATCCCCGGTCGTACTGTTCATGCTACTACACCCACTGCCACACCACGCTCTGTCATTTCACACCTCACTGTCAGTCCTGACACGCCAGAGCCAAGAAGTAAACTTCCCCAGCTCCACAAGACCTGGCGCAGCAGCTATAAATCTCTAGTTGCTATGGACCCGAAGCAGAACTACTGGCCGCGGACGGCGGCGGAGCTGAGCGACCGAGAGCGGGAGCGAGCGCTTCCCGACGCAGACGCCGCCGACGGCGACGATGGAATGCCCTCCGACGCCTCCGCTACCGCGCCGCCGCCCTGCTGATCGCCAGCCGGCGCGAGCGGCTCGCGCCCGAAGCGCGACACGCGCATACGGCTGCCGGCCCCGCTCCACGGCCGCATGCCGCGCCGCAGCAGCATGCTCCAGCCGGACATCAAGGCTCCGCCGGCCGCCGGCGCCGGCTGCTGCTGCTGCTGCTGCTGCTGTGGGTCGAGGCCGCCGCTGGTGACGCTGCCGGAGGAGGCGCCGGAGTGGCACAGGGACGGTACCGGCGAGTCGGCACAGCGCTCGGACTGCGTGGCGGCAGCGGCGGCGGCGGCGGCGGCGGCTCCGTACGAGCCGACGCCGGCGGCGCCGCTGCCGCCGTAGGACACGGCCGTACGGGTCCGCATCGGCCGCCGCGCGCCCAGCGTGCTCACGCTGCGCGCGTGCGCGCCCGCTGCCGCCCCCGCCGTTGCCCGAGCCAAAGGCGACGCCACGCGTGAGTGCCCGGCCGCTGCTGCCGGCGGCGGCGGCGGCAGCGCCCCGTAGAAGGAGCCGGCCTGGCCGCCAAGGCTGCTGGCGGCGCCGCCGGCGCTGCTGAGCGCGCCCCCGCCCAGCGTGCGAGCCGACGACGCGGCGGTGGTGCGGCTGACGGCGCCGCTGACGGCACCGCCGGCGCCGCCGCCGCCGCCGCCGGAGGCGACGGCGGCGGCGCGGGCGCGGGCGGGCAGCACGCTGCTGTCGGGGCGGGACCAGTCGACGGAGGTGGCGGCGAACGAGCCGGCGTTGCCGTCAATGCTGGGCGCCGTGGTGAGCGCACGGGGCGTGAGTGACCCCTCCCCCGTGTAGTCATGGGTCATGCTGGGGCTCGCCGCCTCCCACGCCGCCACCATCGCCGCCACCGCCGCCATCTGCCTCGGCTGCCTCCCCAGCGGCGACGCCAGCACCCACGACCGCACGTCGACGTCGCCGCCGCCAACGGCGTCGGGCCATGCGGCGCCGGCGCCGCCGCCGCCGCCGCCGTACAAGCTGCTGCCGTCGCCGACGGACTCGCTGACGGGCCCGCTGCTGCTGACGTGGCCGCCGCCGAGCAGCGGCTCCCCGCCGCCGCCCCTGGCGGCGGCTCCGCTGCCGCCGCCACCGCCGCCGCCGCCACTGGCGTCCATCAGCAGCGCCTCCAGCAGCCGCCGCCCGGGCCGGCCGCGGCTGCTGCGGCTGGCGCCGCTGCGGCTGCTGTACACAGGCGAGTTGCCGGCGCGCAAGCTGCCCGTGCGCGAACCGGCGGGCGGGCCGCCGCCGCCGCCGCCGCCAAAGCTGCTGCCGCTGCCGCCGCCGAACACGAAGCCGGGCAGGCCGCGCAGCATCGCGCCCGCGCGCCGCCGCACGCTGCTTCCGCGCCGCCAGAGGCCCTCCGCCGCCGCCCGGCTGGACGTCGCGCTGGCGTTGTTGCCGCGCTCCGCCGCCGCCACGGCGCGCACCGCCACCGCCACCGACGCCACCGACGCGTGCGACGGGCCCGACGACATGCCGGCCGGCGGCGGCGCCGGCGCCGCAGCGCCGCCTCCGCCGCCGCGGGAGAAGCCAACGTCGAAGTCGGCTGTGAGGCCGTCGTTGTCAGTGCCCAGGCCGGCGGCAGCGGCGGCGGTGGCGAGGCTGACGGCGGTGGCGCCCGTGGAGATCCCGCCGCCGGTGCCGCCGGACGCAGACGCCGGCTCCATATTCATCACCACATCTCCAGCGGCGTCGGTCACCGGCGACGCGGCGGCGACGGGCGCGGCGGGGAAGGCGGGGAAGGCGTAACCGCGCGTCCGCGAGGAGGGGCTCTGCGGGGCGGAGCCGCCCGCGTGTGCCAGCACGTCCGCGCCCTCGCCCTCACCCTCGCCCTCGCCCTCGCCCGCGCCCTCGCGCAGCAACGCTGGCGCCGGGCCGGAGCCGGTGGAGCCGAGGCCGCTGAGGCCGCCGAGCCCCGCGCCGCTGCCGGCGCCGGTCCCGCCGCCGCGCCCACCGACGCTGACGCCGACGCCGGCGCCGCTGCGCAGGCGCGACAGCATGAGAGACGAACCGCTGCGGCTCCCGGCAGCCGCAGGGGGGCCGCCGGGACCGCCGGCGACGGCGCCGCCGCCGCTTCCTCCCGCGCCGCTGCCGCCGCCAGTCACGAAGCCAGGCCCAATCATCCGGCTGGCGGCGCCGCTGGCGCCCGTGCCGCCGCCCACACCGGCAGCGCCCTCGCTGTGGTGCGCGAGCAGCAGCCGGCGCACGGGCGTGTACGGCACCGCTGCCGCGCCGCCGCCGCCGCCGCTTACCACTGAGCCAGCCGCGGCCGTCAGCTCCGTGGTCAGGCTCTCGTCGTCCGTCTCGCCCAGCCCCGCGAACGGCGCCCTTGCGCTGCTGAGGCTGAGGCCGCGGCCGCCGCCGGCGCCGCCGCCGCCGGCCACACCGATGCGCCGCATGAGACTGCGCCGCATCGAGTTGACGCCGGCGGTGGCGCCGCCGCCGCCGCCCACTGCGCCGCTGCTCGCCACGCGCGCGGCGGCGGCCGGCATGCGGCGGCTGCTGCCCCCTGACAGCGGAGACAGCGGCGAGCTGCCGGTGACGGAGGCTAAGCCGGTGGCGGCGCCGACGGCGACGGCGAGGCCGCCGGTGCCGCCGCCGCCGCTGCTGCGGCCGCTGGCGCTGGCGACGCTGTCAGCGGCTGCGAGCGCCAGTGACGCGGCGGCGCCGGAGGGCACGATGGAGTTGTTGCTGCGACGCGAGGGCGTGCGGCGTGGCATGCCGAGCGAGGGCGAGGAGCGCGGGTGGGCCCCGGAGGAGGGCCCGGCCGCTGCGAGTTCGCTGATGCGCCCGGACGCGGCGTGCACTGTGGAGGGAGGTGGGCAGAAAAAAAGCGGCGGTTGGCGGCCGTGTCTGCAGCCGGAGAGTCATCTTGTATGACGCACCCAAACGCCCGCTAGTTTCAGGCAACGTGCAATGCACTAATGCGTGACCCATTAACCCCTGTCCTCCGGCGTCGCAAAACCGAAGTCGCGGCCCGTGACGTGAACACGGCCGCCCCCCCAGCACACACCGTAACCCACGCCCCCTGGTCAAGACGCCCAGCTCGACCCCAGAACGCAGCAATGCTCTATGCATGCGACAGCAGAACCATCTCACTCACCTGACAAGTCACTCCACGACGGGAAGGCACTTATCGGCGGGCTGCTGGGCGAGTTTCCGGCGCATGAACATCCGGCGCAGAAAAAGGAGCGGAGCCATGACGTCCGCGATCGTGATTTGGTGGCTACCATCTCATGTGCTCATACAGCGCCAGAGCTCCTGAGCAACTCGTGCGGCACTGAGGTCGAAATAGTGCAAGACTCGCCGGCCGCACCGCCGCGATGCTCCGACGTTCCTATTTGTCTGCAGAAGCCTTTGAAACGCCGGGTGTCGCCTCTTTTGCGCTGACGCGACCAGCGCAAGCGCAGGCGAATTGAGCTTTCCGACTCCCGATTCTCGCCCGGTCGCAAACGTAGAGCAGATGGCCCAAGTCGGGGTAGGAACTAATACATCCAACAGTCACAACATAGTTTTGCCGGGCAAATGGCAAGAATGGCGCACACCAAGCTCGGACTGTCACTTGATGCTTTGGCCCTTTGGCAAGTCCGCACGCTATTACTATATTGAAACAGTGATCAAAATCAGTCACAGTTCTGTATTCAATGCGTTTTGGTCTCGCTGCACAGTCTTATTAGCCGGCTCTGGCCGAGCCGCACCATCGACGCTAGGGGTTGGGCACGCCACGCGAGTGCGGCTCGAAGCCCCGATAGCCGCTTACCGAAGTGCTCGCAGCGCCCTTCGCCCCCGCTGCTAACAACCCCTGCGAGGTGCCGCCCGCGCCCCATCGCCGGGGCCATGGCTACCGTACGCATTTCGCCAGAGGTGCCGGAGGTGCTGCCCCGCCGATGCTCAGGAGCCACACGCCGACAACTTACACCAAGCGGTGGCTGTTTTCCTAAGCATCTTAACATGGCCGGTGATAGCAATCTGGTGCATTGGAAGGGGGCATGACGTCGCCCAGTCAAAGGGAAGCAGGGGCCAGCTCGGGTTGCCCCAATCGCGTGCCACGTCGACTGCAAAAACGACGCGCACAAGGGCCAGGGGTGACTTGCGCATTATTATACTTATTTAAGCTAGGACGTCTTATCATGCAGACCACAATCCACCGCGCGAACTGCTCTCTGAAGCCACATGGCTGCAAGCAGGTGCCACCAAAACTTCGCCCCCTCGCTAGGGTCTATGCCCTTAACACCATCAACTCGCAATCCGCAGCAATGACTGAGCTAAGCGAGCAGGGCGGCCCGGTGTCGCAATCCCGGCGTGCTGCGATGCTTGGTGTGCTCGCGACGGGCGCGGCGATGACCCTGTCACCGAAGGCTGCGCTTGCAGATGACTTCGTAACTCTCCCCTCCGGCATCAAGGTGCGGGGTTGCGCAGCGTGCAAGTTGGGGACCTCGGCCCCGGAGTTGCGCACACGGGAGTGTGTTGCGTGGCTCGCACATGCCCAAGCTGCGGGGGCTGAAGGTAGTCCGCGGCTGAAGCAGCGAAGCTCACGGGGGTGCGGGGGCTGCACGGTTCGCCAGTTGGCGGGGAGCCCGCCCGCGTGCCTGCATTGCTGGGCGGCCCGGAGGGAGCCGCGGCAGCTCCAAAGGGGAGGGGCAGGTACGGAAGGTTTGCGCCATGCATCTGTGGAACTGGCCCGGCGCCTGACCTCACAACACACCGCTCGTGATCGCGTCAGCTTCCCGCTTCCTGCCGACCGCCCTGCCCGTGCTGTGTTGCGCCTGCCGCCCCTCCCCATGCCACACAGGTGTTGACCATCCGGTAGGGGCGCAGGAGGGCGGTAGGCGGAGGAGAGGGGATAGACGCAGGAAGGGGATAGGTGGAGGAGGGCGGGTGGTGGAGGAGGGGGACAGGCTGCTGCTGTTGCTGCCGCCGGTCCTGCGGCATTGCGGCCACGCCGCCAGCGCCTGCAACAGACGCCAGGCTCGGGCCTTGGGAGGGAGAAGCGCGCCCCCGCAGCACTAGCACTAAGCACCTCCGCACACGCGCGCGCTTGCCGCTGCTGCCCGCCCGGCACCCGCCACGACGATGACGACGGCGGCGGCAGGGAGGGCGAGGGTGCCACGCCGCAGCCGGGCGACACGGTGGCGGTGCACTGGGCGGGCTTCACCAAGGGCTACCAAGGTGAGCGGGTGTGTAAGGAGTGGGTGTGAGTGTGGGTGAGCGGGTGTGTGAAGAGTGGGTGTGTGGGGAGCGGGTGGGCAGAGGTTCGGTGGATGGGTGGGTGAAGCGCAACATCCCAGGTTCAGCCACGCGGGAAGTTACAAGGTGGGCAAGTTCGATGGAGGGGATGAGGGGATGCAAGGTTTGGGAGGGGTCATCTCGGGGTGTGTGGTCGCACCTGGGGGAGTAGACCACGCAAAGCCCAGCGTGGGGCGCTGGGGCGGGGTCAGGTGCAAGGGTGGCACATCGGTTGTGCGAAGGGGCCGAGGGCTAACCGGGTACGTGGCCGGGCGGCCGGGTAGCATATGGCCTGTTAGAGACAAGCGGAAAAACCAACAACGAAGACTGTGCGTCTGACATGTGTGTATCCTATCAAACGAATGTTCCACCTCCTCCCCGTCCCCTTGCGCCATGCCGTGCAGGCAAGGTGAGAGCTCGTGCAGGGCCGCGGGCAGCCGGCGGCCCCCAGGGGATGGCATGCGTGCATGCATGCGTCCCAGGCGGGCACGGGCTGCGTTTGCAAGCGCGGTTGACGCCCACACGGCCAGGAACTGGGGCTGGGGCTGGGGCTGGGGCTGGGGCTGGGGCTGGGGCTGGGGCTGGGGCTGGGGCTGGGGCTGGGGCTGGGGCTGGGGCTGGGGCTGGGGCTGGAGCTGGGGCTGGGGCTGGAGCTGGGAGGAGACCTGCAGGCACAAGCTGCAACCCATGCGGTGCGCTCCGCCCCACCAAAGCAGCGCTTCATGCCAAGCGAGCTGCTTTTATCCAGCCAAACCAACACCTCTTGGCCGACCTTGCGTGCTGATTGCTGACGCGCTGCCCCGTTTCCGTCATCACCAGCGCATCGACAACACCAGTGTACGGGACGAGCCGTACGAGTTCAAGCTGGGCTCTGGGCAGGTGGGTGGCGGGCGTGGTGAACGTGCGGCGTGTGCTGGCCTGGACTCCCGAGTCCCATGTAAGGGTCGACACCTGCCTCGCGCCTCGGTCCACATCCATCCCGCCGCTCTCCGCCGCCCCTCTCCGCCGCCCCTCTCCGCCGCCCACTCCGCCTGCTCCCCCGCCGCCGCCGCCACCCCCAGGCCATCAAGGCGTTTGAGATCGCCGTGTCCAACATGAAGGCGGGAGGTGCGTGTGCGTGTGGTGTGCTAGCGAGCACAAGAAAGGAATGCATATAGACCGCGTTTTCGCGCGTGTGTGCGTGCGTGCGTGCGTGAGTGAGTGTACGTGACTACGTGTGGATGTGAGTTTGAGTGTGTGCATGTGTGCATGTGTGCATGTGTGCATGTGTGCATGTGTGCATGTGTGCATTGTGAAGCTTGCGGACTACGCCGCCGGTGGTGGCTGCTGGGGCACCTGTGTTGCGTACAAACACAAACACAAACACGCATGCTGCTACCGGAGCCTGCCAGTGGATGCAAAGATGCTGTCGTACGCTCGTCCTGCGCGCGTGCGCACACTCGCAGGCATCGTGCGGGTGGAGGTGCCGGGCGAGCTGCCGGAGCTGGCCTACCCGCTGGACCGCGGCCAGCGCTTCACGGGCGAGCTGATCAGCCAGGACCTCAAGATCTACAAGTACAGGTGGGGGCGGTGGGGGGGGGGGTGGGGGGGGGGGTAGTTTTCTCCAATTCCCAAATCAACCATTTGGGGGCTGAACCAAGCTAAACTTGACGGGGGGGGTTGTGAATACCCGCCCAAGCTACCCCAAAGTCAAAAGCGTGGGTGGGCTGGTGGGCTGGTGGGCGCAATCAGCCGCGGTACAGGTCGTGCGCCTGGGACGGATGCCGGGTTGGCCACCTTCTGAACATGCTACCTCGTCCTACGTGCCGTAGCCTGACGAGCTCTCTCCCCGCCGCCGCCTCTCGTTGTGCCCGTTGCCGGCCGCAGGTACGGCCCGCAGCCCTCGGAGCTGGGCGGCCAGCGCGCGCTGGACTTTGTTCTGGACAACACCACCCTGCGCCCCTTCAACCGCACGCTGCTGTTCGACATCAAGCTGCTGGCCGTGCGCAAGCAGCGGCAGTAGCTGCTGGGCGCCCCCAGGCAGCGGCAGATTGCATTGGTTACAGGGCAGCGGCAGTAGCTGCTAGTGCGGCTTCTTGTGTTGGGAGGGGGGGCTGTAGCCAAGGCTGTGGCGGGAGTCAACAGCTGCAGCGCATGGTGTGGATGACATGGCCCCCCCCGTGTGGTGTATGGTATTTGCGCGGCTCGTGAGGGCAGGCGAGGTTCGTCGTGTGGAACGGGAAAGCGAGGGATGGCCAGCAGTAACTGAAGCTTGCGGATCGCGAATTCCACTGAACGAAACACTTACTGAAGCAGAGAAGCAAGACGAGCAAGAAGGAAGTAAAGGAAAGGGCGGATGGCTGCTGCTGTCCGGTCATCTTGGGAATTGGGATGCACGCAGGTTCAGGTGGATGGATGGGCGGAGGAAGGAAGGCGCTTTCGGGTGCGATGGAACAGTGCAAGCGGGGCAAGGCTTGTGAAGTCCCATAGGGTGTAAGAACCTCCCATACCCAGCCCGCAGGAACAAATTGCGACAGCAGATAAGAGCGCAAGCACCCGGCTGCCACTCCGGCACTTCCCTGGGGACTGCCTGAGTCCAAGCCCCTTGACCGCTGAAGTGGCATCACATGATATATATTAAGGTCCCTGAGCAGTTCCCGGGCATAAACTCCAGCGAGAGCCCAAGTCGAAATGCTAAATGTCGCGGTCGCCAGGACCGAACAGAATTCGCCCGGCGCTATCAGGATTTCATCTATAGGTAAACCTAATTTGACGGCACCTGGGATAGGCTGAAACACCGCCTATGCGAGGTATGGGCTTTGGTCAATTTCGCGACTTGAGGCCCGACCAACGTATTTTAGTCTTTTGCCGAGCGCTACTGACCAATGTTGTTGTTAGATATGTACCTACAAAAAGGCGGCGTCTAAATCGTGCGGTAGGATTTGCCCGGCGCGACTCCCGGTGCCGTCGGCGCGTGCGGGTTTGGCTGGGAAAATGCACCCCCCGGACGGAATGCGCCGTATGACACTTCCGACCCTCTCCTCCAAGGTCAACCCCGGCCCAATGTCGCAACGCCGTGTCAAACAGCCTTGGAGGAAAGGTTCTGAAGGTGCTACCGGCGCCTCAAGGATGCGGGGCCCTCTGGACTCAGCCCAAACCGGGAGTGGCACCCGGGTGAGCGCAAGTTTCGTGTGACGCCGGAGTCACTGTACCGATGCGCTGCTGAGTGACTGCCAGGCTGGTAGTTTGCTGACGCGCATTCCTCACGCTCCGGGCGCCCGGCCAGGCGATAGCACAAGACGCACACACCGCAACGCCACACATGCGAGCGCGTCGCAGCGCACCTGCAGGCAGGCGCTTTTGGGTGTGCTGTCGAGCTGCTGGTTGTGCACTTGTGCACTTCTGCTGCTGCCGTGGAAGGCCAGGGTCACAGTGTTACAGGTAATTGCCTCTGCTGCTAGCTGGAGCGGTGCGTGGTGCGGATCGGGATGATCAAGCTGGTTCCATTTGAGTGCTCCTTACTTTGCAGTGTTTGCAGAAGTTAGCGGCGGTCTATATTCATCTCGCACGCCAGTCAACTCAAATGAACGTTAACGCGCCACGCGGGCCACGAACGCTACGTTGGGCTTGCTGCCCGACCCAGCCTCCAAACATAATCGCACCAGCAACCGGGCCCACTCCATAGACCATAGCCCCCACACGCGCGCGTCCTGGAGCCACGCCACCCACCCCCGCGGCCCCGCTGCACCCCGACCTGCACCCAGCCGATGCCCATTCATTTCCTCGCGCCCAGCGGCAGACGACCAGTTCCCCACTTTCGGCGCCCGCAGCTGCCACGGCCCACGACCCCCGATTCGCCCAGCTTGCCAGCCAGCCAGAGCCACCCACGCGCACGGCCTGTCGCCACCTGCCGCCCACGCTCCTGCCGCCGCTCATGCTCACGACCTGTCGCCGCCCACGCTCATGGCCTGGTGCTGCAGTGCTTGCTAGCGAGTACAAGGCACCGTCGATTCCTCACGCCCACGCCCACGCCTGCCGCCCACGGTCATGCCGCTCACGACCGGTCGCCGCGCGCCCTCCTGAACTTCTCCAGCACCTCCTCCGGCATGTCGCGCAGCGCCCGCGGCACGCTGGCGCGCCGCGTGGCCGCGCTCTGCGCCGCCTGCTGGCTGGCCTGCCGCGTGGCGCCGCTCACACTGGCCGCCTCCTGCGCGCGCGCGTCCGTCACCACCGCCAGGTCCGCGGGCGTGAGCGCCCTGCGGTGCGGCGTGGTGGTGGTGGTGGTGGTGGTGGTGGTGGTGTACCGGGGTTGTGAGTAAACCAGATAAGGGACAGGCAGGCGCAATTGGGAATCACGAGGTTAAGAAGTTGCAGGACATGGCGCGCCGGGAGCAGCCCCCGCCCCCCACAGAACCCCGCACCCCCCGATGGTTGCTGATTTGGGAACTGGAAACGACTACCCCACACTCATTGTACCATCATTGCAACCCCCCCCCCCCCCCGCACACTCACTTGAATCCGCCCAGCCCCAGGTCGCGCGGCAGCCTGAAGCCGCCGATGCGCACGCGCCGCAGCGACAGCAGGTTCAAGCCGGCAGCCTTGACCAGCTCGCGCACCTGGGGGCGGGGGCGGCGGCGGGGCGGGGGCGGGGGCGGGTGTAGGAGCGCGTGGGGGGCGTGAAACGGAAACCAAACCCGTGTTCGTGTGTGTAGGGGTTGGGAATGCCAGCCCAAGCTGAATCAGCCTACATCCAACGCTATGGGGGTTGACCGTTCACGTGAAGGCGCGCGGCGCAGTTCATTTGCCAGATCTTTATCCCCCTGCTCCCTCAGCCCCCTAGCCCCCTCCTGCACACGTCAGCTCCACACATACACGTACACACGCGCACGCGCACACACGCACACAGCCCCACACGGCCGCACCTCGTGCTTCTTGCCCTCCGCCACCACGATGCGCAGCCGCCGCGGGTCGCCCAGCACCTCCACCTCCAGCGGTGACACGAAGGTGCCCGCCACCTGGCAGCGACAGCGGCAGTAGCAGCGGCAGCACAGTATACGGTATGAGTGGCAGCAGCAGCGACAGTAGATGAGTGGCAGCAGCAGCGGCCCCCGGGACGGCAGTGAGCGGGCGGGTGTGGCAGCGTGCCCAACGCCACAACGTGCTACCGCAGACGCACACCAGGCGGCCGCACGCGGACCAGCATACACAAAGGCGGGACGGGGACCACTTGAGCTCCCACACGCCACCCACTGCCGCCGCCTTCCCGAGCTCCTCCGAGCACATGACCGCCCTGGCGCCCACGCCGCCCCCATTCCGCCCACTCGCCCCGCCCTCACCACAGTCCCCCGCCACCACCGCAGCCCGGCCCCCCCCCCGCCACCCCGCCACAGCCGCCCTCACCTCGGTGCCCGCCGCCAGCGTCTCCAGCTGCTGCCGGCTGGCGTCCGCCTCCACGCCCACCACGTACTCCTTGGTCACCCCCGCCGAGGGGTGCATCACGCTGTTGGCCCACACGCCTGGCGGGCGTTGGAAAGGTTGAGGGTTTTGGGTTGGGTTGGGTTGCACACGGAGAATTGGAGAAGCGGTACAGCAGGCACGCGAGGCCATCAGGTGCAGTCGTGGGGATGTGTCGGCCCCAGCTCAGACCCCGTTTCAACGCCCCGCCCCACCCACCCTGCTGCTTGCCCCTCCAGTCTGCCGCCACCCCAGACCCCGTGCCAACCCCACATCACGCCACTCCATCCCCCCCCCGCCCACCCACCGTGCCGCCCCCTCCCGCCCCCTCACCGTCGTTGGTGATGAACAGCAGCCCGGTGGACGCCACGTCCAGGCGGCCCACAGTGAACAGCCGCGGCGGCAGCCGCTTCTGTGGCGGGCGCGGTGAGGGCGGTGTGGGCGCGGTGTGGGCGCGGTGTGGGGCGTGAGACACGTGTGCTGGCAGCACAGGGCAGGACCATTCACGCACTTGCACACACACATTCCCACATTCACACACACACGACTTGCGCTCTCTTAACACCCAAGCCCTCGCCCAAGCCCCTGCCGCCGCCTCCGCCGCCGCCTCCGCCTCCGCCGCCGCCGCCGCCGCCGCCGCCGCCGCCGCCGCCGCCGCCGCCATGCCCACCTTGTCCTTGTTGTTTCGCTTCCAGGTGTTGAGCCAGGGCTCCAGCAGGTCCACCGCCAGCTTGGCGCGGCCGTCGGGGTCGGAGTTGGTACAGATGTAGCCCTGGCGGCGTGAGGCGGCGTGGTAGGGTGTGGAGGTAGTGGGTGTGGAGGTGCGTGTGGTGTGCAGGAGGTGGTGTGGAGGTGTGGAGGTGTGGAGGTGGTGGGTGTGGTGGGTGTGGAGGTGGTGGTGGTGTGGAGGTGGTGGGTGTGGAGGTGGCGGTGGCGGGTGGTGTGGAGGTGGCGGTGGGGTGTGGCGGTGGGGTGTGGCGGTGGCGGGTGTGGAGGGGAGTACTGGGGTTTGTTCTGGGGTCGCGGCGCCCTGCGGCCCAGCTGCTGTGCCGGCTGACCCCTGACCCCTGCGCCCTGTGCCCGGACCCTCTTTTGCCCCTGAGTTCGGCGCAAAGCAACTGCGCCACCGGATTCAGATGAGGCCGCATGTCCTCCCATCACAGTATTCCCCAGCCCGCCACACCCCATCACACCCTGCCACACTCCATCACACCGCGCCACACCCTATCACACCATCACACACGCCCGCACACGCACGTGCGCCCGCACACCTTGGGCTTGTTGACCGCGAAGTAGAAGAGGCTCTCTGAGTCCTGGAACTGCCGCACCGGCACCACCGCCCAGTGCCCCGCCAGCCCTGCCGCCGATGCCGACGTCACGGCGCCGCCCGCCGCCTTGCCGCCCGGCTTCGCCGCCGCCGCCGCTGCGCCCTTGGCTGCTGCCGCTGCGGCTGCTGCCGGGCCCGCGGCCGCGGCCGCGCCGTCTGTGGTCTGCGTCACCGCCGCCTCGGGGCTGCGGAACACCTCCACCTTGTCGCGCGCTGGGTCGACGGTGGTGCCCTGCTCCTGCACCAGGCGGCCGTTCACGCGCACGCGGCCCTCACCGATGAGGACCTCGCAGGCGCGGCGGGACGCCACGCCGCAGGCAGCCAACACCTGGGAGGGGGGGCGGGCGGACGGGCGGGCGGAGTAGCGCGGAACACGTGGACGCGGCATGAGTGTGTGAGCGACAGCCGAGTGGGTGGCGGTGTGGGCATAAGAACAGGGCACGGCGCAAGGCACGGTGCGTGGCGCCGTGACAGCGCGACGAGAGGGCTGGGCGCGACACGCCGCGGCGGAGGTCACACGAACCGACGCGCGGCCGCGGCACCACCTAGAGAAGGCGCCGCAGGCGCCGGCGCGTTCCCCGCATCCCACAACGCGGAGCAGCTCTCGCACCTTCGCCAGGCGGGGCCGGCTATCCGAGCCAGCGCTGCCCGATGTGGAGGCGCCCTTGCCGCTGCTGCTGCGACTGCCAACGCTGCCGCTGCGCTCGCCTGCGCCCGTTTGGGCCGACGCCAGCACCGAGAGCCCACGACCGGCTGGAGCATAGCTTTGTTCCGGTGCAAACGAGACGCTGCTTCCAGGCGCGTTATGGGCTCCGACGAGGCGAGGCGTGACCGGGACCACCAGCCGCCGGAATGCAGGCTCGCAAAGAGCCCCAGGCTGGCCGCTACTGTATTTTGCGAGCTGTTTTTGCGATATCATTGTTTAATTCAATTGGCTCACAGGTCTAGGGTGTGGTTTGCGACAAAGAGTAGAGGAACACGCGAAGGAGGCCCAGTTGATTGTTGGCAGGTCAGCTATGACTGTTACAAGAATAATTCTATTGGTTCTAGGCGTATACAGCAGGTCTTGTAAGCGAAATTCACAACTTCACCAGCCGAAGAAAGAGCCCCACGCAAGTCAGAGATAAGCACTTGCAAGTGTCTTTAAAGCAGCCCTATACACCAGCACCAGCATAACTGCGACGTGCGACGAGGGCCAAAAAGGGCGGTTTCATGCACGACCTTTGGCCAACTCGCGCCCCGCGCAGACTCTTCAGGTGCTCAAAGCTCAAATAACCATAGCTGCAGCCAAGCCAGAACAACAGCGGTGCAAATAGCGGGGCTGGCGGTTTGTGCACCAGGCATCCGTCGCGGGCCATCCACATTGTGCTTGCCACGGACTTGGTGTCTGCCTTGTCCGCCCCTCCACAGCGCCACGGCCTGCTGCTGCTGCTGCTGTAGTCGGTGCTGCGGTCGTCGCGTGTGCGTATTCTAGATGGAGGAGGCGCCCGCTGCCACTAAACGCTCCTGCTGCCGCCAGGCGCCGTCCACCGCCTGCGCCACCAGCATGGCCGGCGAGTCCACCACCTGCGTGACGGCCGCATCAAACCGATGCATTGAATGAGCGAGGAGGATGGAGTTGCCGCATGTGCGATAACACACAGTAATCACATACGCGCCCGCAACGTCCACCCCGCGCCAGCCGGCCCCAGCTCCTACGGCCGAGAAGCCAGGGGGTACAGGGGGCGAGGACGTTGTTAGGAGAGGTGGAAGCAGGGCGCGCGCGGAAGAGAGCGGCGTGTCGCGGCAAGCAGCAGCAATGACAGGCGGTCAGGCGCGTGAGGAGACGAGCGCCGATTGTGCGTAAGGCCAGTTCTGCTTGCTTCCAACACCCACCCCACCTGCCGCCTCGCGCTCCACGACGGGTTCGCCGTCAGCTGCCGCACCAGCTCCTCCACCCACGCCCGCAGCAGCTTGCGCGCGGCAGACGCCACGGCCAGCTGCTGCAGTGACTCCGCCACCGCAGCCGCGGCAGGCGCACCAGCAGCGGCGGCAGCCGCACCCGGCGGCGCCGCGGTGCGCTCATCATTGGCGGCCATGGAGACGTTCGTTGACGCGGCCGCAAAGGCCGACTGGGCAAACTCGGGCCTGGAGGGAGGCAGCGCCGCCACGGCCGGCGGCAGGAGCGCCAGGGCCTTCAGCACGTGGGAGCGGCGCGCGCCCAGCAGCTTACTGCTGGGCGCCGCCGCCGGCTCGGGCGCTGCTGCTTCGCCGGCGCTGGCGCCGTCGACGCTTTGCGCCTGTTGCTGGCGCCGTGCGCGCTCGCGCTCACGCTGCTGCTGGACGGGTCCCCACAGGGACTGGAGGTAGGACACGCTGGGGTGAGCGACCGCCGGGTGGTGGTGCGGGACGCCGCCGCCGTGCGTCGCGCTGTGATGCTGATGCGCTGCTGCCCGCGGCACGCCGTCGAAGCCTCTGCCCTGGGTGCTGCCGCCAGCAGCAGCAGCAGCAGCGGCAGCAGCAGCAGCAGCAGCGGCAGCAGCAGCAGCAGCAGCAGCAGCAGCAGCAGCAGCAGCAGCAGCGGCAGCAGCAGCAGCAGCAGCAGCAGCGGCAGCAGCAGCAGCAGCAGCAGCAGCAGCAGCAGCAGCAGCAGCAGCAGCAGCAGCAGCAGCAGCAGCAGCAGCAGCAGTGCCGCCAGGAGCGGCGGCGCCTTCCACGCGCACCCACAGCAGCTGCTCCAGCTTCGCTTTCAGCGCGCCGTGCTCATTCCGCCGCGGCGGCGTCTTCTCCCGCTTCCGCTCCGGCACTGGCACAGGCACCGGCGCCTGCTGCGTGGGCTGCTGCGGCTTGTGCTCCGGCCGCTTCGGCGCCAGTGCGTCATTGCCTTGGGAGGCCCCAGATGCAGCGCCAGGCTGTGGTGCTGGTGAAACGGCCGGCTGCGGCTGCGGCTGCTGCTGCTGCTGCGGCGGCTGCAGCTGCTGCGGATGGCGCTGTTGGTGCACCTGCGGATGAGTCAGCATCTCTTCCTCTGCTGCTGCTGCGCCGCCGCCCCGCCGTACAGCATGAGTCGGTTGCTCCGCATCCGGCCGCCGCCGCGCCAACCGATCAAACTCAGCCCAAGCCTGCTGCGTAAGTTGTGGGTCCTCCAAAGCAGCCGTGGATTCGGAGTGTTTGAACCCGTGTCGTGGATCCGCGTTCGCAGCGACCTGACGCTGCACCAGCTGATCAAACTGCCGGCGGTACGCAGCGCGCACCGCGGCGCGGCGTGTGGCATCATTCGTGTCTGTTGCTGCTATTGCTGCTGTCAGCCCTGCCATTAACACATCGAAGGTCGTCGCCCGATGGGGCACGCCACCACCAGCCGGCTGCGTCTGCGTCTGCGTCTGCGTCTGCGGCGGCAGGTCACGCCGCGCGGGAAATCCACCAAGCTGCTGCTGGCGTGCGGTGAACTCCGGCAGCGGCGGAGCCTGCTGCTGAGGTTGGGGCGGCTGTGACGGCGGCTGTGTGTGACCATTACTGGCAGCCGCCCCTGCTGCTGCCTGATGGGTAACCGCCTGAACCACCTGCTGCTGGCGTAAGAACTTATGAGACGCCCCGGCGGTTCTCTCCACCGTATCGCCGCCGCCGCCGCCGCTGCCGCCGCCCATCACAGCATCCGCTGCAGCGTTGCCGCCGCCGCCGGCAGGGCTGCTGGCGCCTGGCGCCGCCGCCGCCGCCGCCGCCGCCGCTGCAGCCGCACGCTCCCGCTCGCGCTGCTGCATGATGGGTCCCCACAGCGACGCCATGTAAGAGGACGGCAGGTCGCAGGGCCTGCTCCAAGGCCACCCATACTGCTTGCCGCCGGCGTGTCCGTCCAGCCCATCGTCCGATTCGTCTTCGCGCTCGCCCCGCCGCCGATGCGGCCCCTGCTGCTGCTGGCCCGAGTCCGTGCTTGGATCCTCCGGCACCCCCTCGACGCCCTCATCGTCCTCCTCTTCCATCAGCAAGAGGTCTACATCCTCCTGCTGTACCGCCGCCGCCTGGTGATGCGGCTGCTGTCGCACCGCCTCCTGGGCAGCAGCCGTAGCGGCAGCAGCAGGCTGTGGCCCAGTGGGCTGCTGCTGAAATGGCGGTCCGCCCATGGCGTTCTGGGTGGCGGCGGCGGCCTCGACCGGCGGGACGTCGACTGCCTCAATCCGAACCGCGGCAGCAGCTCTGCTGGCGGCATATTTACTAGCGACAGCTGCCCTGCTGACGGCAGCGGCAGCGGCAGCCATGAGTTGATCTGCGGCCGCCATGCGGGCTGCCGCTGCCGACAACACGGGGTCGGAGGCATCTGGGTCGAGAGCTGTGGGCCTGCGAGCGTGGCGCGGCGGCGGGTTGGCTGCGGCGGCTGCGGCGGCCATCCGGGCGTTAGCAAGCGACAGCCGCACAAACTCCACAAAACCAGGCCCAACCTGCGGAGGGCATGGCGGCGAGACACACACATGAAAAGCTCAGTTCAATTTGTACGGAATAGCGGCGTGGTCATCTGCCATACATGCCGCCAGCAGCAGCCAAGTTCAGCGTTCCGCATCACGCACGGCTCACCGACGCCATGTCGGACATGCCCGCAATGATGATTTCGCAGTCGGGGTGGGCGGCCGTCAGGTGGTGCAGGTCGGCCAGCGCCTGTGTTGCGCGTGCGGTGCAAAATCACACGTGTGAGCATGGACGGTAGTGGGATGTGCTGTGCCGCCGGCAGTGACAGTCCCGCCCCAGCCGCCGCACACAACCCTAATAACCCACCCCGGCCACCCACCTGCGGGAAGTCCACGGGCCGCCCCATGCGGCTGAATACGCGGCTCAGTGCGGCGCTCAGCTCCGCCTCCGCGGCGCCGCCGCCCGCCGCCGCCACCAGCGTCTGCTCGGCGGCGGGCGAGGGCGCCAGCAGCCCCGCCACGCGGCTGGCGGTGCGCGGCATCCCGCGCGGCAGGCTGCCGTGCGCGCCCGTCAGCACCAGCAGCGCGTGGCTGTGCAGCAGCGGCCCCGTGTACGGCCGCGGCGGCCTGCTGCTGCTACTGCTGCTACTGCTGCTCGACGCCTCCGGCGGCGCGCCCCGCACGGCGGGGTCGGATGGCGGGGGCTGCTGCTGCGTGTGCGGCGGGGCCTGCGGCGGCGCCGGCGCGCGGGCTGCGGGACCGGCAGCAGCTGCAAACGGGCCGAGTAGGCTCAGCGTGCGGGCGCACATCTGGGCGACCTGCACGGCGAGGGGGCTGGCGCCGCAGCCCTCGGTGACGCGCAGGGACGCCTCCAGGCAGGCCTGCGCCTGCAGCTCCATCTCCTCCAGGTGCGCCCGGGCCTGGGCGGCTATGAGCGGCGGCGGCGGGCAGCGCGCCGCGGCGGCGCTGTCGCCGGTGGCGTAGATGGTGGAGCGGAGGTAGCGGTTCAGGCGGGCGTGCTCGTGCAGCGGCAGCACCGTCCGCCAGGCGCCATTATTGGGGCCTGCGGTGGACATGGTAGGTAGGCACAGCATGAGGAGGGGCGCGAAGCATACATGAAAGGGCGCGCGTGAGCGGAAGCTTGTATGGATGTGTTCCAGAGGGCAGAGGGCACGCACCGCAGACGGATTGCTACTACCGCCGGTACTGCGCATCACCTGTCTTGGCCGGCGGCGCAGTCAGCACGCACGCCTGCACCTCGCGCATCAGCTCCGGGCCGCCCCGCGCCGCCGCCAGCCAGCGCACCAGCTGTCGGCCCACCGCCAGCGGCGTGGTGGCCTGCACAAGTTCAAGCAACAGACAGACGCCGCCTTAGTTGGCATGAAGCTAGACCGCTATGACCGCGGCTGTGGGCTACGTACATACAACGATTAGCCACCCCATGCACGCAAGCAATGTGCGCGGTTAGCCCTGCACCACAGTAGCGCTAGTAGTGCGGTACGGTACTATCATCGCGTCGTGCTTGCCGAGGTGTTCTCCGGGTAGCAGTCGGGCGGCGGCGGTATGTCGCCGTCAATCCGCAGGTCCGGCACGAACAGCCGCGGCAGGTGCGACAGCAGCGCGCCGTACAGCGCCTGTGAGATACGTGTGGCGTGTGGTGCGGGCAGGTCCGGCCGGGTCGGGCGCAGCGTGCAACGTGAGTGCATGTTGAATTTCAGCGTGCGGGTGTGCACTGCAGCAGCAGCACGGGCTGGACAGGGGGGCAGATGCAGGTCCGCCGGCTGCATTGTAGATGCCAAGAGGCAGGCGCACTTAACCACCCTGTGTGTCCGCCGCAGCCACGAGAACACTTCAGACCCGCGCGCCGCACCCACGTCTCCACAGTGTGGGGCCTTCAGCGCCTCGGACAGCCCGCCGTCGCCGTGGAAGCACACCCGCTGTGCCGCCGGCGGCGGCCCCTGCCACCCGCAGCAGTCCACCTCCGCCTCCGGCTCCACCTCTGCCGCCGCCGCTGGTGCCGGCGCCTGGCTGGTCCCTCCCTCCGCCCCAGCAGTAGCCTGATGCTGCGGCTGCTGCTGATGAGGCTGTTGCCGGTGTGTAGGCTGTGCCGGCGGCGGGCTCGGCGGCGGAGGCACAACCGGCGGCAGGGGCTGCGGCTGCTGCAGGCGCTGCATGGCCGTGCTCAGGTGCGCGATGACGCCCTGCTCCCACCCCTGCTCGCACTCCGGGCCCCCGCTGTGCAGCAGGCTGCTCGCCTGCCCGCCCGCGGGCGCCACCTGCTGGTTGCCGCTTCTGGCGGCGGGCGCCCGCGCTGGTGGGGCGCCCATTAGTGGCGGCGGCGGCTCCAGGTCGGCGAGCGGCGGCGGCTGGTGGGGGCGCAGCAGGTCCAGCAGCGCCATGAGCACCAGGTGCCTGGGGGTGTTGTGAGTGGTGAGTGCATGAGTGATGGTGAGGCAGGATGGTGAGGTTGGTATCGGGACAACTGACAGCGTGCCAACATGCAAAACTGACAGCGTGCCAGCCCAGCAGGAAGTACGGGCGGTACGGGCACGTGACGAGACAAACCTCCAACCACGCACGGGCAAGCAGTCAGGCGTCACACATGCTGCATGTGCATGCGCAATTATGCACGCATGCGGCGGTGCTCTATCTAGGTGCTCACGGATGGGCGGTGGCGACCAGCAGCTCGGCGGACTGCAGCGCGGCGCGCGCCAGCTCGGGGCCCTCCTTGAGCTGGAGGCTGGGGAGAGAGAGGGGGTGCAGCGCGGGCGAACGGGACACGTGGGCGTGGGACGAGGTGCATGAAATCTCAAGCAAGCCGTGGCAGACAACCAGCTAAACAAGCAAATGCAGAAGGTTTGTGAGAAGCACGTGCCGCCGCCCGCACGCGCACGCTCGCACCTTGATCAGCGCTCCCGTGTGCACGCACGCCGCCAGCAGCGCCGCCAGCAGCCGCCGCAGCGCGGCCAGCCCCAGCGCGCCCGCGAACTCCGGCCTGCCGCACAGGACCAATACGGGCTCGGCCATGACCGCCAGGTGGCCGCCAAAGGAGCCGCCGCGGTACTCGGCGCCGTCACCCCCGCCGCCGCACTCGCCGCCAGCGCCCACGGCAGCAGCTTCTGATGCACCAGCCGTGTCCACCGCATCTGCACCGCCCGGCTGCTGCCGCTGCAGCGCCTGCCGCTGCTGTGCCCGCCGTTGCACCTGCCGTGGTGGAAGCTGGGGCTGCTTGGGCTGCTGCTGCTGCTGGCCTCCCCGCAGCCGCGGGAGCGCGGAGCCCAGCAGCCATGATGTCCAGGAGCCCAGCCCGCCGCGGCTGGACGAGGCCTTGGCCACGGCGAACTTGACCACCTGTGAAAACGAAAGGGGAAACGGTGTCACACACGCGCTGCATGTCAAAGCACTTTTGTTTTGCACTTTGCACCGTACGATAATGATGCCGGCACGTGCAGCGGAGATGAAGGCCCGGCCTGGCGTGGTGCTGGCGAGGGAGTCATGCCTGGAATCCATTCCCCCCCATTTGATTTAGCTTGGGCTGGTAACTGCACCCCCTCCCCCCCTCACCTGGATGAGCTCCTGGCTTAGCGCCAGCTCCAGGCCCCGCGCCGTCTCTTGGTCGGTGGCGTAGCCGTTGTGGGCGTGGCGGCCTCGTGGCGGCACATGATGAGGCGCTGGGGCGGCGGCTGCGGGGTCGTGGCCGTGGGCGGTGGTGTCAGCTTGGGTGTCAGGAAGACGCGCGCAGCGCGCTTGTGTGTCGTGAAAGCAACAAAGTCATGGACACGGACAGGGATTGCGTCAAGGAAAGGAAAGATAGGTGTTGGGTGCAGCTGGCCGGTCCGCTCCTGCTGGTGCAGGGCAGCAAGGGCGTCCGCAAAGTCGCAAGCACGGCAGCTAGCCCCTTACGCGAAGTGCAGCACTGCATTGACATCAGCACTGGAAACAAGGCGTACGTGCGTGCACTCACCGCCAAGGCCGGCTGTTCTGACCTCCCTTGCTGCCTGTCGAGGGCTGTACTGCGGTTGTGTGCCGGTGCCCTGCAACCGGTGCGCACATACCCGAGCAAATGGGAGAGGGAGTAGCAGGTTGGGGTTGCGAAGGGGGTTGCACATCATCTTATGCTAAAGGAAGGATCTAGGCAAGCGGCAAAGTCAGCTCTAGCGTGCAGCGCTCAGGTCGCCGGCATGCGTGTGCCGCAGCGTAAATGCGGCGGCATGTCGCTGGTCGCAAGCCAAGGATCGATACCCGCCCACCGTGTGCTGGCACTTGGCTCCTGGACTCAGCGGTGTGATCGCTGACTGCTGTAACTCTGCATAGGCATACGGAGTTGGCTCAGCGACGACGTGATACGCATGGTCGCCCCCACATGCCGATGAAAAGCAGTCGGCAACACGCGCACCTCTCAGGGCTGGCCTCCACAGCGACCGCTGTGAAGGTTGGTCCATTGGAAGTCACAAGGTAAACGCAGAGCTCCACGAGCAAGTATAACGAGCACGACGCAGCTCCACGCAGCGCGAACCAGGGTTATGCCGCGGCGCTGGTCAACGTTAAAATATGGAGTATACACTGTGAACATATAATTTGCACTAAATGCCAAGACAAGGCGGCTCCTGTCGGCATCTGTCCGCGTCATCTCGATCCAACTCCTTCCGATTTCCACGCTCTCGAAGACAGTAAGCCGATTAACTGGGTACAGGTATGAGGGCACAAACGACCATTTGTCCTGGGCAAGAAGACCTGAGCTCGAGCAGCCGACGGTGGCGCGGGGCCCGACTCCTGCTGCCGTGCCTGCTGCCCCTCACCCGTGCCCTCACCACGACGCCCTAGACGCCTTCTCCCGCCCCCACTTCACCACCCCACCCCTGGAGGCCTGCCCCGACCTTTCGGTGTTTCCGGACCAGCTTTTACTGTTTTCGCAATCCTGGGG